>OX608074.1:42640783-43859711 GCA_951509635.1 Eupeodes luniger | reverse complement strand
CCAATGTTTGTTTTCAATGATGAAAATCAATGATAGCTATAACTGGCGCCTTATTCACATTTAATTTGCGTTCATTCACTTAAATATATGAAAATTCAATCCTGAACTTTGTTCGAACGCTCCCTAATAGTAACAAGTGTAAATTCGGAACACATTTTTTTTCATAAGCGTTAGAAATAAATAATTGTAAAGCTTGTATAAATTCTCCATAAATAAATATTTAAAAGAATAGAGCTTTACTTTGCTGTCTCAGTAGATTTGTTCAACTTGACATTTGCATCTGTCAAAGGCTCAACATAATAAATAGCGTCATCTTGACCTACTATAATTGACTTCAATCGTTTGATCTTGTAGTCTCAAACTTATACAAATTGGCAGTTCCGCATTTTAAGCCATAACGAACAATAAAAACACATTTAGTTATTAATTTTTTTTTATAATTCGTTTATTGTAGGCTTTTTTTTTGAGAAAACGTATAAAAGTAGGTACAACACTTAAATTTAGATAACGTAAAAAAAACAATGTCATCAGACAGACAAAGAAGCAGAATCCTATAAGCAAACCAAGATGAGGCTACATTGTTTACAGACGGGCAGGAAATTAATCAACAAAAGCCAAGAACATTTTTTGTTTTAAATCTTTTATATAAATTTATTTATATTTATATTAAAAAGCGTTGCCGTTTTTTGAAAACGCTCTTGACTACGAGTTATAAAGTTAAACAATTAGACACAATATGCGAATAGTTTTACAATAATTCTTATAATTTATTAATAACAAAAAACCTATCTCAATAATTATTTTACATAATAACGGTAAGCAGCTGTTGTTTTTTAGGTCAACAATCTGACTTTTGGGGGAAAGGGAAAATAAAAAAGGGCTACCCACTGCAATGACTAGAAGAATCTAGCCCTTGTCAAGTTGTTCCATCTACCTATGGTATAAGGTTCAAAATGTTTTTTTATTGTTGTTGTTGTTTTTGTAACTGGCTTCGAGGGCTACTGCTGGTTTCCGTTCGATCCATCCCTTAGTAGACGAATGGGATGTTTGGAACTGGGTATTTGTACCCATCGATTGGTGGCAGATATGTTGGAGCTGGTGTGGATGTGCGTGGCAACACTGGGGTCGTCCTTGGTGGTGGTGGCCTTGTTACTGGAACTGTGGGCCTGGGCGTGGTCACTGGTGGAAGAGTTCTTAGGGTAGCTGGTGGTGCGTAAGTTGGTGGAGGTGTTGGTCTAGGAGTTGTTGGCCTTGGAGTTGTAGGCCTAGGAGTTGTGACTGGTGGTGGTGGCCTGCGAGTTGTAGGTGGCAAGTATGTTGGCACTGGAGTTGTCAACTTGCGAGTAGTCACTGGTGGTGGTGGAGCTCTTGTCGTTGTTGGAACTGGACGACGTGTTGTAGGTGGCAAGTAAGTTGGCACAGGGGTTGTTCTTGGTGCTGGAGGCCTAGTTGTTGGAACTGGAGTGGTTGGCCTAGGAGTTGTCACTGGTGGTGGAGGTCTACGAGTTGTAGGTGGCAAGTATGTTGGCACTGGAGTTGTCAACTTGCGAGTTGTCACTGGTGGTGGTGGAGCCCTTGTCGTTGTTGGAACTGGTCGACGGGTTGTGGGTGGCAAGTAAGTTGGAACTGGAGTTGTTGGCCTTGGAGTTGTCACTGGTGGTGGAGGTCTACGAGTTGTAGGTGGCAAGTATGTTGGCACTGGAGTTGTCAACTTGCGAGTTGTCACTGGTGGTGGTGGAGCCCTTGTCGTTGTTGGAACTGGACGACGAGTTGTGGGTGGCAAGTAAGTTGGCACTGGAGTTGTTGGCCTTGGAGTTGTCACTGGTGGTGGTGGTCTACGAGTTGTAGGTGGCAAGTATGTTGGAACTGGTGTTGTCAACTTACGAGTTGTCACTGGTGGTGGTGGAGCCCTTGTCGTTGTTGGGACTGGACGACGAGTTGTGGGAGGCAAGTAAGTTGGCAATGGAGTTGTTGGCCTTGGAGTTGTCACTGGTGGTGGTGGTCTACGAGTTGTAGGTGGCAAGTATGTTGGAACTGGTGTTGTCAACTTACGAGTTGTCACTGGTGGTGGTGGAGCCCTTGTTGTTGTTGGGACTGGACGACGAGTTGTGGGTGGCAAGTAAGTTGGCACTGGAGTTGTTGGCCTTGGAGTTGTCACTGGTGGTGGTGGTCTACGGGTTGTAGGTGGCAAGTATGTTGGAACTGGAGTTGTCAACTTACGAGTTGTCACTGGTGGTGGTGGAGCTCTTGTCGTTGTTGGAACTGGACGACGAGTTGTGGGTGGCAAGTAAGTTGGAACTGGAGTTGTTGGCCTTGGAGTTGTCACAGGTGGTGGAGGTCTACGAGTTGTAGGTGGCAAATATGTTGGCACTGGAGTTGTCAACTTGCGAGTTGTCACTGGTGGTGGTGGAGCTCTTGTCGTTGTTGGGACTGGACGACGAGTTGTGGGAGGCAAGTAAGTTGGAACTGGAGTTGTTGGCCTTGGAGTTGTCACTGGTGGTGGAGGTCTACGAGTTGTAGGTGGCAAATATGTTGGCACTGGAGTTGTCAACTTACGAGTAGTCACTGGTGGTGGTGGAGCCCTTGTCGTTGTTGGAACTGGACGACGAGTTGTTTGTGGTACGTATGTTGGTGGGGCAGTAGTTCTTAGTGCTGGAGGTCTCGTTGTTGGACTTGGAGTTGTTGTCCTAAGATTTTCTACTGGTGGTGGTGCTCTGCGAGTAGTGATTGGAACTGGAGGTAAGTATGTTGGAGCTGGGGTTGACTTAGGACGAGTTGTCGTTGGGCTGGCAGTCGTTGGCCTTGACGTTGTTGGCCTTGGAGTTGTCACTGGTGGTGGTGGCCTGCGAGTTGTAGGTGGCAAATATGTTGGCACTGGAGTTGTCAACTTACGAGTGGTCACTGGTGGTGGTGGAGCCCTTGTCGTTGTCGGAACTGGACGACGAGTTGTGGGTGGTAAGTATGTTGGCACTGGAGTTGTCCTAGGTGCTGGAGGCCTTGTTGTTGGCCTTGCAGTTGTTGGCCTAGGAGTTGTCACTGGTGGTGGAGGTCTACGAGTTGTAGGTGGCAAATATGTTGGCACTGGAGTTGTCAACTTACGAGTGGTCACTGGTGGTGGTGGAGCCCTTGTCGTTGTCGGAACTGGACGACGAGTTGTGGGTGGTAAGTATGTTGGCACTGGAGTTGTCCTAGGTGCTGGAGGCCTTGTTGTTGGCCTTGCAGTTGTTGGCCTAGGAGTTGTCACTGGTGGTGGAGGTCTACGAGTTGTAGGTGGCAAATATGTTGGCACTGGAGTTGTCAACTTACGAGTGGTCACTGGTGGAGGGGGAGCTCTGGTGGTTGGAATTGGCCTACGAGTTGTTGGTGGTAAGTAAGTTGGTGCTGGAGTTGTTGGTGGTGGTGGTGGCCTTGTTACGGGCTTTGGAGTTGTTGGCTTTGGAGTTGTTACTGGAGGTGGGGGCCTGCGAGTTGTGGGTGGCAAGTATGTTGGAACGGGAGTTGTCAATTTACGAGTTGTCACTGGTGGTGGGGGGGCTCTCGTGGTTGGAATTGGCCTGCGAGTTGTGGGTGGTAAGTAAGTTGGTGCTGGAGTTGTTGGTGGTGGTGGTGGCCTTGTTACGGGCTTTGGAGTTGTTGGCCTTGGAGTTGTTACTGGAGGTGGGGGTCTGCGAGTTGTGGGTGGCAAGTATGTTGGAACGGGAGTTGTCAACTTACGAGTAGTCACTGGTGGTGGTGGAGCCGTTGTAGTTGTTGGAACTGGACGACGCGTTGTGGGTGGCAAATAAGTTGGCACAGGGGTTGTTCTTGGTGCTGGAGGC
This sequence comes from Eupeodes luniger, assembly GCA_951509635.1. NCBI lineage: Eukaryota > Metazoa > Arthropoda > Insecta > Diptera > Syrphidae > Eupeodes > Eupeodes luniger. Next base: position 43,855,893 of record OX608074.1, on the reverse strand, counting down.
CTTGTTGTTGGTCTTGGAGTTGTTGGCCTGGGTGTTGTGACTGGTGGTGGTGGCCTGCGAGTTGTGGGTGGCAAATATGTTGGCACGGGAGTTGTAAGCTTGCGAGTTGTTGGAGTTTGACGTGGAGTAGTTCTTGGAACCGATTGAGTTGGATACGTCAATGGATTTTCTGGAGGTGGGTAAGTGTAACCAGTTGGCTTAGGTCTCAATGTTGTTGTTGTTGGCCTTGGCTGCGTTACGTACTGAGTTGTTCTCAAAGTTGGTGTTGGTCTTGGTTGTGTTACGTACTGAGTTGTTCTCACTGTTGGTGTTGGTCTTGGTTGTGTTACGTATTGAGTTGTTCTCACAGTTGGTGTTGGTCTTGGTTGGGTAACGTATTGCGTTGTTCTCACACTTGGTGGTGGAGGCCTTGTTGTTGGTCTTTGAGTTGTTGGCCTAGGAGTTGTGACTGGTTGTGGTGGCCTACGAGTTGTGGGTGGCAAGTATGTTGGCACTGGAGTTGTCAACTTACGAGTTGTCACTGGTGGTGGTGGAGCCCTTGTCGTTGTTGGGACTGGACGACGAGTTGTGGGTGGTAAGTAAGTTGGTACTGGGGTTGTTCTTGGTTTCGTTACGTATTGAGTTGTTCTCACAGTTGGTGTTGGCCTGGGTTGCGTAACGTATTGTGTTGTTCTCACAGATGGTGGTGGAGGCCTTGTTGTTGGTCTTTGAGTTGTTGGCCTAGGAGTTGTGACTGGTTGTGGTGGCCTGCGTGTTGTAGGTGGTAAGTATGTTGGCACTGGAGTTGTCAGCTTACGAGTTGTCACTGGTGGTGGTGGAGCCCTTGTTGTAGGAACCGGCTTTTGGGTTGTTGGGTAAGTAAATGGTTTTTCAGGTGGTGGATAAGTGTAACCAGTTACAAGCTTTTTGGTGGGTTGTGTCACAACAGTTCGTCCTGTTACTGGTCTGGGAGTAGTAGACTTTGCAACATATTGCGTTGTTTTCTGCGTAATCGGTACATATGGAGTTGTTCGTGGAGTGGTACGAACGTATTGTGTTGTCTTCTGGGTAACTGGTACATATGGTGTTGTCCTTGGAGTTGTTCGCACATACTGAGTTGTTTTCTGAGTGATTGGCACGTATGGAGTTGTTCGTGGTGTGGTACGAACGTTTTGAGTTACCTTTTGAGTAACAAAGTTGGTGGGGGCAAATGGTGTTGTCCTGGGAGTTGTACGCACAGACACATATTGAGTTGTCTTCTGAGTGATAGGCACATATGGAGTTGTTCGTGGAGTGGTACGAACATATTGTGTTGTCTTCTGGGTAACTGGTACATATGGTGTTGTCCTTGGAGTTGTTCGCACATACTGAGTTGTTTTCTGAGTGATTGGCACGTATGGAGTTGTTCGTGGTGTAGTACGAACATATTGTGTTGTCTTCTGAGTTATTGGTACATAGGGTGTAGTCTTAGACGTTGTCCTTCGAGTAGGCTCTTCAAACGGTACTTTGGGTACTTCGTAATTGTAACCATCGATTTCCCTAGTCTGTCGAATTAATTCTTCTTCTGTGTTCGGAATCTATACAACAAATAAAGTATGTGTAATATATAATATGTAGGTTAAATTGTTTGGAAATTCAAATGAACAAGTTTCTTACCTCAAGTTCCGCACAGAAGCTAACAGCGCAAAACGCTAATAGCAATATAGCGCTCCTCTGTAAAATAAAAAATAAAATAGGTGTAAAAAGTAAAATTTTAAAGTCAAGATACTGAAGTTTCAACCATTCTTCATCTTAATTCATGTGGTTTGTATTTAATTGGTCAACACCTTGCAACTTAAAACTGCACATCTAGCCACTCCAACAAAAGACACAACTCAATCTAGTTAACACACCTTTTTCAATTACCATTCCAAATTGCAATACAAATTAAAGTATCAGCAAAGTATGAAGTAATTGCTTACCAACATGTCAACATCAAAGAGCAAATAATACGATTTAAAAATATGATGTTGATGGCCCTCCACGTGAATGCAATATTAGCATTTCCTAAACATTTTAACGCTTTGTTAAATAGTGGGGCAACATAAAATAAATAATGGAAATAAATATAGAAATAGGAGGTAGATACAACTTAATAATTGAAACTTCTCATGTTCATTCACAACTCGAATATGCTTAGAGCTATGAAATTAGAAATTTTGTGTGTATTTTTTTCCAAAAAATAATGGAAGTTGCCCCATCACCTTCTGTCACCTTTTGGCCAGCGTTTGTTTGGTTCTTCGTCGTAATAAATTATGACCATCCTAGGTTAAACAGACTACTGGCTACCGTACATCTCAAGGTCGTGTAAGTTCAAGTTCGATTAAGATAAGTTGCATCATTTCTCAGTTTAGAGATAACTATCCGCGCTTGTGAGTAGGTATATACATACATACATATATCAAAACAAGTTGGAATTTAAATTAATATCTACGAACAAAAAAAAAACACCCAAACAGGTCTCTTTGTCGCTTAAAAACTCAAAAATTTGAAGATATAACTCGCCCAATATTCATATTTCCTAATTCCAAAATCCAAATCAACAACAAAAACCACACCAACAAAAAAAATACCTGGTCTATATATTTATTTAAAAAAAAAAACACAACGAACATGTTAAGGTAAATGATAGAGCAGAAGATGCTAAGAGGGGGGTCTTACAAGATAAGTTGAAAGCCTTGAAGACGTTGAACCCATCAACACTGATTAGGCTAAAATTTGCATAGTTTGTCCGATTAACGTTTGACATTTTGAAGAAATTGAAAGTTGATTCTATAAGACGAGGTGTTTATTTATGAGCTTCTTTGGACTCTGAGTTATATATGAACTGAACCTAACTCACTATTCCTGTTCCAAAATCTGTGGAATATTATTCTTCAATATAAAATAAATATTTAATATACGTATTTTAAAAACATGTTTTGTTTTTAGAATATAAAGTAAAAGTGATCGAGATTCTTTTTGAGAAAAAAAAGACAAAGATGTAAATTTATGATTTTGTACACCAAAAAAAAAAAACTAAATTAATTTTTAAATTATTTATAACCAATTTGATTTCATATAAGTAAGCTATAAATATAAATAACTCTTAATATTATAGAAAGACAATAATAAAAATAAAAACTTGATTTACCTATTATAAAAAATTTAATTAAGTTCCGCGTGTTAATACATATTTTTGATATTCGGATAGACATCACACATGTTTGTTATTTTAATAGAAATTTGCATATTTTTTAAGGAAAAAGACTAATTTTTATTTAGTTACATAACTAAAATATGTGCTTCTTTATTTTTGTATTTTTAGAAATGATTAATGTTCATATTATTCGTACAATAATGGATTTAAACATACAATATCAAATCTTTAAAACATTTGACTAAATAAATCTTTAGAAGGTTAGTTAGTTACAGGTTTGTGGCTCATATAAGTGTCTTGGATATCTATAATTTATTTAGGGAGTTGATTTGATGACAGCAATGAACTGAATTTCGAATATCTTATAGAGGTTCAAGGTGGCCGAACAACCGATGGACACCGGACGGTCGTTGTAGATATTGATTAATTTTCAAGAGCACATGTAATATAAAACTTTTCTGTGGTTTATTTGCATAAATATATAAATAAAATTGAAGGTGTTTTTTTTTATTTAAATAAAAACAATATAAAACTTAAGTGTAGAACTGATGGCCGGAAAAAAAACTCGTCCTATTTATTTTTTTGAACAGGAAAGGTTCAATACGTATTGTTTAATGTTTATTGACGATGCAAAACAGAAAATTCAACAATTACTGAGGGTTAATGTAACTCTTTTGTAGCTTCCTAAACCTCGGAAATAACCATTAAGTTTTTAAACGTCTTTATAGTTCTTTAACGGCTTTTTGATCGCAATGGATTAACATTGAGTAAAAGACCTAAGTGTTTGTAGAACTTACTGGTTTCAAATTTGACTCATTCTTAGTATTTTTATATGATTGTTGTATTGAAGGAGTTGAACGATTTATTTTTCATATATTTCTCAAAAACTACCATAATCATTGACGACCGTTATTTTCTTTACCTAATCCATATTCTGAACAATAATATTAATGTTAAACATTTTCCAATAGGGATTTCCAAACTTTGACCAATTCCACTTAAAATTCACTCTTGATTCTCAATTTCCAAAATTTATTGGTGGAGCATAATTTTCAGTCAGCTGAAGGTCAAAATTATAAATAATGTCTTTTTTTAAATGTATTTTGTTCGAAAGCCAATTCCAATCCTTTTCTGTAAGATTATTTATTCTCTTCATTAATTTTTTTGCTTTTTTGTTTTTCTTACTCAAATCTCCGAGCAGCTTAAATGTTTGTTCCACTTAAGAAATTCTCAGACCTCTAAGATCTCAAAGAGATTTTGTTATGTGGTGCTGGCCTAATTCTCAGATCACCGGCAGGGATTGAACCCAAGATCTCTATTATGACAGCCCTACTACACTACACTAACCATCATAGGTACTACCAGTTGATTGCAAACTGTTCCTTATTTTCAAAGAGACATCATCTCATTTTGGAATGAATTTTGCATTGGTGGTGGAGTTTGTCTTTGGTAACTATGTATATTACGTTGTCAAAGCTATAACTGTCAGGTATAAATTTTACATACGCATAATATGGACAATAACAGCATGTGGTTTTAACAGAATGGTAGTGGGCGTTAAGTGCCTGAGAAACGGAATTTCGACTTAAATTTTATTTGTAAACGTTTTCCGCTCGAACAACTATAATATTTTTGCTAGTTTCTTTGACATTCATGTGTTTAAAGGTGAGCTTACAGTGAGAATTCAAACATGTCAAATCCCAATATTGAAAAACCTATAAGCTGCAATGACGCAACAAGGTGAAATGTTGTTAAATTAGTAATATGTATAAGTAATTTTCAAAAGTTTCACAGTTAATAGTTGATATAGTTGCTTGTTTTTACAATTTTAAAGTCCTTCTGTCCATTAAGTATTAAAACTTTACCAAACTTAAAATTGAAACAAAGTTAACTTCTTAAAATTTGCAAATTCTGTATAAGTTTTGAACTACTGACACTTAAAATTTTTTTTTCGGACCAGTTATAGCAATCATTGAAATAAATCCGGAAAATGGAAATACGAACAATATACTGATTGAAAGAGAGAATTTTTATATTTTTTTTTTTTGATAAAAATGCATTTTTCTATTTTCCTGAACAGCTGATTCTATTTTGTTAAAAAATTCAACGAATCGTTTCACTGATTTGTGTTTCAATTTTATACAATTCTAGTGACATCAATTAGGAATTATTTTTAATGATATACATTTTCAATGATCCCTATAAACGTCATTTCAATAATAAAAACCAATGATAGCTATAACTGGCCTCTTATTTGGGAATAGCAAGTATAGTTCAAAAAATGTATAAAATTGGTAACTGGTATAATGGTAACACCTTAATAATAGGTTGTTTTAAATTGTGTGCATCCATATTGTAGATTGATGTAATGACTTTATCTACATAAGTCATTAAATAATAAAGGGCAAAGTGTTTAAACTTAAAACTTCATCGATAGCATCAAATTAAAAACATGTGCTTCTTTTTTCAAAAATAATTTATCTATCTCTTCAATCACGTACATAAGTAGACTGACAAATTATTATTGAATGGCAAAAGGCAAACAACTTCGGTTGGAATCTTCGGGGTTATTATCCATTTGTCCATTTTATTCATATCATTCATCTATCACTTAACTTAATAATGAACATTTATTGAGTTGTAGCTTTAAGTATATTAATGTTTGTACATAGTCATTAAATAGTTTTTCGATATTTTCCGTATACTATGGCCGCACCAAAACATACATATTTCGTTGATGATGCTCCGTCAGGGGGCAAAGCTATATTAATGTTGTCATAAAAACATTTAAAAATTTGTAATCTTAACCATTAAATATACTATTTAGATAAACCTGCCTATATTTCACATTAAAAAAAAGATTAAAAATGAATCCCTTTTAGTTAACATCAATGATGTACTCGTACTCGTAATAATAAAAAAAAAGAAAACAAGTATTGTAAACACAAAAACTTACATTTGTAAACATTCTTTCATGCAACCAGAGTTACAGCATTACAGGTTTGAATGAAAATTACCATGGATATATAAACTTGCATGTACAAATGAATGTATTCCTATAGCCTTTACAGTTTTTTTTTTTTTAATATTTTTAATAAAATGCAGAAAAACTTGATTGCATAATTGAAAATATAGAAGAGTATAATGTACATGATGGTATCTATAATTGTTTTTTGAAAAGATCAAAAACTTGGGAAATAAATTGGTTTTTGAGAATTGGGATCGATGACCAAGTTTTTTTTTTTTAAGATCATTCAAGCAGAAAAATAAATAATAATTTTTGCAACTTTACGAAGGAATTATGAATTTTGATTAAAAGATTATTTAGATTATGTTTGTATCACTTTTGACATTTAAAAAAAGGTTTAAAAGGATTGTGAAATGTGTAACTGTGTCTAAAGCTCTTCATGAAACTACCCAGGTGGAGTTTTAGATTTATAAAAAAAAGTGTAATTACAAAAAGTTTCGAACGTTTATACAAATTTTTGTCGATTTTTGAGTATCAAATGATGCTTTTAAACGGTCTTAGTAGTTTCAAATATATGAAATCAATAGATCGGTTTCGCAGATTGAAGTTTGTTTGCTATGTTTTTCATGAACTATAACTATTAAGACGTGTCCAGGTACACTGTTTTAATAAAAGCGAACAAGCATTTTACTAGTTATCAGAAAGTTCAAAGACGGGACAGCATTGTTAATAAACGCTCTTAATTGCGAAGGGTTAGTTAATATAAAAACAACATTTCAGCGAAATGAAGTTTACTCAGTTGCTCAAAAGGAATAAGCAACAATGTGACAAATTGTTTTGAAAATAAAAAAATGCACAAAAGTGAGGTTATTGATATATTTTAGTTTTTTTTTACTTATTATTGAACAATCAGCAAGAAATTAGCTGTAATAGCTCATACAAGAAAAAAAAGTTTCCAAAACAGATGGTGAACGTTTTAAGCTACCAAATAAGGGAGTTTATAGGTAAACGTAATTTATAAATGCAAAATTTTATTCCATATAAAAAATTCTATTACATAGTTTACACTGGTCAGCAAGGTTTTCTTCCTGTACTTTTCCAATAGGTTTCGATGGCCTTAATTCAAATCCTATTTCAAAAATTATGTATCATGTCAAGTTTTTGAGATATTACTTTTTAAAATTCAAAGAACACGTATGTATGTATGTACATATGTACATTTTTGAGGCTTTTTAAATTTATGAAGTACCCTTTTTTTTAATAAAATACGTGATGGTTTTATTGAAATATTTATATTTTCAACTTCCCATAGGAAGTTATTGTAATGGGGCCGATTTGTCAAATTGAAAATTTTGACATTTATCAACGTTTCAAGGTCCCTAGAGTCGAAATAAAAGATTTTTAGAAAGATGTCTGTGCGTGCGTGTGTACGTACGTTCGTACGTATGTCCGTACGTTCGCGACCTTTTTTTTCGTCGTCCATAGCTCAAGAACCAGTAGAGACATCGACTTCAAATACATTTTTTTATATAGATAATAATGCAGAAAGAGCTCAAAAGAAAATTGCATGGGTGGTTTTTTTACCATAGCAGTTTAAAAAGAAAGGTGAAAATTTTGGTTAACCCCAAATATCTCATGAACCAATGACGCTGGAGACTTGAATTAAATTTTATACTATTTATTGTAATGTGATACCAAACAAGTATATTTTTGGAAAAAAATCCAATAAACGGCTTTTTTTATAAATCAAAAAAACTGAAAAAAAATTGTCACCTCGAAAATTTTACGAATAAAAAATGATTTCATCTCCAAAACAATTTTGTGCAACGAAAAATAACGTTTTTAACATCAAGTACAATTTTGAGAAAAATCTAATTGACAGTTTTTTTATAAAGAATGAAAACCTAAAAAAAACAGTACTCAAAGTTGGTAAAAATTGAATTTCGACTCAAATATCTTTTCAAAAACTTGAGATTATGGCTCTAAACTTATTATATAGGAAATATTATTTTCAACATTCGGTAAAATTTTGAGAAAAATCGAATCGATAGTTTTTTTACAAAAAATAAAAACCTAAAATAAATATTAATGAAAGTTGGTAAAAATTGACTTTCAACTCAAATATGTTTTCAAAACTGTGAGATATTGGCTTTAAACTACTTTTATCTTTCAAAATATATTGTTTTCAACATTAAGTTAAATTTTGAAAAAAATCGAATTGACAGTTTTATTACAAAAAATTAAAAACCTAAAACAAAATTAACAAAAGTTGGTAAAAACTTGTTTTTCGACTTAAATATCTTTTGAAAACTTTGAGACATTGACTTCAAACTAATTTTATCTTATAAGAAGTATTGTTTTCAACATTCGATCAAATTTTGAGAAAAAGCGAGTTCACAGTTTTTTTACAAAAAATAAAAACCTAAAAAAAAACAATACTAAAACTTGGTAAAAATTTACTTTCGACTCAAATAGCTTTTCAAAAATTAAAAATATTTACTTCAAACTTATTTTATTTCACAGAAAATATTGTTTTCGATATTCAATAAAATAAAATCTACAAAAAATAGTACGAAAATTTGGTAAAAATTGATACATATATAGACAAACTTTTAAGCAAGACAAATCGACAGACGGGATGGGAAGTTATCAGTGTGGGTCGCATCCCAGCCTCCTTTTTTCATATTATATTCGAAAAATCTTCACAATTTGTTAGATTTTACCTGGTCTGACCAAAATCTGAAAGAAACGCTAATTCATTTATACTTAAACGGTTTTCAACAGAAAAAGACAAAACGGTTTAAAATTTAGTTTTGTTCTGTTGTCTAAACCATTGTATTATATCCAGTTTTTGAAATATATTAAAAATTATAAAAATAATGTTGAAAACGAGTATTTTTAAAACTTGAAGTTTGTATTCGAAATCAGCACTTAAAATTAAGTTCAAAACTTATTTTTTTAATTTATGAAGTATCAAATTCAATGTTTTCTAAAAACTTCATTCAGAGTCAAATAAAGACTAATAATAACTATTGAGAATTAACAAGAACTAAGTATGATACTAAAATGATTTAATTTTTTTTTTAGAAGAGAAAAGATTTGTAGTTTGTAAAATCATCATACAATTTACTGTTGACAAATATTTTGAGATCAGCAATAAAAACCTTTTTTTTTTTGGTTGTTCTAAGTATTTTTTATATAGGACATTTGAAAAGGTATTGGTTTTATTTGTGGGACGTACATACTTTTGTGGAATAAAGGTGGAATTTGTATTTATTATTAAAAGGGCCACAAAAATGTATCAAAATACTAAAATAAAATACATACTACTAAAAAAATACGCCAATAAAAAAATTTTGTTTAAAATTTTACACGAATGTCTTTTAGCTTAAACATTAACATCACAGCATTAATGTTAAAATTAGCATCTAAAATTTAAAAGCAAAAAATCATTTCATAAAAAGTTAAACTTAGTTCATAAAAAATATGAGTTATTTATGAAAATTTGTATTTTACAATCATCGTTATGAACTATTGAATTGCATTGAGGGTAAATTTATAAGCACGTACAAAGCTTCAATTTAAGTTGTTTTTTGAAGTGGAGAAAATGAAGAGGGAAAATGGAGTAGATGCTATACTCTAGAACATCCTGATTTGAGTTTTAGATTTAATGTTCATAAGGTTTTGTAAATTATGCCAAAAAATGTAAAATATGAATTTACTTTCTTCTTAGCCTATTATTTTTAAGATGGCATTAAGAACCAAAACAAAGCTTTTTTTTATCAAAGCAATACGATGATGCAAACAAATTGTAAAAACGTGGACACAAATAAAAAGATATCAAATGTTTCGGACAACTTTTTGGTTAAAAACTTGTTCTTGCCAGACTTGAAGCCATAAAAAAACATATGAAATTAAATATGAATAAAGATTAAGCATACAAATTTTCAACTTCTGACGCACATTAAACATACATTTTAACTATATGCATGATGCATTTTTTTATTTTTAAAGAACTAATTTCATTTGATTGGAAATTGCAGATGAATTTATTTCTGACTTCTAAACTATGTATCTATAGCGCAATTTTCTTGCAAATTTTTCTGTGTTTAATGTCTTCATGAAACAAAAAATTCAATCATCGATGGTGTGGTATAGGTACTTATACATAACTTTACATCAAAGTTCAATTCAATTATGTAAACATAAAATTATCAAACATTAAACAACCTGACGGACATTATACTCGTTTCGAACGATGATTGTAAGCCAACTTTGTGGTTTCAAGAGATGTGTCACGATCAACTTCTTTGATTTGCCTCAAGAAAAAAAAGAGAATTCAACAATTTTCTCGAATACTTATACATACATCGATCGAGGACAAAAGATCTTCAATGTAGAGTGGCTGCATGCTGCATGCAGCATCTGCAACTGCAACTGCATCATTCTTGATTTTAGACATAACCATGCGATGATGCTGTAACAATTCCGGCAAATCTTGTAACGAGGTCAAAATGAACTTCAGTTAATAAATTTACCACAATTGGTTTACCTACTGATAGTAGTTTTTTTTTTATTATTTTGTAATTCAACTTAACATTTATGGGCTATTTCGAGTGTCAAAAGTTGGAAGATTATTGCATCCCATGTCCAACACTCATTAAAATTGTCATTATCAATGTAAAATTTTTGGATGTGAATATTATTTATTGAAGTGAGTCTAAGACATTAGCAAAAATAAAAGAAGAAAAGTTTCTCAGTTGTTAAGCGTTAAGTCGTTAAATTAACGCCGCCACCGATTTATACATTTTGCAGGTTTTTTGTTTAAGTGATGATGATGAGCGGATTGGTAGGTACATATATCCCTACAGGGTGCAGGGTGTCAACACAAGATTCCTCTACCAGTTGACCATGAATACCATCATCAGGTTGTGTATGGTGTAAGATATTTTATCCGAAAAAATAGCTTTTTCTTATTTTTTCTGTTGTTTTGTGTACGGTGTGATGGAATTAAAAAGACGTATAGGTCATGGTCTGATGGACAATAGAATAATGTTTAGTTTCAGCAGCAGCAGTGCTGCTGCAGTATGGAGTATTAATGTTAACGTGCAATTAATCACTTAGTTGGCCTGTTAAATGGTTTCCTTTGATGGAATTCAGTTAATGATTAATCATTGTTCGCAATAACTACTCCTATACTATACCTTTGTACGTTTTTCATCTAAGCCGAATAATCTTATGGCCATAATGTATGTAAACAAATATTAAACAGAAGACAATTATAATGTTGTTATAGATTCAAGACAACGTACAAAAAAAAAAAACAAAATTAAAGTTTGGATTTAATTAATTAATTAAACTTATCTGGATATTTGTGTATGGAAATTTAATATATTAATTTATAGTCAAAAAAGCTGGATTATTATAAATGAAGCTAGAAGTTATTGTTAGTTATTTTTTGTTTTTCATAAATTCACAAAAAACCTGCTATAAACTGTAAATTGATATTTATGTATTTTAATGCATTTTTAAACCGTTATTGAAGTGAAATATCAAATGTCAAACCACTAAACAAAAAAAAAAAAACTTGTTATAATTTATCTGCAAATTCATATTTTAAAAATATTATAAAAGAAAAAATAAGATAGAAGAATTGGTTGGCTTCTTCTTAGTTTAAATTATAGCATTATGAAGTTATTTTTTAGCAAATTTATAAAGAATAGATAAGAAATTTGCATAATAATAATAATGAGGAACAAAAAAGTATAAAACAAAAGGAATGCTGGTTTTTTTTAGTCAACGCACTTAAGACCTAGCCTTGTTTATTCTTCTTTATTTCCAATTTGAATATTTGTTTTATAATTCAAAGAAATATTATGAATATTTTCTCAAGGTCACACCAAAGAGATTATGTTTGCATACGAATAAAGAACACCAATGTGTCATAATATTCTTTTTGTGAATCATAAAAATGAGGATGTGATTGTGAAATTCTTTGAAAATATCTTGAATTATGATCAATTTAATCGTTGAATTTTAATTGAAAAATTAATTCTAAGGGGTGTCCTTAAATGATTTGAGTTTGCCGTAATTTGTGTACTAACATCTTTTAACAAAACATCTAAAAGTTTAAAATTAGTAAATAGGAAGCATTTTAGTAGACGGTAATAATTATTTCAAAAATACTTCAGAAACGTTAAAAATAATAGTTAAAAATTTTATACATTGAAGAATTTGAGTTCTAAATCCAAGAAATTCTATTTTGCAAAGTAGTTCCTAATGAACAAAATTTTTGTGTGACTGTGTTCAAAATTCTATTTTTCATTTTTCTTACAATTTTTTTAAAAAATATTATTATTTTAAAAATCAGAATATAGTAATTCTAACCAACTTTCTGAGATTTGTCTGATAACCGAATTTATTAACTTCCCATAGGAAGTTATTGTAATTGGTCTGATTTGTCAAATTGAAAATTTTGACATTTCTCGACGTTTCAAGGTCCCTAGAGTTGAAATAAAAGATTTTTAGAGAGATGTCTGTGCGTGCGTCTGTACGTACGTCCGTACGTTTGCGATGTTTTTTTCGTCGTCCATAGCTCATCGACAACAAATAAGTTTTGTTATACAGATAATAATGCAAAAAGATGCAGAAAGGACTCTCAAAAAAATTGCGTGGGTGGTTTTTGTTTAAACCAAAATATCTGACGAACCAATAACGCTAGCGACTTTAATTAAATTGTATATTATATATTGCAACGTGATACCACATTAGTATATTTTTGGAAAAAATTCCAACCAACGTTTTTTTTATAAATCAAAAAAACCGAAAAAAATATTTGTCACCTCGAATATTTTACGAAGAAAAAAAGATTATATCTCCAAAATAATTTTATGCAACGAGAAATAACGTTTTTGACATCTTGTAAAATTTTGAGAAAAATCGAATTGACAGTTTTTTTACGAAAAATAAAAAAGATAAAAAAATTAATAAAAGTTGGTAAAAAAATGACTTTCGACTAAAATATCTTTTCAAAATTTTTAGATATTGGCTTCAAAACAATGTTATCTTATAAAAACTATTGTTTTCGAAATTGACTTTCGACTCAATTATCTTTTCAAAAATTAAAAATATTGACTTCAAACTAATTTTATCTCACAGAAAATATTCTTTTTGACATTCAGTAATTTTTTTTTATAAAAATCATACAGTCCATTTTTTCATAAAAAAATAAAATCTACAAAAAATAGAACGAAAATTTGGTAAAAATTGATGTTCGGTTCTCGATATCTCTTGAACAATAGAAGATATTGACTTCAAATTAATTTTCTTCGTCCAATTTGTATTTGTTTATACATATAAGTAATAAAAACTTTTCGACTTAAAATCTCGTTAGCAAAAATATATTTTGAAATTAAACTACTCGTATTTCATTAAATCCAAAATATTATTGGGAATTTTTAAATTTTTAAGAATAATTCAACTGACAACTTTTTCAACAAAACAGGAAAACCTACAAACTTTTAAGCAAGACAAATCGACAGACGGGATGGGAAGTTATCAGTGTGGGTGTCATCCCAGCCTCTTTTTTTTATTTAAAATTTGACGCAAGAGAAGTGGAGGATAAAAAGGAGAATCACACATTTTGTGCGTTTTTCTTAAATTAAATATTTTCTCAGGGTTGTTTTTGCCCCCTTGGCTTTGGATAAAGTGCAGTTTATTTTGATGTTTATAAAATGTTCAATTCATTTTACACCCACATCCCTGAAAAATGTCGGGTTGCATCAAATATTACCTAGCCGTATATTCTCTCAAAGTTAAAAGATCAGGAAAACCTAACATTTAATTCGAAATAAGAGGTTTGAATAGCTGTCTATTTGGGCAAAAGTCACAAAATTACGTCATTACTAAAAATGGAACTAAAGATACCTTATAGAAGCAACATTTTGTCTCCTTGAAAGTTGCTAAATATCATGCAAAAATGATGGGTAGAAGCGTATAGGGTTTCAAACATTGCAACAGTGGTGCTAAAGGGCAGAAAAGCACTAACCGACTCATGGTAAACGATGTTATGACGAAATTCTCTGCCAACGCGTTTTGTTAACTTTTTTTGATATAACACTTTTTTTTCTAAAGAAACAAGTATTTGCCTTATTAAGCTGATGATAACAAGGCAAATATGTTGGTTTTAGCTCCAATTTAAAAAAAAAAAAACTTTTTTTTTTACACCTACAACCGCTTCTATAAATTCACAAGCCAAAAATTAGATACGGTCGACTTATTAATGTGATCTTATAAGTTGTGTGCTTTATTTTGATTTATGAACCCATTTATTTGACTGCTTTAAAAATAGAGTTTATTATAAAGCTTATCAAAAATTTAAAAACAAAGCCAGAAATAGAAAATACAAATTTAAAAAGGGTGAATCAACGACCTCACTTCAACAATCCAAAAAGCTGTTTTGTCTATTGCAAACATTAGGTTAAACTAAGGAAAGAATGATGTGGGGGTATAAAGGCGTATTTTAAGACTCGTATAATGTTGCTGTCAAAGTTGAAAGGTAAGAAAATACAACACCATAAACAACCCAACAACGTGAGGTTGTAAATTTCAACATTCTATATACAAGAGCTTTAAAGTTGCAATCATTGTCTTCAGCAAGCCAGTTAATCTGACCTTTTAGACTCTTTTAATGTGTTGTTTTTTTTTGTTGGTTAAAATAGAATCACTAAAGATGTGGTCTGACATACTTGCAAAAGATAATAAATATAAAAGTGCCAGACAATAGTAAACATCGAACTTTATTAGAGGAAGACTTTTAATATAATTTACCTAGTGAGAATAAGCAATTTATTTTCCGGTAAAACGTGCTTCATTTAGTTCCAAGTTTATTAAAAATATATCAAACATTTGATACTTTTAGTTAAGGATTATTATTTAAATTTGTTTAAGAAGGAATTTATATGTTAATCAGTTCGAGGCCTTAAAAATGAGCCTAAGATTTATTATTAACTCTTGAGAAGACATTTCGACATGACAATGAGTTCATTTGACACTGATGTACTATCTGGAGCTTGTTTACAATAGGTACATTTGTTTTCATTAAATATCTAGTCAGTTAATAAGCTTCACTGAACAAAAGTATAAATTCTGAATTCTTCTTTTCAGCTAAAAGTCTCAGCTTTTTTGCAAAATTATTGTAGAATTTTAGTTCAGAATTCTGAAATTCTCAAAACACTTATAACACTTATAAAAAAAATATTTTCCCTAACAAGATGGATGACAAATAGCCACATTTTATCTAAAAGCAATTAATCAAGGTTTTAGAGTACACGTTTCTTTTTTTTTAACAAGCTCAATGTTAACAGATTTGTTCATCATTTTTAAAATGTGGGTTGATAAAACTCTTTTTTGAACATCTTAGAAAAATATGACAACAAAATGTGCACGACTCTAGTGGGTTGTTAAGAATTATCATAATAAATACTTAAACAAGCTGTTTATAATATTTTTAAATTATTCAACGGTTCTTTTTCTTCTGATGATTTTTCTGAATATAAATTTTATACAAAACTTTGTTGTCTTTGTATACAAAAACTGATACATCGTATGTCATGGATGGTGGTGAATATTTATTTTTTATTATTTTTATTGCATTGCAATGAATTGCATAAATAATATGTGCAATTGGTATTGGCTTTCAATTTTATGTAACTTTGATCATAAAAAGACAATAATATAAGTACTTTACCTATTGGAGGAGTGTTGGGTAGTAATCTATGAAATTTATTTGTGCATGTGCTAAAGATATTTCTTTATTATATTTTGTACCTACACCTTCCATCATGGTTTTTATGTTAATATAACTTCTTTGACTTTTTATTTTTCTCACATTCGAAGTGGGATAAAAATTATTATTTCATTATTTGAAGATATAATTTATGATTTTTTTATTTTTAAACATTTGTGATTTCCGTAGGAGAATGATTTGGCTATAATTTTTTTTCATCATTTAGAGTTATTTTTTTAAGACTAATCAAAAGTGATGATGAATAATAATATTATCTGCAGAATTGAATATCGTGCTAAGTTGGTGGTAAAATAACAATGATTGATCTCGTCATGCAATATTTTGAGTTGCAAAAAAGGAAGACCTGTCAAAATTGAAATAAGAGGCGCTTCTGTTTTTGTCTATTTTCAATTCTATTATATGGATTGAGGTAATTGATCAAAAATCTTGAATGATTGTATTTTTTTTTGGAACTAAATAGATACACGAAATGTTAAAGGTTTCAAGGTAATTTTTTCTTAAAGAAATAAAACCATCTTGGGTTTTTTTTTTTAATGGTGGTAAGATAAAAGAGAATTTGATAAATATTTCTCTGTGTTACTTGTGATTAGAAAAAAGTTAAAGTTTACTAGATTTTGTCTAATAGAAGTTATTACAAATTCAGTTAATATTTAAATGCAGCAAATGCAAACACAAACATAAGTATGGTGATATGAGTTTTCAACAGTTTTTGTACTGAACATTTTACTGAAGACGTTTAAAATATGCTATTAATATCATAGACAATTATTTCAGCATGTTAAGATTCTGAACTTCAATGTGTCACAATACCCTTTTTGGGAATCATAAAAATGAGGATGTGTTTGGGAAATTCTTCGAAAATATCTTGAATTATGATCAATTTAATCGTTGAATTTAAACAGGTGAATTTAGGGGTGTCCTCAAATGAAGGCAAGATTTAAGTTTACCGTAATTTGTGTACTAAAATATTTTAACTACACATCTAAAAATATTTGAACTTAGACACTTCCTTATAAGGAAAGAAGAAAACTTTCGTAATTTCATTACTACTAGGTCTGCTTTTTTGTTAGGAAACTTCTCAAAAAATTAGAAAACAACAAAAAGTTTCCCGACAAGTCTTTACAATTTTTTCGGCTGAATCTTATTGTTCAAAACATGAAATTCCATTTTTTCCATTAATTCTATACATACAAATTATAATATTTTGTTTGTATGTTCAACAGGTTTAGAGAAAAAAAGGTCGAATTAATTGGAGTTTAGTACATTTAGTCGAAAAATATAATACAATTGAGGCGCTT
The DNA here is from genome assembly GCA_951509635.1 of Eupeodes luniger. NCBI lineage: Eukaryota > Metazoa > Arthropoda > Insecta > Diptera > Syrphidae > Eupeodes > Eupeodes luniger. The sequence goes on along the minus strand of OX608074.1, from coordinate 43,838,662 downwards.
AGATTGAGAAAGTTTTAAGGGACAAAATTGCATGCGTTGATTTATTGTTATTAAACGACCTTTTTTTAACTTAGAACTTGCTAGAAATTTGTTCCTAAGGCTAGATAAATTTAGAAAAAGGCCATACAAATAGAAAAAATGCATAACTTTCTGTATTTTTCCTTAAATTTATATCAAAAGTATATTTGAGACAAATAATAGTCAATATCACTTAACACCTTCTCATTCTAGCCCTTTCAATTCTATGACGTTAGGCGAATAGGAATTAGTCAGAAATTGATCTGAAAGACTAAATTAAGGCAGTTAACAGTTTTGTTAGATTTGATTAGTTAGAGAACAAAATTCATTAGAGAAACAAAAATTCGTTGAGTTACATATCAAAATCTAAAATGCAATTCATTGAATTACGACCTTTTTATTTAACGCCAAAGAATTATAATGTTGGGGTTAATTTTTGGAAATATATTCTTTATCAAAAAATCAAGTTTAATAATAGTACTAAAAGGGAAATATCACCATTTTGAAAAATATGTTTTTTCTTGACATTTTGTTTTATGACTCATGAAATATTGTCTGTACTTCAATTCGTTTATGAATAAACCGGTCCAAAATGGAGACTAACATACTTGAACTTTTTCTGTGGTACCTCAAATACATTTATTTTTTATTTTGGATAGTGCTTCTTTGTAGGGCCTTAATAGCATTAACTAATTTTCAAAAAGTAAGCAGTACAAATACCTTCAATTTTAAAAAAATCAATTTTCTACGAACTATTGTTATACAAATTGTAACATTTTTCTTAAACACAAAGCATAGTATTTTGGTCTCTTTTTTTTTCTAACATATAAAAATAATCTAATATAATCGACTGTTTCGTAGTGTACTAGTTTAATTTTTTTTATTTTGATGAACATAAATCTTTCATTGGCCAAAGTTGTATTCTTGTTGTAGTTCTCCTTCCAATCCAAGGTGCTAAAAACAGATGCATTTGCCTCACAAGAATGACATTTCAGTCACAATAAGATTTATGGTTATGAATTACAAAAACGACATGTCTTCCATTCCGATTTAGTCAATTTATTCAGTATTTCAAGTTTAAAAACAAATACATAAGTTGATGCCTATTATTGATTGAATTTTTTTTTTTTAGACTTGGTGACCAAAAAATCATACTCGCAGCTTAAATAGTATTTAAAGAAGAGTTTTTGTAATTCTTTTTGTCATTCTTATGCTTGCCTAAAGTTTATTTTTATTATCGAAAAATTAGTGTTAGAGGAATTTTTTCAATAAGCAACCATTTATAATATGCAATACAAATCCTGATTAATGTTTTAAGTCAGTAAAATGTATAATCTTAAAAATATGTTATTATAAAGTTCAAAATTAAATTTTCAGCTCTACAATTTTTCAAAACTATCAAATTTATAAATTGAAAATTGATTCAAATCAACCAAGTTTTCTCGTACTATGAAAAAAACCAATCTGAATGAAACCAATGTCAAACCCTATCAGTTAATAATCTTAAATGCCTTCCTAACAGCTATCGGCCCATCATTTTTATACAATTTATTCATTCATCATTGTGAACACGAAGAAAAACAAAAACAAAATAATACAAATTAAAAAAAATAATTCTCTTAAAGTTCAAACTATACAAGTTGGATGTCACTGCCAATTCCAATTTTATATATGCAGATAAGTTAAGTGTTTGATATGATATGTAGACCTCTAACATAATATAATTCATATTAACATTGACAAAGTTTCATTTCGTCTCATAATAATCACGAGCTAAGCTATATTAAAACATTTTTGCAAATGATATTGAAAGTTTTGAAGACAAATAAAAAAAAAACTATAAACACAAAGGTAACAAAAAAATTTAATCAGCACACGATGTGTCACATCACATACAACAAAGTTGACGACAAGTTTAAACATTTAAAACGATGCATAATTAAATATTTTCTTCTTGGCCAAGTCAATGATGCTAACACCAAACAGTGGCAATAACTGGCAATCTATCCATCTTCAAATGAACCTAATTCGATTGGCCAATCGACCAACAACAAACAACAACAACACCAACAACGACGACGAATGATGATGATGAGAATGCAATAACTCCATCTCAAAGTGATAATTAAGCGCAATCCTAAGCCAGAAGCAAGCACTTGGTTTGGAATATAGCTACTCTCGTACAAAAAGCACAAATCAGCACCAATGGCAATGGGTCATTTGAATTCTTCACACATCATATAGACTATACACAAAATGTATAAATCTTCAAAAGTTAAATGTCACTAGAGGCAGATCGGATCGGATCGATCGACCGACCGACCGACAGTAACACAAACTGCTTGTTCACAATTCACTCATTGACTGCTTACAATGGGTATATCGTGTCGTTTGTCGTTTATTGATAAATAATTATTGTATTTTATGCAATGGTCCATCATCAGCTACTGTTTTTTTTTTTTTTTATTTCTTAGAGTAATTGAATTAAAAATTATAAATACATTTTTAAACTGAGTTCTTTTCATTTCGTCACTTCACTGATTTAAATCACACACCACATTTTATGTCTGTACCTACATACAACACGTATATTACTTAACATCCCAAAACGACATAATATCCTTATGCAATTTATCGGAGACAAGATGTTGACCATGAGGGTTGTGTTGTTAAATGTTCACAATAACTCTACTCACCATGATGAGCACTTAAGTTTATTTTAGCAGCAATTTAATCCACAGGGGTATCCTGTCTTTTTGTTGGTCCAGCCGAAATTTATTTCAAGGATCAGTTTTTTAAAATTGGAAAAAAAAATAAAACAAAAAAAAAACGATATCCCTATCGTGTCACAATTCAATTAGTGAATGAATTTGACCGATATAGCGAGACCAAAAATTTGAGAAGGCGAAAAAAAGAAGAGACACAGGTGGTGAAGTGTGGTTAACTGCTAGACAGAGTGTAGAGTACCAACTAAAATAACAAATCTTTAAAATTTTCTATATATACTCGGTGAAGATGCTATGCCGCCCGCTGCCGTCCGTCGACGTTGATATCGCCGATGTCGTGGTTGCCGATGAGGACCGTGTCGTCGTTGTAGTCGCTCAGGTTTTTGAGACCCTCAAACCGAAGAAGATGCGACGAGCGATGATGATGTTGATTATGAAGATGAAGAAGTATGTGCTTTTGGCAAATGGTGTTTTACCCTCAGTTTGGAACCAGATTTCAATGGAGATGATCTGGTCTAGCTGGCCAGGCTACCTTGTGGTCGTTGTCGTTCGGTCGTGTCGTTCATACATGATGATGCTGTTGATGCTGGTGTTGCTGAAGCTGACATGACCGAACGAAAAAGCTCCTTAGTATGAACCTATATTGAATGGACATACATAATGTAGTATGGTGGTATGTGCTTGTATACGATGGACTTAAATTATTCGTATTTTATTGAAGATGCCCACTTGATGACGATTAACAAAATGCTTTGACGTTTTGCGCAAGCATTGATCGCTTAGCGTAGCGTCGTCGTCGTCGCTTCGCGTCGGTGGTGGTTTTAGGTTTAAACTTGGGTCATGTGCGTAGCGAAGGTGAGGGATACATTAAATTATCAGATTCTAATATTTATTAGGTATTAGATACTTATACAAAAATATAATTTTTAATGCAAAATTCTAAATATTTATAGAGGTGAAGAAAAACAAAAAAATACGTCACTAAAATCGCATTTGGAATTCAAGGTTATTTAGCGGTTTCTTATATCGATATTATGTACGTAAAAGAAGTCATAGTGATGTACAACTTAAATTAATTAAAATAGTTAAACAAATTATAACGAATTTAACTTTTAATTTGATATTGAGCTACTTAAAGGGTGACATGGGTAAACAAATTCATACCAATAATGTCCACGCATCAAAACTTCGGACTTCTAAACCTCAAAACCAAAAATCATCCAAAACACAATCAACTGTTATTTGTGTAAATAAGCAAATACTTACTCATTTTTGTCCATATTCATTTACGGGAAAATACCTTACATTTTATGCATTAATCATGAAGATTAATTAAGGGTTTACCAATTAAAGGTTTCATTTTATTATTTAACAAAAAGATTATGGATGCTTATTTCATTTTAAAGAAGTAGTAGGAAATTGTATCAGTAAGATTGTAGTCATGGGTGCGGTACTTTTTATGAAATTTGTCATCACCAGGGTTAGGATTTTGTTAACCTAAAAAATTAGAAAAATGCAAAACAAAACACTTAAAAAGGCAAAGAAAAGGCATTTATTAAAAAATCTAGGAGAACAAACAAAAATACACTTAATTATAGTACCATTGGACTACCAAGAGTTTTTTAAAGTTCTCAGTTAGCAATCTTCTTCGGTTGTCTTTTAGAAGGGCTGTCAAGGAGCTAAATGATCTCTCAACAGCTGAAACGAGTGGAGCCCATCTAAAACTTTCAATATTATTCACTTCAATGTTTCCTGGAAGTTTGGAATCCACGTCACCGTTTATTATAGAATTTATTTGCTCAATCGTTTTAAGCCCTGTGTTTCCATTGAATACGGCAGTAAACTTCTTCAAGACTTCCTCTGCAATGGGCCATTTTGCTTTTTTTTTTTTAAATTTTCTTCAATTTCTTTCAAAACAGGCAGCACTTCGCCAATAGATGTTCCTTGATGAGAATATTGTTAGCTTAAATTATAAGTAGGTACAGACTCTCAAACATACCTGTTTTTTTGTAGGTCTTTGAAAATATATTTTTTCGGATCAACTAAAAACCCAAAATTGACTGTAATGTACGCCAGCTGCGCTTGCAGTTCTTCATCTTCAATCAATTTTTTTGCAAATGCAACACAGCTTGCATCATCTTCGAGAGCGCTGACGACTTTTTGATCCGAGCAAAATAGTCCGCATAATATGCTGCTGCCTCTAACCAAGTGCCCCAGCGGGTTAGAACCTAGTTTAAATGGACATTCAAAAATACGACTTCAAATTCAGTTTCAAACAAACTTACAGGTTGAGGTGGCAGTGGCAATTCAGGTTCCATATCCTTAAAAATAGCAATCCGAGATGGAGTCTTCAGAAATACTTTTTTTAAGTACGGCGTCAACTTTTGAGTAGTGACTGCTTATGCTTCCACAAACTCTGTTTACACCGTTAGCAACGCAAGTTACTTGAACCATTTTCGAGTACAACCCTTGCAGAGTTTTGCCACTCTTCTTCATATACGGTGCAGCGTCTGTTACGAACAACAAACCTTTTCTCTCAACAATCGCATGGAATCGTCAAAAAGCTGGGTTTTTAACTAAAGATTCTCAACGGTATGCGAAAATGTTGGCATTTCTTTTAATGCTTAACCAATTATTAGATATTTCTTAACAAAATTTAATAAAAAAGCATAAAAGGCAGAAAAAGGCTACAATGGTGAAGAAAGGCAAAAAAAGGCAATTATGGCATAAAAAGGCAAAAAAGGCAAAATAAAATACATATATTTGCAATCACCAGGGCCTGAAACATGTTCGTCAAAAGTCGATTTCATCTTCTGTTTAACCAAAAAGAAAGGCAAAGTTAGTAAAATCCTATCCTTGATCATCACCATTTATTTTAGAACTTTTGTAAAGCCTTTATTATCTTTTACTTAGCCCCAACGTAAAAAAATCTAAAGGTGTTAGACTAAAAGATATCGGTGGACAATATTGGGATCATATACCTCTATGAAAAATAATACGGTCGGGAACTTTTCTTGCAAAATTGCGATTGTGTTGTTGCTTGTGTGGCGTGTAGCATTTTCGAATAAAGGTCCAAAACAGTGACAAGCAAAAGATGAGGAGGTTTTTTAATAATCGTTTTTGGATTTTCCTAGAACTAAATTTGGCAATTCTACTTATTAACTTAGCTATTTTTTCTTTACTTCACACTAATCTCTCTGTGATTGCTAGCTTAAGTTTCAAAAAAGTTCAATAAAACTTGTCCATTATACTTGACTTGAATGACTTTTTAAAATTTGTTTTTATTATAAGGGTCCTTTTTTTATTCCTCAGAAGCCCATTATACTAACAAACGGCGTTATATGTTGTTATTAATTCATTAACTTTAAATTTTAATAAATTATCAATCTTTTGTATAATGATAAATCGATTGGTTTGGGTTCTATCCAACTTTTTGGAATATCAAAATTCACAAATCATAATTTATAGTTTTTAAGTTTGTGTCTTATATGAAAGGCTTTTTACACTGTCAACCATTCCTATAACGATATAGCATCAATCAGAAATAACCCATTAGAAACAAATAATTTGCATGCAATTTGACTTCTTGAACTGCCATTTAAGTCGTTCTTGTGCGTTTAATAAAAATATCAGATGACAAAGAAAAGGATCATAGATCTCAAATCATAACCAACTTTTACAAATATCAAAGCCAAGTGTTTTAATTTTCACATAATGTTGATGTCAGATGTAGGTACAATTTGTAATTTTATTTTCTATTAAACACTCTTACCAGGTTACCAAGTCTGTGTTTTTGAATATTCATTTGGATAAAGTTTATATCATTTAGCTTGGGAGCCAACTACCTCGTTTAGCCCAACCCTTGCTACTCCAATGGTTTTGTTGTTGGCGGTGATCGTGATCGTGATGGTCTCAGAGTTTAATGTTAAGGTAGGCTTTGTTCAGACGTTGAGACATGAGACTTAAAACTACTGCACACTGGACTTGAGAGCTTTTCTTGTTCACATGAATTAAATACCAACAAAATGTGGAATTCAACATCTTCTTCATCTTTTTTTTTTTGTTCGGCTTCTCATAGCTCAAGCTGAAATTGTTAACCTGTTTAGCAGTGGCAAATTGGGTTGTTACTGTTTTGGTGGATTATTTGTTGGGGCTATAAGTGTATGACCTCTGGAGCATTTTGAATTCAAGCATATAAAGTGTGTGTGGGAAAATTGCACATTGCAAAAGTCTTAATAATGACCAGGGCGATTAATTGCACCTGTATGCATATTTTGTATATATATATGTATATTTTAGCTATTGGAAGGCGTACCTGTATTAAACAAACTCGTACTAGCCATAACCAAGTTCCATTTATGGCAGTAAAGCTCTTGAAAAAAAGAAGAAGAAGAAAAAAAGATCGACCAAGAAAATAAATACCATATTTTTATCTGGTAGTTTTTGTAAAGAACAGAAGTGATTTGCGATGGCTGTAACTTATGTTGCTGGTATATGCGATTGTCATTGTGCCTATTAAGTTTGTTATTATGAGTGATTTAAACAATTCGTTTACTTCCAATTGATTCTTGATTTTTTTTTTTTTTTTTCTACGAGTGTATTCAAGCAAAGTTTTGAGCTATTAATTATTCATGTTTTTGTTCAATTATTTGGACTATACAGAAAATGCAGCTTTTTTTCAAAAAGAAGATTTAGTACTAAAAAGCAGATTTTTAAGTAAAATGTCATAGGTTGATAGAAAACGAAACCAGACTAACTGTTGGGAAGGAGTTTGTTTTGTCTCTTTTGGCTATTCTGGTTGTCTTCAGAAAATGTTTAAATTGCTTCAGCTTTGTCGAATTTTCTAATTTGAAATAAGTATTAATGGAATTTTTTTTAAATATTACAAATAAAAAGGGACCAACAAAAAAGACTAAGAACTGGTGAACTGGCTGAGAAAAGCTTGAATATGATATTTGTGACATTTTTATGATAAATGCAATTTGTATTTTATAATACTAATCGAAAAGTAAAAATTAATAATATTTTTGTATTTTTGGGAAAATATAAGTCAAATGACTTTTTACCAAATGTCAAAAACGTCATTTTTCGTTGCATATACTATACATAATTATTTTTCATTGTAATAATATTCGAGTTAAAATAAATTGTTTGATTAATAACATAAAACAAGAACTCATCTGCAAAATATGATCGGAAGAAAGCATGCCCGATGAGTGGAATCTCAGCATAGTTTGCCAAATACATAAGAAAGGAGGCCCTCTCAATTGCGCCAACTACAGAGGCATCAGTTGCCTGAACATTGCATATAAGATCCTTTCTGCCGTATTATGTGAACGCCTGAAGCCGTTCGTCAACAACCTGATAGGTCCTTATCAGTGTGGCTTCAGACCAGGAAAGTCCACTATCGACCAAATATTCACACTACGGCAGATCTTGGAAAAAACTCAGGAACTTCAAATCGATACCCACCATCTCTTTATCGATTTTAAAGCCGCGTATGCCAGCATCTATAGGGAAGCGCTCTACAGAGCATTGTTTAGTTTTGGCATCCCTGTCAAACTTATCCGTTTGTGCAGAATGACGATGGAGAATGCACGCTGATCTATCAAGGTCGGAAAAGATCTCACCGATGCATTTGATGTCAAAAAAGGTTTTAGACAAGGCGATGTACTGTCATGCGACTTATTCAATATCGCTCAGGAAAGAATTGTGCAAAACTCAACCGTCAACACTAGAGGCACAATCTTCCAAAGGTCTATCTAATTACTCGGATACGCAGAAGATATTGACATAATTGGAAGATCAAAGCGTGATGTCAGTGGAGCGTTTTTGAGCATTGCGACGGAAGCGAAGAAGATGGGTTTAGTGGTCAATGAGGGCAAGACTAAGTATATGCTGTCATCAAAAAAGGACATTGAACAACGACGTCTTTGACAAAACGTCACCATGGACAGCTATAATTTTAAGGCACCGCTATAAACTCAGACAACGACACCAGCGCTCAAATCTTGCAAATCGCTGCTTCTTTGGACTTAGAAGGCAACTGAGTAGTAAAGTCCTCTCTCGAGCATCTAAAATCACCATCTATAAGACACTTATCATCCCGGTTCTCATTTATGGCGCTGAGGCCTGAACCCTGTCAAAGAAAGATGAGAGCGTAAAAATTCTTCGGGTGATTTTAGGTCCCGTCTACATAGATGGAGAATGGAGGAGAAGATATAGCGACAAACTGTACGGGCTGTACAGAGACACTGACCTGGTGAACAGAATTAAAGTCCAACGACTTAGATGGCTGGGTCATGTAGAGCGAATGGACATCAACGCTCCAGCCCGGAAGGTCTTCGAATCCAATCCTAAGGGGTGGCGCTGTAGAGGAAGACCGCGACTCAGGTGGCACACGCAGGTGGGTGAAGACCTCAACCAACTTGGAGTGCGAAACTGGAGACAGCTAGCTAGGGACTGAGCTGGCTGGAGACGCATGTTGGTTGAATATAGCGCCACCTTAAGTAAGTAATAACATAAAAACTGTGAGTTGATTTGTTTTGTAGATTCGAATTAATACTTGCTTATGATGTTGGCCTTATTAATAATCCAAGTTTCCGACCCCAAGCACCGAGTGCAAGATGTCCAAAAATTTGAAAAACCCCGAAAAATTCGCGCTTTTTTCGCTTATTGGTAGGTTTTACCCGAAAGCATCATACAATCATGTTCTAAATTAAATACAAATCGAGCCTAAAGTAGATGTAAAGGTTTTTCAGAATTCGGTTGTTTAAAAATTAGATAAAATACGTTTTATGACGAGCTAATACTAAAATAAATGAAATAAGTTATGTACCATAACACTTGAATTAGACGAACAAAAGAAAAAAAAAATGGCATTGGCATTGGTCTACATATTATATCCTCCCAGTTAGTCGGGAGGGGTAATTTTTCAGAAAAGTTAATTGACACACAAATCCAAGATTCGAAATCAACCACAACACCTTCATTACTGTAATTTAGCTCTTTTCAAATACATTTTCATTATTTTGAGCACAATCCCTACTCTATACTCCCATTACATTCCAAAATACAATCTTTTCAAATAGTTTTCTTTTTTCAATTAAATTTAATTGTATTTTGTCTATACTGTTGATTTGTTATTCATAAGTTTGTTATTAAAAATGTTTATTTGTTATACATTTATAATGGTTGTATTTTGGAAAGTATTGGGCATAGAGAAATGAAGATTGAAGTCAGAGAGTGCATTTTTTAGTTCGTTCACGTGGGACTATTTTCAGGCGTTCGTTTTGAAGTTTCAACAGTTTCTTTTAAATTTCCCTAAAGCAATTCAACCAACAGTTTCAAACAATGTTTACTGATCCAACATCAATGTAAACACCGTCACTGAGGTGTGAACATTTAAGTTTAAATTGACTACTTCTAAATAATTCCAAAAAACGCTTTTTCAAGTTCGAGCATCAGCTCTTTTATTTCATCATAACTTGTGTGTGTATACATACAACTAAATGCTTTCATAGGGAAATTTTAGTAGAAAAATATAATTTTACTTAATGGAATTCGACAATACGTCAACATTAAAACGCTGCAAAGCAATCAAAAGCTGTGTTTATGAAACAAACGGAGCTCCCATGTAACAAAATGTTAAGTTTGAGCCAAAAAACCCTTGGTTTGATTTAGCTTGTTTTATGTCCAGGAAAAATGCTCTTAAACACCTTAAAACCTTCAGAAAACTAAACCTGGAAATATGTCGTAGGTTTCTACTATGATGCCAACAAAAAAAAAATATAGGATTTTATGTAAAATTAAAAAAACAAGCTTATTTCGTTAGCCTTACTAGGAGTCTTGAATCTGTTTCTTCAGCCCGAGAGTGGTGGAAGATTGCTAAGCAAATACGCGGACAGTCGATTAAAACCATAAGGCCGGTAAAATTAATTGAATTTAAAATCCATTTTGAAAGCTTACTCTTTCAATCAAATGATTCAGCTACTATCTCATAAACGCTCTTCCTTACCAACATGTTCCAGAGTTAGATTACCCCAGTGAGCTGCACGAGATATATTCTGATATCTTCATCAAAAGATCTGATCCTGGTTTTAATGGAATACCGTATGAATTTTATAAAAATGCATGTCCATCTCTAATTGTAGAAATACAGAAGTTATTCACTGAGATTCTTGAAACTGCAACGCTACCATCATCTTTCAGAAAATCCAATATATACTCACTGTTCAAGAAAAGAGATACAAATGTTGTCAAACTATAGAGGACTTACATTTCTTGATACGATCTATAAGCTGTTTACTACACTTCTCTTGAACAGACTGTCAGCTTGGTTAGAAAAAAAACAACATCATCAATGAATTTCAAGCTGCATATAGAACCAACTATTTTACTGTGGACCAAGTTTATAATCTTTCATGCATAATTCAACTTCAACTCTGCCAAAAAAAGAAACTCTAAGCTTTTTTCATCGATCTTAAGGCTTCTTTTAATAGCATTGACAGGAATGCTCTTATATATAAGCTATCGACTCTCTGAATATCTTCGAAGATACTGGCTACAATAAAGTCCCTTTATAAGGATACTACTGCAGCTGTTTGGGATGGTTCGTGTTTGTCAGACTTCTTCCCCACTAAAAAAAGTGTTCGTCAAGGATGTGTGTTAAGCTCTCTTCTTTTCGTTCTGTTTTTAAATGATCTTCATGCAGAATTTCCAATCGGTATTGTTTTAGACGATCTTCAAATTAACGCCCTCTTACATGCGGACGATATTGTATTGCTGTCAGATAATCCTTCCAATTTGCAACAGCTATAGCTGACGGTTTTAAGACATACTTCATTCAATGGAATCTTGAAATAAATCTTGATAAGTCGGAAATAGTAATATTTCGCAATGGTGGAAGAAGAGCAGCGTGCGAAAAATGGTTTTAGAATAATTCTGAAATAAAGGTGTCTAATCAATACAAATATCTTGGCGTATTGTTTAATTACAATATGTCTTGGAATGAGCATCCAACAAACAGAATGGGAGCATCTAAAAATTAAATCAATGCAACGTGGTCGAAACTGCTGCGAGACAATACCGTCCAACACTCAACAAAATTTAAAATATACAATGCCACCTTAAAAGCTATTATGTTGTACTGTGCTTAAGTTTGGGGAGACCGCGAATACAACCAAGTCGAAAAATTGCAGCGTTTCTTCATGAAAAGATGCTTTTTACTAACTATATGCTCTGTACATTGAAACAGGTTTACCGATGGGTTTTCTAACGTCCCTCAAACTACATTTTTCTTTCAAAAGACGATATCTAAATCTTCCTAATAATATATTACCCAACATTAAATCGAAAGACATTTTAAACACGAAAATCTTCTGGGCTAAGGAATGGTTGGATCTTTTCCATGGATGTTCCTTGGAGTTTTCTTTTTACATGAATCTACTTGAATGGCCCAGCTAACATAACATTCTCTTACTGAAAATGAAAGAAAAACACTAGACTGAATTTACAGTTAGTGCGACACAGTCTCAATTTCACGATGAATATTGCAACTTGATGTACTCTGGCATACCGAACTACTTTGATGACTCCAATTCACGTGATATACTTACTTACTTAAATTTTTAAAGCTCGCTTCGGGCTTCTTAATATCAATGGAAGATTTTTCCAAGGAGATAAAATCTACTTACTAAGCTTATATATTTTTTAAATTTCCTTTTTAACCTGACAGGTAACTTAAAGTTATTATCAAAACTAATTTTAAACCAACACTACTAATTTTTTTGTAAAATCTTTTTGAAAATAAAATTATATGTCTATCTATGTATCTATCTATGTATCTATCTATTTAGTTTATTATTCAAAAGCAACCACAAACTATATACATTCATTTCCCTATAAATACAAATTATTTCTTCGAAAACTATTATTTAACACAGAATTTTGAAAATAAAGAAACCACACAAAAATACCAGCGGACATTCCAATAAGGATACAAATAAGTGAAATAAAAAATCTTCAGAATGAAACAAACAAAAATGAACAACCAACAAAACTAACCAAAAAGCTCTTCATTTCAAGTTTAATAATATTTCAATAATTTAAGTTTAAATAAATTAAATAAAAAATCAATTTTTATTGTTATCTTTTCTAACAAATACTAAAACGAGAAATATTATAACGATTTGTGTATTTCCCCAATGAGAAATAAAACCAATCAATATAATCGTTAAGCTTATAGACTAACCCTATAATTTTTAGCTTCTTAAACAAAAACAATAACTAAGCAGACATTTTCGCATATTATTGACGCACACGCATGACTTTTTTTTTTTAGTTATGTATGTGCGAAACAATACTAGTTTTTGTTTTTAATAAATAATTCATTAAAATATAGCAGAGCATTTGACAAGCATTTATTGCAAGTCGAAGTCGAAGTCGTCTTCGTTGTCGTTGTTCTGAAGGGCCAACAAGTCTTGTGGTTAACTACTTTGATTTAAATTTAAATCTAATCAAATTTTTGTATGTTTTAAGTTTAAAAAAACACATCTCCGCCCAAGGTAGCTTGGTTTTTTTTTTTCTATTACAAAAAATCATAGGCCTTTGTTTTTTTGTTTAAACCACTATGAAGGCTATGAACTAATTAAATTTTATAGATCAAGCTAGTGTTTTTTTTGGAAGGTGTTTTGTATTAACTCAACCATAAAATGGCCACTATTTTAAACAAATATTAACAAAAAACAATCTTAAATAAATGTAGAATTATAAAATAACTCCTTTTTTCACAGTATTGTTAAATAAAATTCGCATATGAATTAATTAGTTATTTGTTTGTAAAACGTTTCTGGATGCGAAAAATGTTTTAGAAAGAGTGTGGGATTTTGTTTTTGAATTTCTTGATGTGTGTTCCAATGTCCCTCTGTCAATGTCATATTTATTCAGTCTATCAAAAATATGAATCAGTAACATCTCGTTTTAGTTCATGATGAAATATGTATTTATGGAAATTTTTAGTCTTAAGATAGTCAGTCTTAAAATAGTGAGATGATGCAGTGAATGTTGCAAATCCACATTTAATACACAAAGATTTTTTTTGGAAGTAAAATATGAATTTTAAATTCTAATATTATGTACCTATTATACGGCATTATGCTGCCACTCCTTGTGCCTAAAATTCTGAGAAGAATAAAATAATATGCTTTAAACTGTGAATTAACTTAGTGGTCATTTTGATATTTTTCTAGGTATTCCAAACGACGTTATTCTAAAGGACATTTTAAGAAAATATTCTTTTTAAATAATCCCATCTTTAAAAGCCGGTCACAAAATGCAAGTTGCATCTTTGATATTTAAAACTTCAACAGTTAAAAAGCAAAATATTTATTCTTATCTATATCGCTACCCATAAGACGAAATTTACGCTGATTCAACAGACCTAATAAATAGTCCAAGGTCGCTAAACTCTGCAATGGAGTGTGTGGACCGAAGTGCTAATTGTCAGAAATCGCGCATAAAAATATTCATTTAAGCTATAAAATAATGATAATTTATTAACAAATTTTTTATTTATAAATAGACATCATTTTTGCAACTGAGACTGAAAGTGATAAATATTGCATAATTCTTGTTTAGAATGCAAAGATATACAAATAAAGTTTTCGCTTTCTCATAAAAGAAATGAAATGAATAAAAATTATAAGGAAACAAAACCTGGTGACTTACAATTCTGTTTGTTTTATATTTTTATGTTATGGCAATAATTGTAATGAATACATTTTGAAAGCAAGGGTTTGTCTACCATTGACAAAATGTCAAAAAAGAAGCAAGTTTTTCAATTCACATGAACATGTAGTAAAAACAAACATCAAATTTATACGGCCAAGGGGGTTAATCAGTAGCATAGGAGGTTAATTAGTAATGTTGGCTCCATTGTTTAAAAACTAGTTCCAAAAATAATTCTTGTACAGGGTTTTCCAATAAAAGGTTTTAATTTTATATTAAAAAAAGAGTAATTTTCGAATTCTATTTTTAAGCTCTTGAATTGATTGCGTAACCTTGGCATATTCCTAATAGAATAGTGTGCAGAATTGAGTGAAAAATCATTATGCCCTTAGTTGGTGCGCTGCACTGTGTATAGGGAAGTGAGAGAAGGAGACGGGTTTGTATTGCTAGCAAAGCCGGACAGACAATAAAAACAGTGATAAGTTGCTATAGCTACTTTTTGTAGATTGATCAATTATTATTATTGTAAACGGTTTTCGTAAGGGTGTAAGATAAAGGGATCGGAATCAGACCAAGGTAAAAGGAAGAAAATGTTCTTTAAGTTGGTTTAATTCTTTGTGTGTGACTGATGTGGATGGGTATCCAAATTTGACAAGCATATTCAAAGATGAGCCATTCTTAAGTGATATAAAGGGTTTTCAATTTGCGTGGGTAGATTTTGGTGCCTCGTGGCGGCCATTTTGTTTTGGTGACATCTGCCAAATCTTCTGTTTATTATTCAGTTGTTTATGCCAAATCATCATGGCAAGTTACACGATTGAACAGCACGTTCAAATGATAAGACTTTATTATCAAAATGAGTGTTCGTTAACGCAAACGTTGCTCGCATTGCACCCATTTTACGGTAGACGTGGGTGGCCCTTCATAGTCGACTCTACAACGCGCGCCGTTTGTTCGCTGACTGGGCTTCGAATCGTTTGGAAGAGGATCCCAATTTTAGCCGAAAAATCATCTTAAGTGACGAGGCGCATTTTTGGATGAATGGCTATGCTAACGAGCGAAATTGCCGTATATGGGACGACACCAACCCACGCGAGGTTCACCAGGTAATAATGCATTCTCAAAAAGTTACCGTTTGGTTGTGGATTTTGGGCCGACGCGGCGTCGTAATTGGTCCGTACTTTTTTGAAAACGACGTTAGTGAGGCGGTCACCGTCAACAGCGAGCGCTACATAACGATGATAACTAAATTCTGATGGCCCAAATGGAACCATATGGTCCAAGACGACATGTGGTTCCAGCAGGATGGCGCTACGTGCCACACAGCAAACGGCACGATTGACATTTTGCATGAACGATTTGAGGGAAAGGTACCTCTCGCAGGGGTGATGTGAATTGGCCACCAAGATCATGTGATTTCACCCCGCTAGACTTTTTCCTGTGGGGTTTGTGGTTAGTGCGTAGGACTTAAATGCTAGAGGTCTTGGGTTTAATCCCTGCCTGTGAAACCTAAAGTTTTTTTTCACGGGTACTGACTCTTGCGAGGAATTGATAAATCCTCCAAGATTAATTCTTATCATGAAAAGTGTTTTCTCAAATTAGCCGTTCGGATTTTTTTATTTATTTATTCACATCAATTAGAGATCTTAACATCTACAATTAGATTACAAAATGTCGAGAAATAAATAATCATTTATAACAAAAAATAAATAGGCGTAGTAATATATAACATTAAGTGTTTAAAATAAACATGGTTTTGATTAATTAATTCGAAAAGAACAAAAGTATGTTATTATTTAAAGTGTATCTGTTTATATGAAAATTAAAATCAATATGATTTCAAATGAGATTAGTTTCTCTAATACAGCGAGTTAAAGGTTCATTACGAGCATAGTTTACCCTATGTTCCTTTTCACGGATTAAGCAACGTTCTCTTATTTGACGCGAGGGAGCATACAAATCTATCAACGATAAAAGTAAAGGGCATTTGATATGATGCGACAAAATTTCACTTATAAAAACATTACTGAAAACATTTTCCTTCTATTTTCAAGAGACTGAGTTCCGAGAAGTTTACATCTAGTGCTAGTCGAGTACGACAGGATTTTGATGTTACAACCTAATTTCTGAATTATAAATTAGTTATATTCTATATGCTTATATATTTACTTTTGAATCAAACAATACACCAAGGTCCTTTTTCTCCAAAACTCTTTCAAGAACAAAGTTATTAACTTTTTAATCAAAAGGAATTTTCGAAAAATTGCGACAAAAGGAACAAATTTAACATTGAGTAACGTTCAAGAATAATTGGTTGGTTGTACACTATTCTGTTAGCTTTTGGAGATCATTTTGCAAAAGAATATAATCATTTAAAGAAGTTATACATCTGAAAAACTTTAAATCATCAGCAAATAAAAGGGTACTTGAATTTAAAAAGATATCAGCCAAGTCGTTGATAAATATTAAAAATTATTATTATGACTAACTCTATCAAAAGCCTTCGCAAAATCAGTATAAATAACATCAATTTGGTAGCCTTTTTCGAGTTTATTTAAAACGAAATTGGAAAAGATAGAAAGATTAGTGGTTGTGGATCTTCCTGCAGTAAAGCCATGTTGAAAAGGTGAAATATACTCCTTAAAGAGAAATGTCAACTTTTCACATATAATTTTCTGCAAGAGTTTCGGTATACTTGATAATTTACAAATAGGACGAAAGTAGGACGGTCAGAGTTTGGAAGTTTTGTATTGAGTTCAAGAAAGTTTTTATTGTATCAAGTACAAAAAACAGTATGCAGATCATGTTGAAGGATGGAAGAGTGTTGATAAGATGCGATTGCTTCCACAGTTCCGATTGTTTTATTGCTTATGTTACATAAAGCGCCATTCACACCAATATCTCCGAATACTAAAATCGTAATCGTAGCCGTAATAAATGCACTGTCATTATTTTTTTTTAAAGTAAGGTCCTATCACACTACCAGTCCAAAAACTACAACAAGCAGTGACAAGTTGGGGATAGAGAAGTTTTTCAACATTTTTTCTTAGATTTTTCTAGGCCCAACAATCCTAGACAAATGAGGGGTGGAATCGGCTAAGGTGATTGTTGATAAATGACAATCAAAACAATCGAATTTGATCTATTTAAGGTGATAGTCAAATTGCTACCTAAATAGCTGCCACAACAAAAATGTGATAGTCATTTTCAAACAAATATGTTTATTCCGAATAGAGCTAACAGACGCTTACAAAAAACTGCTGGAACATTTTCTTTTTTAGCTTTTTTTCGTTAAAAAAACACACAGCACAGAGCTTATGACATTCGAAAAAACCAAGAAAAGTAAGGATGTTATTCAAAAACAGTTAATTTGCTTTCTTAATTTAGATATCTACACTAATATTATAAACAGGAAAGATTTGTATTTTTGTATGTTACGAATAAACTCAAAAAGTACTGGACCGATTTTAATAATTCTTTTTTCATTATAAAGCTACATTATCACTGAGTAACATAGGCTATATTTAGTACTAGATTACTATGAAAATATTTAGAAATTCCTAATAAAACCAACCGAAGGTGTAAAAAAATTCGCCATAAAATGTCTTTCATCGAATACACTGCGAAGAGTATTAATGATTTTACAAAAAAATATTTTCTAATTTAGTGATTCATGGTCGTTTTAATTAGCATGCTTATAACTTAAATATCTGTACCTATTTATGTCTACCCGTGCGAAGCCGGGACAGGCCGCTAGTTTTATATAAATCAATGTAAAATTTCACTATGGCAACAATGAATTTTGACAATTTTAATCTAAAATTGTTCAATCGAATTAGATTGAGTTGAACCATCTTACACAAACGGAATGAAAATGATAGCCAATTTGACTATCAAAAATATAACAGTCAATTATTACCTTAGCCGATTCCATCCCAGATTTTTAACGTAAACTCCGAGGTGAGAAAACGGCTTCATCATTGGAGATGATTTTTCGATGAAAATCCGATTCATTATGATGCATTTCAAGGAACAAATCAGCGAAAATACGACATTGCTGATGATCGGCCAGATTTGTTCCTCTTGTATTGTTACTTGTCAAAAGATTATAGCTTCAAAAGTAACAACTGTCCAAATAGCGGGCTGTACAAAATTTTTTCTAATATGTAAGAATATTTCAGTGAGGGCATTTTGATGGCGAAAATCCAATTCCATGCAGAAATTCACTTATAGACAATATAAAAAAGTTTTCAATTTCATTGACATTACAATTCTTAAAATTCAACAAAATATTGTACTATTTGTTTCATTTCACTTAATTTTATTTTTAAAGCTTAAATTAAGCCAATCGAATATTTAAAGTGACTACGTAATGATTTGCACATTCTCATATTAAAAAAAAGTTCCTTATTGATATAAGTTTGATTTTTTAAGGTCATTACAATATATTTCCCACATTTATAGTGCTACTAATAATTTTGTTTGCTTTTTTTATGCGTATCTATATTATTTTTGAAAAATAAAACTTACGATTGACCTTTAAAGAAAATTAACAATAATTTTAAATCTTAATTAAAACAAGTCTTTTTACACTATATGGGCGATTGTTTATGTTAAACTATAATGCTAAATTTTGAAAAATAAATATCCACAAGTTTCTTCTCAGATCAAATTGTTTATTTGAATTATTAGAGATCAAACGATGATGGCAATGGACCTCCGTATATAAATTTATATTAATAATTAACTCAATTAAGAAGTTATAAAATGTCATTTAAATCATTTATAGTCTTTAATCAAAATACATAAAAATATTACCTATAACCGATTGGCTATGAGTATATAAGAAATACACGCTCGAATGTTATATTTGTTTAGTAGAAACTCGGAAGAATTTTTAATTACCCTGAGAGTGTTGTCATTAAAAAGGAATTAAAACCATACGAGTTTTTAGAAGCGAATTCTTAAAATAAAACTTAAAATAATTCTCAATCAAAAATCTACTTTTGATGAATGAATTGATTATAATAATTGAAGCTGTGGTCTTAAAAGGGTTTAATTTAAGGATGGTTGGATTTTAAAATGTTAAAAAAGAAGCTGAAAATATTATCAGTTGGCAAATTCGTGTTAAGTTGTAGAGACACGATTTTGGTTATTATATTCGCTAGATCTGAATTTGGGCGAAAGGCACGCATTGTTTTTGTATTCAATGGTTTTGGAAGTTAAAAAAAGATTGAAAAAGGGATTGAGGATTGATGATTACAAAAAAAAATCAATTACTCGTATAATTACTTGTAATTAAAATCTCCATAAACTTTTCCAGTTGCTTTAAAATGAAGTTGAATAATTTTGATTAACAATTAGATGCATTTAAAAAGTAGCAATTTTATGTAATATAATTACGTAAATATAGTTGAAAAAAAATAATGATAAAATAGTATAAATAATTGCTTTTTCCAGTAATCATTACAGACAAATTTAATTAAATAATATTTGTGTCTATTACATTTTGCGTGATATTACAAGAATAATTTCCTTCATTTATTTGTATTCATTTAATTCCATTCGATTTGAATGTGATTCCCCTATATTTACAATTTTCAATTCCATGTAATTAGAAAGTGCATTATTTTTAGTTGCAACTACAAGTAATCGAAACATATATATTTTTGATTACAATTACAAGTAGTTAAAGTGTATTTTTTCAATTATAATTAGTAATTCCTAACATTTTACTTTTAATTGAAATGAAATTTGGAAATAATTGTTAAAAGTAATCATTGTTTTCCAACTCTCTTTTTGACCAAACCGATTAGACAAAGTCTGGATAGTTCTTCTTGCACTTAGTACTTTAATGTTGGAAGCACATAGGTAGTGCTCCAAATTTTTCAAGCCATTGGCAAATTTAACATTTGTTTGTCCCCTTTATTTTTTCAGAGATCACATCTTAACCGGAATTGGAAGCTTAAAAATAGCAACACATAAATATTAGTGTATCAGTAGTTTTGTGGGTGTATGAGTCGTATAGAAAAATGTTGTTCTTAAAATTAGCATACTGTAAAATATTCACATAACTTGAGTAGTTTACCTTTTAATGAGTTAAGCTTCTAAGCACGCATGTTTTTCGTATATTTAAAAATTCACTCTTATACCATAAAAAATAAATGAAAGGAATACAGGTTTTTCAACAAAAGCAAAAAAAGCTATTGTTTTAAATTAAGATCATTGACAGGCATACATTTATGCCTATATCATAAATTAATAAAAATAAAATCAAAGTTCATTTAATAATAACAAGATTAATTGGCTAAAATTTTGCAATTTTGCATTAAAACAACACTGAATAGGACTTAATTTGTCAAGGTTATTGTTAAAGATTAAAAAAAAAACCTTAAATTCTGGAAATAGAATATGAGCTTAACAATTAGTATCCATAAGAAATCTATATGATTTTCTGGTTGGTTCTAAATCGAATTCAAAAATAAATTCCTTTCATTTTCAGGGTAATGAACCCTATTATGTTTGAATTTAAATAAGTAACCTGGTACTAACTTAAGCCTACACTTAAAATAGGCATTTTTGCAAATCCTGAGAGAAAAAAAAAGATCTACATTATATAATCATGGAAACCATTTTTGGTTTCTTTGAATGCATAAATAATTTGTAGTTTTTTAAGACAAGAAATATGTATTTGTTAACTTAAGAAATTTTATGGTTTGACTATTTTTAAATCTTGCTTTATATAGCTAATATGTAAATGGAATTCAATAAAAATGTAATCAATCTTTGTATACTTCTTTATATATTTTTAACGGCCTCCTAGCCTGAACCATAAAATTCCCTTGCGATTACCTATAATGAGAATGAAATAAAATTGTATAGTGTTTTTTAACTTATTCTACATTCTTGCCGCTAGATGGGATACATTTCGTGATCCAAGTCATCCTCTTTCTAAAAACATATTTACAATTATTTATTTCTTTAGTTGTTTAAGTTTGTGAATTAATATTTAATAGGTATTTTGACTTATTTATTTTTATGGAAACGTTTTATTTTTGTGGTAATGTTTCTTATAAAATCTCATTAAAAATTTAATTTTAAAATTAATGGAAATAACTTGTTTTCTAAAAACCTAAAGTAATAAATTAATAATTAAATAAACATAAACAATTTGAACAACAAAATAAAAACAAGAAGGTATATAATTTTGTATAACATCTAGTTTTTTACTTGCCATACTGGATATTCAAAAGAACTTAGTGACATGTTTTGATATTAATAACAATCCATTTGACACAAATTGAACTGGCCATAGGACGAAAATAATATGGGCTTAAATTAAATTAAACGAAATGAACGTGAAAGACATTTGCATTCTACAAAACGGAAAGTTTCTTGTGTCTTGTATGCCAGATTATACCAGATGTCAAAAACGTCATTTTTGGTAATGTAGAAATTTTCTAAAAGTAATATAATTTTTTGTCTTAAAGTATTTGAGCTGAAAAATATTTGTATTTAGTCTTGTAGATTTATAACAAAATTTGTAGTTGAATTTCTTTTTAATTCACTCAGTAGTGTTCGATTCTTGAGATATTTGAGACCAACCAAAATGTTACTTTTCTTTCCAATGACTACTGTTTTTTTTTTTTTTTAATATTTTTGTATGTTCTTTTGTATCTAAGAGTATTTGAGTCAAAATATTGGTTTTTGGGGCAATTCTGGCAAGGTCCCAAAAAGGGTTTTTCTTTTTTGGTATCATTTACACTGTTCAAAAGTTGTAATCCCAAAACCGGAAATTTCAACACAAAAGCTTGGATTACTTTTTTGTCCATTCATTATTCATATTTTTGTCATGAGTGCGCACCAAGAAACTTCTAATTATTATCAAATAATTAAAGTATTCAATTCAATTCAATTCAATTTCTTTATTGTAAACAATACACTAAGACAATGTCTTTTATAGTATTTGTACTTTGGTTGAACAATTAAAGTGCTGTTTGATTCTATATACAATAAGATAATACTTAGCCTGCTAAAAATATTTTTTTTTTTTTTTTTTTTTTTTTTATTTTATATATACTTTAATTCAATAATACATATAAGACTTTTCCTCTCTTCTTCTTTCCTATTTCCCCCTTAACATCCTAGTTGTTCGAAAAATGTTTAAAAACCTCGGTCTTGAAACTTACTGCATCCGTTATCCTCTTAATGCTAACCGGCAAAGAGTTAAAAAGGCGAATGCACGAAGAACAACCGTGAGGAATTTAGATATCTAAAAGTTGGAATAACTAGATTATTTGTTCTTGACGATGTACAGAACTCAATTTTTTCATAAAGGTACTCAGGTGTTCTTGTGTGAATAATTCTGTGGAGAAAGATACAATTACGGAAATTTACGTATTCGACCATAGTGCACTTAAGAATTTTTTTGCTGAAAGCAGAGATATGGTCATATCGGCGAATACCATAAACGTAGCGAGTCATGTCATTAAGCGCCACACGTAGTTTGTATTCAGATAAAGAATCCAGTTTCGGATACACGACTTAAGAAAAGGAAATGAATGGTACGAGTAGAGTTCTCATAAGACGAAGTTTTGTTTCTTGAGGAGTAAAAGAATTAGATACCCATAGTTTTCTTAAAGTTCCGTAAATACGTGCAATGACATAATTTATATGGTCTCTGCAAGAGAGATCCCTAGAGATTTTGAATCCAAGACTGGTCACAGAATCTACATAACTAACATGGGCACTATTCAAACTAATCAAAGGTAGATCTCTATGGTTGTATGTCTTCTTAGAAATTAGTAGGGCTTGACTTTTATTGGGATTGAGCACTAGACCATTTTCCTTAGCCCAGTTAGAAATTCTCTCAAGATCTTCATTAATGCGAAAGACAAGATCCTCTATTAAACCAATTCTACGTGAGAGATAAATTTGTATATCATCTGCATACAGATGAAAAGAGACGTGCTCACAAACCGAAGGCAAATCGTTGATAAAGGCACAAAACAAAATTGGCCCCAGAATAGAGCCTTGTGGCACGCCCATCTTCAAGTACGTATGTGCTGAAAAATTGTTTCCAACACATACACGCTGAGTTCTGTTACACAAATAACTACCAATGAGACGAACAGCTGAATTCGAAAAACCAAAGTAGTGCTCAAGTTTTTGACAAAGAACTCGATGATCAACTTTGTCAAAAGCCTTAGAGAAGTCCAATAGGCACAGTACTGAGATATTGTCTTTATCGTATTCGAGTCTTATATCCTCTAAAATCTTTACCATTGCTGTAGAGCAGGAATGGTTAGCTCTAAATCCAGATTGGTATGGAGACAGCAATCTTTTGGACGTAAAATGGTCAATAATTTGTTTAGTAAGGATTTTTTCGAGAACTTTGGACATGCAAGGTAAAATGCTTACTGGCCGGTAGTCGGTGAGTTCGGAAGGTGTGGGCTTTTTCGGAACAGGAGTTATCCTGGCTGCTTTCCACGCAATAGGAAACGTAGAAGTGACAATACAGTGATTAAAACCATGAGTGAGAGCGTTAATCAAGCAGGGTAGGACAAGTTTCAAAAATCTTAGCGGAATACCGTCTTCGCCTATAGCTTCGGACCTCAAGGATTTAAAAGTGAGTATAATTTCGTCTTCAGTTACCGTCTCAAAGCAAAAATCGTTAACTCCATCATAAAGTAAGCCAGCCTTGGGCTCAAAGCTAGTAGCTAATTGATTTGTTTGAGTAAACTGATTGTTGAGGTCATTAGGATCAAGTTCACACTTAGAAATTGGCTTTTTACCAATACCAATGTCACGAAGATTTTTCCAGAGCTGTTTAGAAGAAAGATTTGTATTGAGTTTCGAGGCGAAAAAGTTACGTTTGGCGCAACGGGTAATGAGAGTTGCTTGATTACGAAAGTAGCAGTATTGTCGCCAAGTTGTAGGATTTGGAGAATGCCGCCACTTGAGGTAGTATTTTCTGCGACTTTTAATCGCATTCTTTACTTCAAAGTTGTACCATGGACATTTCTCGTTTTGAATTCTTACCGTTTTTAGAGGAACATGCGTTTCGAACAATCTCTTCACATGGTTGTAAATGAAGTTTAGTTTGTTATCTACATGCACTAAATTGTAACAATCACTCCAGGCCACGTATTAAGAAGGAAAATCTTCTCTTCAAGTCATTGATATTTAGAACAGTCTTAATTTGTGTGCAATTGATCAAAGTACGATAATGTTCAAAAACATAAAATAAAAAAGTATGTCGATTTGTATTAAAGTTAAACAAAATATTTATTTATTTATAAATTATTTAAATAGAAGGCATTTAGGTAACAAGACCATTAGATGCCGTTTAGAAGTAAAATATGTAAGTATCTTAGTTTATTTGTATGTATATAACAAAAATGAAAATAATTTATTTTTCAGTTTTTACATAATTTTAATCAATCTTCAAATTTCTTTAAATTTGTCGTGCTTTTGTGGCTTCCCTTAATAGCTTCAAGGATCTTGTGTTTGGGGGATCAAGAATTTTTACAATATTTAGATGTTTGACTTCTGAGGAAACTGTGTTCGGGATTTGGCGTGAAATTGGACAATCCGCTAGAATATGTTTACAGTTTTTCGCATTCTTCGGGAGGTTCATGGTTGTAGTAGTGGCAACTTGAGAATAATGTTTTTCCAGCTCTTATTCGGAAAAGTGTTATATACTCTGCTCTAGAAAAATCCTTGTTGTAGGAAACTCTGAGGTGGCGAGGGTGATGCTTCCGAAGGAAATTATCTTGACTTAACCATGAGGCAGTAAGTTCATCTCTTTCAATATTGTTGAAGATTTTTCGCATTAGAAGAGAAATATTAGGCAATTTTTTGACGAATGTAAAGCGAATCACTTCCTTGATGTTGACGCTGTTGTATAAAACACTCCACATATAGTTAAGAATTGGATAGTTGTTGTTGGCATTTTTGATTCTCGTTAAAATGTTTAGGTTGTCTGTAAGGATCAACGTCTTAACTGTCCTGGATTGAGCCAAAGAAAGTGCTCTTCTTATTGCTTCCATTTCAGCTACAAAACTACCAGCTGCGTTTGGGAGTATGCCTTGGCAGAGGGCTATATCTTCGTTTGAATCTGAAAGTTCTCTAACTGAAAAAAAGTCGTTGTTTTCCATAAAGGACCCATCCTTCGAAGCAAAATAAATTGTAATTGGACTGACTGAGGTCGATGGGCAGTGAATGTCTTTTCCAAAGAGGAGGTGTAAAGTTACTAGTGCCTTTTCCCGATGAAAACATCCGTAGCTAGAGATATAACTCAATATTTTACTTAAAGAGGATATTGTGTTCGTATTCTTGCGTTGTATTTTTGATAAAATTTCGAGAGAAACAGCGTGGAGGGGGTGAGTGGTATCCGCTAGTGATTTGCTTACCTAAGCTATTTAGGCTTGAAATTGAATCCAACATTAAATTTCAAAATTCATTTATCGGAGAAAGCCCAAAGCTCACAAAGTTTGATAAATTTAACATGGAAAAATATCTTCTCTAACAAACTAATTAATTTGTCTTCAAAAAACAAAATATTTAATTCAGTAGTGAAATCAACTCTCTTGTATGCTGCGCAGGTTTGGGGATTAGAAGAATATGAAGAAATTGAAAAATTTTATAGGAATTTTATAATGAAACTTTTCAACCTTCCTCTGAATACACCTAGTTATGCCATATATTTAGAAACAGGACTTCCAAAACTTCTAACAAGCACTTTGAAGTCTCAAGCTGACTTCATCATCAAAGTCTGCAGCAACCATCAGAGCACAAGACTTTCGAAAGAAAAACTTCTTTTATATGAGTTGACAAACAAGGACTGATGGTTTGCAAGATGGTAATCTGTTGGCAATGAGTGTGAAGTGAGATTGGTTGATGATTTAAGCAATGTAAACCATGTGAAAGAACAAATGTACAGCATCATAGAGAAAAATGCGGATGTAATGAGGCATTCACTAATAGAAGAAGCTCAAGACTCATCCAGTAGAATAATCTACAGTCAGCTCAGCTATAATCTTGGTTCCAGAAATTATTTCAAGGATTCACTGAGTTTTGAAGAGATTTCCCTAATCTTTAAAGCAAGATGTGAAGTTTTAACCAATTCTGTACGTTGTGCAACTTAAAATCAAAAGAAGATTGTCTGCACTTCATTGGTATTTGTCCAATATTCAAAACTCAAAGACGCTACTTTTTTGGGAAAAATACTCTTACCCTACAAGAGACTATAAACATCCCTAACGAGCATGATTGGAAAACATGAAGTACATTTTTGTAAGATGTTTACAATTACATATAGATTGTTATAAATAACAGAATTGTATTAAATTCAAAAACATAAATTTAAATAGTCTTAATTTTTTTTGTCAACCTGGCTGATGGTTTAAATGCCATAGCATTTAAATTTAAAATATTGTATAAAATTCTTGTAAATTAATGTAAATAAATGAATTACTTACTTACTAATTAATTAGTTACTGATTTTCTTACCAGGTTATCTGTTCTTTTTGGTCCCAATCTACTAATTGATCTAAGACCGGCTTCTACTCTAAAGGCCTAAATTGGTTTCGTTTGGAGGGCTCCTGTTGCTATTCGAAAGCATTGGTTAACGGCGATTTCAATGTTATTTAATTTTTTCTTTTTAACAGGTGCTGCACCTGTTTTTTGGGTCCAAGCGGCTATAATGTTGTCAGCGGTCTGAATTATTTTGTTCACATTTGGCGGAGATCTAGAAGCGACTTAAAATATGTTGTCTGCGTAAACTCCTAAGAAATTGTGACTAGCTTTTGCTTCTGCAAGTTCGGCAATAAGCCCATCAATGAAGGCATTTTACAAGAAAACTGATAAGGGGGAGCCTTGGGGTTTGCTGTTTTCAAAATATTTATAACAACAATTTGTGTGAGATGAAAATATTTGAAGTCAAAATTTTTCTGTGTTCTCATAATATATTAGTAGAAAATTATTTTTTATCAGTTTTCTCTAGTTTTTGTAGTATTTCGTATTTTGTAGGAAATGTTGTCAATTCAATTTTTTTAAAAAATGAATTAATAGTTAGCAAAAATATTTTGCATTTAATAAAATAAGTTTGATTTCAATATATATTTTTGTTCCCAAGATTTTTAGTCGAAAACCAATTTTTATCAATTTTAGCAGCATTTTTGTTTTTACTTCGACCTTGTCCTCTGGTGGTTCGAAGACACAGCTTTACAGCCGAAAATCTTGAAGTGAGAAACCGATGGTTTCCTACCAAACCAGCACTCATACGGGGTCTTTGATAACAGGGCTTTTGTTGGACATTTGTTCCTTATATATGTGGCTGTGTTAAGTGCTTCGGACCAAAGACTTTGACATGACCTGGAATTAAGAAGCATACACCGCGCCATCTCTACCAGGGTTTGGTTGGCCCTTTCGGCAATGCCATTCTGCTGCGGGGTATAACTCACTGTATTTTGGTGGACAATTCCATGTTCTTTAAATAAATTCTCAAATTGTGAGTTAATGTACTCGCGTCCGTTGTCGCTTCTCACACACTTTATTTTGCGCCCAGTTTGTTTTTCGCTAATATTCATGAACTCTCGAAATATTTCGAAAGCTTCTGATTTGTGTTTAATAAAACGAATCACTGTGTACCGGGAAAAATCATCGATAAACGTTATAAAATAACGAGATCCACCTTGCGAAGCCACCTTCATCGGCCCGCATATATCAGTATGCACTACCTCGAGAACATTTTTGGTGAAAATTTCTTTGAAACTAGGAAATGGCTTTCTATTAATCTTGCACATCGCACATGTACTGCCTACCATGTCTTTATTCGACAACATACACAAATCATTAGTGTTTAAATGGCCAAACCTGGAGTGCCATAATTCAAACTTTTTATCGATCTTAATTGAAGCACCATTAACACACTCTAGTCCGGGAGCTAGCAACGTTTGGAAAACAAGAATTTTAGGTCGGCCAATTTTTTGATATGTTGTCTTACTTACTTTTACGGTTAGAGTCTGGGCAGTCTGGCTGGCGGTAGTGGTTGCGTTTAGGGGGGAGGGGCAATTTAAAAAAATTATTACTTAAAATGGGGAAAAAATAGTTAAAAAATAACGGTAATACTTACAATTAAGTATTATACCTTTTTTTAAAGCCAACACTTTTGTCTATTAGCCTGTTTTTAAATCAAGTCAAAACTATGCATAGTTTTTGAAAAAAATTGTTTTAAACTCAAAATTTGGTAAAAAAAGAGTTAAAAATATGGTTTAAAGTGTAATTTTTCAAAACCTTAAGATTATTTACTATTTTTTTTTTAGAATTCATTGCTCTTATTTGTTTGTGATCAAAAACTGAAAACTAGATGATTTTATGTCTACTAGTTCTCGAGAAAATTGAAGATTACTAAAAATCGAATAAGGCTAAATTCATTTTTCTTAAATCCAGCTTATTTAAATGCAAAAGAGACTTTGCATGCACCCTTGCACCAACCCCACCTTGCACCCAACCCAAATCCTATAGTGAGTCCAAGCAGGGGGGTTGCAGGGGGGCAGCATGCCCCCATACACACTTCACTGTTGCATACGCCCAAACTCGCACCTACCATTATTACTATCAAAATAAGACCACTCAAGCAAAAAAAAAAATTATAATTTAAATAGTAGTTGTGGTTGTTTTCAATTTTCTCAAAAACTAAAAAACATAAAACCATTTATAGAGCAAGAGCCCGGGCCTGCCAGACATACCTCATTTTATAAAAGCTGAAAGTTTGTGTATGTGTGCCTCTAGTACAGGTAAGAACGATCCCCAACCATGATACCTGGGTAGTGGTTCCTTTGGCAGATAACTGGTAGCAAAGGTGCATAAAATTCCATCTAACTTACCTTATTTTATAAAACTCAATTTTTTTATATTTCATTCGTAACAACACCAAAATTCGCTTTACTCATTGCCAGACACTTGGCATGGTTCCAACCCCCTGCCAGACACCCCTAAACTATAATAGTTTGTAATTCAATTTACGTGATATTATAAAAGCTAAATTTAATATATGTTTTTTGGGGAGCTATTAAAAGATGTTTCCTTAGCAGCCAGACAATTTCGAGGGTTCTATCATCCTGCCAGACACTTTGAATTGAGCAGAAGTTGCCAGAGCGCGGAGCATATTATGTAGTAGTCGGTGCAAGCGAAACAGAGCATTCGGTTTACTGCGATCTTTGGGGAGAGTACGATAACTCAGGCGACAAAGTTTAATGACGGATTTGTATAGAACAGTTAAAAACAAGCATTTTTTACAATGGGAGGGGGGGTCTAACTCCCCCAGTTTAGGCGATAGGGGCAATTTAAAAAATATGTACGTTAAATGGAAAAAAATAATTAAAAAACATCGGTAACACTTACAATAAAGTATATTACATTTTTTACAGCCAACATTCTGTTCTAACAGCCAGTTTTTAAATCAAGTGAAAACTATGTGTAGTTTTTGAAGAAATTAATTTTAAACTCAAAATTTGTGCAAAAAAGTTAAAAAAGGGTTTAAAGTGTAATTTTTGAAAACTTTAAGATTATCTACTATATTGTAACATGATAACACTTTATTTAAAAAAGATGGATCATATTTGTGTTACAAATAATACAAATTAATATTATAACGTTTACCATTAGTATATAACTGTTCACCAAATAATACAGCATAAACAACTGATGTGCAGTAAAATATCGCAATAAAATTGCGATTGAATGCTCTGTTTCGCTTGCACTGACTACTCGCTCTGGCAACTTCTGCTCAATTCAAAGTGTCTGGCAGGATGATAGAACCCTCGAAATTGTCTGGCTGCTAAGGAAACATCGTTTAATAGCTCCCCAAAAAACATATATTAAATTTAGCTTTTATAATATAACGTAAATTGAATTACAAACTATTATAGTTTAGGGGTGTCTGGCAGGGGGTTGGAACCATGCCAAGTGTCTGGCAATGAGTAAAGCGAATTTTGGTGTTGTTACGAATGAAATATATACAAATTGAGTTTTATAAAATAAGGTAAGTTAGATGGACTTTTATGCACCTTTGCTACCAGTTATCTGCCAAAGGAACCACTACCCAGGTATCATGGTTGGGGATCGTTCTTACCTGTACTAGAGGCACACATACACAAACTTTCAGCTTTTATAAAATGAGGTATGTCTGGCAGGCCCGGGCTCTTGGACTATTAGTTTTCAGTTTTTGATTAATAATTAACAAGGGCAACAAATTATAAAAAAAAACATATTTATAAACAAATGTTTGCCACACTAACCAGGTAAAGCTGTGCTGGGTTCCTGGACATAGTGATATAGAAGGGAATGATAAAGCAGATGAACTAGCCAGGAAAGGGTCAGAAGCAGATATAATTAGTAGCGATCATTCGGGTAGGGGACCACTCGTCCCGATTGGGGTACTCAAAAGGAAGATAGACCTTAAACTAAAAGAGAAAATCAATAACTCCTGGAAATCCAGAGACGATTGTGTAATCTCTAGAAGTTTATGGCCTAACATAAATGAAAAGGAAACTCGGTACATTCTATCGCTGAGTAAAAAGAACATTAAAATCTTGATAGGTGTACTAACAGGTCATTGCGCCATTGGCGTAATGGCTAATAGGATAGGGGCATTTGCACCCGATTTCTGTAGGAGCTGTCAGGATGAGGAGGAAATAGAAACCATTAAACACCTGCTCTGTGACTGTCCGAACCTCCAAACCAGCCGACTCCGTCATTTCGGAAACAGGTTTGTTGAAGAACTAGCACAGGTATCTATGGCAAACATGAGGAAATTTATAGATAGCACAGGCTGGTTCGTTAACGAGCCAGTTTTTGATATGTTGTCTTACTTGCTTTTTCGGTTAGAGTCTGGCCAGTCTGGCTGGCGGTAGCGG
The DNA here is from genome assembly GCA_951509635.1 of Eupeodes luniger. Taxonomy (NCBI): domain Eukaryota; kingdom Metazoa; phylum Arthropoda; class Insecta; order Diptera; family Syrphidae; genus Eupeodes; species Eupeodes luniger. The sequence goes on along the minus strand of OX608074.1, from coordinate 43,807,269 downwards.
TTCCGTTTGTTAGTGCACAACCTACCTGTACAGGTGATAATTTTGAATTTTAAAAGATTTTTTTAAAGCTTAATTTCCAATTGTCCACCTTTAAATAGGTCTCCTAAATATGCATTTATTATTGCCAGACATTTTTATGATTGTTTATTATGTGTCATAGGCGATTTTTTAATTTTTTGAATAAAAAATTAATGGAGTAAAAAAAGTTTGGGGAGAGTACGATAACTTAGGCGACAAAGTTTAATGACGGATTTGTATAGAACAGTTAAAAATCAGCATTTTTTACTATGCGTTTAGGCGGGAGGGGCAATTTAAGAAAATTATTACTTAAAATGGAAAAAAAATAGTTACAAAATAACGGGAATACTTACAGTTAAGTTTTATACGTTGTTTTAAAGTCAACATTCTGTTCTATTAGCCACTTTTTAAATCAAGTCAAATCGATGCACAGTTTTTGAAAAACATAATTTTAAACTCAAAATTTAAGTAAAAAAAAGTTGAAAAAAAAAATTTCAACTTCAATATTTCAAAACCATTTGTTTATAAATATGTTTTTTTTAAAATAATTTGTTGCTTTTATTAATTATTAATCAAAAACTGAAAACTAGATGATTTTATGTCTTTAAGTTTTTGAGATTTTTGAAAAATTAATTTAGCCTAGGTATATCCTAATCCATATTCGATTTTTAGTAATCTTCAATTTTCTCGAGAACTAGTAGACATAAAATCATCTAGTTTTCAGTTTTTGATCACAAACAAATAAGAGCAATGAATTCTAAAAAAAAAATAGTAAATAATCTTAAGGTTTTGAAAAATTACACTTTAAACCATATTTTTAACTTTTTTTTTACCAAATTTTGAGTTTAAAACAATTTTTTTCAAAAACTATGCATAGTTTTGACTTGATTTAAAAACAGGCTAATAGACAAAAGTGTTGGCTTTAAAAAAAGGTATAATACTTAATTGTAAGTATTACCGTTATTTTTTAACTATTTTTTCCCCATTTTGAGTAATAATTTTTTTAAATTGCCCCTCCCCCCTAAACGCAACCACTACCGCCAGCCAGACTGCCCAGACTCTAACCGTAAAAGCAAGTAAGACAACATATCAAAAAATTGGCCGACCTAAAATTCTCGCTCGAAAACGTTGCGAGCTCCTATACTACTCGGTAGTATTTCTTAAGAACCTTACATAAAAAATACCATTATCAATTTTTGCATTAAGAATGGGAATATTAGCTTTAGTTTTCACAACTGTTTCTTTTTCATTAAATTCTACAGTATTCCCGTTTTCAATTATTTTACTCACTGAGAGAAAATTACCATGTAGGCTGGGAACAAACAAAACATCGCGCAAAATAATGTCACAAAAACGTGATCGTGCTTTTACATCACAGGTACCTTTTGCAATAACACATTCTCCTGACGGTAAAACAACAGTTTGATTAGATCGAATCATCGAAGATAACTGTTTTTCATCATTTGTCATATGCGATGAAGCACCGCTATCCAGAATCCAAACGGTTTGGTTATCAAGTTTTGCTAATGACGTAGACAGACTTAAGACTGCTGCTACGGATTCTTTCTTTTTCGAATAGCATTGTGATTGAAAATGCCCTCCCTTGCCACAGGCATAACATTTTACCTTTTTCATATTTCGCGATCTTGTGTGCATTCCATTATCGAGAGATTGTCGCTCGCCACTTGACCTTTTGCAATCTACCTTCTTCATCCTTTGAACCTTAGCTGCTAGAACACTTTTACTATTGGGTTCAGTTTTTTCACTACGTCTCCGATCTTCCTCCAGCACCTTAACCTTCAATTGCTCGAATGTAGGCAACTTATCCCTGCTTTCTATCGCTACTACGAAACTTTCCATATCATCAGGCAGACCACACAAGAGCAAGATGCAAAGGAGATCTTCTGATACCTTAACATTGATCTCATGTAGATTATCAATTATTGTGCAAAAATTATTAATTTGACTTGCGAAATTTTCCCTAGACCCAATTTCTTGAACAAATTAACTTTTCGTGCTGGTCCATCTGCATTGTAAAATTTGCTAAGAAGAAACCAAGCTTCTTTGGTATTCTTACAATGCTTAATATGAATAAGTTCTGATGGTTTTACGCATAGAGTTAAATATGCCAGGGCTTTCTTATCGACAGCTTCCCACTTCAACTTCTCGGCAGCATCGTCCGGACACTTAACCTCAATAACAGTCCAATAGTCCAAAGTAATAAGCACACTTTTCATCTGCACCGACCAGGTTGCATAATTGTCAGTACTCAATTTTTCTATCTGTGTTAAGGAACTCATCCTATAAAAATATGTGTTAATACTTTTCACAACAAATAGACCAAAAAATTAAACCACGCTTTGGAGGACTGGGCCCATAATCTTTGTTAAATATCAAGGTTAAATCGGAGCGGAAAGAAGACACGTCTGTTCGATAAGTACAATTTTATTCAAGTCAAAGAAAGAATTAGTTAAAAGTAATGAGAAAGAAAAATACTAAAGTAATTGACAATAGTAATGAAAGCTTTCGCAGCTGGGTCGCCAAGGTGTAAATTCAAAATACAGGGTTTAATTCTCCAACATAAAAATACCGATTAGATTTTTCTAAGAACATTATTTACCCTAAAAACAAAGTTTGCATAAAATAAAATAATTTTGAGTTAATTACTTTCTGGAAATATTCGAATCAAACATTAGTTTTTACCAATTTTGCGTAGTACTATTTTTGTCGATTCTTATTTATCTAAAAACTTTAATAAATGTTAACAATAATAATGTCTAAAAGATAAAACTAGTTTGAAGGCAATATAAAAGATATTCGTGTCGAAAATCAATGTCTACCAACTTTTAGTAATATTAAAATTTTGAGAAAAATCAAAGTAATGCTTTTCTCACAAAAAATAAAAACCTAAAAAAACTGCATAAAGTTGGTTAAAAATTAAATTTTAACTCGTATATTTGGGCAAACATTATTTTAAGATATTGAATATTGTTTTCAAGATTCAGTTAAATGTTAATATAAATCCAAAAATCAGTTTTTTCATAAAACTAAAATCTACAAACACACAAAATTGGTTGAAATTAATGTTCGACTCTCGATATCTCGTGAATAAATGAAGATAATGACTTCAAAATGATTTCAGTGTGGGCTGAATTTTGTTTTTAACGTAAGATATTGCTCTTAGAAAAATCCAATCCGTATTTTTTTATACAAGAAATAAAAACTTCCAAAAAATGATAATAAAATTGGTGTTCAACTTAAAAATTTCTGGAATAAAAACAGATATGGAAATCAATCTAACTAACTTTTAGTTAATACTTTATAAAAATTCAATTGTCAACTTTTTTTTACAAAACACGAAAACCTACAAACACAAGAAAACTGAAAATTGTTTTCGGCTCAAGTATTATGAGAACAAAGAAAGATATTGACTTAAAATTTGTTATCTCACTCAAAATATTGTTATGTATTAATATTTTGTTAAGGCGTTAGACGAATCGACAGACGGGATTGGAAGTTATTCTCAAGGTTATCAATACAGAATTGTATAAGTCCATAAAATATAAATATAATACATGTTTTACAACGCATTGAGTTTGTTAGTTAGTGATTTACAATTTGGTTTTTGTTGGTTAAAACTTAAAATCTTGCCCAGATTTTTAATCTGGAGTTGATTTTGAAATTAAGTTTAAGATTTATTTCAAAAACATACGTGAAGCTATTTTAGCATTACATACTTATTATTCCAAAGTTCTTGAAGGACGATACTTTATCCAATACAAATTACAAAATCTCTGAAAAAAAGTGACTTCAGTAAGAAAAGCTAAAGCAGATTATTGTGTCATCAAAAGAACCGTAACAAGATTTGTCAAGCAGGTCAATCCAACCTTAACGACCGGTATTCAAGAAAGGTGACACTGCTAAAAGAAGAATGATCTAGAAGTCAAATTATTTTGCAAAGAAAAAGAATCCGTTTGTTAGTTAAAAGGTTTTTTTATTCCTGAAAATAAAAAACAATTTAGTGTTTTTGACTACACCTGAATTCATTCTTTTCAATGGGTGTGGCTTTATACTTGAATATCTACATTTTAATTGGGATTCGACACGATTCACTCTGGAAATCCACTAAGTAAATTACGTTTAAATCTTCCATTGTTTTATATTTAAAACAATTTTGAAAAATAAAACAGGTCATCTTTTTGATTTTAGCTCGCATTTTGTATTGTATCCGGTTGCCAAAACAGAAACAATAATATTCCTCTGCTATCTTTTAATTAGCTGTCAATGTACCATGCATTTTTAAATAAATCGCTAAAATTGATGTGAGAATTATTATTCATGAATTGGTTTCTAAACAATTTCACCAAGTATTTGTTGATCTGATAATAAAATAAACAAAACGGTAATTAAATGTGTGTATCTGATGCATCAGTTGACTAATTTGTTTAAAAACGTACGAGATTTCGTCTGCTTTGACTTTTTAATCCGCCTGTCTGTCTATTTTTGATCTGCATTTTTCTCAAAAATTCATTTCCGGTTAAATTCCAAATAAGTATAGACTAACGCACTAAGCACTCATTTATATTTAATTATAATAGCTGCTATTTAAATTATAATACCTAACACGAGTATTTAACTAGTTTTGGTATAATTTGTTTCATCTGATGGAATATATATGACACTCTACTCGTATTGAAAATATTTTGAAATAAGTGAATAATAAATTAATTGATAGTTTGACAGATGGTATGATTTAAGTGAGGTCTGGGTGGGCACAGTACGCGAACACGATCCCATACTGAAAATAAAAAACAAGTTCAACGGCTGTGTGACTTGTTTTGCTTAATGATATTTTTGGATAAAAATTACCTACATTTAAATTTTGTTGCATTTAAGGTAGGGCTGCAGGCAGAGAAGTCTTGATTTGTTGTTCTTTTACACCAGTAAACCATCAGAAGTGTTTTGATGGTAGATCGCGCATCGGCGCATCTCACGAAATCTTTAAAGGGTTTTGCATTACTGTATCCTTGAGTCAAGATTTTTGCATGCAATGAAATTAATCTTTTTTCTTTTGAAATTATGGCTGATCTTTTTATTAATGTTTCCTAAACTCTGCGTTTATAAGTTGAGACCTTTGCGAGTATGGGTAAATAAATAAATCTTCCATTAAATTGTGTCTTTTAAATTCCAAAGAATTCGAATTGGTATATGTAAATAATGGATTTCATAATTTAAAATAACCTTTTAAAAAATAAAACGTGAAGTAAAAGAGTGAATACCCTCAGAAAACATTGCTGGTTCAACCTTAATTCATTTTACTTTTAATTCTGGTAAAGTTTTTTAATCAAGCAGGTCATTATAATCTTAATCAGATAATTAACTTGGACCCAATTTTTTTTTATTTCTGTTCTGGTGCTTACACATAGGATTCCGTTTTATGCATTTCAAATTACTTTGTGCTATAATCGCTGTTAAACTCATTTCTAAAAAGGCCACGATTGGAATAGGCAGGCTGTACATTTTTCATATATCATGTTTCGCAAACTAGCAGGAAAATATACCATTTTTATAAAATAAATTTATAGGCTTACATTTCAAATCTTCCAAGTGTTTTCTTCGTTGTAACCAAAATTCTGACCCTAAAGTAAAATGGAGATATAAACCTCTCAACATTATCATTATCAAAAGTAATTGTCTAAACTATTTAGTCGTTCAAAAAGTTTTCTTAGAAGAACATATAAAAAGTATCGGACATATAACACAACCTTGTGGTGCCCCATCCACTTTTTACTGAAAGAGCAAAAATTTAATTTCTATGACTTTTACAATTTTTGTCTACAGAATAATCTGTTTTCAAGTTACTCCTCGAAAACTCGTTTAAATTCCATAAGAGAGAACTGTCTTTAATTTAAATTTGAGGTCTACATGAATAGTCTTAAATGCACATTTCGGTAAAAAAATGTTCGTTTCATTTAAGATAAAATATCACCGAACCTAAGGTGGTTCCATTTTGTTTGCATAATGTTAAACCAGAGTTTATCTAAACAAAAATGGCATAAATTCCAAAACGTGAATCAATGTGAAGAATTGAATAAAGTAATAAAAACCCAAAAAGTTGCACATTGAATATCATTGATTTTTTGATTTTTATGACACATCTTATTTATTAGTGCAATAAATGAGACATAAAATGTTCATTGATGATTATTTTCCATAAAATAATAATTAATCACACCACTTTGCAGATCTCAAATAAAAATAAAATACAATTAATTTAATACAAAAATAACAAAATAACACTTCTACTTCTAAAAGAATGCATTAATATACATTTTTATTATTTTATATTTAATCAGAGACCACACGTCATACGATCTGCTATAAATTAAATAAAATATAAACATTTTTATATAAGTACATGTAGATACATTCTGATAAGAACAAACCAAAAAATACAAAAACTGAAGACATATTTTTAAATAGAACTAATTTAAAATTAGCATAAATGATTTTTTTGATCTTGAAAATATCTAGTTTAGCTTGTTGTTATATTTTGTTTAATTTATTTATTGTGTTTTATTTTATTTTGTATTTTGTATTCCTTTTTTTTTTTTGCAAAAATAAAAGGATTGACAAACTTGAAATTTGTGTTTTTCAACCAATTTCAATTTCGATAAAAATACCATTGAATTTCACAATTTTGTGTTTTTTGCATTTTAACTGGTTGGAATTATTTCAGCAAATCCAGCCTCTTATAAAAGCTTTTATGCCATTGATAGCAAAGAGATTTGATATTGATTTTGAATTTTTTGAATTTTTGATAAATATTTTAAAACAAAATTATAATTTGGTTTGTAGAAATCAGGGTAGTTTTATGTGTATGCTTTGAGGAAATTATATTAGTTTTTAATTTGAATTTTTGTGAAAAGCTTTGTTTTATAAGTTATCATAAATAAGGGAAAGTTATGTTGCTAAATATTTTAGTCATTGATGACTCCTATTAGAAATAAATTTAGAAGAATAAGACAGCAGATATATGGGTTTACTAAAAACCGAGACAATTAAGTGAGCCCTTCTGTTCAATTCATATGGTTTAGATTTTAATAAGCCAATCAATATAAATATTAACTAAAAATATACAATTTAATATTAAAATATGTTTAAACAATATGCTATTCAGTTTACAAAATAAATTATGCTTGTAAAGCGTTCTGGGAATTTTCAAAAAATTAAAATAAACCAGTTGCAAGATTACTAAAAGACCTTGACATACACAAATCCCCTGACCCGGATAGTATTTCCCCTATTGTTCTGAAGAGGTGTTCTTCAACGCTGGCAAAACCACACTGCTTTTCCATTTGTCCTATTCTCAGGTCTCTTTCCGAGTGGATGGAAAACTGAATTTGTCCATCCTTCCTGTCCCTAAAAAAGGCAAATCCTCCTCCCCCTCTAACTATCGTCAAATTGCACTCACGTCCCTTCTTTCTAAGGTCATGGAAACGCTGATTAATTTTCAGTTTAGGAAATATCTTGAAGAACGAAAGCTTCTTAATGACCGACAGTATGGCTTTCGTAGCAATAGATCCACTGGTGATCTCATAGTTAATCTCACCGAACAGTGGAACAAATCTTTACATCGTTTTGGAGAAAGTAAGATTATTGCACTTGATATTTCAAAGGCATTTGATAGAGTTTGGCATAAAGCTCTCCTATCGAAAATGCGTGCTTTTGGTATTGATGAATTTCTTCTTCGTTGGGTTAGAAATTACCTTTCGGACCCCGTCAATTCAAGTAGTATTGGACGGTTTAAATATCCACAAAATAAACGCTGATGTGCCGCAGGGCTCCGTTTGGTTTCCGACGCTCTTCCTTATTTTAATTAATGATCTTTTGTCTGAAACTTCTAACCCACTAAATTGTTTCGCTGATGACAGTCCCCTTAGCTTCTCATATTCGTTTTTAGATTCTCATCCTCGTTCTTCAGATCGGACTACCAACGGCAGCATTATGATAAGCTCATAAAATTCTGATCTTGACAGCATTGTCCAATGGGGAATCCAAAACCATGTAGAAATAAATGCTTCGAAAATTCAATGCTGTCTGCTTTCGCAAAAGCGTAACCCTCCCCCAATGCCACTATATCCTTGAGTAGTACTTGCATCGAAGAGACTGAACACTGAACAGCTTTCAGTGTTAGGTATGTGCATTACAAACCACTTGTTGCAAAGTGATCACATATTTGACAAAAATGCTGCTAAGTGTTTAGGTTTTCTCCGAAGATGCAAGAAGTTGTTTACCCCTTCTGATCTGGCTATAATCTATAAAGCCTATATTCGTCCGAAACTCGAGTACAATTCCCATATCTGGGCAGGTGCTGCTATTACCCACTTGAGTCTCTTGGACAGAATTCAAAAGAGAGTCCTAAAACTGATAGGTGACCATTGTCTAACTGAAACTTTTGTATCTCTCGAGCACTGTCGTAAGTTTTCATGCCTGTCATTATTTTATCGCTACTTTCATAAACAATGCTCTAATGAAATAGCTAGTTGCATTCCTCCCCTCAAAGAATTCAACCGTAATACCCGTTCTTCTAAGAATGCTCATCAGATTACCCTTGAGCCCAATTTCGGAGGTACTGTAAAGTACAGAGATTCTTTCTTCTACACGAATGTGGAATGCTTTACCAGACTCAATATTTTCCACTCATTGCAATGTGCAGACATTCAAAACCAATGTGCATCGGTTTATCTTTCTAATCCTATCCTCCCTTCCTAATTGCTCGCGCTGTGTTTAATCATTATAAGGGTATTCATATATCCTTGAGTGCGTGCATAATAAATAAAAAATAAAACTTTTTGAAACTAAGCCTTTGCTTAAAATTGAAAATCTTAGCATATACATATGTATATATTTTAATGTCGTTTGAGAAATAGAAAACTCACCTTTTATTTGATACCAAATATTTATTGGTGTGTTTAATAGTTCCTTTGATGTAAGGCTTTATTTAAATTAACACAAAAGGTGCATCTGAACTTTGAACTTAAAACTTCAATATCTCAAAATCCCCAGCTACGGTTTTCCTACAACTTCACAGTTTAAATGTCCTCGAACTCTCCTTTTTTTGGTATCACTTTTCTTCCTGCACTCTCTTTTAACCCAAGCAGCATTACCATACAACTGTACCTGATCTCCTTTGTATCCTTTTCCTAAAGGATTAGAGGATGTTTATTTCAGACATTCAGGCTTTAAAGTAATTTAGTAAAGACAAAAACATTTTAGATCTAAGCTCAGATATTTTTCGATTTTAAAATTGTGTCAGAAAATGTTAATTTTTTCAAAATAAAAAGTAAGTAGTTGTCACTTGTTTGAAAAAAGTACAAAATTTAACAAAGTTTCTCGTATATTCATTTGGGTAAATTTGTTATATTTTTGGGAAAAAAGATGTAAAAATGTTGTTATAAATCATTGAAAACAATGCGACTTAAAAAAATGTTAATAAATATGATTGATATGAAAAAACAAACTGTTGGATTCTCATAAAAATTACTGAATGTCGAAAACAATATTTTATGGGAGAAAAAATATTTGAGTCGAAAACAAGTTTTGGTATTGTTTTTTTTTAGGTTTTTATTTTTTGTAAAAAAAACTGTCAATCCGATTTTTCTCAAAATTTTATCGAATGTTGAAAACAATATTTCTTATAAGATAAAATTAGTTTCAAGCCATAATCTCAAATGTTTGAAAAGATATTTGAGTCGAAAATCAATTTTTACCAACTTTTGTTAATTTTGTTTAGGTTTTTATTTTTTGTAAAAAAACTGTGAATTCGATTTTTCTCAAAATTTAACAAGATGTTGAAAATGTTATTCTTCGTTGCACAAAATTGTTTTGGAGATCTTTTTTTGTTCGTAAAATTTTCGAGGTGACAAATTTTGAATCAGTTTTTTTGATTTATAAAAAAAACGTTAATTAGAAATGTTTTCAAAAATATACCTGTTTGGTATCACGTTACAATATATAATAGAAAATTTAAGTCAAGTCTCTCTTGGTTCGTGAGATATTTAGGGTTAACCAAAATGTTCACCTTTTATTCAAATTGCTATGGTAAAAAAGAGCTCTTGAGAGCCCTGCATCTTTCTGCTTTATTATATAACAAAATTTATTTGAAGTCGATATCTTTACTGATTCTTGAGCTATGGACGACGAAAAAATCGTTTCAATTCGACAAATCGGACCGATTACAATAACTTCCTATGGGATGTTAATAACAGATGAATGTAAGTAATTGACCCTTACCAAAGACTTAACATTTCAAATGCAGACAACCCTTGGTTGGGCCAACTTTTGGTTAAGTAACCTTATGCTATTAGACAGATAATTTACCAACCTTTCATTTAAACAAAAAACCGACTAAATATCACATGAGATCAATTGTTTACGCTTACCAAAAACTTAACACTTCAAATACAGTCAACCCTGGGTTATGCCAGGTAGCTATTTATTGTTCGAACTAAAATTAAATTGCCTTTCACTTCTCACCAAAATCAATACCTTTCAAATAGGGCTAGGGTATAATTAAGCAACCCTAGTTTGTTTCCATCCTTATTTCATGGTCTGTCATTATGTACCCAATTTTTGTAAATGACAGATGAGGGTAATTGAACTCAAAAACGCGCTCTTATTTTGTAATATTTTCCACCTAAACCTGAAGGCCAGGTTATAGCTAGGCAACCCAAGCCCAAATTTTTATTCCAGTTAATATCTTTGATAAAATATTGGTCATAGTCAAACAACAGATGAGGGTAGATATTCCTTCTACTCGTACGTTTCTCGCAGTATGAATGATTGCTTTATAATCAAATAGTATGTCCTATATTTGTGTGATAAGCTCTTATCTTGATCCAGTATTTTGTACCACACTACAACTTTAAAAACAAATAAAGGGGTTAGTGGGGGAGTGCACTTTGAACGACTAAAATTAAGTCTCTAATTCTGCCCTTCCAATCATTATAACGTGTTCCAGTCGGAAGTTTTGGTGGTAAAAGAAGTCTTGTCCTGGCTTAAAGAAAACGTGGTAACAATATCTGATATCAATATTTTCTCAGATAGTCAAGCCCCTTTCAAATCTCTGGAATTTGTCTCTACAAACTCTTTAACAGTTCATAAATGCCGATCATCTCTAATGGAGATGGCACAACAGTTTAACTTTCATCTCTGGTGGGTACCGGGCCGTAGAGACATTCCAGGAAATTGTAAGCAGATGAATTTACGCTGGCATGACAATCGCTACATGTAAACTATTGCTAATGCAAGACGCTATAAAGAAGGCAAACATCAGTTGAAATATCATCACCACGTGTCAGGTCACTTAAAAAACATCTGGTCTTCCCAAGATTTAAAGCGTACAAGGTGCTTGCTATGCCTAAGCAGATCGCATATAAGGTCGATAATCGGTGTCATAACTAGGCACTGTCTAATAGGAAAGCTTGCCACCCGACCAGGCGTATTCTCAAATGACTTTTGCAGAAGCTATACGGATGAAGAAGAGCAGGAAACAGTTCTTCACCTCCTTTGTATATGCCCTGCTCTAGCTCAAAAACGCAAGACCTACCTACGAGAACTTTTTCCTGGACATCCACTTTAACCTAACCTAACCTAAAAACTTCTATTGAAAAACCACGATTTTACTTCCAAAATTGTTTGGTAAAGCTTTTGAAGATTCCATTTTGTTAAATTATATAATTTTGTGAAGATGACATATGTAAGTAAATGACCAGATTATTATGTTAACAAATTTAGTTTATTTAAAATAAATGTATGCATGCAAATTTAAAATTGATTTATTTTTATTTTTCTTAATGATTTTATTTAACAGATCATGATAGCGTTAGTATACCTAATAGACATAGACGCACACAAATATCTTTAAACAAATATTGTCAACCTGATTTGAAATCAAGACTTGCAAATTTAATGATGTTACTTATAATTAAACAAAACCATGTGCACCCACAAAAAGAAAATAATAAAATAAACCCATCAAATCAACACTTTTAACAAGTTTCATAAAAATCCTTCGAGAGAGAAAGTCAATTTCAAATATTTATTTTTAAAAAATAAGAAAGTTTTTATAAATTTTTTTGTTGTTTTCAGCTCATCTGTTAAGCTAAAAGAGGTATTAAGTTTTAAGATCTTGAAAAACTTCTTAGATACATATACTTAAAATAACTTAAAACTTGTTTTTTTTTTGTATTTTGTAGGTATTATTATTCCAGAACAATAAATTGCTACGAACGCCCTCATGGTCTGGTTTTAAATTCAAATTAAAAGCATATCCAGGCTATAAACACTGAATAACTTTTAATTTTATTGAGAAAAATATGTACAATTATATTATTATAAGAGGAGAATTACCATTTTTATAGCTTGAACGATAAGGATCTTGTTTATTTCTTTACAATTTTTTGGGAGTTTTATTTTTTTTTTTTCATTCTTTAGTAAGAATTAACTTTTAAGTACTTATTTGCTCTTGTGTTTTTTTTCCATTTGAGGGGCGTGCTCTTAAACAAAAACTCATAAATACAAAGAATAATAGTAATCAGGGTTGTTCCCTTATTCAAAAGATTATTTCGACCTTTAAATTAATTCAGAAATTTAAATAGAGAGTTTTGAAAAAATTTCAATATATAAATATACAAGCAGCTAGGTCGTTCAAAGGACGTTTGTTAGCATCGTTCTTACAGAAACCTTATAAACTTTGCTTACATCATTTTTTACTTCCGACATATGGCAACTATATGGCAAAAATTGCATTCTTAAAATTTTGAACTAGTCCGTCGGTCTGTCTGATTACGCCCCTACAGCCCAAACTATCTGATCGATTGAGTTCAAACTTGGGAATTAAGGTTAGAAGATGATTCGCGCGTCAGGCGCTTTTTCAGTTTTTTTTTTTACATAAAAAAAGCCCATACAAATTTTTTGGACAAAAATTGCAAATTTGAATTTACACAAAAACGAACAGATAGATTTTTATTAGATTTTCTGTAAAACAAATTTTCATAACTTTGCTTCTTTCAATACAAAAAATTAATTTTTGTATTGCTCCAGAAGGGTACCCCATAGAACCGTTCTTTTGTTTTACATTTTCTCAATAACTCATGAACCGATTTCAGTAAACTTTCCTATGCACAAGCTCTCATATATTCTTAATAATATTTGTTGATCAAAAATGTTAACATTTTTCTTTTGAATTTTTAAAAAAAATATTATTTTTTCTTTTCAAAATTAAATATCTCGAAAATGGTATTTTTATTCAAAAATTGAAAAAAATGTATGTAGGTAGGTAAACAAAATTAATTTAAAAAAAAAAGCTCTAACAATTTTCAAAAAAAATCTGAAAATTATGTTTTTTGAGAAATCAAATGGCATTTAAATTTTTGAAGACAGTTTTATTTTGCGGGTATATTTTTAAATCTTAAATTATTAACTTCCCATAAAAAGTTATTGTATTTGTCGAATTGAAAATTTTGATATTTCTCGACGTTTCAAGGTCCCTAGAGTTTAAATAAAAGATTTTTAGAGAGATGTCTGTGCGTGCGTGTGTACGTACGTTCGCGACGTTTTTTTCGTCGTCCATAGCCCAAGAACCAGTAGAGATATCGACTTAAAATAAATTTTGTTATACAGATAATAATGCAGAAAGATGCAGAAAGGGCACTCAAGAAATTTGCGTGGTGGTTTTTTTTACCATAGCAGTTTAAAAAAAATGTGAAAATTTAGGTTTACCCAAAATATCTTACGAACTTCTTGAATTAAATTTAAATTATATATTGTAACGCAATACCAAACAAATATATTTTTGGAAAAAATTCCAATTAACGGTTTTTTTTATAAATCAAAAAAACTGGAAAAAATATATTTGTCACCTCGAAAATTTTATGAACAAAAAATGGTTTTATCTCCAAAATAATTTTATGCAACGAAGAAAAACTTTTTAACATCTGGTACAATTTTGAGAAAAATCGAATTGACAGTTTTTTTTATAAAAAAATAAAACCCTAAAAAAAACATTACTCCAAGTTGGTAAAAATTGATTTTCAACTCAAATATCTTTTCAAAAATTTGAGATTCTGGCTTCCAACTAATTTTATCTTATAAGAAATATTGTTTCCCACATTCGGAAAAATTTTGAGAAAAATTTAATGGACAGTTTTCTTACAAAAAATAAAAACCTACAAAAAAATTAATAAAAGTTAGTAAAAATTTATTTTCGACTCAAATATCTTTTCAAAAATGAAAAATAGTGGCTTCAAACTAATTTTATCTTATAAGAAATATTTTTCAACATTCGATAAAATTTTGAGAAAAATCGAAATGACATTTTTAACAAAAAGTAAAAACCTAAAAAAAAAGCATTACCTATTAAAAGTTGGTAAACATTGATTTTCGACTCAAATATCTTTTAAAACATTTAAAATATTGCCTTCAAATTTATTTCATCTCACAGAAAATATTGTTTTCGACATTCAGTACATTTTTTATAAAAATCCAACTGTCCGTTTTTTTTATAAAAAAAAAATAAAATCTAAAAAAAAAAATATTACGAAAATTTTAATTTTGTAAGAATAAATCAACTGACAACTTTTTTAACAAAACACGAAAACCGAAAAAATACTTTTAAGCCAGACAAATCGACAGACGGGTTGGGAAGTTATCAGTGTGGGTCGCATCCAGACGCATTTTAATAATTTTTCAAATGCGTTACTCAACAAAAAAAAAACTACAACTTTTTTTCCTGAACACTTCTTCTGATTAGAATGTGCATCTAGACAATCTTAAGGTATGCGTCTTTAATATAAGGCATAACCAATGAATACAAAAATTACATTAAATTATTGAATGAAAATCAAACATTTTATTTGAAAACTGATTGCATAGATGTGTAAATCGGATGAAAAATTAAAAGTCTTTCCTATCAATGTCTTAAAATAATACTTTTATTTTCGTTAACAAAGAAATGTTCAATAATTTCTGTGGCCGCAATTCCGTTAAACCAATTCAATTTTACAATGCTATCCTCCATTGTCCAGTCACGGTGAAATAGGGAAAGCTTTATGCCTGAATTTATAACTGGCATATATACATACATAGCTTATAGCTGCAACGATTTATTTATTGTAATAAAGCGCTTCTATTTGGAGGTACTTAACTTCCTTCAAAACCTGCAGATAAAATGTTTAAGCATAAAATCTACTTAAGGTTCCATAGAAATAATTGAAAAATTTAACTAACTTTTAATGTTCAAAAAAAATGTACAAAGTTACTTTGCAAGTTTTGTAAAACAACTTATATCATTCTGCATTTACTTTAAGGGCAATTCTTTTATATGTATATAAAGTGCAAATAGTTTGTTTTACTTTTAAAATTTCAAAGAAGCCTTAAGAATTTCAAAGTGTTTCACTTTTCCCTTCTTAAAAAAGCCAAGTTTATAGCTAGTTTTTTGCAATTTTGATATTTTTCTGGAGCATGCTTACCCCGAAATTCCTTAGTGGGTGCAGTTTTAAACATTTGCAGTTAAATATCTTCTTGAAGGTCAATTAATTCCTGTAATGATGCTTTTGAAAGATTGAATAATTTCGCAGGCACTTCAGTCCATTCTGCTACTGCAGTGACTTCATAAGGCAATTTAAGGAATTGAGATAGCTTCCTAATCTCTGCAAGATCTTGGAATCTTACAGCAAATTCGCTTTTAAGATCGAATAAAAGTTTGAAAACACCTCAATTTCTTCTTTTTATATTCAAGAATTAATGGGAAATTAATAAATTGTTTTTTAGTAATATCTTTTTCGAAAACATCCAGCTTACGACGAAAAGCGGACACGCTTTGTATTAAGTCACATATTAGTTTCCCATTTTCTTGTAACTGGATGTTAAGCTCATATAAATATTTCAGAACATCTTTTAGAAAAGCCAACGCTAGTACATTGCACTCTTTTGTTATGAACTCCAAGTGCTTCCTTGCTTTCGTCGGATTTAAGTTTTGCAAGAAGGAGATAACTTGCTCTTTAATCATCCAGAAACGTTCAATAACGAAAAATTATAAAACAATCGATATCGAACGAAAGCTCCGTAATTAGATCTCACAATAAAACTGACAACCGATTCGACTACAGAGAGAATTGTACTTACAAAAAAAGCGATTGTTTACATTTTGTATGTCAATTTAATTTATTTGTATATAAAAACGTTCTTAGCCGCCATATTTAAAATTGCCTAAAAGAGTTGCAAACGCACTTGCTTGTGTGTTAATGGAGCATTTTTTATTTTCTTAAATTTACATGCATAATATGTTATTAAATTGAATCGGTAGTGTGACCT
Source organism: Eupeodes luniger (assembly GCA_951509635.1). Classification (NCBI taxonomy): domain Eukaryota; kingdom Metazoa; phylum Arthropoda; class Insecta; order Diptera; family Syrphidae; genus Eupeodes; species Eupeodes luniger. The sequence continues at coordinate 43,790,874 of OX608074.1, read as the reverse complement.
AAGTTTGATCTTTCGTGGTTCCGCGGTCCGCAGTTTGACGTTTCCGGACCGCGGTCCGCCTGTTGCTGACCGCTGCGATTAACCTTTCAAAAGCGAAGTATGCTCTAGAACATTTAAATGGTAGATTAGAAAATTGGTCTGTGTCGTTTTTAAGGTCAATAAGGGAACTCGTAAAATAAGCTAAAAATACAACTTATAACAGGCAAACATAGTTCTTACATTCAAATATCGAATATAACGAACAATGACATTATTTTGCCTAGTTTAAGATTATGTAATCTTATTTTAACTGTAAAAGTTTAAAAAAAATCAATTGACAGTAAAATAACTACTTAAATTAAACTACTATTTCAACTACTAAACTACGGAAAATAGCTCTAACTTCAGTTTATGAATTGCATACTTTTAGAAGTTCCTTACATTAAAATTTGGCATATAACTTTGAAATATCAGCTATAAGCTTTCACGGGTACCAATGGGAAAGTTATTATCAGTGGTAATTGAAGCTTATTAGACCTTTTTGTGCTCTTCTTTTAAAATCGTATGGTTTTAGTGAAAGTTGTCTCTTGAATATAATTAAAAAATAGTTTTATTTTATAATTTCATTGAGTGTAATTTTATTTTCCATTCTTAATTGTTGTTTCTATAGTTTAACTAGTTGCATATATACAAAATTTACTTACGAATTAACAAAACTCGCTATTAGAGATTAACATAAATAATAAGAGTCAAAGTCATACTTATACTTTATCTTACTTTCTTCTTACCAATGTATTTAAATTTTTGTGTTTACTTAAAAAAATAGGTATAATTTATTTACAAAAATATAATAATGTGTAATCAAGCCAGTGTCGAATAAAGTGTCGCCATTATATATATAATAATTTCTTATAAGGGCGATTTCTTCGAACTGAACGATAAGTCTTTTACAAAAAAAAATATGGTGTCTTTGGGCGGCCGACCGAAGCGGCGATGGCGGCACTTGCATCGCTACATCACAATTCGGTGGAGTACTCTTCGGCATTAACGGAGAACTTTCGCCAGCAAATGTGATCTCCAGTGGCTACGTCTCCAACACCTCCAACTCCAGCTCCTGGAACTTGACCATTCGTTTGAACAGGATGTCTGTTCACACTGTTCGTTCGATGCGGAATACTGTAGGTGGCATTTAGATTCCTTCCCATCGGATTGCGAGTGCCGTAGGTGATGGACTCTTTCGAGGGGGTAATCTCTATTCGAGTCGAGTGAGAGTTGCCCTCGCCATTTGAAAGTCTCCGGATGTAGACAACTTCTTTATGGCGATCGGCTGCATTTGGATTCTGTTGATGAGGAACTCGTCTTTCATTTGGTGTTGTTGGGATGGGCTGTCGGGATCTGCTCGAGTAACGCATTCCCTTACCGTCGTTGCTTTGGAATGCTGTGAATTGTTGGTTTATGCCAGAATACTTATCTACACTGATGTCCTCTTCGATCGCTGAGTCGCCAAACACTGATCCACTGTAATTGGGAGAACTGTTGCCAGGTGTTGATGACTTCCAATTGTTTGTGCCGTATTTTGATGTCGAGTACTGGCCCTTCTTTATGGAGTGGGTGTAGTCCCGAGTACCTCGGCGACGAAGAGTGAAATCTTTCCGGCCCGTGTCCTGACACACAGATCGCCATTGCTTCCAGGCATGTCTAGCCAATGGATCGGCTGGTCCCCATTCCTTGGCTGGCTTAGCCGCCTCGCAGATCATTCCAAAGAAATTGTAATCCACCTGCTTGAAGATTTCCACACAGGCTATGATCAAAATTACTCCAATGACAAAGAGTATAGGAGCCCATCGAGGCATGTAAGTGGACAGAAGATCACCTTCATCGTCGTCGGCACACCACCAGACAAGAACTCCAGTCAGAAAAGCTGGTCCCAAACACCAAAGGTACACCCATCCTTTGAAGATTGGTCGGCCAATTGAGAACTCCAGGTCCGTGTAGATGTTTTTAGCTCCGTAGATCCAAGTGGTGGCTATAAGGTCGAAGATGAGTGCCGTAATCACTAGAGTACCCACAATTCTGGTATCCAGGACGCGAGGAATGATGAATTTTGGTGCAGCCAGAGCTATAACGGCAGCCACAAACCCGATCAAACTTATGACGTAGTTTGGATGACGAGGAACCATTCGTGTTGAAGTATAAATCGCAATGGTAATCGAGATAATTGCTGATATTACAATCAATGCATAGATTAGGCAGGGGATAAGTTTGGCCAACAACCCACTTGGTTCGTTCAAGACTCGATCGTAGATAGCTGTAAGTGGTTTTAATGCCTCGAGATTGCTCAAACTCCTCGATGCTAAATTATCAAACTGAACCATAAATAATGTAACTGAGATGGCGTTGACAAGAAGATTGAAGCAGAGGTACACCACAGATGTACGGACGGCATCACCTTTGTAGAGAAACTTGCCCGTAATTACGGGCAGAGCTCCAAAGCCGATATTGGTGGCATAGATCACTTGAACGAGGGCATTAAACCAAATGGAACTGTCCAAAAGAAGTGTTTCCTTGAATGGCCACAGTTCGGGAAAGTATTGACGTTCCAAGGAACCATGGACTTCCCATGTTGTAAGTGCACATAGCAAAACGAAACCAATCAAACCAAAGAAAAATGATATGCGTCGGTAAACTTTGGCGTTATGGGTACTGAAATATAGAAAAAAAAAACAGTTAAAGGCGGACTTTGGATAATAGTTTCGACAGAACTTACCAAAACATAACAGTCATCCAAATAAATATTAAACCTATTGCTAAAAGTCCAAAATATAATGGGTTTTCCCAAAAAGGTGTTAGAAATGTCTTTTGAATACATTCAACGCCATTGTTGCCAACCACTTTATATCCATTCTGAAAATAGAGATTCAAAATAATATGTTAAGAAAGATTTTTAAAGGAAACAAGTTTTTTATTACTTACTAAAGCTAATTTTATATCCCCCACACATTCGTTGAATGGCAATAGTTTGGTTAAAAACATTCCAATGTATGCTACGGAAACCACGGCCTGCAGTGAAATCCATACTGACGCTAACCAAGATGCAAATCTACTGACTATGCAGGCTCCTGAAATAAATAAAAATAATTAAAATCATTAGCTTAACGGAATTAAAATGGGAAACAGAGAAGAAGTTTAAAGTCTGTTTCAAAAATTGACTTTGTTTAAAATAAAGGGTGGTTAAATTTTAAAGGCCTATGTTGAATGTGAAACACATCTAAATGTCAAGTTTTTTTTCTGCATTTCATTAGACATTTCTCAATTTCAGATTAACTCAATTTGAACTATGGGAAGATAAACAATCGAGCAATGCGTTAAAGCTATTCAGGCTTATTATGAAGATGGGCTTTCAAATCAAAATGCATATCGTTCATATCGTGATTTTTTTGGGTCAATTAAATCGTCCAAATGTCCGTAGAAAAATCGTGCAAAAATTTGAGTAAACTGGGTCTGTAGGCCATTTGAAAACACCAGTGCATGCTCGTAAAGCTCATACTGCAGTGGTCAGAATGGTGGCAAGAAATGGCAACAGTGCATTTTCGAAAACAATCATAAGGCACAGTTTTATCTCAGTGGATTCATCTATAAGCAGAATTTCCGCATTTGTGCGAATGATAATCCAAGAGTGATTGTCGAAAAACCGATGCACCCACAACGAGTGACTGTTTGGTGCGGTTTATGGGCTACCAGCATCATTGGGCCGTATTTTTTTCCAAAATGGGGTTGGTGAGGCAGTTATGGTTTCGTGATGTGATAACGAACTTTTTATGGCACGAGTCGGAAGATATGGATGTGGACGATATGTGGTTTCAATAGGATGTTTCCACTTGTTGTTGGAATATTTAAAGCTTTCAAGGCCTTCATGCATCACGAGTTTTTTTAATTCTAATATATGTTCTTTTCAAAATATCTATTGAGTAAGTTTATTTTCAAATATTTGTGCTTTTTCTTACCTTTAAAAATAGGTGATGATCTCCATGTGTGCGCTGCTCCTTGTCCCAAAAACTGACCAATTGATATTTCCAATAATATTGTTGGCAGACCGACTAGAAATAGTAGTACTAGATATGGTATTAAATATGCTGAACCATATCGATCAAGTTCCCTTGGAAATCGTACAATATTGGCATAAGATACATTGAGGCAGATGCACAGCACAAGACCTCGAAATACCGAACATTTTGTCTAGAAAAAATAAAGGACAAACAAATAAATTAAAAAAATAATAATAAAATAAATAGAAAAATATAAGAAAACAATATTAAAAACTTAATGAAATAAATAAATAATATCGGTTGTATCAAATTCTTTAAAGTTAATTGTCATAAGATAATCGCATACAAAATATTATTGTGGTGTTTCCAAACAGCCCTGAAGTTGGCGACAATTTTTGCTAAATAAATATTCTGCAATTGTCGATGGGCAGTGATGTATTTGCTTTATTTTATTCTATTATTGCAGATAATGTCAATGTACGAATGTGTATATTAACTATAATATGCTCTTAATGTTCATATGTATTATAAATTACAGAAGTCAATAGATTTATCTCTTTAGAGTGCACAAATAAACATCAATATCTCAGCTCTCAATGTCAGACACGAATTTACATGGCTTCTTTTTATCTTCTTATCAAACATCAACAACAAATACACAATTGATTATTAATTCAGTCCTATCTATGCATCACGATTGTCTCGAACAACTTAAGCTGCTTAATATTGGGTGAAGTAAATCGAAGTGTACATTAATGAAGTGAAACTTGTTGGGTTTAAATTTGGGTTGTATCGAAAAAAAATAATCATCATGTACCTTTCTCAACTTCTTGGTTCTTTTAACTTACTTATAAAGTTTTGTGAAATCAAATTGACAGATTTTGCAGCGAATAGAAATAACAGAAATTCAGAGCTAAGAAGGAGACCTATTTCTTATTTTCAGAAGTTTAATTAGTAAAACATTTCTGCCTATTCAACTATTTTGTTTGTTAGTTGTTTTCATATGGTATTAAGCGAAATTCACTACACTATACTTGAATATAATAATATACAAACATATAATAAATTGATTTAAATAATCAGGTTATATATATTATTCTAAAGATTTGTTCAGATCATTTCTGAAGCATAACCATATTATAATTGAAGCGTTGAGAAGAATAAGGGGTTAAGTGATATTTTTGTATATTTATGTTCTTTTCTTTGCATCAGCATTTCTCTACGACATCTAGTTTCCGATTTAGTCCTTCTGTAGTTGGTAAAAGATGTCGGAGTCTTTTTAAAGGAACACTTTTAATACTGAATACAACTTGTCCTTCCATCTACCTGAAAGTGATACACGCAAAGCATGTGACTCTGGAAAAAAAAAACTCGAAAAAACATCGAATAAGTTTCAAAGCCGTTCGAAGTTCAGAAAATTGACAGCGAAAAGGTTCTATATGATCCAAATCACCTTTGACTTGAAACAAACTATGCCCTTGCCCAAACTTACAGCATCAAAGGCATTGTAAATGAGGCAGATGGGGTTTTATAATTTGGGAATACATGTAATTTCTTCGGATAATGTCTTATATGATGACATGGACTCTTCACATTTTTGTCAGCAGTGAGAATTTTATAAAACAAGAAGACATTTAATAACGTGGAGAGATTCTTGCCTTGGACAAAACAAAAACTTTTTTTTGATATTTCTTTATAAAGAAGATATTTTATTTGTGTAGGTCGCAGTGATCGACAAAACATTTTCAAAAGCCGGACACATACACCTGGATATCTATCAGGGTTTCGGACGATAGAAAAGGAATTAATAAAGCATGAAATTATCTGTACTACTGAACAATATAGTAATGTTATAAGAAGTGCCATAAAAAAAAAGCTGTTGTGATAAACATGGGGAATCACTTTTAATTACTATCCAATCTACAAGACAAATTTAATATCAGGGACCTAAAACTAAAAACATTTTAATTACAAAAATAAGCTTTTGTGACAACTTTAAATGGATAAGAATAGACAAAAATGGGTCATAGTTATTTAAAGAATGTCTGTCTTTTTTTTTCAAATTCATTTTTATTAATTTAATCTTGAACCTAGCTTAAGGCTAGACAAAAATTCATAAAACTAGCCTAATTAACCATAACTTACAACTAACTTACTGGTCCCCTACGGACACTCTAAGTTAAACAATAATACTTAATTCGAATGCCTTTCGGCCCTAAGATCTATTTAACTTCAATTCAATTTTATTTATTTTTGTATTCATTAGAAAATTAAAAAAAAAATAATATCAATATCCTTTTTTATTTTTACTTAAAACTACTTAAAAAAAGGTCCTTAAAATAAAACTTAAAACTAACTTAAACTACCTATTCTACCTATAAACTACTTAAAACTAGAACAACTACAGCAGCAAATCTAACTATTTTTAATTTTTTGTTTTCATTTTTTGTTGTCTTTTTTTTTTTACTTATTCCATTTTTTTGTTTTTTTTTTGTATTTTTTTGTTTTGTTTTTTGTGCCACCATGCCTATTCTACTTAAAACTAAACCCTAAAACTATATAAAACAACTATGTAAGCCGGCCAAGGCTTAAAACCCCATCCCGACTACCCACTATCAAGTGCCGATTGAATCCACCAAAAGTGGTTCTCCTGCTTCACCCTATCAATTCGGTCCCGTTCGGACTCAGCCCTACTGAACCTAAGGAGCTCTGCTCCGCCTTGTGCCATGACGTCCCGATTGTACAGGAGTCGCCTATCCACGGTACGTCGTCTGACGTGGTAGATTAGCGGAACTGCCAATCTATCGTGTATCAGACCGCATTTATCTAAGAAGAGGAATGCTTCTGGTGGAATGAAGCCGCTCAAGCGTGCACTTTCAAAATACTCGTTGTTCGGATAGAACGCCGCGAAAATTAAATTGTTGTTCGAAGACATAGCTCTTGCAATGTGACCTTGAACGAGTTTTATCACGAAATTGTCAATTCTGTTGATTAGAGCCCCGTTGTATAGGACCTCGTTGGAATAGTAGGAATGTCTGTCTATTTTCAGAAGTATGGATACAAGTCAAAACCGATTCCCATCATAACGCAAGAATTTTATCAACGAGAAAAAAACAAGTAACTTAAAACTGGAAAAATTCAAAATTAAAAGAACTTAATGCAGTTCACTCCCTTTCTTCCGTATTTTTTTGAAGCTTTTTTAAATCGTGCTTGTGTGCAGTAAAATAAAGTTCCAACTACATTTTAAAGCAATTCTGACATTGCTTATAGAAAAACTAATTATTCCACAATAAAGTCGCAGTTCAATTTTAAGATATTCGAGGCAAACATTTTTTCAGTATTTAAAGACATGGGTAAATTTTTGTATTTTATATGTTAAAAAAAAAAAATATGCCGGAAGAGTACGAAGTTTTTGACATCTGGTAAAATTTTGAAAAAAAAAATCGAATTGACAGTTTAAAAAAAAAAAATAAAGCCCAAAAATCATCATCATTTCAAAAATTATAGATATGGGCTTCAAACTAACTTCGTCTTATAGAAAATGTTGTTTTCAATACTCAGTAAAATTATTATAAAAATCCAACAGACAGTTTTTTTCATAAAAATTAAAATTTACACAAAATTGGTTAAAATTAAGTGCCAAATTTTGTTGTTAACGTAAGATAATAGTTTTAGAAAAATGTCAATCTGCTTTTTATTTTGTATAATAAATAAAAACTTTCAAAAAATAAAGACTTTAATAAAATTAGTAGAAATTGGTTTTCAACTAAAAATATCGTTAACAAAAACTGCTTTTGAAATCAAACTTATTTTATCATATGCAAGAACTATTTTGCTAACTTTTAGTTCATTTATAAGAAAAATTCAGTTGAAAACTTTTTTCAAAACATCAAAACCTAAAAAAACAACAAAAAAAACTGATAAAAAATGCTTTTCGACTCAAATTTTATGAGAACGTAGAAAGATATTGACTTATTTTTCATTTCACACAAAATATTGTTATTAATATTTTGTGAAAGTTTTAGACCTATCGACAGTCGGGTAAAAATAGGAAGTTATCAGTGCATCATCACATCCTAGCCTTTTTTTCTCAAATAGGTCTAATATAAAGTTTTCTTCAATTTATAGAAATTTTGTTCAACAATAAAAAGGATCAATTAAATTTTGTACACATTTTTGCAAATATCAGAAAGTATGGTACCGGTAAAATGCACTCATATTTTTTGGTTAACTACTTTTTTAAAAATTAATTGAATAAATTGAACCTCTTTGGATCAAGAAAATTGTGATAATGAAGATTAAATTTTGGTAACCGAACTCATTTATAAACAATAGTGGTTTGTAGTGGTGGATTCACAATTTTTGATGACTTTTACGAAAAAGCTGTAATTCCTTATTTAATATTTTCTCTAATTTCAATAAGTACATTGTTACATCAGTTGTATTATGCTCGTGGTAATTTCTTGTTAAAACCACTCATCATTATTTTCTAGTTCATTGAAGTGACACCTTTGAAATATTTCATTGTGCAGCAATTTCTTTTGATTCTAATGAAAGTGCATTTTGAATTAAAAAGCATTATACGAGTACAATTAATTTCCGGAAATAAAGTGGTGTTTCTTGAATCATATATAAGTATTTCCAAATGACGTATAATATATTTGTATTTGTTAAGAAAATCTCAAAACTACCACTAAGTAGAATAATTTATCACTGTATTAATAAACTTCTTCATTCGTGAAATTCGCCATAGGTAGTGAAATTCTTGTTTTTTATTGAATGGTTTGAAAATATCAATTTGATCATTGACATAATATTGCGTTCACAAATAAATCTTAAAATTTGGTTCCGATGGAAATCAATTTATATTTACAAAAAAATACAAAAATATTGTTTAGTTTTTGGAATTGTCTCCAAATTTTCTCGAGATTTTTGCAACTACAATATTATCAAAACCTAAAGCTTACAAAGAACACATTTTATTTGTTCGCTAGGCACATTTTATTTTTGGTATCGTTTGCTTGCACCTATTTTTATAAAGAAATCTAAGAATCTTCAGCAAAATACGGTTTTGCATTATATGTTGAAGAACAAAAACTGACTAAAAAATATAACAAGACTATGATCAAATTGTGCCTTCAAAATTATCATCTTGGCCACTTTGTAAATGAGATCTAAACAGTTCAATGTTAGATTTGATTAAAACATCAAAACATAATTTTTTTTATTAATTCACAATCATAACAGTTTTCGTAGTCAAAAATTTAAAATATTATTTGCATTAAAAATTTTATCTCTTCATATTCAGTAAGGTGAGATAATACCCACTACCCTACTTGCATTTTAAGTTTAATAAAAATATCCAAATTAATTTTTTGAATGTCCATAATCCAAATAAATTAATAAAATATCAAGGTTGGCAATCACATCACGCATCTAAAACAAAAAACAACATTTACATTTTCTTTTAAAATATACATAGACACTTGATTGAACATAAAACAATGGTAATTTAAAAAAAAACAAGAAATTATAAAAAAAGCCCACCTTCCTACCTGAATAAGAAACAAAATATAATAAAATTAAAAAAAAAAAACAATAACAAAAACAAGTAAAACTGATGTATCTACGTCATTAAACACCTTTTTAAGTTTATTTTTATAATCTTTTTCTCTTTTACTGTCACTGGTTGTCGGATTATTAATATATATGTACGTATGAATTTATCCCACAACACAAATCATGTTCAAATAAATTAAAATCTATTATCTATATTTTTGTTGTTTTGATATATCTGCAGAAAATATTAATAAGCCACTGAAATATCACACTTTAAATATCGTCATTTAAACACAAAAGCTTCCAATTAACATCTATTAGTTTGAGATAAATCATTCTATTTTCATTTTTTTGATTGAAAGTTTGAAAGTAAAAGGAAAATACCTGCATCTTAGTCATGCAAAATATGCAAAATATGCCATAACATTTATTTGTTTAAATAATATATTAATTTTTCCTACATCTACATATTAAAAATAAAAACAAAATCGTGCGAAGAAAGCGAAACATCGATATTGTAATGAAGAAGGCTAATAAAAAAAAGTATAAGTTCATTAATCACACTAAAGACCAAACCAAACGCAAACACAACATCCAAAACCAAAGCGTTTAATAGGTAATTTTTTCTAACCGATACAATAATCGGGAATTTGCATATACCACGCCATAAACCTACTCCGATATTGCTTGTGGTCTGTTATAGGTATAATCTAAAATACTTCCACTGCAGATTGCAATAAAATACAGAAATAAACACGAAGAAACCGCAAAACAAACATACTTTTTTTTACCAAAGTTCGACAAACTCAAAACTAATGACTTCACCAATCAACCAAGTCAACGAACAGTGAACACATCATTCATCACCACTTCATCAAATTTTTACAAAATTCGAAGACATCATTCTGAAAATGGCAAACAACAACAATAAGACGAAGCCCGTAAAGAAGAAGCACCGCGAAGAATCTTTACTTTAAAAGGTTCCCTCTCATCAAATTTTAATAAACGAATACCGAGTACTTACTTTTCCATAGTATCTAAATGGCACATCCTCATGAACGACATAAAGATAATCTGCTAAATACTTTGCTGTCGGTATCTCCATCTTGGGGCAGATCTTGCAACGCTTATATGGATAGCAGAACTTTTCATTTTCTTGCATTTAGTAAAGAAGTATAAGTTTGTTGACCGTTGAATCTCTTAGATGTCTCCGAGTGCAGATTTAACAAAAAAAAATTGACACAAGGCAATCAACGATGCAACGATGACGCGACGTGAGACGATGGCGATGATAGGTTTTCAAATTTATTGACCGATCAGATCGATTGCGCGAATCAACAGCCAAATAAAAAAAAAGAACCGAACGACGAATCTTACAATGATCACATAATGCGTTTGAAGATACTTTTTGTGATGATTGTCAAGCTACATGTGTCCCAGACTGCCTCCAACGCACCGTTGCCGATCGATGGAAACGATGATTTATTTCTATGACCGATTTCACCCAAAAACAAAAATGGGAGTCAATGTGCAAAATTTTGGCGAAGCGCTCCAATAACTCTCCAGAGCGAAACAAACTTAATTTTTCAGTACATTCACATTTGGGGGAACAAATTTCTAAAAATTCTAAAAATCATCTACAAAATTTGCACGTTTTGCACTTTAAAATCATTTTCTACATTTATTTATTTTTTTTTCCACATATGTTAGCGATACAAATTCTACCGGAAACTAAGGAACATATAAATAATAATAATTAACGGTAACCCACTCATTTGGACACTCCAAAAAAATTGAACACAATCTGTCAGCAAAATTTCGAAAAACTGACAAACAAAACACGACAGTGAATGGCAAACGGCGCGACAACAACAGTTTTGTGACGTTTACACTTTTGGCCTCTAGCTTACACTGTGAAGCTTAAAAAATAATGTGGGTACCCCTACCTCCAAAGTTGAGCGCTGACTTAGTTAAACTTTGATTTGTGATTGCGACAAAATTCTTTAATCAATTCCGAATTCAAAAACTCCTTGGGCTAAATGCACACTGCACAGCACATATGTACATACGAGTATATACACGGTTAAATCAATAGATAGATGTAAAACCGTTAATCAAACTATATGTACTAAGTCACTTTTTGAAACAACAACTCTTAAGGTAAATTCATAACAAACTGCGGTTTTGTGACAAATAAACGTAATGTAGGTACAAAACAAAAACAAAAAGGCAAACTATATAAGACTACCAAGACCGAGAGGAAACTTCACTTATGGCAAGCGGTCTTATTAATGCAAAACGAAAGACTAAACCTGCCTTCGAAAACGAAAAAATCGTATCTATAAAATCCATGCTTGGAGATTTGAAGTAAGTACCTACCTAAGTGTTCCCCGAATGTTCAAGTTGATGTTGGATGTTGTTGATGTGAACGTGGATATGGGTGGGAAACACTGGTGTTGGGAAGTTTTACTATACTTAACTATATACTATCGCCTTTTTGTTGTTGTTTTTGGTTACGTTTGAGTGAATTCCTCTTTTTGCTGCTACACTTAGGTTTCCCTGAAAATTATCATCACTATCATAATAAATAATAACAAATAAAGAGCACAAAGCCATCACCATCATCAGCAGCTTTTTTGTTATATTGTTTTAAGCGGGGGTGTTCTCGATTTATATACATACCTATGTACATACATTCTAGCAGTCTGAGATACTCGTATATGTTCTATATATAATTTTATTTTAATTTTATTAAAAATGCAAGGTGCAACATAATAATTACAGTTTGGAATACATTTAGATGGCGGCGCATTATGAAAGATAAAAAATGATAATTTTCTGTTCTAGGTTCTTTTTCTTTCAGTTTATTTTTTTAATGTTTTTTTGTTTTAGATTGTTGGGGGAGTTCCGCTTAAGAGGATTCATTATAAGGCGTAAACGCATCTTGGTTAATGATAATGCATTCCTTCTATTAAGAATAAGTTATTCTTTCTTTCATTTGAACATTGAGTATTCTGCAGAAATATGAAACTCAGTGGAGTACGTACAAAACAGAAGAATTTAACCTGATTATGATTTTTTGAAACAGACGTTTAAAGAGTGAAATTTAATATATAATTTATCCTTCAAATGTAGAAAAAGAACATACATATTAGTTTTTCAAGAACATACGAGTACATACATTCCCGGTGAAAAATTCGTTGAAATAGGTAGATACCATTAAAAAGTAACCTGTCGCTGTAAGATTCGTATCTTAGGTTGAAACCAATAGCAATTTTTGGGTTTTGTATTTTAAGACTTACATTTTTGTTCTTCTATGTTTTTCTTGTTTGATAAAAATCCTTAAGCACGTCTTGGATAAATAAAACAATTGAGCTACTGTATCCGATTTAATTTTTAGATGAGTTTAAGCTCAAATTTTTAATATCTCCTCTATAAAACAACAAAAGAATACTGAAATTGTATATAAATCAATTAACCAGCAGCGCCTCAAAATTTGGTAATCCAAGAAGCACTTTTTCAGAATAAGTAGTTTAAGAATAGTTAAGTAAAGAAAGATAGATATTTATGAATAAAGTTGATAGTGACATGATAACTTTAAATGACAACTTAAATTAGGGTGAAACAGGGTAAATCAGGGTAACAAATAAACACGTCGTATAATGGAAATTTAGTTTAAAATTCAATTAAAGTAAGTATACGCCCAAGTAAACCAACAGTATTTTTTGTAAGAGAAAATAAGCTCACAGTATTTATGCCATGTAACTTTGTCTGCATATTTCATGAGATTATCAAACTAACTGTCAACCAACTAGACTAATAAGCTAATATTGCTAGTATTAGGAATACGTGCATGCAGTGATGGTAGAGAAACTTAAACGCGATAATAAGAGGGAGAAATGTCAAATAACCAATTTTTCAAGCCTCTATTGTTTTGATTTTTATTTTAAATAATTTGTTAATTGGAAATTTCAGATTCTATGAAAATATAAAGTGATAAACCAATACAAATTTAGTTTTGTATAAAATTTTTATTTGAGAACTTCAAACAATGATTGTATACATTTAGAATCAATTTCATTCATGTGAATGAGTCTTCCCAACTCTTTTTTATAAAACATCATTTTATTAATTCGTATGTTCTATTTGGGAAGTTAATTTTGATTAAATTTTAACCTACTTTACACTGGCTTTAAAAGTAAAGTTTTGAACATAAGTTAATCTCAAAATAACTCACAAGTTTTGTTCACAGATGCACAAAGGAAATTGAAATATTGCTATGGGGCCAATTATAGCTATCATTGAAATCGATCCGGAAAAAAATTTGAATCGATATTTTATGGTGTTTCAATTTGATTATTTTTTTCTAAAAATTAATTTTTCTATTTTCCGGACAGAAATTCATTTTCCTGAACAGCTGATACTTTTATATTCAAAAGTGAAACGAATCAGGAATTTTTTTTTCAATGACAGAAATTTTTAATGATAGCTATAAACGACCTGTCAAAAAAAATCCAATGTTTGTTTTCAATGATGAAAACCAATGATAGTCTTAGTGTGCAAATCCTAGAAAAAAAAAAAAAGTTCAAGATGACAAAATGTAATAATAACATTTTAAATAAATAAATCCAATTTATCCCAATATTTTCAGCTGTTTTTTTTTCCAAATCTATCGAACAAATAAGGATGTTACAATCTTTTTGTGCCAAAAAATAAGACAATCTTTTTCGAATAGTTTGTAGGTGACTTTTGTTACTTTCTCCTCTTTCACCCTACCCCTTGCAAATTTTACTCCGATCAAAAATAAGAGAACTTTTTAGACTGTGTTAAAGTCATATAAATTAAGCTCTAAACCTAAAATTTAGCTATTTTCGTGAACTAAATGGAGACCTTGTGTTCAAGATCCGTTTGCAAATATTTTAGAATAGCATAAGAATCAGAATTCACTGTCACCTACGTCCGTAAGTGAAATTTAAGTTTTCAAGTTTTGTGTAGTAGTACCCGTGGTATGATGGCTGGTGCGTTGGACTAAAACTCGTTCGAGGTCACATTGCAAGAGCTATGTCTTTGAACAACAATTTAATTTTCGGGACGTTCTATCCGAAGGACGACTATTTTGAAAGTGCACTCTTGAGCGGCTTCATTCCACCAGAGGCATTCCTCTTTTTAGATAGATGCGGTCTGATACAGAATAGACTGGTAGTTCCGATAATCTACCCCGTCAGACGACGAACCGTGGATAGGCGACTCCTGTACAATCGGGACGTCATGGCACAAGGCGGAGCAGAGCTCCTTAGGTTCAGTTGGGCTGAGTCCGAACGGGACCGAATTGATAGGGTGAAGCAGGAGAACCACTTTTGGTGGATTCAATCGGCACTTGATAGATAGATGAGGTTTAAAGCCTTGGCCGGCTTACATACATTAAAATAAATCTTAGGGCCAAAAGGCATTAGTTTTAAGTATTATGGTTTAACTTAGAGTGTACACTGTCCGTATGGGACCAGTAAGTTAGTTGTATGAATTCTTGTCTAGCTTTAAGAAAGTTTTAAGAATGATAAATAAAAATGAATTTAAAAAAAAAGGCGTTTGACTGTCATGCCAGAGGTCTTGAATTTAATCCCTGCCTGTTCCATGTAAAGTTTTTTTCACGGGTACTGAGTCCTATAGATTTAGATAGGCTTAGAAAATTTAGTTTGGGGCTAGGGTATCAATTAGCCTTAAGTACATAAATCCCCGTTTAATATTGGAAGAAAATAAAAAAGTACTTAGAAACTTAAATAATACAATGTTTCTGTCATAATCTTTTCAGAAATAAACCATTTAACCTCAACTCTGAATTTAACTTTAAAAGATTTATTTAGGCCATAAATTAGCATGTATACAAAAATATGGGCTGTATCATCAGCCCTTAGATAATTAATTATTACCGTCAAAATATTAACCTGCATTATATGTGCCACACTTATTCCTGAACAATAAATAGACAAAAAGAAACGTATTTCGGTCTGCGAGCCCCAATCTATAAATCGCTTAAGCCTATAAATATATAACTTGAACAAATTATCTATATTTTTCTGCTTTTTTTTCTAACGTTAATTGTAGCCACAAACAATCATACCCAACTGTTTTCGGTGGGAAACACCTGAGAAAAAATTAAAAAAAAAAACAAATCATAACACTTCTTAGGTCTATAGATACTAGTGCATGAATAACAAATCACTTTACACTTATACAACATAAAGTGAAGTGCGAAAAGCTTAATCGTGCATTATACTTTATAAAAGAAGCAGTAAATATCTATTTTAGTAAAGAAATGTTGCTTTATACAGCTATTGTATATCTGTTTACCTGTCTTCTTTCTTACTCTCTAAACGTAATTATTTATTTTTTTATTTTGTTATAATTTATATTTTCCTTTCTTTACTCGTGTATTGGCTACCTGTGTTTTGAAATAATTTAAACATTTTTTTAGGAACATTATGATCGTATAAATACATTGTATGTTAAGTGAATACAGAAGACTGAATGTGATAGTCATTCTCAATTTTAAACCAAATCATCATACGTCATATGAATGCTTAATGAGTTTTTTACACTTCTTGCAAATATGTTTAGTAATAATAAACAATCAAAAAGAAAAATACAAAAAAACAAAGCTTTGAAAATATGTATGGGGTTTGAGTAATCAAGCCCAGCTTAGGTTCTTTAATGACATTCATTATTTTATGACCTAATCCCAGATTCCAAACGGAGCTCATCACCTTTTCCTTACCTTCAAATCATATAAACTGCTGGTAAAAAGACAATCACCTTGAATTATGAAATTAAATATTTTAAGACAAAAAAAATTACAAAAACAAAATAACCGTCAGAAAGTATGTTGATGATATTGAGACTAACATAATGTCTCTGCAACATTTGTTAACGTATGTACGTTGTAAAAGAACTTATTCAAATTTCTAATATGTAAATTTGACTGTTGATATGTTGTGGAATGTGAATGAATACAAAATATATAGAATTATTTTCATACATATATGCGTGACGTGAAAATTAAACATACATAATTAAGAAAACTTATAATTATTTCTATTTAATGACTAAGGAGATGCATAGGTTAGAACAATGTAGCCTTTTGACGAGTTGTGCAATTTAAAATAATTTGAGCTCAATTAATTTTTAACATTCCATAGAAAGTAATTGTAATCACTTAGATTTGTAAAATTGAAAGTTTTGACATTTCTCGACTTTTCAAGGCCCCTAGAATCTAAATCAAAGGTTTTAAGAGAAATGACTGTGTGGTGGATATGTACTGTACGTTTATGTCGTATAAGTCAGTTCGTTCAAAATACCCTTTTTATCGTCGGCTATATCTATAGAACCGGAAGAAATATCGACTTAAAATATTGTTTTACAGATAATAACATCAAAAGAGACCTTCAAAAACTCTTTTTAAAAAGGTTACAATTGGTTAACTCCACATATCTCTCAAACCAATGACGCTAGAGATTTTAATTATTTTCATTGTGATATGACACCAAATAAGTTTAAGATCGAGAGAAAATCCAACTAACGGTTTTTTTTAGGAATCGAAAAACTGAAAAAAAAAAATATTTGTCAACCACAAATATTTTGCGAACAAACAGAAATATTACTTCCAAGAATATTTTTTGCATCGAAGAAAATTCAAGAGATATACTAGATTGGTAAAAAAGATTTTTGACTCGAATATAATAAATGAAGATATTAACTTTAAATTTATTTTATCCTATATAAAATATTGTTTTTGACATAAATTAATTTTCTTAGAAAAATGCATTTTTTAAAGAAATAAAAACCTTCAAAAAATCTACCAGAAGATTTTCCGTCTAAAATAACAATATCTTATTTAATTTTAAAATGATGACAGAAAACACAGTCATTAAAAACCAAGTTATAAGAAATGCAAATTATTTTGTTTTAATTTTATGTAAAAGGAAACGTTTATACATTTTAAAGGCTTACATCAAATGTACTTTTCTCCAAAATATGTATATAGGGTTTTTGAATTGGCGCGGGTAGATTTTGGGGCCCCGTGGAGGCCATTTTGTTTTGGTGACATCTGTCAAATCTTTTAATTATTATTCAGTTGTTTATGCCAAATCACTATTGCAAGTTAGGCGCCAGTTATAGCTATCATTGAAACCGATCCGAAAAAAAATGTTTGAATCGATATTTGACGGTGTTTCCCTTTATTTAGAAATGAAAATTATATACTGATCGATCGGAAATCACACAAAGAATTTTGTTTGAGATGAAAAGTGTACTTACGCATTTATTTTTCTCTAAAAATGTATTTTTCGATTTTCCAAACGGAAATTCATTTTCCTGAACAGCTGATACTTTTATGTTAAAAAGTGAAACGAATCGTTCCACTGATTTAGCTGATTTGTGTTCCAATTTCACACAATTCCAATGACAGATTTGTGTCAGTAAAAATTTTTCGGTGGCTTTCAATCAGACATTTTTTTTCAATGACAGAAATTTTTAATGAAAGCTATAAACGAACTGCCAAAAAAATTCCAATGTTTGTTTTCAATGATTAAAACCAATGATAGCTATAACTGGCGCCTTACACGATTGAACAGCACGTTCAAATGATAAAACTTTATTATCAAAATGAGTGCTCGTTCGCAAACGTTGCGCGCATTGAGCCCATTTTACGGTAGACGTGTTGGCCCTTCACAGTCGACTCTTCAACGTTTGGTGGCCAAATTTGAGACGACCGGTTCAGTAAACAATCAGCCAACACCCGTACGTTCAAGGAACCCAAGATCGGCCAAGAACATCGCCGCGGTCCGTGAAAGTGTACAGTAGAAACTGAGGCAGTCTATGCCACGCCGTGCACAAAAACTCGGCCTTTCGCAGACTTTAACTTGGCGAATTTTGCGTCGGGACATGGGCCTACACCCGTACAAGAGCCCAGGAGCTCAAAGTTCATGACCATAGACAACGCCATTTGTTCGCTGACTGAGCTTCGAATCGTTCGCAAGAGGACCCCAATTTCGGCCGAAAAATCATCTTTAGTGACGAGGCGCATTTTTGGATGATAATGCATCCTTAAAAAGTTACCGTTTGGTGTGGATTTTGAGCCGGTGTCGTAATTGGTCCGTACTTTTTTGAAAACGATGTTAGTGAGGCGGTCACCGTCAACAGCGAGCGCTACATAACGATGATAACTAATTTCTTATGGCCCGAATTGAACCATATGGACCTAGACGTGGTTCCAGCAGGACGGCCGGCGGCGCTACGTGCCACACAGCAAACGCCACGACATCTACCCGCCCTTATTGAAAAACCCTATAGAACATAAATCCACTTTAACCTAATAATTAAAAGACTAGGAAACAATAACATGAAAAAGGCCAATCCCCAGAAAATAAATTCCTCGCAAGCCGCAGTATCCGTGAAAAGAATCTTTAATTTGGCTTTTTGGCTAATTGGCTTTTATTAAAAAAACGAACTTCCAAACATCTCTAAAAAGTGACAGTTCGTGAAAAACAAATACGCTTAAACGGACCTATTAATTGGAATTCCCAACCGTTGACTGGACCATTCCATCCACTGTTCTTATAAGAATAATTGTGCAGATATCATATGGATTTAGCAAATTGCTAAAATTTAAAGTAGCCATTCCGTGTTTTTAACTTTAGCAAATTGTTAAGAGATAGTAAGATGTTAAAGTCGTTTAAAATTAGGTAAATCATATTTTAAGCTTAGTAAATTGCTAAATATAACTTTAACAATTTACTAAATCGTTTAAAATTTTACACCAAAATATGTTTATTTCATCGCAAAGGGGAAGATATCCCATTAACGATGTCAGTCAATTGGCCATCAGGCTACGATTGCAGTATCATATCCGCTTACATCGGGTGATTTTTAAAGAGCTTGAGAACTTTTAAAAAAAAAAAAAGCATAAAATTTGCAAAATCTTATCAATTCTTTATTTGAAACGTTAGATTGGTCTATGACATTTACTTTTTGAAGATAATTTCATTTAAATGTTGACCGCGGCTGCGTCTTAGGTGGTCCATTCGGAAAGTCCAATTTTGGGTAACTTTTTCGAGCATTTCGGCCGGAATAGCCCGAATTTCTTCGGAAATGTTGTCTTCCAAAGCTGGAATAGTTGCTGGCTTATTTGTGTAGACTTTAGACTTGCCCCACAAAAAATAGTCTAAAGGCGTCAAATCGCATGATCTTGGTGGCCAACTTACCGGTCCATTCCTTGAGATGAATTGTTCTCCGAAGTTTTCCCTCAAAATGGCCATAGAATCGCGAGCTGTGTGGCATGTAGCGCCATCTTGTTGAAACCACATGTCAACCAAGTTCAGTTCTTCCATTTTTGGCAACAAAAAGTTTGTTAGCATTGAACGATAGCGATCGCCATTCACACATTTCGAACCGAACACTGATTTTGGTAATAAAATTCAATGATTTGCAAGCGTTGCTCGTTAGTAAGTCTATTCATGATGAAATGTCAAAGCATACTGAGCATCTTTCTTTTTGACACCATGTCTGAAATCCCGCGTGATCTGCCAAATACTAATGCATGGAAATCCTAACCTCAAAAAAATCACCCATTTATAATAGATAACTTCACGAACCTTTAAGATCTTGAATCGATTATAAATATTGGCGTAAACTTTATCTTTTAAGTAACCACAGATTAAAAGGTCTTAGGGTGGTAAATTACAGGCTTGGTTGAGTTCATCTTTTTCGAGAAATGACACAATTCGAATATTTGTCTTGCTGTGAACCGGTGACTGCAAAATTTTCACCATGTTTGTAGTGAATTTAATTATAATTTAATTGCTTGTTGAAATTATGACAAACCAAGTATAACCGTTGAACCCATGCCTGTGCCATCTAAAGTTATATTCACGAGTACTGACTTTTGCGAGGAATTGACAAATCCTCCAAGAGCAATTCTTGTATGAAAAGTACTTTCTCAAATTCGGATTCAGATTCGGCTTGAAACAGTAGGCCCCCTGCACAACTGAAAAAAATACCTGAACAGAGGAATGGTTGAGAGTTGTAAGTCACTAGGCCTTAGTTCTCGCAGACTATTGGGCCACCTAATTTATTTTATTTACGTATAAGCGTCCCTCACACAGATGGTCAAAGTAAAAGAAAAATCAATTTCTAAATTGGTACCTAAATAGATAGGCAAAGTAGGTGGAGCGCGTTGCATTTCCCAATCTGATATCATTATGAATATGATAATAAAAAGTATACCAACTCTTACCAGCAGAGGCTCCTTTCACCATGGTAATTGGAGAATCTTCTTTACAGCTCGTCGCACAATGAGGAAAATGTATTTCAATTTCAGTAGTCTGTTGAAAATTTTGTCACATTGTGCAGTCTAATTCAATTTATATAGGTACAATCTTTGTTTTTATAACAACTATTAACTTATATATAGTAAGTAAGTTTCAAATATCCACTATATATGACGAAGAAATGTACGCAATATAATTTTATGTCCAAGTCGCCTAGTTTCCCCGTAATACTCATATATCTAAAGTGTGCGCCTCTATACAATATATGCGGTATATCCATGGAGCTTATGTATATTATGTTGACATAAGATTGTCATGCATTGTTGAATCAGAAAACACCACCATGGAATTATGGAAGTCCAATTCAGAAGGCACAAGGAAACCGCGCACCACTGTACATAGATCACTTTGTGGATCACTCATATTATTCGCGGCCGGTTGAAACAGCTAAGGAATGCATGGCCGCATAAACCATTATGCAAGCTTGTATGTTCCTACTGAAGACGGAGTGGTTCGCGACTCAGCTCGGTTTGGCGGACGGCGGCGGCGGCGAACGGCAACGAGTGATATATTATAGCATATGGCATTGTTATTGTTTTGAAGCTTCTATGTAGCGGCAGTCTATAACAAAAAATCATATGCTACTTAATTTTGACGTCAGAAACATAAGCTCAGAAACAAACAAGAGCTTTGCTCAGAAATCAGTCGTATGGAAAATCTGAAGTAATCATAACATTATGGCGGTTATTTTGTGTGAACAGACTTATGGAGGTCTCAACATTTTTTGTCTCTCCCTTTAGTAAAATTCAAAACAAAGTAAGCATGATTTTTTACTAAGTGCATGTAAAAATGTTTAAGTATAATTTACAATGTTTCAAAAGTCTTAAAAATGCAAAATACATATGGCAAAGAAAACATGCAACTTTGCGTAAGCAATATACCAATAATTGGTATTGTGCAACACACATTATTGAATTTATTTCTTTAACACTTCGATCTGCTTAATGACTTTCTAACAATAAGCAAACATTTTCTTAGTCAGTGAAAATGAAGACAAAAATTAAGGAAAAAGTGATAAACGCATTTATTATTGAGGATTTTGATGAATTAAAAATATTTTTTCATGCTAACTTTAGAAATTTTGGAAATGACAAACGATATTTAAAATTACAAGCTCAACATGTCTGTCATATAGTCCTTATTCTTACTTAATCAATGCTGCATTAAAAAAAAAATAGCAAAATACTTGTGTCCCTCTTCATCTAAATAGCTCAATAAGTGAAAACTAAAAGAACCTGCAATACGAATAAAGGAATGAAGTGATGACGCAGTCGGAATACCTTAATATAACAAAGATTTTAATATAAAGCACTTCAAGGTTTGAGCTCGACTGTGTTCAGCCAGTATGAGAATTATAACCTAGTTCTAGTCTTATACAACATACTATGATTAAAAGTTTGTTCCATTTAGAAATATACAAAAGTATTCAAAGTTGATGAAATTGATGAAATTGATGAATATTTAGACAAATGTCTTATAACTTTTACGCATATGAATCTATTCAATTTAGACAACATGGGTAAGTGTTTAACTATCCAAGAGCATTATTTTTGTGAAAAATATGTCATCCGTTTTGAAATCGCAATAGTTACCGAACTTCACTTTGGAAACAAGGCTTATTGTTTCATATTTTGTATGTGGTAAACAATACATTATTTTTTTGTTTTTTGGTTTTTAAGTAAATTTGAAAAATAAGGCAAATTTGAAATTCAAAAGAAAAAGATATATCTGGCGTTATAATGATCGGTAATTTGTGAAATAAATCAACCAAGCCAGTTTTTCGTTTAAAAAAAGGCGAAACTAACAACTACAAAAAAGAAAACCCAGAACATTTAATAAGAGACGGCAACATTTGCCATGCTTTTATTCTTAGCTATTAAAAGATTGTAAATTTATCGAGAATAATAAAGAATTTATAATAATAATAATAATAATAAGAGAAAAAACTTTCAAGACAAAGACTTTGCTGCCCCATTAGTTTATGGTGCAAGTTATGTATCTTCTTGAAATTCATTTTAAAAATGTTAATTGTTAATTTGAAGCGTTTAGAGTAATCGTTGTTGAAATATTATAAGACAGTTTTTTTTGTTTGAAAAAAAATTAAATATCAACCCAAGCATACACGATTACTTACCAATTACCAATTTACTTACCAATTTTCTATCTGTTAAAAGTAACAGCCAAAAAATTGGCAGTCAAGCACATTTTCTTTCAAAAAATTGGCCGACTTCTTGCAATCGTTTGTACTCGCCTAAACACCCAATTTTTTTAAATTTCACTAAAACTACGAAAATCGAAAGAAATAAGAAGTCACCATTTAGCAAAATAACACATAAGAAGTTATACAAAAAAAGGTTGAAAAGAATTGGGCACACGAATAAATTTTACAACATAGTAGTTATGGCCTGCTTCAATATTGTTTCCCTTTTTTATATTTTATATTTTTTAAATGTTTTTCCACGATCAGTTATTTTCACGTCTAAAATAAATGTTGTCTTTGTCATCTATCGAGAAAATTGTTTTCCAATGAGTCTACCAATTGTATTGTTTCCTAAAGGCTTCCAACCGTGTAAAAAATTATTAAAAACAAATTGTCAGCAATGTCAGTCGATGTTCTACCAAAAAATTGTCTAATATCAGATAAAATCAATCGTTTAAACGGACAATTTTCACTTGATAAAAAATTGGCAATTGTCACCTGATTGTATGCTATTGGAAGATTTTTGACTGCTCGGACAATATTGGAAGATCTTTCAATCCTGTATACTTCAGGCCCGAAATTAACTCTTTTTCTTAATAAACATACATAAAAACAAACGTATGCAAAACAAATCATCAAATAATACAATTATTGTAAGATTGTGGAACGGACAATTTAATTGAAAAATATTTGACAATCGTCAGCTTATTGTATTGAAAAGAATTTTCAGAGCACGAATAATCGTCTGTACTTACTTATCTTATGGTATATAATTTCCAAAAGTTTCAAAACTAACAATACAAACATTTTGTGAAAAATTTCAATTAGAGCTTAAACAGAAGTTGCTATACTATACAATACACGTTAAACTATTTGAATTTCAAGCTTCTGATCTATTACTTTTTTTCAATTAGATTTAAATTAAGTAATATAATATCTTTTATTATAGTATACTTCTAGTAAAATCTTAGATGTAAAAATTTCGTTGCATACTTTTGAATTACGATGTAGTAGACAAAATATGTTGTCTACTTTTATGATGATTGATGGCATATTAAATATTTTTGTAAATGATTAAATGCTTTTTAATTAGTTATTGCTTGTGTACAGTTAATATAACTACAATAAAATACATACAATAATAACACAGGATATTTCTTAAGGGAAGATAAATATTTATAGCAATTTAAAGTGAACTAACCTTTAATTTCTTTTTCTTTAAATAACGATTTTAAACTAAATAATTAGCTAAATATACCGAGTTTCACTATGCTTCAGAACGACCTAAGAGTGCTTTACTTTTACAAAGTGTAAATGCAAAATTTGCAATATTTCTGTGGTGAATTTTATCAATTTGAATCGTGTATCGTTCCATTTTAAGTAATTGTGTAGTTTTAAATTGTCAAATGTCAAAAGATGACAGCTCTTTAGATGAATTTGTTTTAATATTTGTTTAAATTTAATTTCTTTTAAATAAATAATTCAATTTAAAAACGTTATTCATATCAATTACAAATATTTAAAACATTATTGATTAACTATAATTTTGTGGTCAAAATTTTGTTTTTCCTTTTAAAATTTTAAAACTGATTTTTGATTTAATTTTCAAACATCTGAAATGCAAATAACATTAAACGATTTACTATTATAACAACACTGACATAATGAGATGTTGACTGTTGACAATTAAATAACACCTAAACTTAATAATATTCAAAAACAAAAAAATTAGCAAGGGCAATGCAATAATTTGATGCACTTTATTTTGTTTTTATTTTTATTTTTATTTTGGTTTTTGTTTTTATATTTTTAGGTTTTTGTTTCATGTTGCAGTGGTCGTGGTCATCATAGTCATGGTCATGGTCTCAACTCACAAGTGTTTAAAAAAATAAAACATAAATTATAATGTTTTATTATTTTAATTCAATTTAATTGATGATACATCATGAATAATTAATTAATCAACTGTGAAGAAAACATATTATTATTGTTTTCATGTTATTAAAATTATGCACATGAGCGTTAAGAAAATCTAAATATAAGATTCAATGAGAAAACAAAGATGCACTTTTAATTTAAAAAAAACTTTCAACATGGGTTTATCTTTTAAATGAAACATAAAATTAATCATGCTAGATTTTCTTTCTCTTGAAGATGTTGGTGTACTGTAAAATATACAGTTGAGCTTCCCTAAAACATCTTGAATTTGAGAACGATTTTGGGCGAAAATGAGGCACAATAAGCTTCGTTAACAAACAAAATTGTCGTATCTGGAACTCGTAAAACCCTTACGTTAGTGTTCACAGAGAGTAACAGTTCGGTGCTAATTGTGGAGTGATGAATTCTTTGGACAATTTTTGTTAGGAAATAATGGACTGCGAACAACGTATTGATAAACGGGTGGTGTTACAGAGCCATGGCATGCCATAAACCACACAGCCCCTTCCACAATTGATCTTTTGCTGACCAAAAATTTAAACCACTTCATCATCCGTCTTGGCGATATCAATTGGATGGTTCGCAATAAAGATTTGACCCTTTTGGACTTTTCAAAAAGTAGGTGTATTTTTTTAAAGTAAACATCACTTTTTGTATAAAAATTAATTTGACCGTGTTTTCAATCAATCAAATTGATAATTCGGTCAAAACTTTTTTCCATATCCTATTTACAATGCATCAGTATTCCGTTCTCATAACAATCAGAAAAGTGGGAGGAAATCGAGACTAATGACCTACAAAATTTTCGGAAATCTTAACTATATAGACAAAACAAAAAAGATCTCTCGAAAGCTTTGACAATCATTAGACTTCAAAAATACTTCACTCAACCTAAAAAAAAAAAAACAAATGAAAATAGACTGAAATATTTCACATTCTCATTATATTTATCTGGTGAGTTAGGTTAAAATGTCTGTCCGGGATGGAGTAGGACACACTTAGGCCAGTTGTAGGCCCATTGATTGTTAATTAATTAGTTAATTAAATCTGGTGGGACGACCTTCAAAAAATCATCAAAAATAAATTCAAATCGAAAGTAAAATCGAAAATTTGATAAATTTAATTAATTTATATTATTATTTATTCATTCAGACCGCTCTATTTAATTCCATTATCATTATTGTCATTCATAATACAAACTTCTTCCTTTTTTTTTTTTTTTTAAATTAACTTGAATATAAACCCTATACACACATTATGTTGTGCATTAATTAAAGCTAGCTTACAGCTTTATAGCTACTAACAAATTGATACTAATTGAATTGACCTATCTGTCAACCAATTAATCCAACAAACAAAAAACACTATCACAAGCGTATAAGTAGGTTCATGTTTGCTCACAATAAACTTTTGTCAACCATCAACTAAGAATAATAAATGCAAATTTACATATATGCATAATATGCTAGAATAGAATGACTCAACTTTGAAAGTTTATAGAGTTTTAAATTTGTAGTTTGACTTGTTCTTGATTAATAAAAAATAAACGCACATTCGTTGGCGTAACTAAAATAAAATTAAAAAAATTTGAATAAAAGCCCACGTATAGATATGTTCGTACCATATCCCGCAGCTTAAATATCTAACTATCATCATGCAATTTAACTAAGGCCCCATCCTGTTATTATCTTGAGGAAACATTTTCATTAAATTCAAAGACACAAATCTCGAAAAAAGCGCCTTCTTGAATCATATCAGATTACAACAATTCAGTTTGACACTTGCAAAACTTGATGTTTATAACCGGGAAGGTGCCAATTTGCATTTAAATGCGCTGCATCACTGCACAGCTGCACTCATCTCAGAGTATAGTCTATCTTTTATATCATTCAGGAGGCCACACCACCGCATTTCATTGGGCTATACTGTGTACAATGTACTTATAGTTTTGCAAATGAACCTACAATAAAAATCGTGCGAAATTGGCGTGGGTGCGGGTGCGATCTTCACTTCCATCTAGACTCGACTACGACTATAATCAAAAAGCCTTTATAAGAAAGAAAGACTGCATTTTATTCGCTTCGGTTTAATTTGTAGATTCCTTTATGCATTGTGCGACTTCAATGAGTTGAATATGATTATGCACAATCATGCAATAATCTGTCTTTTAATTAATTGTTTCTGAGGCAAATATTATTGATTGTTCAGTGAGTCTGAGTCTTAGTCTAGTAGCTCGTTGAGTATCCCAGTTGGTGCTGCAAACAACAGCCTTTTGTGGTTACTATGAGAGATGAGTCACAGCATTGAAGAGGACATTCACCTCTGAGACGCTGATGAAGGAATCAAAAGGGTCACAACAATGCGAAGATGAATTCACTACACTCCTATAAGAATAATTTAAAGAAGAGATGAAGACATTCATAAATAAATTTACTCGTATGTACATCTTCCGGGTGATTTTCTTGTTTGTTGGTTTTCTTTGAATTCAAAATAATAAACACTTCGCGTGAAGTGTGATGGAAGATGCATTTTGTATTAAGTTTCATTTAAATAAAACAGAAATCCCCCGAAGTAACCATTTTAACCACAAAAACCACTCGTAATGTACAAATCATTCTACGAAAACCATAGTTAAGTATCAATTTTATAAGCTTTTTATAGAGATACTGTACTCGATTGTACCTGGATTGGATGGATAAAGTGTCACAGTTAAATGACGACGGATTTTCAACGCGACCAGACAAATGCAATCAATGCCACACGATAAATGTAACTTTATGCTATGAAGCGCACTGCGTACTCATTCGTCTGTCTTGTCTATTAACTGTACCTACCTAGTTTATAGAAATGATGATAGATTTTGAAGTTCGTGTGTTTACAGTTTACCGGAAACATATATGATTTCATTACCTACTATAATCATAATGACGTGAGTATAAATAATTATTATAATTATATGAAATCATTAATCCATCACGCGCTTCGTAATATTACGCTATACAGTGTATTAAATAACTGTATATCTTATTTGTTTTTGCTTCATTTTGTTTATATTTTTTTTATTATTATGTAATGAAAGGTAATCGTGTTTAAAACATTGACATCGACCGTGAGTTGTGAAGGCAATTAAAGAAGTGAGTTTATAAAAATAGGTAAGCAAAAACGGTTTGAAAGTTCAATTGTTCTTTTGCAACTTTGAAAATTACAAAAAAAAAAAACTAATTTATCGACATCACAAAAAAGTGAACTTCACCTCACATGATACTCATAATAATAGATTGGTTTTGAACTAGAAGGTTTCATTAAATTTAATAAGCTAAGCAGGTACTTTTTTGTTTATAATAATACAGCGTGTCTTAATAAATCAAGAAAGAAAATAAGATAGTAGTTTCCATCAGGGAAATAGAAATAAGGTTAACTTGGGGTTTTAAAAACATTCTCATTCAATTTGTATTTAATAGTAATTTCACAAAAACGCAGACAGAATAAGCTTCAATCTTAAAACTTTGAATTGGCATCACTGTTTTCTCTTACAGGTGATTTGACGTTAGTTTGATTTAGTAATTAAGAAGCTAATTCCACACAATAAGAATTTATAATTTTAATTACTATAAATCCAAAATTTCGTGTATCTACATATTTTGTTCAAAGCAATACTTAAATACTTGAATTAACATTTGACGAATTATTATTTCCACAAAATTCGCGTCATTCGAACTAAAAGTTTTTCCATTAAGGCGCCAGTTATAGCTATCATTGGTTTTCATCATTGAAAACAAACATTGGAATTTATTTGACAGGCCGTTTATAGCCATCATTAAAAATTTCTGTCATTGAAACAATTTTCCTAATTAAAAGTCACCGAAAAATTTTTACTGACAGAAATCTGTCATTGGAATTGTGTGAAATTGGAACACAAATCAGTGGAACGATTCGTTTCACTTTTGGACATAAAAGTATCAGCTGTTCAGTAAAATGAATTTCCGTCCGGAAAATAGAAAAATACATTTTTAGAGAAAAATAAATGTGCAACTAAACTTTTTTTTCTAAAAAAAAAATCTTTGTGTGATTTCCGATCGATCGGTATATAATTTTCATTTCTAACCAAAGGGAAACACCTTCAAATATCGATTCAAAAATTTTTCCGGATCGATTTCAATGAAAGCTATAACTGGCCCATAAGAACTCTTATTTTGAATAGATTCCACTTTTGAAACTGTAAGATTTTGACAAGAAAAAACTACGCATTTACTAAAAATGATATGGTAAATTCTTCGCCAGCGCATTGAAATTGTTTGACCAATTTTATCTGTCGAAAGTAACAGAAACAAAAGTGACAGTCAATGGTCGGCAAATTTTCTATCAAAAAATTGACCTACTTGCAATCGTTTGTACACCCAAGTTTTTGTATTTTCAAACAATAAAGAAAGTTTTTGAGAAAGAAGTCTACCAATTTAATTGTTTTCTTAAGTCTTCCAACCGTGTTGACAGACAATTATTAATTGAAGAACAACAAAATTGTAGGCAATTTTCAGCAAATTTCCAACTAAAAAAGAGGCTGAAATGCGACCCACACTAATAACTTCCCATCCCGTCCGTCGAAAATCAATTTTTACCAACTTTTGTAAATTTTTTTTAGATTTTTATTTTTTGTAAAAACTGTCAATTCTATTTTTCTAAAATTTTTTCCGAATGTTGAAAACAATATTTCTTATACATAAGTTTAAATTTGTTGGAAGCCATAATCTCAAATTTTTGAGAAGATGTTTAAGTCGAAAATCAATTTTTACCAACTTTTGTTAAATTTTTTTTAGGTTTTTATTTTTTGTAAGAAAAACTGTCAATTCGATTTTTCTCAAAATTTTACCGAATGTTGAAAACAATATTTCGTATAAGACAAAATTAGTTTGAAGCCATAATCTGACATTTCTAAAAAGTTATTTTTTTTTTTTTTTTTTACACTTCAGAGTTTTCAGAAAGTAGTTAGCTTACAGCAAGCGTCACACTATGATCAGAGGCTCATCATAAGTGCATGTGTTAGTTGTTAGTAAGAAAATAATACAATTATAGCCTAACACACGCACAAAATACAAAACAAATAATTATTAACATTTAACATGAATTATTAACATGACGTTTACGATAGTGGAGCACTGGTTCTAAATAATGATTTTAATCCCACCTTATTTAAATTTAAATCAATCGATGAACAGTTTAAGTTATATAAAATGCTCATTCGACTTAAAGCTTCATTCTTTCCATAGTTAGTTCTATGGAAGTCAATATGTATAAAGTCAAAAGTACGCAGGTGATGAGTTCCGCCTCGGTAATTTAAATGTATACAAGATAGCAAATAAGGTGCATCAATTTCACCATTAATGAGTTGATGAAAAAATACTAAGTCATTATTAACACGCCTTTGATGAAGAGATTGCATTTGAAGAAGCAGAATACGATGTTCATAGGGAGGCAGATCATAAGGATCATCCCAAGGAAGACCCTTTAGGGCAAAGCGAATGAAGTTATGTTGAATTGATTCAATACGTTTCTTATGAATTTCGTAATAGGGATTCCATACCTGCGAAGCATATTCAAGATGAGGACGAACATGACAATTGTATAAAGAAAGAGTAACATAGGGATCATTGAACTCCTTTGCCCAGCGTTTTATAAAACCAAGCA
The DNA here is from genome assembly GCA_951509635.1 of Eupeodes luniger. NCBI lineage: Eukaryota > Metazoa > Arthropoda > Insecta > Diptera > Syrphidae > Eupeodes > Eupeodes luniger. Next base: position 43,760,089 of record OX608074.1, on the reverse strand, counting down.
TAGAACTTGCTTTATTAACAATAAAGTTAATGTGATGTGTAAATTCTAAGTTGGAACAGAAATGAACACCTAAATCTTTAAATGTGGAGACGCGACCGAGTTTTTGCTTTGATATACAATAATCAAATACACTACCGATTCGTTTTTTAGTAAAAGTTATCGTCTGGCATTTAAAAGGGTTGAGGGTAAGGCTATTTTTGCCACACCAAAATGTAAAACTATCAATGTCAGCTTGTAAAAGGATGCGATCTTGGGTGGACTTTATTATCTTAAAAATTTTCATGTCATCAGCAAAAATAAGAACATCACTTGAGCGTAGACATGACGATACGTCGTTTATAGATAGGATGAATAGAAAAGGGCCAAGATGGCTTCCCTGGGGAACACCAGATTGAGCAACAAAAGGTTCGGAATGACAATTTCTAAATTTTACCTCATAGGATCTATTTTCAAGGTATGATTTGATCCAAGCTAAGAAAAATGGTGGAAAACCAAGAGCTTTAAGTTTAAATAAAATAATTCCGTGGCTAAGTTGGTCAAAAGCTTTGGAAAAGTCAGTGTATATGCAGTCAACTTCAATCGAAAATCAATTTTTACCAACTTTTAGTAATGTTTTTTTTAGGTTCTTACGTTTTATAAAAAAAACTGTCAATTCGATTTTTCTCAAAATTTTGCCGAATGTTAAAAACAATATTTCTTATAAGACAAAATTATTTTGAAGCCATAATCTCAAATTTTTGAAAAGATATTTGAGTCGAAAATGAATTTTTACCAACTTTTAGTAATGTGTTTTTTAGGTTTTTTTCTAAAAATCTTACGAGATGTCAAAAACGTTATTTTTTATTGCACAACATTATTTTGGAGATAAAATCATCTTTTGTTCGTAAAATATTCGAGGTTACAAATATTTTTCTTTAGTTTTTTTGATGTATAAAAAAAACCGTTAGTTGGAATTTTTCCAAAAATACACGTGTTTGGTATCACGTTACAATATATAATATAAAATTTAAGTCAAGTCTCTAGCGTTATTGGTTCGTGAGATATTTAAGGTTAACCAAAATGTTCACCTTTTTTTAAATTGCTATGGTAAAAAAACCACACACACAATTTTTTTGAGAGTCTTTTTTGCATCTTTCTGCATTATTATCTGTACAACGTACGGATGTACGAACGTACGTAACCACGCACGCACAGACATCTCTCTAAAAATCTTTTATTTCGACTCTAGGGGTCTTGAAACGTCGAGAAATGTCAAAATTTTCAATTCGACAAATCGGACCGATTACAATAACTTCCTATGTGAAGTTGTCTAATATTTAGATAAAATCAAGCAACCGTATAAACGGACAATTTTCACTTAATAGAAAGTAGGAAATTGTCACCTAATTGGATATTATTGAAAAACTTTTGACAGTTCGACCAATAGGGGAAGATCTTCCAATCGTGTATACTTAGCTCAAAGTAATTTTCTTCACCGTAGCCGTAAAGTAAAATTTTAAATGTTTTCGTTGGCATTATTTCACTATTAAACAGATAAATTTTGAAGATTTCATAGCTGGCAACGCTATGTAACAATTTGACAGATATGTAAAGTTGAAAAGAAAACGACGTGATAATATGTCAAACATTACAAAAACGACAAAGTGAAGAGAGACTGGATCAATTAGATGATTACACCGAGAAAAATAGGTAGTTTTTAAATATTTGTATAGTTACCATTCAAATTTGGTAATCTTTCATAAACATTTTTTTTTAATAATGGACATTTGAAAAAATAACTGTCTTAAAATTAATTCGTTTAAAACTTTTGAAAATTTTAAATTTAAAAAAAAAGTAGGACAATCATTTTGACATTATTTATCTTCAAGATTGTATAATGCAAAATATGAAATTTAACAAGTCTATTTTTAGCAACCCACTTGAAAAAGTTTGACTCCCTGTAATCATGTATGTATGTATATAAACACGTTAAAATGTATCAATTTGGAAAATTTCAAATGTCCGACTCAATAACGTCTTTTATTATTTCTATTTAACAATAATTTTTTTTTATGCTAACAAGAATCCACCTTATCAAACCACATATAAAATGTTTAATTTCAAAAACTTTGAGCACTTAAAATGAGAATGAAAAAAAAAACATGTCTTACCTGTGTGTTTGAATCTTCATCTCCTGCTGGCAATAACTTCACAGTAGAACCACTCTTAATATTAAAACTTCCGCCACTTGATAGATTTTTCGTCGGTGAAGATTCCGCAGCTGTGACAAAATGAAAATCTCCATTGGCCACCTCGTTACCGGCATAATTGCTTTGGCATTCCGATATCACGTCGTTTGTGGTATGACTACTCTCGCTGCCAATGCCATTAGCCGATGACACCGATGACATTCCAGTAGCTGATGAATAACTAGCTGTATTTTGAGGAACCATATTATTATTATTATTATTAGCGTTGTGGTTGTTGTGCTTTCTTCGATCCATTGTCGAGGTATTACTATTCGTACTTTTTCCACTTATAATATAAATACCACCTTCGACAGCAGCTGAAGGTGTTGTTGTTGCTGTTGCTGTTGCTGTTGGTCTTTCTATCGTTGAGGAGTTAGTGAAGTTCTTTCGAGCTCGATTGATGGTTTCATCAGATGATGGTGGATACAAGCGTCCACTAGCACGATTCGACTTAAATTGCTGAGCGCCAAGATTAGAATTCGATGATTGTTGTGCTCGTAGATGTTCTGTCAGAAATGTGCTGCTTGTTCTCGGTTTGTACGGCCGATTATTGATAGGATTTTCGTCATTAGAAGGCATATTGGAATTTGGAGAAAATCTGTGGTTTCGACTGGTATCTGTTTGATCATTTTCTTCTTCATACGTCATTGAATTGCTATCAAACACCTGCAAATTGAATGAATAATAAAATAGTATGAATCAGTCAATAATGGTTACTTATGGAATGGATTTTCAGAATGATAAAATATTTATTTAAAGAAGTTAAGTTAATTTCATTGTAATTAATGAATATGTGATGAAGAAAACTGGTAATGATAAACAAATGATATTTGTTTTTGTTTTCTCAAGAATCATCATATTTCGAAATAAAAAGTGACTCACTCGAATTGGGGAAGTCTTAAGAGTTCACTAAACTCGTTATAAGTTCTAAAGGAAGTTTATTGATATTAAGACAACTGTTTTGAAAAAAATTAAAATCCATAATAAAACTCTACAAGGGAGTGTCAGAACAATGTATGTGTGTATGTAGCTTTAGACATGCAATTTATGTATCTTTTTTATATTATATGGTCATTAAAGGGGTTAATAATACCCTAATATGTAATAAGTAAAATAGTGCGAGCAAGTAGGAATGTAAAGTATATTTTTTCAAAACGTGTGGTTTTCAAGAAGAAACAAAATATATATAAATTTATTTTATAGCCAAGAATTTAGATTTGTTATAAATATAAGGGTTTGTGATCACATCACTGGTCTCCAACAAATATGATGCCAAGATAGTCGTTATTGCCTGCGTGATTATTGTTCCACTTTTTTCATATTTTATATTTTTTTAAAATCTTTTTTCACGAACTGTTGTTTTCACTTCTAAACAAAATTTTCATATTTTCTGTCATCTGTCAAAAAAATTTCGTTCCAATGCGTCTACCAATTTTTTGTTTTCAAAATTTCTTCAACCGAGGAAGAGAGAATTTTGACAAAAGTTGTCGTCAATTGTCAGCCGATTTTCTTCGGATAAATTGTCTAATATTTATATTAAATCAACCAGTCGTATGAACGGACAATTTTCACTTGACAGAAAATTGGCAATTTGCACCTTATTGTATGCTATTGGAAGACTTTTGACAGTTCGGCAAATATAATAAGATCTTCTAATAGTGTATACTTAGCTTAAGTCTATTCATTGTGAAATGGACAATCAAGCTGATATTAAATCAAGTGAGAGGTGTCAAATGACCAACTCCGAGAGCATCCAAAAATACACTCGTTACAAACAAAAATTTTGAATATGTCAACAAAAAATTTATAATGACACGCTATTGGTCAAAAAAGACCTTTTTTTAAGGGAAACATTTTGGGCTTTTTAAAAACATTCCATAAAATGCTCTAGGAAAACAATTACCTAGAAAAACAATTCAAAACAATTTATTTATGTTTCAAATAATTCAACAATCTTACTGCAATTCTATTTAAAATTTAGGTTAAAATTTAATTTTATTCGTCAATCGTTGGGGTAATTTTCTCATTTTAAAAATTATGGGAAATTTTTCATTTAACTAATAATATAGTTATTAAAAATTCAAGTGAAATAATAAGCAAGTTAATTTCAACTTGTTTCAAATTATGTATGTGTTTAATTGTTGGAAAAAAAATAACATTTACGTCACTGAAAGGAAATAAAGTGACAAGAAACCAAATAAATTATACTTTCAAATTTAAATTTAACATTCTAAATAAATAAAATCAATTAATTCTAATTTATTGTTTTATCTTAAATATTCATAACTTTCATCAAATTAACGAAAGTTAAACATTTGTTGTTTATTTCATAACAACATCAAAAAAAACCTCAACAAACAAAAAGAAATTATAATAACTTAACGACTAACATCACTGACGAACAGCTTGAAAAACAATGGCAGAATATAGAAAATTAAAATGTACCATAGTAAATCTTTTTCCAGAGCAAGGCAGTTTTTCATAATAAAGTCGTCTTCAACACTCTTGCTAATTCAAGGCAATTATTAAGACCGACAAAAACACTTAAGGCTATTTTTTTTTCTGACACTAGAAGAAAATATATACAGACAATGACCTGCTACTACATAACAGCAGTCGGTTACTCTTAAGTCAAGTTGCTCGCAAGTCGTTAAACTATATTTATGAATTTATTAAATTTTAAAATGTCTTTTTTTTCGAGTTTATATTTTGAGCTTATTTTGTTGTTTCTAGGTAACAATTAAGCTTAGTTCACACTAAATTCAAACACACAACAAACTAAAACATGCGAGACAACAATTATTAATTCGTTTTAAACGACAAAACGAGACCCGATGACTGAAGACAGTTTTAAGTATTTTATTCACCTACCTAGAGCATATAGTTATCACATGAACAAAATCCACCTAATTTAGTTTTAATTAACTATGCCAGTAGCAAATTAAGAAACTTAAGAAACAAAGACTGCATTTTACTTTCTTTCAAATCGTGTCAGAAGGTTTTCACTTTTAAGTTCAGGAATTAAACCAGAAAGAAAGATATGTTTATTTTATTTAAACCGTTAAAATAAAACTGCTATATACGAAGACTTGTTATAACGGAATAAACATATGAAATATTTGGGTTGGAAACACATTTTACTCATAAACCAGACTTTATTCTTTATTTATTTGCAATAACGTATGTTTTGATAAACAGGTTAATACCTGTGGTGTGGAAGTTATTTAAGTATGGGAACAAATTTCGAAGTTCAAATTTGTTCTGAAAAACAACCAGAATTAAAAAAATAGCAAGTGTATTAAATTAGAATAGAACGTGACTGTTAAGTTTATGACACTAGTCAAAAAGTTAAAGTTAGAACTTGTGTTTTAAGTTTAAAGATTTCTTTATGCATGTCTCTTAAAATCGTTAAATTTTCAACGATTTAGTAAAAATAAAAGAAATTTTAGAGAGTTACTTAGTTCAAAACATGATTTTGTGTTAATTCCTAACTAAAATCATACGACATTCAAATTTTTGACATTTTATATTAATAGATCTGTTGACTACATTTAGGTTTGTTTGCTATATTTTTTTCACCAACTGTCACTATTTAGACGTGTTCAGATGTTAATAAATATTTCAAAAACTACTATCTAGTAAAATATTAAACTCTTAACAACAGGATGCATACAATTTTGCGTTTGTTTCCAAAACTTTATGATTTTTATTTTATTGTAATAAAAAGGTTTCTGAAATTTGTACAAAATAAATAAAGAATAAATTTCCAATTCAAAGGATGCATATAAATATTAGTTAAATTGATTACTTAATTTGCCACTGCAGTTTAGGGCTTTAATTTAGAGGTGTAGTATGGTCATAATAACTCGATGTTCATTAATATAGTTGCATCGTTTTTGAGAACATTTGATAAAGAAGCTACCAGTTTTAGATATGTCTCTCTGTTTCCAATAATCAAAATGTATGTTTTTATGGTTGAAATAGTGAATTTTAATAAAGTGGAAGTGTAATTAAAAATCCAATTAGTCAGCAGCAGCCCATTATAACTTATTTTACTTGAGGACAAATGTTTACAACCTATTAAAAGAAGAACGACTACTGTCATTATTCTTATTTGTTCGAGGTACATAAATCGGAAAAGAAAATGCAAGTAGTTCTGAAGATAAAATTAATTAACAAACATAGATAACAATGATAAGATATAATGTACCTACTATAGTCTTCAAATAAATAAAACACAGCCGCCAATTTCTGTTTTTTTTTTTTTTATTTACTGTTAAAACATTTTTAATGTACACAGATGAAGCGATATAGCATTGCAAATCCACTGGTTTTTAATTAAAAATTTTAAATGACGCATGAAATTTATTTTCAATGTTTAAATAATATTTTCTTATTTACTTTAACATGAAAGTAAGAATGTTGGCTTTAGAAATATATGATATCATATCCGATTACGTCTTTTTCTACAAAGCCTTAAGTTTGCGAAATTTACAAACAAAAAAATATCTGTAAAACTGACGTACGAAATGTTAGTTTTTGTATTCTTAAAATACACAATACAGGTTGCATTCGATGTATACCATTTTCAGAAGAAAAAATTAATTTATTTATTTTCTAAAAATTATTATTATTCCGAATGACTTAAAATTTTAAATTCATTAAATTTGTCTCTGATTAAAAATAATTTCCCTCAAAGACATATTTATTCCAAACAAAACTTTTAATGAGCCTTCCAATTTCTAAAACTGGTAAAATATAATTATTATAGAGTTTTAATAACACAGTTTTGAGCCACTTAAAAACATGATATTAACCGATATATCGGCAATTAAAAAAGAGTTTTCTCGGTATGTATGTACAATGTACATATATCACATATCCTCTTATAGAATGATCACATATTCAATATTGCCAAATGCTGATAGAGGCAAGAAATTTGTACCCCTTCTAATCAGGCAATAAGGCTCTAGTTCACACAGGACTGTAGCGCCACCTTACGTAATCAGGCAGTAATTTACAAAGCCTGTATTCGTCCACTGAAAAACCTTTTCAATGTTTCATGCCTTTTGTTGTTTTACCGATATTTTAACTTAGCCAGTTCAGCTCCCTATTAAAAAAAGAGGCTGGGATGCGACCCACACTGATAACTTCCCATCCCATCTATCAATTTGTCTTGCTTAAAAGTTTGTCTAAATGTATCAATTCTTACCAAATTTGCGTTCTATTTTTTGGAGATTTTATTTTTTTTATAAGAAAACGGACTGTTGTATTTTTATAAAAAAATAACTGAATATTAAAAACAATATTTTCTGTGAAATAAAATAAGTTTGAAGCCAATGTTTTTAATTTTTGAAAAGCTATTTTAGTCGAAAGTAAATTTTTACCAAGTTTTAGTATTGTTTTTTTTTTAGGTTTTTATTTTTTGTAAAAAAAAACTGTCAATCCAACATTTCTCAAAATTTTACCGAATGTTGAAAACAATATTATTTATAAAATAAAATTAGTTTGAAGCCAATATCTCAAAGTTTTGAAAAGATATTTGAGCCGAAAATCAATTTTTACCAACTTTTATTAAATTTTTTTTTCAGTTTTAATTTTTTGTAAAAAAACTGTCAATTCGATTTTTCTCAAAATTTAACTGAATGTTGAAAACAATATTTCTTATAAGATAAAAGTAGTTTAAAGCCAATATCTCAAAGTCTTGAAAAGATATTTGAGTCGAAAATCAATTTTTACCAACTTTTATTAATTTTTTTTTAGTTTTAATTTTTTGTAAAAAAACTGTCAATTCGATTTTTCTCAAAATTTAACTGAATGTTGAAAACAATATTTCTTATAAGATAAAAGTAGTTTAAAGCCAATATCTCAAAGTCTTGAAAAGATATTTGAGTCGAAAATCAATTTTTACCAACTTTTATTAATTTTTTTTTAGTTTTCTATTTTTTGGTAAAAAAAACCTGTCAATGCGATTTTTCTCAAAATTTTTTCAAATATTGAAAACAATATTTCTTATAAGTTAAAATTAGTTAGAAGCCATAATCTCAAATTTTTGAAAAGATATTTGAGTCGAAAATCAATTTTTACCAACTTTTGTTAAATTTTTTTTTGGTTTTAATTTTTTGTAAAAAAAACTGTTAATTCGATTTTTTTCAAAATTTTACTGAATGTTGAAAACAATATTTTTTGAAAGATAAAAGTAGTTTAAAGCCAATATCTCAAAGTTTTGAAAAGATATTTGAGTCAAAAATCAATTGTTACCAACTTTTATTAAGTTTTTTTTTAGGTTTTTATTTTTTGTAAAAAAACTGTCAATTCGATTTTTCTCAAAATGTTATCAGATGTCAAAAACATTATTCTTCGTTGCACAAATTTGTTTTGGAGATGAAATCGTATTTAAGTCGTAAAATTTTCCAAGTGACAAATTTTTTTTTTAGTTTTTTTGATTTATTAAAAAAACCATTAATTGGATTTTTTCCAAAAATATACTTGTTTTGTATCACGTTACAATATATAATATAAAATTTAATTCAAGTCTCTAGCGTCATTGGTTCATTAGATATTTAGGGTTAACCAAAATTTTCACCTTTTTTTTAAACTGCTATGGTAAAAAAACCACAAACGCAATTTTCTTGAGAGCCCTTTCTGCATCTTTCTGCCTTATTATCTGTATAACAAAATTTATTTGAAGTCAATATCTCTTCTGGTTCTTGAGTTATGGACGACGAAAAAAACGTCGCGAACGTACGGACGTACGGACGTACGTACACACGCACGCACAGACATCTTTCTAAAAATCTTTTATTTCGACTCTAGGGACCTTGAAACGTCGAGAAATGTCAAAATTTTCAATTTGACAAATCGGACCCATTACAATAACTTCCTATTTGAAGTTAAAAATTCAGCCGTAATACTCGCACTTCCAGAAATGACCATCAGTTTACCCTTGAGATCAATTTCGGATGTACTGTAAAGTATAGAGATTCTTTTTTTAACCACACATCGAGAATGTGGAACTCTGTGTTCCCTTCCCATTTTGATATTAAAAATGTTAAGGACAATGTGCACCAAGATCTCCTCTTAAATCTGTCCCTATTTTCTTAATGCTCGCACTGTGTTTAAACGTAAACATGTTTAAAAATAATAAATTAGGTGGCGCAGCAGTCCGTTGAGAACAAAGACCTAGTGACTTACAACTCTAAACTATTCCTGTGTGCGAATACTCTTGTCAGGGATGAAAGGGACCTACAGTTTTAAGCCAAATCCGAACGGCTAATTTTAGAAAAGTACTTTTCATGGCAAGAATTACTCTTCGAGGATTTCTCAACTCCTCGCAAGAGGCAGTACCCATGAAAAAAAAACTTTAGATGTCACAGGCAGGGATTGAATCCAACACATCTGGCATGACAGTCTTACGCACTAACCATCACGCCACGGGTACTACTACGTAAATATGTTAAGTGTATTATTAACCCCTTAATTGCCTGTAAACTAAAAATAATAAGAAGCTTAATTTTCAATAGCTCTCTATTTGGGCAGTTTTCACATTTAAATCTATCATATTTTGATATTTGACATCTAGCCTTAGTGGAAAAATGAAAAATTTTGTTTTTCATTGCCAATAGCAGAAGGTACATTTCTTTGTACAATAAAATAAACATCCAATAATTTCTCTTAAAAAATACTTTTTTCATGTTATCAAAATGAAACCTAAGATTATTTTCAAAAATATCTATAAAAAAACATAAATAAGATGAAAAATACTGAGAAAACAAACTATGAACTTTATTTAAGTCAGAGACCTTTGCGATATTAATTTCAAAAAACAGTCATACAATAAAGGTTCATTCAAAGTAATGATGGTTTATTTTTTTCTGTAATCATTTTTGTTTGTCATCACTTAGCCCTTGATTATGATACTTGACCTAAGGCCACTTAAGCAGCATTGATATAAAAGTTTAACTGAGTTCATCCAAAAAGCAATCGTTGCATAACCAGAAACTGCTAACTCAATTAAATTTATAACATATCATATGTAAGACAAATTTTAATAAGGGATTTGAACTTAACACTTAATACGTTTAACCTCTTTAATTCAATTATCATAATCATTGTAAATAAATAAGTAACATATTTTGTCTCTTTTCGGGTAAAATATGATATAAATTATTGTTAAAAAGATTTAATAGTTTCGTAGTTCCCGCATGTCAGGCCTATGGAAGCATGAAAGTTAATGATCAGGTACTGTAAAGAAAACCAAATTCTATTATTAAAAAAAAAGGGAAATTATGAATTATTTTTAGAAAAATTAGTTTTGTTTACAAAGAAAACCATTTAAATTATTAAAAAAGCACAGTTCAGCAAATATAAAGTTTCCGTTTCAAGAAGTTATACATTTTGATTAGTGAACATTCAGATTTTTTGAGACACATCATCTTGTTTTAAAATACCTTTTTTCTTTACGTGTAAATAAAAGAAAAATATTTATAAAATAGTACTCTTCAGGTGAGCTATAAAATAAATAAATTGGGTGGCACAACAGTCCGTGGAGAACTAGGGCCTAGTGGCTTACAACTCTCAATCATTCCTGTGTGCGAGTAATGTTGTCAGGGATGAAGGGGACCTACAGTTTTAAGCCGAATCCGAACGGTTAATTTAAGAAAGTACCGTCATGCCACGGGTACTACCTTCAGGTGAGTTAGTCTGGTTTAAAATTGACCGGGTGTGTAATGGCCCATTTTAATAAATTAATGATACGCCTATACACTTCTTGACCTTCTTTGATGTTCACGATTTTTATTTTCAACCAAAGCGGAAAACCTTAAATGAAAAACACTCTTTAAAAACAATTTACCACCTGAAGTGAATATTTTTAAACCTTTTTTCTTTTTGTCGTTTTATTATTATTTAAAAGCAGCAACCAAGTGTAACGCACACATCATGGCCTGCTTGAGTGCACATCGTAACTTTGGCATTCAGTCCAAAGAGTCAAGTTCAAAGATACATAATTTTGATTTGACATTTTCAGAATGTAAAATAAAAAAAAACTTAACGTAATTGTTTATAATGTGATGATAACATTTAACCAGAAATAAAAATTATAACTAAGTGGTGCAGGTCATAAATATATTCGTCCGTTGAACTTTGTTTCTTGTATGTTTATTTTCATAATACAAGTAAATGTTATTTTCATATATGAGCGAGAGTAATTGCTCATAAATTTGTACCTGCAGTCATTATACAATACTCGAAGTTAAAGTTTCATAGTAAGTAGTTCAAGATCTTTTTAAGTTTTAAGATATTTATCAATGTTTTTTTTTTAAGATCTTTTTTTAACTTTTTAAGATGTTTATCTTCGAAATAGAGGCATATGTACCTACATATAAAAACATAAAAAACATAAAGGGGGTTTAATTTTGTCCAACAAGCATGGCGGTCATTTTTGATCTTGATTTACTCTTAATGTTGAATAGTTGAATATGTAAATCAAGTTAGATCATTTAGGCGAAAATAAAAAGGATCTTAAAGAATAATTTATTGTATGTTCTTAAATGCAGTAAAGTGTGACCAAAGCAAACTTGAAAATTAAGACGCATTTTGTGTTTACGCTTGGAATCACTCGATAAAATTGTATGCATTTAAAATTGAGTTATTTAACCTGTAGCTTCGTAATGTTACTTAAATTAAGGTGTACAACTGTATATGTGTATGAAATGGGGTTTGACACTTCTGTAGAATAAACATAAAACTGTAATATTGTTATTAAAGAAGCAGTTATTATAATGGCATTTTCGAACCATTGTAAGGCTGATCTTGATGTTAAAGCTAGGATCATTCACCCTATTTTCAAAAGAAAAAGAAACATTCTAATTGGTTCAGAATAATTCTGGAAGGCCAAACAAACCACCATAAGATTAATCACTTTTAAAAACTATGGCTTATGGTTTGCAAATTTGTAACAACAAAGGGTGCGTGAATCATGACCGTTTCCATAATTTGACAGTTAACATTTATTATTGTATAGAAGAGAATTGGAAATCATCTTATGTTTCTTTTCTATACAGTTTCATAACGTTTTTTTTTTGAATATTAATTAAAACCTTTCCAAAAGTTATACGTAATTTACAAAATAGAAAAGAACAACAACAGCAAAAATATTATACAACATGTAGATGAAAAATAGAATAATAAAACATAAAATATTAATAAATTAGGTATATTTATTTTTTATAAAGATGTGTATTCATAATGTAAATAAATATTTTAAGATAATAGGCGTGGTTAACGACCATTAGAAGTTTTTTTTTTAGAAAAAACACGATGACATAACATCTTCGAAAATTTTGTATAATTAATTGATACTTTAAGCTGATTTTAAACTTTTGGCAATTTGAATTTTGTTGAAGAAAGAATGTTAATCTATAAATTGGATCCGGTACACATTTAAAATGATTCGTCCGTCGAACTTTTGATCAATGCAAATAAAGTAAACAATTTATGAAAGCAGTGATATTTGCTGCCTAATCTTGTTTGTTTTTTCTTTTATTTGTCTTTACATCATTTAAGCTATTAACAGTAGAAAGCAGCTAGTTTTTTATATTGATATTCAAAACTAATTTGGACCAGATCACGAGGATATTTAAAATGTTGTTAAACATTAATGTACCTATTTTATTGTTTTTGATTCGGAGAAATAAAAAAACACACCGATATTATTTGCAGAACCAATAGTATGTTGACAATAATGATTAAAATAAATAAAGTGCTCGACTGAATCGCACGAACTTGCTCTTGTATCCAAAGGCTCTGTTTAAAAATAGTACTTAAATGTAACTAGAAAATAAGTCTATCTTCAAAAATGTTAATGCCATTTTATTATTCAGAAAAACCTTGATTTATTAAGTTTTTTTTTTAAATCGTTAATTGGTTTCTTTGAACTAATTTATGCAGTTATTTAGAGCTTATTAATATACGTTTTACATTTATTTTCGTACAAAACTGATAACCCATTTTCGAAGCATCGAATTTTGAAAAAAAAAAATTAAATATTTTTAAAAATCAAAAAAAAAACAATGACATTGTTGATCATCAAATATTATTAAGACCGTGAAAAATCTTGTGTGGAAAAAAAATTATTGAAATCGGTTCATTAGTTCTTGAGAAAACAAAATAAAGGTCTATGGGCAATAGAGCAATTAGAGCAATACAAACTTATTTTTTTTATCAAAAATGCCAAATTAAGAAACATTTTTTTTTTAAATCTATCGGTTTGTTTTTGAGAAAAATCGAATTTTCGATTTTTACCAAGAATTTTTATGGTGGCTGTTGTTATTTTTATTTAAAAAAAAATGCCTGTATTCTACTTAAAACCTTAAATTCCAAGTTTGAACTCAATCGACCTATAGTTTGGGCTGTAGGGGCGAGGACAGGCAGACAGATGGACGGAATCGGGGGAACCACTTTTTTCGACTTCTCTACCATCGTAATGCCTTGTCTGATTCAAATCTCGAGTTCGAAATTTTTAAAGAATGCAATATGTACTTGCAATGTACATAGTTCCTTTATGTCGCAATTTAAAATGGAAAAGGGAATAAAAACACAGATTATAAACAAATACTTTGATTCATACAATTCTAGTATTTCAAGGAATTTCACGTTTTGTATAGGGTCATTTATTAGATGGTTTCAAGTAGGTAGCGCTGTCTTTTGACACCTGTCCAACTCAGCTTTCATTTGAATTGTCATTATATTACTTGAATATTTGCCATTTACTAAAATGAATCGCTTAACATTAATCTCTCACAAAAGTGGTGATTCAAGAACAACCACTTTGGAGCATTTTAAGATGATTATGGCCGTCTTAAACGATTGACTACGCGCAAGAGTTAAAATTGTGGGTACATTTGAAGAGAGTGAATTTTTAACTTCCCATAGAAAGTTATAGTAATTATACGTGCGTGTGTACGTACGCGACGTTTTTTTCGTCGTCCATAGCTCAAGAACCAGTAGAGATATCGACTTCAAATAAATTTTGTTATACAGATCATAATGCAGATAGGGCCCTCAAGAAAATTGACTGGGTGTTTTTTTACCATAGCAATTTGAAAAAAAGGTGAAAATTTTGGTTAACCCTAAATATCTCACGAACCAATAACGCTAGAGACTTGAATTAAATTTTATATCATATATTGTAATGTGATACCAAACAAATATATTTTTGGAAAAAAATCTAATTAGTAGTTTTTTTATAAATCAAAAAAACTGAAAAAAATATTTGTCACCTCTAAAATTTTACGAACAAAAAATGATTTTATCTCCAAAACAAAATTTGTGCAACGAATAATAACGTTTTCAACATCTCGTAAAATTTTGAGAAAAATCGAATTGACAGTTTTTTTTATAAAAAATAAAAACCTAAATAAAAAGAATTACTCAAAGTTGATAAAAATTGATTTTCGACTCAAATATCTTTTCAAAAATTTGAGATTATGACTTCCAACTAATTTTAACTTATAAGAAATATTGTTTTCAACATTCGGAAAAATTTTGAGAAAAATCGAATAGACAGTTTTTTTACAAAATATAAAACCTAAAAAAAAGTTAATAAAAGTTAGTAAAAATTGATTTTCGACCCAAATATATCTTTTCAAAACTTTGAGGTATTGGCATTAAACTAATATTATCTTTTTAAAAATATTGTTGTCAACATTCCGTAAAATTTTGAGAAAAATCGAATTGACAGTTTAAAAAAAAAAAAAAAACTAAAAAAAGCATTACTAAAACTTGGTAAAAATTTACTTTCGACTCAAATATCTTTCCAAAAATTAATAAAGTGCACGACTGGGTCGCACGAACTTGCTCCTGTATGCAAAGAGTCTGTTTAAAAAAGTATCTATATAATATTTAAAAATATACCTGTTAAATAAGTTTGTCTTCAAAGATATATATGCCATTTGATTTGTCCAAAAAACCTCCATTTTTCAATTTTTTGGGAGGGGGTTACATTTAATACAGTTAAAATAATTTTAAAAAAACTAATTTAAGATTCAAAATTTTACCTAAAAAATAAGTTTGTCTTCAAAAATTTAAATGCCATTTTATAAATCAAAAAACCCTTGATTTTTCAAATTTTTTTTTTGAAAATCGTTAGAGCGGTTTTTTTTTAAATTAATTTTTTATATATAAAATTTTTCAATTTTGTTCTAAAAATATTTTTGGTATGCAGTTGTTTAGTGATTGTAAATATACGCTCTATATTTCAATTTCGTAAAAAAATGTTCACCCGTTTTTGGGATATAGAATTTTGAAAAAAAAAATTTCAATATTTTTTTAAAAATCCAAACAACAAAAAATTGCACTTTTGATAATCAAATATTGTTAAGGCAATATAAGAGCACGTTGAAATTATTGAAATCGGTTCAAAAGTTGCTGAGAAAATTAAAAACAAAAAAACGGTTCTATGAGCGGTACCTTTCCTGAGCAATACAAAAATATGTTTTTCTTATTAAAAGAAGCCAAGTTAAAAAATAAAATTTTAGAGAAAATTTTAAAAAAATCTATCGGTTTGTTTTTGAGAAAATTCGAATTTTCGTTTTTTGACCAAAAAATTGTATGGGGGCCACTGTTAGTTTTGATCTTAAAAAAAAAATGAAAAAAACGCCTAACGCAAATCTGCTCAAAACCTTAACTTCCAAGTTTGAAATCAATCGACCCAATGGTTTAGGCTGTAGGAGCGTGGACAGACAGACAAAATTGACCGAACGGAATCGCGGGACCCACTTTTTTCAACTTCTCTACCATCGTAATATCATGTTTGATTAAAATCTCGAGTTCGAAATTTTGCACGAATGCAAAACTTGCCATATAGTTCCTATATGTCGCAAGTAAAAATGTTGAATGTTGGCTTCAAACTTATTTTATCTCACAGAAAATATTGTTTTCGATATTCAGTAAATTTTGTGTTTTTCATAAAAAAATAAGATCTACAAAAAATAGTACCTACGCAAATTTGATAAACATTGATGTTCGGTTCTCGATTTCTAGTGAAAAACAGAAGGTATTGACTTCAAATTAATTTCATTTCATGCAATTTGTATTTGTTTATATAAGAAATAAAAACTTTTAAGAAATGCTACTAAAACTGGTAAAAATTGGTTTTCGACTGAAAATCTCGTTAAAAAAACTAGATTTTGAATATTTTATTATGTGAAAAATATTGTTGGTAATTTTGATATTTTTAATAATAATAATTCAACTTTTTTAACACAACACGAAAACCGACAAACTTTTAAGCAAGAAAAATCGACAGACGGGATGGGAAGTTATCAGTGTGGGTCGCATCCCATCGTCTTTTTAAGAGTTTTCATGAAACCAGTAAGTTATCGTAATGAATGCTGTTTATTTTTCGATTTTGTGTCATTTACAGCAGTTGAACGAGGAAACACCTTCTTTATAGCCGATCAAGGGTTGGAGATATGTTGCTCTAACAAGATGGTTCAATAAGCCAAACAAAACTACCAATTATGTTTTCAAAAAAAAGAATCTAATTTGTTCCAGAGAAGTTTTGGTTGTCTAAAAGCTAAAACGTCTTGGGCGAGCCATTTTATGATGGTATGTATCTTCTTATTCAATTTTATTTTTATTTTTAATCTTTAAAAAGCCAAATGGTTTGACTGAGTACATTCTGTCATTTTCACAACTTTTTGGCGTATTTTTTAATCACATCAGTAAATCTTGTAATAAAGAACAATTTTTGTTCTTGATTCTTTTAATTCGTAATCTATCCTTCGACTTATTGCTTCAATGTCAAATTTTACTTGAAACTCAATTTTTCGACTTTTTTTGCAAATTCTGCACAAATTACTTTAAAACTTTTGCTGGCAGTAATTTTAATTTTGCTTAAGTGTAAAATTCGTCAAAGCTTTGTTAGCAATTTTACAAATTCATTAGACGTAACTCCCTAAAAAGCAAAATAATCAAAGAAATTCGATTATAATAAATTATCCACACCAATTTCTTTTACGTTTTTATTTTTAATATGGGTCTTTAATAATTGTGCATTTTTGAGTTCTTCTTTTTGCAGTTTTCACATTTGATTGCATATAATTTGTTCATAAACACAAAATTAGAATTAACTAGACCTTAAATATAAATTAGTATACTCACTCATAAGAGAGGCGTGAACACTGAATCGAGTACGAGTATGAATATCATCTTCAAAAGTAATCGTGATCATCTCATAAAATCTTCAACATTAGGTACATACATATATGTTAGGAGTGTTACATGATATTGTTTAATAGCTTCTACTTTTCTATATAGCTAAACATTGAGCTAACTACAGATAATTATGTTACATTTATCGCTAGCCCAATAATAAATAAATTAACCTTATTCGGCATTACGATACGATGTCAAGTGTAGATTCTGCTGACTTAAATAGGTGAACGTTTTAAGCTTTAAACTTTTTGATTTCTTATTGTTGTTACTTATACCTACTTTTAATTGATTTTGCATTATATGTGCATTTATTTATTTTATTAGTCCAGCAAACATTAATTGGAACTGACTTTTGATGGTAGATTGGATTTCACTTTCAACGCTTCATTAGTTTTGAATTTCATTTGTGCCTATATTGCTGAACCTAGCCCAAATTAAAGTTATTTACTTACTATAGTTTATAATCTCGTTAGGTTTAGCTGTTGTTCAACTTTGAGTAAATATACGACACTACATGGTATAGCCTTGCAATAATCTGTTTGTTGTTTGTTTTTCCATGATTTTGATTGTTTTGAAGTAATATGAGTAGGTTTTTAAAAATGTTTTTTTTTCGTATATTGCGAAATAGCAGCGATTTTGTTTGTCGTACATCATGTCATACATCAATAGATTGCAATCCACATTATACAAATATTTATAATGTCATTTAGGTACAGTACATGGTAATTATAGTTTATTTACAAAACTTCCGTTTGCGTTATGAAATGATTGTGTATTTGAGTCTCAACTAAAATATGGTAATTATAAGCACTTCACAGAGTTGGAGATATGACTAATCATTGCCAACGTACTCAAATATCCTAAGTCTAAGTCTGTTTATAAAATTACGATTATCGAATATTAGTAATGTGGCATGTTTTCTTTTTACCTGGATTTTACTTCAAAAAATATTAGAGATAAAATTAAAATTGTATTCTCGAGGAATTGGAACATTTAGACTCGTTAAGTTTTTCAAGTGGCTTTAATTTTGAAAAAATGTTACACCAATTATATACAATAATATATCCATTTTACAATTAGTGGTTTAACATTTTTTCCTGAGCAATGATATTTCCTGAAGAAAAACTTATTTGTGTTTCAAAATATTTACATATATTTAATATTCTATAAAAACACATGAAGCAAAATGACCACGATAACATCGCCACATTGATTTTCTTTTGCAGATATTTTCAGCATTAGTGAAATTTTGTTTAGAAAAGTGGACAGCAAATTTTTTGCAGTATCTTAAGAAAATTAGTTATTACACTGGTCGACAAAATTACGTTTTTTTTCGCCCCACAAACAAAACAATACTTTTGAAAATGATTAATAAGTCCTAAATTTTCATCGCACTTCTATCACATCAGGTTTTTAAATATGTCACTTTTTATAGCTTAATTAAAACTCAAAAACTCAAACTCTTTACAATAAATTGATGATTTTGGGTTCAGTACAAATCTTTCTCTTCTAGTTTCTGAAAATTCTCATTAATTATTATGAATCTTTACTTGACTTTATATGAAGTTTTGAGCAATCCTTGAATTTAATACTTTAATAGTTTTGAGAAATACATTTTGGAGTTAATTTTTATGGCTGATTTGGAATCCAAACTTTTATTTTGACTATTTGCTCAAGTTTTAAAAATACCCGTTTTCAACATTATTTTTATATTTGTGTATGTACATATTTCGAAAACTGGATATAATAGAATTATTTAGGCAATAGATTCGTTACAAGAACAAAAAAAAAGAGGTTATTAGGTTCAAAGATGTAAGTTTCAGGATTTATAAAGCCAACCCTACTGAGGAAAAGCGGAATAAGTTCAAATAAGCTAGAAAGACTTGTAACGGACTATTCTACGCATTAAGTTTTTGCATGACCAGAAATTACGGCAAAAAATACTACAGTACCCCAAAGGTATTAAAAATTTCTGGTCATTTGTAAAAAATGTGCGCAATACTACGTCAACGTCAGTTCCTACGCTCGTTTCCAATGACACTCCTTTTGTAAGCTCGATTGATATAGCCAATTTGCTTGCAGCACGGTTTGCTGTTAATTCGATGCTTCCAATGAGTGACATGACTCCTCCTGTACTTGAAAGCGTAAACGTTTCTATGGGACAAATTTTCTTTCGCACTCGTACAGTTGCTAGAGTACTCAAAGATCTTGACATTCACAAATCTGCTGGCAAGGATAGTATTCCCGCTATTATTCTGAAGAGGTGTTCTTCAACGTTGGCAAAACCACTGCGTAAGCTTTTCCATTTGTCCTATTCTACAGGTCTCTTTCCGAGTGGATGGAATTGCACTTACGTCCCTTCTTTCCAAAGTCATGGAAACGCTGATCAATTTTATGCTTAAGAAATATCTTGAAGAACGGAATGCAATAGGTCCACTGGTGATTTCATGGTTAGTCTCACCGAACAGTGGAACAAATCTTTACATCGTTTTGGAGAAAATAAGATAATTGCACTTGATATTTCAACGGCATTTGATAGAGTTTGGCATCAAGCTCTCTTATCGAAAATGCGTGCTTTTGGTATTGATGAATTTCTTCTTCGTTGGGTTAGAAATTACCTTTCGGACCGTTCAATTCAAGTAGTATTGGACGGGTTCAAATCTGATATCCACAAAATAAACGCTGGTGTGCCCCAGGGCTCTGTTTTGTCTCCGACGCTCTTCTTTATTTTTATAAATGATTTTTTGTCTGAAACTTCTAACCCACTAAATTGTTTCGCTGATGACAGTCCCCTTAGCTTCTCATATTCGTTTTTAGAATCTCATCCTCGTTCTTCGGATGTGGACTACCAACGGCAGCATTATGATAAGCTCATTAAATTCTGATCTTGACAGCATTTTCCAATGGGGAATCAAAAACCGTGTAGAATTTAATGCTTCGAAAACTCAATGCTGTCTACTGTCGCAAAAGCGTAACCCTCCCCCAATGCCACTTTCCATGAGTGGTACTTGCATCGAGGATACTGAACAACTATCAGTCCTAGGTATGTGCATTACAAACCACTTGTTGTGGAGTGATCATATATTTGGCATCGCCAAAAATTCTGCTGTTTAGGTTTTCTACGAACGATGCTAGAAGTTTTTTACCCCTTCGGATCTGGCTACAATTTACATTGAGTCTTCTGGATAGAATTGAGAAAAGAGCTCTAAAATGATAGGTGACCGTTGTCTAACTGAAACTTTTGCTTCTCTTGAACACCGCCGCAAGGTATCATACCTGTCATTGTTTTATCGGTATTTTTATAAACAATGCTCTAGTGAAATAGCCAGTTGCTTTCCTCCCCTTAAACAATTCAACCGTAACATCCGTACTGCTAGGAATGTCCATCAGTTTACCCTTGAGCCCAATTTCGGACGTACTGTTAAGTACAGATATTCTTTCTTTAGCCGCACTACGCATATTTGGAATGTTTAACCAGGCTCAATATTTCCCACTCATTACAATGTACAGACATTCAAAACCAATGTGCATCTGTTTCTCCGGTGGAAATGAAAAAATGTTAAACCTTCATTTTCAATATTATGAGTTGGGTGAAGCTGAAAGTGAGACGTCTAGCGTTTTTTGAATTTTTGGCATACCACAGTACCACACCATCCGACAATATTGGGAAAAATAATGTTTTTCTAACCCTAACCCGGACAAACGATAAAAAAAAACCTGTCATACTTTGTTGTTCCCTATCAACGTGGTTATTCCTTTAGCCTAAAAGTTGCTGTTGGCTATTGCATTACTAAATATTATTATTATTGTTACTAGATTTGTAGGCTATTGATGGATAGACTTTTTTATAAATAAAACTTTAACACTCTTAAAATGAGGAAGAGGTTGTTTTGTTGTAATCTTTATTTAAATCAATCCTAATCTTCTTAGTACACAAACCATGTAGACTGGCAATTTTAATTGTCCATTAAATCCTTAAAGGCGAATATATCACGTTCTAACAGTAGCCACAGACGTACATTTTCTAGGAAACAATATAATAAAAGACCGTGAATACGTGATTTTTTAAAAATTCTCTATATAAACTTTTAGAGGCAATGTTTTCTCATATGTACATACATATGTAAATATGTACCTATACAAAATAATAACAACTTTGTGTACTTAGGTTTTGTTCCTACAATTTTTAACTGATTCTACTTAGTCTTATCGTTTATCATGTTTGGTTGCATTTAAAAGATGTTAGCTTAGTTTTGAATGTACATAATATTCAAAACAACAAAGAAACATTTTTATAATTTAATAACTTTTAAAGAACTTATTGACATTCCTTTTGTGTTTATTTAAGAATCTAAGCAGAAACAGTAAATAAAACATGGAAATAGTTACATGGTACGTACGTATGCATAAGAAAAAATTTGAAGAAAAAAAAATAAGTTAAATGATTATGATACAAGTTGTGGATGAATATTTTCTTTTATTTATTTATTTCTACTTTTAATTGCTTTGTACATCATTTCATGTTAGTTGTGAGTTAGACTTCCTGGAAAAAATGTTGATTACAACTTTTCTGTTTGAATTTAAAACGCAATCGTTAATTAAATACATTTTTCTTGAACGGATGTTTACCCTTGTAATGCTTACAATGTTAAGACTTTGTGTACTGTCGATTAGAGTTTAGTATATGATGCATTGAATTTCTTTTAGTTTTATTTAACCAGGTTAGGTCTTCGGAGTTTCTTTAAATTTTCCAATTGTTTTGTATTTTTCATGTCCATCTAAAGTTTATTAAAACTAACAAATCTAAACTGTGTTGATAGATTACTGATGAGTTAGTACAATACACCCCTTTCCGACATTTTATTTTTGTTGGAACACCTGAAGTAATCAAACTTATTTCAAACTTATATGTACATATTTCAAATTTATTTCACAACTCATGTTTCAGCTCAAATGAAAAGGGCCTACGAAGCAAAAAGAAACTTTACTGTTTCTTCGTGGATTTTAAAGCAGCGTTTTATGCGGTGGACAGAAATGTGCTCTTATACAAACTCTATGGACTAGGGATGTCCAGAAAATTCGGTAAAGTCTTCAGAAATATATACGATGATACTAAAGCCGCGGTTTAGAATGGAGAGGAAATCTCTGAATGGTTTCAGACTGAAGTAGGCCTCCGGCAGGGGTGTGCGTTGAGTCCTCTTTTATTTGCGCTCTTTTTGGATGACCTTACCGACAATATTGGTGGAGGAGTGGAATTCGCCGGGACAACGATCAAAGCACCATTCTATGCCGATGACATTTTGCTGTTTTCTAATTCACCCCAATCACTACAACTAATGATAAACCAGTTGCATAGGTACTGTGTAACGTGGAATTTTAAGGTCAATTTAAGTAAATCTAAAATAATGATATTCAAGAACGGAGGTGAAAGAAATTGCTCAAATGAAAGATGGAGCTACGATTCGAACTTGTTTGAGGTGGTGAGAGAATTCAATTATCTAGGAGTGGACTTTACAAAGAATCTTAGTATGGAAAGACATCTTAGTGAAAAACTTATGAAAGCAAAAAGTGCAATCGGAACTTCCTGGGCAAAGTGTTTCTCAAACAAGAACATAGCACATAGCAGCAAATTTCGTGTGTTTTAAGCAATGTCTAGGTCTATTATGCTTTACGCAGTACAGGTTTAGGGGTACAAACAATACGAAAGTGTGGAAAAACTGATAAGATTCTTTATTAAAAGAATATTTTATCGCCCCTACAACACTTCAAATTACATGGTTTTGCTGGAAACTGGACTATTGACTATTTATTCAAACCTTAAAACTAAGTATAGACTATCTACATCATCAAAGTTCTGCAAATGCACAATGAAAGACTACCAAAGAAAGTAGCCCTCTATGCAATAAATCATAGAAGTAGTTGGTTCGCAGAATGGCACAAGCTGACTTTGTGGTGTCACTAGATCTGGATTTCGGTAACGTTGATGATTGGTGGGTTAAACTGTATAAATTAATTGCAAGGGTTGATGAAAAACTCCGTAGTCGCTGTATAGAAGAAGCTTCAAATTTAATTCATAGATTAATTTACAAACATCTCTGTCATAACCTTGGTCCAAATAACTATTTTAGAGATGAGAACAGCGTGAATGTTATTTCTACGATGCTGAGACTTCTTGGGGAGCTCCTGCATCTTAACTATATACCGCAGAGGGAGGATCGACCCGGGCAATGCAGTTTATGTAACCGAAGGGAAAGAGAAGATGTTTTTCACTTCTTAGGAAAATGTCCTGTGCTATAGTAGAAAGTAGGAAAGCCTTCCTTGGATCTAATAACCTTACGGGAGAGGAAATTATAAGACTCTTAGATGAGATGACGGTGGAAAAATTCTTTATGTAAAAAGTGGCTAAAACTTACCGGGACAGAATAATTTGCGAAAGCTTCTGAAAACCCACCGAAGTTAAAATTTATCTTGATTTTAAATTATACAGATATGTTTTTTGTTTTCTCTTTTTTTTAACAATTCTTGATTTTTAATGCAACCATTAAAAGCTTTATATTACATTAAATTTATCTTGTCAACCTGACAGACGGCATTGCCATGCTAATTGTGATTTTGTAAATTTATAAATATGTTAAGAAATAATGAAAATCAAATCTAATTTAATCTAATCTTAAAAAAAACCTACTGTTTTGTTCAAAATAAAGTTTATAATTTCCAATGCAAACTTAAGACAGCATTTGAATTGTCGCTTGTGTTTTGAAGCTAACGATATTTTGGCGGTTAGTGTTATTTAAACAATAACTTATTATACAATTAAATAATTCAAAAAAAAACTTAAAACAGTGTTAACATTGCCATCACTTCTCTGATTTTTCTAAAGTATAAAATACAAAATTCTGTACAACTTCCTTATCTGTTAACGTTCAAGTGAAAAAAAAAATAATGAATCGTCAAATAATATCACTTCAAAAAGGTTCCAATGTGAACACCGCATAACTTTTATTTTATACAATATTATACACATTTTACTTGCATTTACATTTACTAATGTTTTTATGTACTTCACCAAGAAATTTCAATGACAAATTGGAACACAATATAATAGCAATGTTCCACTGCAATGATTTTGTGTGTGTTCATTTTTCTACCTTTCAATGACGAAATCTTTCTTTAAAGTTATACTATTTTGTTGTTACATGAACAAGTTTAATTAAAGAAATTTACAACTTTGACAGTGCAACGAACTGCAGCTTAAGCTCCTCTAAAGCTACACCTACATCCATTTTTCATTCAAGCAGTAATTCATGGTATGAACTCATTTTAAAGGAAATAAACAGAATGGAACCGTAGCGTAGGTAGAAATTATTTAAAAATGAGGGTATAAGTGCTGATTGTGACATTTTATTTTCATCTGTGCATATAATAGCTTGTTCTTTGAACATTATAAAAAAGGTGTACTTTGATGAGGTTATTAACAGCGTTAATACATTAGGAAGTATTCCACATTAATCCATAGTTTAACTTGCAAATGTGATAACCATAACATGGCCTAAATATAAAAATAAATTTCACTTGAGACTGAATGTTCCACTTAATGCATACAGATCAAACTTCAATTTTCAGACCTTTTTATTCAATTCTTCTTATATCTATAAGAAATAAAAACTCACTGTTTCGAACGTAATTACTACTTATCTACGCTACTTATGAATAAAATACCCTAAATTAATAATTGTTTAAATATATTCTGATTGAATTTACCTAACCTATATCAGGACAATCTTGAATAAAAAGTAAATAAATATGTACCTACCTATACGTACACGTATGTATTTCATAGTGAACAAAAATCTTTTCAATAATTTATCAGATTGAACTTGAGTGTATCACTCAAAAGTAACTATGCATTATCGAAACAACCATATATTTTTGTATTGGTTTTCAAAAAGAATAGAATATTAATTCAAAAACTTAGATTTTTGGTGTTTTTTGTTTAAAATTTGTAATTTACAAAATTTGGCCTAAATTAATTAAAAGAAATAATTGACAAATCTTTGACGTTAGGTAAAAAGGTCTTAAGACTTAAAAATCTTTTAAATTGAACAAAAACAAAATAACTAATAAAAACATTTGAATCATACAGGGTTTTTTCTTGAAGGTTTTCCCTTAAGAATATTTTTTTTTGGCTAAATTATTAACTTCCCATAGGAAGTTATTGTATTCGGGCCGATTTGTCGAATTAAAAATTTTGACGTTGTTTTGAATGTTGTTATTCAGATAATAATGCAGAAAGATGCAGAAACTACTCTCAAAAGAAGTTCGTGGGTGTTTTTTTTACCATAGCAATTTAAAAAAAGTTGAAAATTTTGGTTAAACCTAAATATCTCACGAACCAATAACGCTAGGGACTTGAATTAAATTGTATGTTATATATTGTAACGTGATACCAAACAAATATATTTTTGGAGAAAAATCCAATGAATGGTGTTTTTTATAAATCAGAAAAACTGAAATAAAGTTGGTAAAAATTGATTTTCGACTCAAATATTTCTTCAAAAATTTGAGATTATGGCTTCCAACTAATTTTATCTTACAAGAAACTTTGTTTTTAACATTCTTTAAAATTTTGAGAAAAATCGAATTGACAGTTTTTTTTTAAATAAAAAACTAAAACAAAATAATAAAAGCTGGTAAAAAACTTGTAACTTTGAGATATTGGACTTAAATTTATTTTATATATTATACAAAATATTGTTGTCAACATTCAGTAAAATTTTGAAAAAAAATCGAATTGACAGTTTTTTTACAAAAAATAAAATCCTAAAAAAACCATTACTAAAAGTTGGTAAAAATTTGTTCGACTCAAATATCTTTTCAAAACTTTAAGATATAGGCTTTGAACCAATTTAATCTTAAAAAAATGTTGTTTTCAACATTCAGTAAAATTTTGAGAAAAATCGAACTGACAGTTTCTTTTTTACGAAAAATAAAAACCTAAAAAAATTAATGAAAGTTGGTAAAAATTGATTTTCGACTCAAACATCTTTTCAAAAATTTGAGATTATGGCTTATTGATGTTCGGTTCTCGATATCTCGTGAACAATAAGATATTGACTTCATTCATCCAATTTATATTTGTTTATACAAGAAATACAAACTTTTAAGAAATGCTACTAAAAATCGTAAAAATTGGTTTTCGACTAAAAATCTCGTTAACTAAAATAGATTTTGAAATCGAACTATTTCATAATCTGCAAAATATTGTTGTTAATTTAAACATTGTTTTTGAATAATTCAACTGCCTCCTTTTTTAACAAAACACGAAAACCTACAAACCTTTTAAGAAAGACAAATCGACAGACGGGATGGGAAGTTATCAGTGTGGGTCGCATCCCAGCCCCTTTTTTTTTTGTATTGATTTTCAAAAAGAATAGAATATTTATTTATGAAATTGAATTTTTGAAGGCTTTTTTATCTAAAATTTGGCTTAAATTAGTTAAAAGAAAGAATTGACAATTGTTTGACGTTAAGCAAAAAGGTCTTAAGTCAGAAACTAGTCACACAGACTAAATGAACTTAAGACTTTAATATCAAAAGAAATGTACATTTTTCATCTAATTGTCTAAAGACAAAATTAGTACTACTTAAACCAGTTGTTTTAGACTTAAGTTGTTAGAATTAAGGAAAAGAGACAAAAAAGGCCGTTACATTAAATCAAAAACTTAAAACTGCAATTTTTTCCTAAGACCTATTTACCTAACGCCACAGAATTATTTTAAACAAAAATCTTTTAGTTTAAAAAGTCAAAATAATTGATTCCAAAAATTTAATGCAAATATAGATATTTTATAAGTTTTGAGTCACAAACCTTTTTTTAAATCGAATTGTTTGATTAAATCTTCTTCATACCATCATCATAGGTAAGAGGTTATAGTGGATTCTCAGCGTCAATTTATTTTTACCATCTGATCTGAAAATAAATAATATTTTCATCAATATTTAGCTCTACAAAAAAAAACTACAACATTTATCGAGAATGTTCTTCAGTACATTGTTTTAGTCAAACATTTCCATGCACTTTTGAGATGTAAGATGATTCTTTTTTGTTTGTTTCTATAAAGCAAACTTTAAAGGTAAAACAAACCCAAATCCACCACCAGACGACAGGTAAATCTAATATTTACATATACATCGGAAGTTATGATCAAATTTCACATGATGGATGGACTCAAATAAATTTATATGGCTTCTCCATTTTTTTCCTTATGATACTGAAACTGATGACCCATGGGTAGGAAAACAATGGAAACCCTTGTTGTTTTTGTTGTTTATCTTACACCCTAAATTCTACCTTTCCTCGTGTAACTATTTGAGGAACTGGTTTTATCCTTCCTGCAACTGCGATTGTTTTCACCAAGTGTTCTTGTTGTCTTAAATTGGAGAAACCAAACGAAGAAGTACCAACGACCAAGTCATCATGATGAACTTGACAAAAGAAGTAAACACATGGCGTTCCACTGCAAACTGTCTATGGATAAAATATAAATTACCTGTTTTGTTAGGGACGGTGGATAAATTCATACGAGATGTGAAAAGTTAAATATACCTTTATATAGGTGTATTTATTTTCCATTATCTACAAAATGGGAAAACCGATTTTGATTATTTTTTTTCAATGAATAACAAGATAGTTTGGAATTTTCGAATTCTCGAAATAAAACACTAGTGCAAATTACAGGTATCAATAGGTTTTTATTATGATTTATGATGTTGGCAATTTTGAGTATTTATTGGAAAGAAACGTTTGGAACAGTAATGGAACTGACAATGGAGATAAATATATTATATACGTATGTACAGTACATGTCAAAGAAAGCGAAGGGATCTTAAAATATGGGCATAAATATTTCTTTCAGCAACTTTTTATAGTAGATTTTTAAAATAAACAAATTGTGTATTGTTTTCAGAAAATATTGCAAAATTATAAATCTTTATTTAAGTAAGTGGAGCGAACTTTTATTTTTGTTTTGTTTTGTTTTAATTTTAACAATAAATACTGAAAACCTTAAAACTCTACTATTTTTATGCAGTAAGCAAAGTTCCCTGTGCTTGGAATTTTTCAAAGTAAATAACACCCCTATTACGATTGCCAACTATTAGTTCCAATGGCGGATCGAGGGGGCGTTCGCGTCGTAGGGGTCATAAACCCCCAAAAATTGGTTTGTCTTCCAAAAACAACTAAAATGTTTGTAACAATCTTGAAGGTATTCAACAAATTTTAAATTTGGAAAAATTTTATGATTTTTAAGAAGAAACCTTTATAAGAAGAAACCTTTCAAGGCTATATTATATTCTGAGCAAACAGAATTTTTCATCTTCTAAACACAAACTGAAATGGCCTTGAAATACCTAAAACTAGTCTTCAATTCCACCTTATGTATTTTGACGCACATAAACAGTACCCAAATGCATCTATTTTCTTAAATTCAAGAATTATACATTTTTCTCTCTCTAATTTTTAAGTTTTGTTGATTCCTTTATATTCAAAATATTTTCAAGAGGTTCTCCAAAAACAGTAATTTTTTAAAAATTTGTCTTCATTAGCTCCGATTTACAAGACTGAAAATTATAGGAATTTTGCTTCAGAAGAAAATACGCTAAAAAAAGGCAGACAATTTTTCACATCAAATTTTGTTTTATTTTCTTAGGAAAAAAGACCAAATTTGTCTTAAAAACTTTCTTATTTTCTAGCTTTTTTTGTAGCGTTATTTTTGGCAAAATGCTAAGTTTCAACTTTTCCAGTCCTACGACACATTTCTTTATAAAAAAAAAACAGTTATACAATAAAGATTTTAAAGTATTTGTCAAACAAAAAAGCAGTAAGCTTTTATTTATTGGTGAACAAAAACAATTGAATAAAAGAGGCTGGGGTGCAACCCACACTGATAACTTCCCATCAAGTCTGTCGATTTGTATTGCTTAAAAGTTTGTCTATATGTATCAATTTTTACCAAATTTGCGTACTATTTTTTGTAGATTTTATTTTTTTTTTTTGAAAAAACAGACTGTTGGATTTTTATAAAAAAAAAATACTGTATATTGGAAACAATATTTTCTGTGAAATAAAATAAGTTTGAAGCTAATTTTTGTAATTTTTGAAAATCTATTTGAGTCGAAAGTAAATTTTTACCAAGTTTTAGTATTGTTTTTTTTTAGGTTTTTATTTTTTGTAAAAAAATCTGTCAATTCGATTTTTTTCAAAATTTCACTGAATGTTGACAACAATATTTTTTGAAAGATTTAAGTAGTTTAAAGCCAATATCTGAAAGTTTTAAAAAGATATTTGAGTCGAAAATCAATTTTTACCACCTTTTATAATTTTTTTTTTAGGTTTTTATTTTTTGTAAAAAAACTGTCAATTCGATTTTCTCAAAATTTTTCAGATGACAAAAACATTATTCTTCGTTGCACAAAATTGTTTTGAAGATGAAATCATATTTTTGTCGTAAAATTTTCGAGGTGACAAATTTTTTTTTCAGTGTTTTTGAATTATAAAAAAAAACGTTAATTGGATTTTTTCCCAAAAATATACTTGTTTTGTATGACGTTACAATATATAATATAAAATTTAATTCAAGTCTCTAGCGTTATTGGTTCATGAGATATTAAGGGTTAACCAAAATGTTCACCTTTTTTTTAAACTGCTATGGTAAAAAGACCACCCACGCAATTTTCTTGAGAGCCCTTTCTGCATCTTTCTGCTTTATTATCTGTATAACAAAATTTATTTGAAGTCGATATCTCTTCTGGTTCTTGAGCTATGGACGACGAAAAAAACGTCGCGAACGTAGATACAGACGTACGAACGTACGTACACACGCACGCACAGACATCTTTCTAAAAATCTTTTATTTCGACTCTAGGGACCTTGGAACGTCGAGAAATGTCAAAATTTTCAATTTGACAAATCGGACCCATTACAATAACTTCCTATGGGAAGTTAAAAATAATGTGTAAAATTCGTATGCGACAAATTTTAACTAAAAAATTATGCACCTTCTCGGCTTGGGCACACCATAGGATTTGGGGTAAGTGCAAGGTTTGGGTAAAAACGTGTCAAATATGTATATTGTTTGATATTTTGATATTATTTCCTTTCTGCTTTCTTCTCAGTGTGGCACAATTTCTAACATTTCTGCATCAAACGCATCCAAAACCCCTCTAAACTACAGTATGTTACCTCTTAAATAAGGAATATTTAGAAAAGTTTTGGAATTTTGGAATGATTTCATATTTTGTCGTCCAAATTAAATTGTTAGACCACGCCTTACTGGATAACTATATATTCTAAAAATAATGTATAACTGAAATTGGCACTTTTGCCCTTGAAATATGTAAATGTAAGGTTAAGATTCACATTATGTTATTTTAATTTTTTCAGCATCCTTCACAGAACATTAAAAAAACATTTTTAAGCGTGCCCAAGAACTCGTATTTATGCTAAATGTGTGACCCCCCAATTAAAAATCTGGATCCGCCCTTGATTATTTGATAGCTTATAAATAATGAATTTCGGTGTTTGAATCTTTATTCATTTACAAATTTAACAACTCATAATAGATAAAATTATGCACTTCCTTGCTATTAATGATAGGCTAAATAATTTTCAAATTTAAAAACTCTTATCGATTGGCTGGACTTTGATATTTTTCACCTATCAAAAATGGTAGTCAACATTGAAAATAGGGATGTGTGTTTTAAAATGATCGAAAACTAGTCTACATAATATTTTTGAAAGTAGTAGTCAACATCCATTGTGCTGATCCTTCAAAGTTATTAAATTTGAATCAGTTTAAGCTTCTTAAGAAAATGAAAATCTTAGATAAATGGAAATTTACTATCAAGGTAAAAGTTTTTTTTTTAAAACTTTTTGCAGATAAAACGGTTTTTCGCGTATTTATTTCAATAACAATTCGATACACGAAGTCTTTTGCTGATGCGAACCACGTGTAATACAGGCAGTTTCGAAAGCAACTTGTGACGGAATCAAGAAACCTTCATTCATCCATTATTAAAAATGGAACAACAACAAAAATAAGAATTTTGCAGCCAAAGTTTGGAAGACAAGATTACTGATCCTGTTATTTCTCAAAGAGGTAATCACAAAAAGCCACCGAGCTCTTATGATTTAACACTTCTAGACAACTAACACCTTTAAAATGTAATTTCTGTATTTACCGAAAACATGAGCATTGGACATGTAAAATTAAATGAAAGTGGTATGGCATGTCGGTCATTTCACTGATATGGTTTTTCATTATTATTTCTTCTTAATAATCAAATAAACATTAATTGATTTCTCTTGTACAAAAGATTCACCTGTTTTAAAATGAAACCTTTTATATGTGGAACCATATATCGCACCTCCGGTGGAACAATGACGTAAATGCAAAAAATTCGGTTCTTCGGAAAACACGATTTAACATTTTGAAAACAGGTTTTATTAAAAAAAAGCATACAATTTTTTTTATAAAAAAAAAAACAATTTATTCAGGGTAATCAAACACAGTTTTTGAAAGTTCAATCATTTTTGTCTGCTTCTAGCAGTGTTAATAATAATTTTAGTACAAATAAACAAAATAGTTATTTGTTATAAATAAATTTAACACTTGTGTCGATGTTTCACTTAAATATTAGGAAAATATTTAAAAAATTCAACAGAAAACTGCCATAACGTGCACTTACGACTTTGTTCGACCGAAAATAATAAAACAATTATACAAAAAGTTTTGGAACTCATACAAATAGGTCGTTGTCTGACTAAACAAAGCGTTGTTCGTTGCAGATTTGAAACACAAGTGACAGATAAGTCAATGTACTTGCGATACTTTAGTTTGAAAACATTGTAACGGCACAAAGACACATCTGCCCTCTGGTCACAAATAGAACAATTTCAATTAGGTCTTTGTTTTATAAGAAGCAAATACCTTTTTTAAAAGTTGTGACATACTTAGCTCAGAAAATTCAAAATTTGCACTTACGTCGTTGTACAAATATTGAAAAATATGCCTGGATCGTAATAATATAATTTTGTTTTTCAAAATATTTGTATCTTGTATATTTCTACGACCTAAGAAATGATACATTTTTGAAAACACCATCACTGTTGATATTGAGGACCATATAGCTTATAAAAAGGGTATTTGTTAGTCAATGAGTTAACAATCTAAAAACCAGTCAATCCAAATATTATTTTTATCAGTATTTTTCTATTTTTGTGAGATGATTTAATGAAGAACTAGCAATTTAATTAAACAGATACTTATCCAAAACTTAAAAGAAAAAGCAACTTGGAAGTACATGAGTGTTTTGAATTAGTATGAATGGAATTTTTGAGGGCTCATTGTGATCGTAGGTAAACGTTAACGATTTCAACACAATTTTAATTTTACAGATAACCTTTACTTAAAAAACTTGAGAGATGAAGGGGTTTCTTCCACTCTAATTTCTGAAGGGTTTTTGTAATAATTGAAGAGAACGCCATCATTTGATATTTTGAGAATCTTTTTTAAAAAAAAAAGTGGTGACCATTTATAATTTCTATTTAATCTTATCTCTACCATTAGTACGAGTACTATA
Organism: Eupeodes luniger; assembly: GCA_951509635.1. Lineage (NCBI taxonomy): Eukaryota > Metazoa > Arthropoda > Insecta > Diptera > Syrphidae > Eupeodes > Eupeodes luniger. Next base: position 43,727,003 of record OX608074.1, on the reverse strand, counting down.
TAATTTCTCATATTAATTATCTCTGTTGAATCTTTATCATTAAAAATAAAAATATTATCTTCATTAAAAAACAAAAGAAACAAACAATGCTTTGTTCAAGAGGTATCTATTAATTGTTTGATGTTAATTTCGACAAACAATTATTAGAATTTGTTAACTTTACCAATTTAAACATTTATTTTAAGTTGTTTTTTTTTCACAATGATAACCTTGGAAACATCAATGATGATGGTTATTTATAAGTTTAGTAGGTATAAAGTGTGTCTCTACGAGTACATAGGGAGGTACCTATTGAAATACCAAGATAAACAACTAATTAATTTCACACGATCAGGAAGACACAACATTGAAGTATTATTAATTTAGCTTTAAATAACAACAATGGATGATTGGATTGTATAAAATCTTTAAACATAGGAATTTGTGTATAATGATGAGTTCATTTATGCATCATTCCTACCTATACAAAGTGAAATCTTTAACTTTTATATTATTTGTTTATCACGAAACATTAGCAGCTGCAGCAGCAAAACTCTCGGATCTTTACGATATTATAGTGTGGAATAAAGTGAAACTCAATCGATTAATTTGTTTAAAATAAAAGAAATAAAAAAAACATCATCAAGTAACTTAATCTGTAAAGGCTATGGCACATTTTGTTTTGGATTAACGAATATAATTTGCTTAACAAAGTGTTTCATGTGTGTCGCTTTCAACAGTTTAATGCTGCCATTAAAGTCTCACAGAATCCGGTTGGACACCTTTTGGATCCGTATCGTTTACCTCTATCTATGCTTTGACTGGATACATTTAAGCGAAAACAATTTTTGCTACATCACACAGAAAGCTAGTTTTAGTCTACCTCTAGAACGATTACATTTTTTTTAGTTTTTTTGGATTCAAATAATTTATTTTTAATCTAAATTTAGTAAAATAAAACAGTCATTGACTACCTTAATGTTTAGTTTAAAAAATTGCAAACGCCTTTTGGAGTTTGTTTATTTTAAAGCTTAAGCTTGAAGTTGTTAGGCGATACGATTACAAAAAGTTATTGATAGAGTATTATTAGTGGAGCATTCTATTGCATACAAATGTAAATGGAAATGAAAGACTATACCTATTTAGTTTTGATACTTATTTTTAGTCAAATAATAACCAGAACTATTATACATGACGGAATCGAAGCAGGCAATACTAGGAACCCTCAAAGTCCTTTTAAATTTTGTATTTACTTTAATTAGATTTGGAACTTCGTTAGTCAACAATCATTCTTGGATTTTTCGAGTCCTAAATAAATATGCCTATATTCGGATAGCAGTTGAGATGAAAATGGGCCTCATCGGTGAAAATAATTTTTGGACGAACATCTGTATCATTTTGATATATTTCGACGACCAAATCAGAGATGATACGATGTTACTGATAATTGACCAACTTAAATTCTGGTACTAAAAATAAAATAAACTGGGTGGCGCAACAGTCCGTTGAGAACTACATACGGCCTAGTGACTTACAACTCTCAACCAATCGTGTGTGCGAGTACTGTTGTCAGGGATGGAGGGGACCTACAGTTTTAAGCCGAATCCGAACGGCTTATCTGAGAAAGCACTTTTTATGACAAGAAATACTCTTGGCGAATTTGTCAATTACTCGCAAGAGGCAGTATATTCTGGTACTAAAACTTTAAAAGCATACGACCTAAGTAGTTATGCAAAATACGACGTTATGTCGTTTTTGGAAAGCTTAATTGGCAAAACCTGGTTTTCGTCATCACAACATGCTTCAGCAGCAATATTCTCAGTTGTTCTTGAGCTAAGCACACGGTTTCGATTCTTTAAAACATCACAACTTGTTCATTGTAGAACAGCTCAAATTTATTCACTAGTTTTCAAAAGTGCTTTAGTTTTGCTAACAGTTATTGATAAATTTTTGCTGTGACAATTTTAACCATTTCGATACGTTGCTAACGCGATTAATAGGGTAGTTTTTACTTGTAAAATCTTAAAAGAAGACAGCTGATCGAATAGCGGTCTAATGAAAACTCTCGGTAGAAGCTAAGGTTTCTTAAAATGCGAGAAGTCGTTTTTGAACATAAGAAAACTTGGATTTATTTTTAAATTTACGTATACCTTCGGTGATATGATCTAACGTCTTTTGATAAGTTTCATGTGTGTAATAAATGGAAAGTTTCTTTAAACACACATCAACTCTTACCGCTTAGCTCTACCCAGTTTGATTTCTTCAAGATTTGGAAGTTTTAATTTTCATTGATACCCTTTTCAAGAAAACAACGTATTATGATACTTCTTTTTTTATAAAATGTCTATGTTCCACGACATCGTTTATAATTTTAAAGATCTATCAGTTAATTGAAATGCTGTAGCACTTTCTTGGCTAGTTTGGAAAATTTTGCGTATTTCAAGATCCTGACTGTTACGGTTGTCAAGCTTATAATCGTCTGAGTGTGTTAATGTAAAAAGGGTGTAGGGTGTGGCCAAAAACTTGGCAGGGGACTGAAAATGTAGTATGTATTAACATAACATAGTTACTTGACATGTTCTTAAACATGTCCCTAATTCTAGAGCCTAGCATAACTTTTAGCAATTTGCTTGAAAGAAGGCCAAAACCTAAATTTCTCAGCAAGAAACTGCATTTTTTGGAACATCTAAACTATGTCAGTTGTTTTCCAATCTTCGATTTTGTATATCATCTCACTTTTCTGAAAAATCACACCTCCCGCCTAACAGTTGAGGATATAGACCTCCTATCCCTTACTATTTTTGTCTTCTTTGGAACAATCTTCTCACTTTTGAAATATGATATACTTTATGAAAAATTGTCTATTTTTTGTGATTTCAGTATTAATTCGTCAATTTTTTGAAAAAAAAAAAACGTATTTTAGCTAATTTTGAACAACTGAAAACCGTTACATCTAAAGACACAATTTTTGGCTCAAATTGTAGTTAATTTATTTGCCTTAAAATCTTAGAACATTAGATGTATTGAAAAAAGTTCTGCTACAGGGTAAAAAATACCAATAAGCGAACAATTTTCACGGTTTTTCTGATTTTTGGACATCTTGATTTTGGCGCTCATGGACGGGAACTTGGATTATTAATTAAGTCAATATCATAAACAAGTAGCCAAACAATCAGAACGCGTGGTTTGATGTATGTTTATACTGATATGGACATTAAAATAGACACAGAGACAGTTGCTAAGAGTAAAACCAAATTAAAACAACAACATGCATTAAAAGTAGTTTTAACCGTTATCAAAAAAAAGTTAGTCTTTCTTATGCAAAATAACATGTTTTTTTTTGCTTGTTGATTGTTTGGAGATAAACCGTTCCTTACGTAAGACTGTGTTTTTGGTGGACATTAAAATAGAAACACATTGGAACAAAGACCTTAATATTTAACTAGTATCAAAAATATTAATTTTTAATATTTTTTTTTACTTTTATGAAACAATTAGTTCTTTTTAGGAATTAAATTTAAATTATTTTAATAATATTCAATTAATTCCAAGGAAAACATGGGTCGTAGTCTCGTAGTTAGCATTGTTCCCTAGAAGAGAAAGCTGTCATTTTAGTTTTACGAAGTGAGGGAAAATCTTTGAGGGATATAGCCAGAATAATGAGCAGATCTCTCAAATTGATTTCAAAAGCCATTTGACCGCTGAGAGCCAAAAAACATCTGGCAAAACCGGGCAAAACAACCCCAAGACAAGACTAAAAGATCATTTGCGCCTAAAAAAAAGATCGTTACAAGTCTTCAAGGGAAATAAAAAACACACTACAGCTTCCAATAACTTCCAGAACTGTTCGTAGAAGATTTGTTGAAGATTTGTTGCTCAGAAGGATCGCAAGAACGGTGCCCTATCTGAGGAAAAAAAATATAACAACGTGGTTTATATTCGCCCACGATCATTTTGATTGGAGTGGGCCAAAAGGAGGCAAAAGGTGGAGGAATGTTTTGTGGATGGACGAAACAAAGATAAATTTGTTCGGAAGTGATGAAAGACAAACCGTTAGAAGGCTTCCTTTAAAAGAACTAAATCCCAAATACATCCCGAAAACGGTCAAGAATGGTGGCGGTAGTATTATACTTTGGGGATATTTTCTTGGTATGGCGGGCGTTGGACCAATACATTTGATTAAGAGCAAAATGGATCAAAATATGAAGGTGAATATCATGAAGGATACGATACTGCCTTATGCGGATAAACATGCCTCTTAAATTTGTTCTACAGTATGACAACGACCATAAGCATACATCCAAATCTGCTCAAAAGTATTTTAAAGACCAAAAAATCAGCGTATTGGAGTGGCAATCCCAATCGCCTGACTTAAATCCTATAGAAAATTTTGGGGGAGATTTAAAATGCGCGGTTAGGAAACATTTAACAAAAAATAAAGCTGAACTGTTGAGGATGGTTCAATATTTCAATTGACAGATGCCGACATTGGCTCAATGTCCAACAGATTTCACATTGTAATTAAAGCTAAGGGCCAGGCTACCATATATTAAAATAATTTTTAAATCCAGAATAGCTTTGCATTCAATTTAATTTTTTTAAATCTGTGTATGTATTTTAATGTCCACGAAATTTGTTCATTTTTTTACATTTATGGATTTAAAATATTTTGAGTTATAATTTTACTTTAAATAATGGGTAATTTTAGTTTGAAAGACAAAAAATAAGAAAATGAAGGCCAAACTTGAAAAAAAAATCTTTTTAAGTCAACAAAAATTGTAGAAGTTTTAAAACTCTGTTTGGTGTTTCTATTTTAATGTCCATATCTGTAGTTACTGGGCTACAATACATGCAAAAAATAGTTCCTTAGGCTCTCAAACTAGCTTAACATGTTCAAGAAATTACCGTATATTTCTCACTATTATCCTACACTTTGTCAAATTATAAATTTGAATCTTTTTTTAATCATCTTCATTATTTCATCAACTGATCGACTAGTTTAATTGAGCGAATATCATATAATTGCCCAAGAAATGCAATGAAGTGTGCTTTACATAATTGATAACAATTATTGGACTGAAAGTGCAAATTCTTAGCCATTGGATTAATCATTAGTCATTACTTTATTAAGTGCTTTCTTGTCAAAATCATACAAGAATATATAAAAAATCAAATGTAAATGCATTTACTGTAATTTTGTCGAAAAGTCTTTCATTAAAAAAGAAAAGAGGTTAAAAAATATGAATCCTATAAAATTTCTCTTACATATGTTGTCACCTTGAATAAAACTTGCTAATCGCAGAAAAAAATATTTATTGTAAGGTTGACATTTTTTTAAAGACATACGACAAAGTTGCAATGTATACGCGTTCATTAACACTATACAGGTAAATAACCTAGCCTTATCCATACGACAGCTTTTTTCTTTTTCTTATAAATATACATAAATGGAAAGTCTGTGCTAACACTCCACAAGGCTTTTACAATTTTCTTCTTCTTCTTTTTACGATTTTTATTTTTTGAAATTTTCTTAACATTTTTGCATTTCATCTAAAAGTTTTCAAAAAAAGAAAAGAAATCATAAAATTTGTTTTACAGGTTTGAACATCAGGAATAAATAGATAGATGTCCTATTGCTATTCCCAAAACGGGTCCAACTAGGTATTTAGCTTGTTATTAATTCAAATCTGGGTGTCAAGTCGTTTAAATTTTAAGCAGACAACATAATCAATATGTAAACATAGCTTTAGATATACATACATACATACCGTTGATATCTGGTTTTATTATAGAAGTTAGGTAGGTAGGTAGGTATTCCAAATTTTAATAAGTTAGAGTTCGTTTTGAAATCCAATTAGATAAGTTAATATACGTATGGTGTATTTCCTTATAATCGTAAGAATTTAATATAAGCATAAATTCACTCTGTAAACTATACTGTAAAACTCTTGCCTTTACTCTGTACTTTATTTTGTATATTGCATGTAGTGTAGTGCAGTAAGGTATATTGTTAATGGGAGGAATTTATGCGCGAATTGCAGTTACCTACCTCAAAACAAGCGTGTGACACGATGACGGCTAATATACGCGACGAACGACAACCGAACGATGGCTTTTCTCACACTTAATTATATGGCATATAACAGAGCTTAGTATTCACAATAGACGAAGTTACGTTCACAAGCAAATATATCACATAACACGGGTTTTTGAAAAAAAAATACCTACAAAATTAAAACATCAGCATTATTTCGTAATTTCCGAATTAACGGGGGCTTGGAATATTTTTATTTATTTTTTTTTAGTTTGTTTGTTGCTAAGGTAGCGAGATTTTTTTTTTTAGTTTCCCTTCGAGCGGAGTGGAAAATATGAAAGTAGGACGAAGTTTAACCGATTTATTTCTATTGAACCAAGTTCAAGATCTTAACATACAGAGAGTAGTTGCAGAACCGTTTGAACCTTTATTGGTAGGTTCACCAAAGAAACAAACAACACAAACCAAACCAACAACAATTGTTCACTGCTTTTTCACATTGAGTCACGACTAAGCACGAAGACGAAACACACACTACACATTGCTTCGAAAACACAAACAGGATTTAGGAACTAAACACCCTGGCAAGGCCTGGCCTTCCTAGGTAGATAAAAAGGTAGGCAATAAATTGATGCGGTGCGGGTGTAAAGGACAGGTAAGTCACACAAACGTTATAAGAACTAGGTAGTCACTTTCTATAAACACACATGAATTCTGGTAGAAATCGGGAAATTACTTGGGTTTCAATATCTCATTCTTCCTTCCTATCTCTTTTTTTAAAATACAAAACAAACACAAATACCCTAAGTCAAAGCTATAATTTCTCCATTTTTTCCTTACTATTATAGGAATATATTTTTAAAATTGTGCACTTGAATTTTAAATCAGTGCTACAAGACGAGGCCACGATCGTTTATAGTATCCACTTTTCAGTCTCACCTCACGAAAACGAAGACGGCTTCGGCGGCGCTTTAACAACCATCAAGACACAACCAACCCTACCGACTACTTAGCTAGCGAACGAACAGAATTGCACTGAACCAGAACCGGTAGACGACAACGACAAGACAACCACAACTCCACATTTCCACAACAACGGTGATAAAACTGGTTATTTCAATTTTTCAACTTTGCGTTTGCGTTGCATTTGCAATGGGGAACGGACCACTAAATAAAAACAAGTGGTTAACATGATCTATACAAATCAGTGTTGTTATACAAAATATTTTGAAAAAAAGTGTGAAAATAAAATTTTAGAGTTTATCCTAAGTTTGTAAAAAGAAAACATTCCTTTAAGAACAAAATAAGTTAAATATTTAGGAAAATTGGACGGAGGACGTTCAAGCTTATTTATCTAGATTCAATTAGGGTTTTCCAAAAATAATTTTGAATTTGAAGCCGATTTCCAATTATTATTTTTTTTTAAACTATTTAAAAACGACAAATAAGTTTGAAAACGTTTTTTTCAACATATTCGAAAAGTTTAATCTGATAGAAGAATTTCCTTGGAGGATTTGTTATCAGCACATAAAATTAAGAAAGAGGCTGGGATGCGACCCATACTGATAACTTCCCGTCAGTTTTCATCTATCGATTTTTCTAAAATATTAATATTATTAATAACAATATTTAGTGTAAGATACAAAAAAAAAACTTTAAGGCAATATCTTTCTTTAATACTTCAGTCATAAACCACTTTTTTCAGTTTTTTGTTGTTTTTGTAGGTTTTCGTGGTTTGGTAAAAAAAAGTTACCAATTGAACTGAACTAACTGAAAGTTAGTAAAAATATTTTGCATATGATAAAATAAGCTTGATTTCAAGATCTGTTTTTGTTCCTGCGTTTTTAGTTGAAACCCCATTTTAATCAATTTTTGCAGCATTTTTTTAAAATTTTGTATTTCATATAAAAAAAAAATCTACCGATTGGATTTTTCTAAGAACATTTTCTTACGTTAACAACACAATATCTTGCATATATTGCATATAATAAAATAATTTAAAAGTAAACACCTTGATCTATTCTCGAAATATTCGAACCGAACATCAGTTTTTACAAATGTTTTGTGGATTCTTACTTTAAAAAAAAACTGACAGTTGGATTTTTTTTAAATTTAAATAAATGTTAAAAACAATATTTTCTATAAGACAGAACTAGTTTCAAGGCAATATATTTAATTTTTGCAAAATATTCGTTCCAAAATCAATTTTTACCAAATTTTAGTAGTGCTGTCAAAAACGTTATTCTTAGTTGCATACAATTATTCTGGGACTAATATCTTTTTTTTGTAAAATGTTCGAAGTGAAAAATATTTTTTTTCGTTTTTTTTATTTATAAAAAAACTCGTTTATTGATTTTTTTCAAAACTATATAGTCCAGTCATTTGGTAGTTTTACCTGGAAAGTTTTCCGGGAGTTTTGAAAATTGGTTAATTTATAGATTTGGGTATGCTCTTTTCGAATTTCAACTTTGCCACCTCGTACCCCCGCCGCTCGCGCCGCCATCTTGAAAAAATGGCGTCTAAAAACGGTTTTTTGGGAATATCTCTTTTCCGACGCATTTTACGAAAAAAATACTTATGTACAAAATTAAACTAGAAAAAATTTCCTACAATTTATGTGTCAATAATTTTTTTCATAAAATCAATAGTTTTTGACGTACGAGCGCCACAACGTCCATTTCAATAGACGTCCACCTAGAGGTAGAGTAAGCGGCGCGTTTTTTTTATTGTGGTTTCCCCTATAGGCCTAATCCACTTGTGATAAATTTTATTTTGAAATTTAGCGCAATCTTTTTCGCTTTGCTGTTCCTGATGGACGGGGTGTTACGACTTCGTCCTGAGCATCGATCGAAACATCTAGGACCGAAATTTCGTCCGCATCATCTGCGATGTGACTATCAGATTCATCACACGTCTCTTCATTTTCGATTTCATCGAAAGCTTTTTCAAAAATAGTCGCCGTTTCTTCCTCTTCATCATAATTATATGATGGAATTGGCGAATTATTACTATTATTTTGCATACAAGAAGTGGCCACTAGCATGAAAATAAGGAATCATTTTCTGAATAGTGTCGAGATGTAAATTCCAATTGCTCATTCTTTCTGCTTCAATGAATTGTTTAACAAGTGTAACCATCCGGAAATACTGGACCCATAATTTTGCTGTACGGTCACGTTGTTCAAATGTAATCAATTGATTCTCAAATTTCTCTGCAAGTTCTTGACAGCATTCTTCTTGGTCCGCCTCGAGTACCACTGACCTATCAAAATTGTATAAAATTCTTTCTAATTCTGCGTTGAGATCGGGTGTAATATCTATTGATTGTAAAACAATTTTGGCAATTGAAAGATGTGTCAATATATGTGAACTTGTCATAATTTTTTCAATTGAATTAGTTGCGTAAATAGTGTTAAAAAGCTCTTTTAATCCACTTCCAGTCATTATGTATCCAATTGATCCCAAGAATGACATTAATAAATGAAATCCACCGATTCTTACGACAGTATTACTTAATTTGGAGTCCACATCGTACGAGGAAATAATGTCCCGCGCTTTGAAATACAAAGGCTGGTCAAATGTAACAAAACAAGTATGCTGATGTAATGATTCACATTTTTCAAAAGCAGATAAGAGAGCAGTCAAAATTGTATCGTAATCACTCGGTGGAGCATTAATGAAGGGCAAGCATCCTACAAATGATTTTTGGAAATGGAGTTCCGCAGTCACTTGTTCCATGAATCCGCTCCATCCAGGTATGTTAGGCAGGTCGGCCCATTTTCCATAGAGCCACAATAAATCTGAAACAGACGGCTTTTCTATTTCCGAAACCTCACGAATGCTACCGAGGTTTTGAATCTTAATGGTTTTTAAGCCGGTATCGTTTTTTTTCACAAATGTTTTTAATGCAATGTTACCGAAACTACCAACGACTTTTGCAGATGGCATTTGCTTTAATCGTGGAATAATTTGATCAGGAGCGATAGTAGTTTTAGGTGTTACACAATGGATACCGCCCATGGCATGGAAAGTATTATTACCATCTAATGTCTGCGTATTAAAATCAGCATTGTCAAAAACAAATTGAGAAAATACGTTATCATCGATACTCAACGGTGCACGCATAATAGCTGAAACTTCGAACAGCGTTGCTTCGGTGTATGAAGAGCAAAATCCAAGAGATGATAATACATCTATTAGTCGCCGAGATCCATATTTGTGAAACAAAAATGTAGCTAATCCAATCTGCACTGTTGACATAAAAGATTTCGGCCTTGCTACTGCTATTATAGAATGAGCGAGAGCAATACTTTTTTTCTTCCATTTTTGAAGGGACTCTCGTTTGTTTTTTAAAATTACGCCATCTAGAAAAATGCGTAAAGTTTCAGGTAGATCAGACTCAGAGTCTTGAAAAAAATTATCTGATGGAGGATAATGTTTTCTTTCATAGAATGTCCTGTATAACAATTTCTGCTGCTGTCTTCACAATACGCCTACGTTCTTCTGCATTGTCATCACTTTTTTGATTATACCAGGCTTCTGTTAATAACTTAAATCCTGTATTTCGAAAACAAACGACTGGAGCTTTATTGGCAGTGACGGCAATTAAAATATCATCACCGTATTTTTTAAGTAGTTGCTCAACCAAATATTTCTCGTAATATAGCTTCTACCGACAGATGTTTCGTTGAAGGTCGAGAGTATGGTGACTATATACACTGTGTGTAATCTCCATAGTCGAGAGAAAGGGGCCCAATACAAAGGCCACATATTACCCTTATACCTGCTTCTTCAAAACCGGCGGCAGTAATAGAATATTTTATAACGATATACGAAAAACACGTGGTGGTGCAGATGAATGATACTTTGTGGCGCTCGTACGTCAAAAACTATTGATTTTATGAAAAAAATTATTGACACATAAATTGTAGGAAATTTTTTCTAGTTTAATTTTGTACATAAGTATTTTTTTCGTAAAATGCGTCGGAAAGGAGATATTCCCAAAAAACCGTTTTTAGACGCCATTTTTTCAAGATGGCGGCGCGAGCGGCGGGGGTACGAGGTGGCAAAGTTGAAATTCGAAAAGAGCATACCCAAATCTATAAATTAACCAATTTTCAAAACTCCCGGAAAACTTTCCAGGTAACCCTCTTTTTTTTTACCAAATGACTGGACTAATACTAATTTGGTATTAGGTTACATTATCAAATATGAAATTTAATTGAAGTCGCTAGCGTTATTGGTTCGTAAGATATTTTGGGGTTGACCCAAATAGTTTTATAGTAATAAAACAACCCACTTATTTTTGGGAGCGGGTCAAAATGCAGTATTTTAAAATACTGTATGGTCAAAATTCTGTATGATACTTTACGATACTGTATGGTTAATATTCTGTATTTCAAAATACTGTGTCTCAAAATGCTGTATTGTCAAAATACTGTATCTCATAATACTCTATAATACTGGAAGTTTTGACAGATCAATTAGTTTGGTGTAATTGTTTATGCGATAGATTATGATAGGAACAATTCATGTAAAAATGTGAGAGAGATACAAATAACTAAGAAGAAGAAAATGAGAAAGAGAAAATAATGAGAAGATACCATTTATGTTGGTTTTTGTTTTTATTATTTCAAAGACTCATTAATTATCATAGGTACATTATGTTATTGTTCAAGGGAAGTATATTAGAACATTATGCTAATGAAAAATTATTATGATGTTTTCTTAAAAAAAAAGAATTCTGTTTTCAAAATTCTGTATTTCAAAATGCTGTTATTAAGGCTAAACAATAAAAATCGTTCTGACAATGCAAAAAAGTGCGCACTTTGATATACAGAATTTTGAGATGCAGTATTTTGATCATACAGTATTTTGTACATACATTATTTTGAAAAGCATTATTTTGAGATACAGTATTTTTAATATAGTATTATGATCCATACAGTATTTCGACCACAACCCCTTATTTTTATTTTTAAAAAGTCCTTTCTGCATCTCTCAATGTTATTATCTGTAAAACAGAATCAATTACAAGTCGATATCTTTATTGCTTCTTGAGATATGGACGACGAAAAATGGTATTTTGAACGATCGAACGTACCTATCACTCGCGCATACAAACATCACTTTAAAAGTCTTTGATTTACAGATTCTAGGGGCCTTGAAATGTCGGAAAGTGTCAAAATTTTCAATTCAACAAATCTGGCTTCTTAAAAGGAGTTAATTAAACATCTTCTAAGCGCTCATGAGAACAAGGGCTTTCAAAGCTATATACATACATATGTGTGGTATGTTGAAAATGTGTCTGAACAAAAGTAAAAAAATTATTTTAAAAAGTTTGGGGACTTTAATAGAATTAACGAATAAATTTTTAAGGGTTACATTTACATAAGTAATATCTATTTTCATTAAATTGCAACCAATACTTAACCTTTAGTTTTAGAGTGAGTATACTTGGGTACTATAAAGTAGTATGTTCTAAAGAAATTGAAGTTTGTTTATTTTTTTAATCCAAATTTTAGAAAATGTACAGGTCTTAAGATTTATGCTCTTCGTGTGTCTAATTGGGTGAATTTTAAGCGTTTGTGTTGGTTGCTTTTTGATCTGATTGTTTTATGGTGTTTTTGAAATTATTAATTCATTTTATTATCACATTAAAATAATGATAGACATTATTTAAGATTAAACTTAATTCTCTTCTTTGCTTCACGCAAGGTTTTCCAATAAGATGTTTCGTTTTAAATCTAAAAAGAGGCTGGGATACAAGCCACACTGATAACTTCCCATCCCGTCTGTCGATTTGTCTTGCTTAAAAGTTTGTCTATATGGATCAATTTTTACCAAATTTGCGTACTATTTTTTGTAGATTTTATTTTTTTTATGAAAAAACGGACTGTTGGATTTTTATAAAAAAATTACTGAATATCGAAAACAATATTTTCTGTGAAATAAAATAAGTTTGAAGCAAAATTTTTAATTTTTGAAAAGTTATTTGAGTCGAAAGTAAATTTTTACCAAGTTTTAATATTGTTTTTTTTTTAGGTTTTTTTTTGTAAAAAAAATTATCAATTCGGTTTTTCTCAAAATTTTATCGAATTTTGAAAACAATATTTCTTATAAGATAAAATTAGTTTGAAGCCATTATCTCAAATTTTTGAAAAGATATTTGAGTCGAAAATCAAGTTTTACCAACTTTTGTTAAATTTTTTTTAGGTTTTTAATTTTTTGTACAAAAACTGTAAATTCGATTTTTTTCAAAATTTTACTGAATGTTGACGACAATATTTTTTGGAAGATTAAAGTAGTTTAAAGTCAATATCTCAAAGTTTTGAAAAGATATTTGAGTCGAAATTCAATTTTTACCAACTTTGACTTTGACAAATTTTTGTTTCAGTTTTTTGATTTATAAAAAAACCGTCCCGATTTTGTTCCAAAAATATACTTGTTTTGTATCACCTTACAATACATAATATAAAATGTAATTCAAGTCTCTAGCGTCATTGGTTCATGAGATATTTAGGGTTAACCAAAATTTCACCTTTTTTTAAACTGCTATGGTAAAAAAACCATCCTCGCAATTTTCTTGAGGGCCTTTTTTGCATCTTTCTGCCTTATTATCTGTATAACAAAATTTATTTGAAGTCGATATCTCTTCTGGTTCTTGAGCTATGGACGACGAAAAAAACGTCGCGAACGTACGGACGTAAGGACGCACGGACATACTAACGTACGTACATACGCACGCACAGACATCTTTCTAAAAATCTTTTATTTCGACTCTAGGGACATTGAAACGTCGAGAAATGTCAAATCGACAAATCGGACCCATTACAATAACTTCCTATGGGAAGTTAAAAAACTAGTATTTTTAAGAGAAATCAATGGATTGAATCATTGTTATGTCATTAACAAAATGCGGCTGTATGTACATATGTCCTCCATAGCATAGGTAAACAAATTCTGTCTTTTAGGCCTTGGATCGAAGCTTCAACATAAACTTTATTTTGTACGTGCCCCCAAAGAAAAATGTCAAAAAGTGTGAAATCGCATGACTAATCTTGAGAATAAGAAATAAGTACATTTTTGTAATTTTTACTCGTCAAAAGGTTGCTACCTTACTTACTTTACAAATGTATCAGCTGCCCAAGTAGTGGACTTTTTTAAATGAAACCTCTTGTTGAAAATACCCTGTAGATCTTATAAAATCGTTTGAGAAAATATCCCTCAACCTTTTAGGTTAAACAAAATAAGCGGGATACCTCCTCAGAGAAACTCGAGTTGTTAAAGAATGCTATCTTTACACGATTTATTCAATTTACTTAATGATTTAATAAATAGATTTCTGGGAATTGAAATTTTGCAATCAATAATCAGCAGAACAAATTCATGCATTTGCAGTTTCAACTAGATTAAAAACGAATTTTCTCTTGCATGATTAAAATTAATCAGTTACAATTGTTTGATGATCCAACATCATTAAAAACAATATTTCAGAAACCTTTTAAGTCACTGTTACGTTAAAGTTAATAACATGAACTATACGTAAGAACTTAAGAGATTAAATAAACATTTAACTTATCGAAAAGACGTGTCATTTTGTTTATTCTTTCAATATTTGATCAATACTATAGAGAAGTAATGCGTTTCCCACAGAGTTCGCGTTTAATCGACACGATATTTCTATGCGATTCTTCGGAACTATTTGAATTGCTTCACTGTTGGACCTGTTCTATCTACAGACTACAGATCTTAATATTTTACTCATAAAATTCATCAAAAAATACAAAAATAAGGTGTACGTTACAATAGCTTAAGTATCTTTTAAGGGATCTTTTTTTCGGACACTGTGGCGTATACTTCTTTTTCTGTACAGAAATTATGAAACTTTTTAAAAACTGTTTTTAATTTGAACGTTTTGAAGGAAATGTTAGTTTATTAAATTATTTTCAAAAAAATGTATCATATTAATTCATTGTTTACTTAGTAAATCATTTCATACGACTTAACTTTTGGTCTTAAATCTTAATTGAAATAGAAATTACCGTAACATTTAAAAAAAAGGAAAAAAATAGGGAAAGCTATATTTTGCGATACCAATTTCTCAAAAAGGATTCTAACGATTACATAGAGCCGTGTTGATGTGCAGAATATACCTTAGCGGCACACAATAAGTTGTTTTAAGTAAAGTGACATTTCTACCTTCCAAAATAAATTATACGAAAGTTATACATAACTTTGTTTTGTATTAAGACAATCAATTAAAACTCATTCACAAAGACTATCCTTTTGAACAATAACCTATTTACTTATAATCGAAAGTTTTCATTTTTTTTTCTTCTCAATATTGGACTCATTTAAAATTATACATATGTAACAGCCAATGTTTACGTAAGGTTCTTATTGTCGATGAATCGAGTTCTTCAACAAATTAAATAAATATAAAAATAAATAAATAAGATTTTTATTCAGGCTTATCACAAATTCCATTGTAACGGAAACTTTCGAAAAACCGCACTGATGAACCTCAAATAAAATAATAATAACGTAGTACGAGCGAACAAAAAAACACCCTATTTTTCGTTGCAATAATTTTAATATACATATATTTATTTTGCTATTGCACTTAACAGTAAAATATTTGTTTAATTGTTTTATGTTTGTTTTTTTGTTTGTTTGTTGTATATAATATAATTACAGTTAATGCTTTAAGCACTAATACTATGGAATTTTTCCTCCATGGCATAACGGTATAAAATTATGTTCGATTGAAAGAGAGAGAAGATAGAATCATCGATGCGGTTAAATTTCCATTCAATGTGATCGAGCGATATCAGAAAAGAACGTCAATATATCGTGAATACTGAATTCCAAATTAATCATTGCCCCAGCATAGCATTTCTGGATGCGCTCTTCAAGATAATTATATTGTGCAATAAATTCCTCCTGCATTGCATGCCACACAACTTGCAGAAGATTCTCCTCTTCACAAAGATGTTTCTCGACTTTTTTATAAAGGTTTTCCAATCCTTTCTTCACTTCTCTCGCCGGATATTGCCCAATGACTTTGCGTAGTTCTTGTTTAGAGAATGCCATTTGATAACTGATTTCAGTCTCCTTAACACCTTGAGCTACTTTTTGTTGGACACCTTCAAAGAAAAGCTAAAGAAACAAAAGATGTTAATTAAATCAAACGCAACGAAGAATTTCTATAAGACTTTTTACATTTAGTTTTTCCAATGGACGACCAAAGTATTTTGTTACATACGCTTTCAGAGCATCATTGTACTTAGCCTTGCCGTCCTTCTTGAGCGGATCCAAACCAGGCACTTTAAGCTGAGCCAACAGCGAATACATGTGATGGTAGTTTTCCATTTTGACCACTTGACTCGGAGTTTTCGGATGTTCGTTGGAATGAATTGATATAAAGTCGAATATTGTATTGACCAATTGCAGGTACCATTTCTCCATGTCTGCTCGTCTGTCCGATTTGCGGAAAATTCCCTCACACGTTTCGGCAAAATCTTCGAAATTCTCCACGTACGGCAGTATTCCGCATTTTGAACGTTTTGGCATTTTTGCATCTTTAATTGACTGTATTTGCTGTTGCATGAATCGGTCGAAGTTTCGCTTGACATGAACCAAAGCCGAGGCAAAAGTCATGCTAAGGAATGAGTGGGTGTCTTGGGCTGACATCACATGCTGGGTTAGTCGCACCAAAACGTACAGGGAATAACTGAAATTGGAAATTGTATAGCTGCCTTGAGAAATATTTAATTTTTGAGTTGACTTTACAAACTATCCATCTTTTCAAAACTCTGTATAAAGCTTATCAGTTCAGGTTCCAGACATCCGAATAAGGTTATCATAAGCTTTCGAACCTCTTCGTTGATTTGCCGGTCGATTTTTTTCTGAGGTAAGAGGTTACCTATCAAAATACACACATTTACAAATAAAAATATTGAATTAGTTTGAAATATATGAAAAAGAAAAGACAAAATAACGACTTGAATCTTGTTCCTTTGGTTCCGGCTGACTTTCTAGGGCATCCAATGTTGTTTGAGTATTTTTAGTCGTGGGACTTATCACATCCATTTGGAAGAAATTTATGCAAAAAAGTTGTTCTTGTAAGGCGACTGGCTCCAATTCAGCTAAGACTTTCTCTAGAATCATGTCGAATTTCTCCCTATCGGCGCTCTCAATACCACTTGCCCAGGATTCTTTATTGACACCTAATGTCCCATAAGGCACTATAACTGCTGATTTTTTTGACGAAGTCGAACTATCTAAATCTTCTCGAGACGTTCGTAGCTTTTCTGAGATTTGAAGTCGAGCCTGAGGATGTAAAAATCATTCACTCATTTCATTCCGATTCAAAACAAAACCACAAAAACCCCTACCAAAGTAAAGAAATTCCGGATGTCTCTTTCATAGATTTTGCTTAACGATGTTGTGTACACTCTGGTCAAGCCATCATAAGTTTTCCGATCCATTGCTTTTGTCCAGTGCATCAGTTCTGTATAGGCTACTAGCTCCTTGTGAACCGACGAATGTTTAGGAAGAACTAGCTCAGTGGAGGAGAGTGGCGTGTCTCCGAATTCATTTCCCAAATGTATAAATAAATTATTCACATAACGACTAACGGTAATGGAAAACTTTGCCTTCCATTTTTCAAAGCGTTTTCGTTGGTCTTGTACCGCTTCGAGACGCAGCAGCGAAGGATCTATGTCACTGTTCATTGCTTGTTGTAAGCTCTTGGCTGCTGCTATGGCAGCTTCTCTACCAGCAGCAGTCTTCAGGTCAGGCTCGTCCAGTGCTTGTTGGTGTGAGTGAGGCAGATCAAGTTGGGTCTGTGATTGAAATTCAATTCAAATGAGAGATAAGGAAATGGTGGTCAACTTACTATAACTCGGTTAAGTTCCTTCAGCAGTTTAATGTTGTTGTTGTTTGCGATCTCGATCATCGCGTTCTTGCCACCAATCTTTTCCATGGTCTCTCGAACGTGTCCTAAAATCTCTTCATAGGCATCCAGACGTGTTTCGAACTTCTCAGCCTCGACAACGGCCGTTTCAATGTGCTGCATGAGAATGAAAACTTGCTGCTCTGACGCCAACACACTTTGGACGTTAGCCTGCATTTGAAACAGAGAGGTTAAAGATTATAACAGTAAGAAATCCTTAAGTCTCACCCCATCTAGGTCATGCAACTCCTTGCTAAGCTGCTCTATAAAAGTCTCCGCATCCTTGATGGCAAAATCACACTCTGTGAACAACTTCATTAGCTCCGTGGCTTCTTTGTCGGAGATCATTTGGAACTCGGAGCTCTCTCCGTCTTCGTCTTCAATGTCAGCGTTGGCCTTGTTTCCGCCTCCACTCGCAGCCATCTTCTCTGGTGACATCTCCGTAAGCCAGGCCGCAGGGACATTGCGGAACTCAGCCCGATTGGAACGGACGTATTTGTTTACTTGCTTATACAGCACTGCTATGAAGTTCTGTCTTTCGTGCAAATTGATGGCATACCACTTGTAGAGTTTCTCCACCTGAACATCGAATTCGTGGGTCTCGAATTCTTCGCTCTTGCCATCAACTAATTTGATTTCGTCCAACTGCCAGCATCGTTTCTTTTTGTACTCACCTTCTTTTTCGGGGAGTTTTACTAAGCATACTGTTACCACGGGAATGGGAGGAGGAGTTGTGACGATGCAGAGATAACAAACCTTCTTCTTTTTGTAGGTTTTCGTGACTGTGGCCACAGAGAGAACTCTTTCGCCGGTGCTGTTGAATAGGTCTTTTTGCAATATGTGCTTTATGTTGGCTAGAGTTCCAATGGTTAACATGTTTGATATATTTGCTTATTTAATTAATTTAAGTTAATGAAAAATATATGAAAAAGGGTTAAACCAAAACCATCGATTGAGATTTTTTCCCAATCAGAACAATAAAAACAAATGTCAGTTTTTGAAGTTTAGATGACATTCGAAATAGCAGAGCTGCTCAAACTGTTTGTTGATGGGAATTTCTTTGGAGGGAAATTATGTTGAGGTTGAACGAATTCAGCACTTACGCCACTTAACTAGTGTCGAATTATTTATCTGTTGTATTTGATTTGTCCCCAATGGCTTAACTAAAATTAAAAGAATTGCTTGAAGTACTTAAGTGAAAAATTCAAAAAATTAGATAGAAGCTAAAAATAATTAGTTTAGCTAAAGTCACGGCTCAACTTTCCATTACAGCAGCACTAATTTCGACATGCGTTTTTTTTTTATTTGATAGATATGTGCAAATAAAAAATAATTATAGAAATTTTAGAGCGAGGAAACATTTATTTCTGTTTTAAATTCATTTTTAAAGTTCACTTTTTTACATACAAAACACGCAAAAATGGTTGATTTTGACATTTCTTCCCTGTTTTTTGTTCAGTGTTGCCATACTTGATTTTTTTGTTGGGGATTTCTTTGATTTTAGTGCTCAAATACAAAAAAGTACTTTGCATATACCCAAACTCGCACCCACCCCAAATCCTATAGTGATAAAACCAGGGGGGTGGCAGGGGGCAGCATGCGCCCCTTACATACCTAGCTGTTAGTACGCCGTACTATCAATTCAAAAAAAATTGTTTTAGGCTCAAAAACGAAATATAAAAAAAGTAGGGTTAAGCCCGAAAAAGAAAATATTTTTTTTATGACTTAAAGGTGTTTCCTCGCCTTAATATTTAAAACATGTTCTATTGAGACCTCTACCTAACTGTAAAAAAAAATCAGAAGAAAATTCGTGCTGCGGTAATGGAAAGTCGACCTATTCTGTTCAATGATCCCTCTTTATTAACTGCATTCAAGACATGCAAACTAATAATCTATTTTTTGAATAGTTAATAAATTAACACTTCTGTGTAAGTTAATAAAAACCTGAAATAAATAATATTATTTCAACTGTGTTTTAACCTTTGCATTTCATTGCGTTGCCAACCTAAGAATTTGTTCCGAATTATAGAAATGTCAAAATAATCCCAATCGATAGTCGTCCATCGTGACTTCGATACTCGTTCTGACCGTGTGAAAAATCCCAACTTTTTTGATTATTTTTCTCCGCACACTGTCAAGTCGAGGCAATTGTGAGTAGAAATCAATCTTCAAATTTCTCTAAAAAATAAATTATCAAATTTACGCATTCTTTTTATTTTATTCAAGACATAATTCCATAAACTTAGTCAACATGTTGGTCAAACAAATTGTATCCCAAGCCCTTTTGTTGAGAAATGGTAAGATACAAAAAAGTTAACTACATATCGTTGGTAACCTTACATTACATAATATTTAATCATTTCCCTGAATAAAAAAAAATATATATTTCCTTATTTGCCAGCTGGTGCATTGTCTCGTGCTGCCTACCATGCCGGTGGACACCACAAGACCACAACAATGAACGACTTACCAGTCCCTGAGGGAGATTGGCAAGAACATCATTCTCGTCAGAATTCCAAATACAACGCTGTCCTGATTACTGGAATTTTGGTTTTGGGTGGTACTATTGGATTTGTAAGTTTTTAAGATTGAAATTTTGTTGTATTTTTTGTAATTTAAATCAATCTTTATTGTTTTTAGGCTAAATCATCAGGAATCATCTTCTTGAACTCAAAACCACCAAAGACCTACGAATAGACAACACACCATTTCCAGGATAAGAATGTAGCAAGTTGTTAAATAGTAAAATAAATGTTTTGCAATTAAGCTAATTGTACATTTTTGGCATTTTTATTGTTCAAATTCAAGTATTATTTTCTATTATGGGGACTGTTTCCTTACTTCAAATTTTTGTGCAAAGTTCTTACAAATTTTCTGCACTAAAAATATTATGAGAGCTCGGAGTGACATAATTTTTTGACAAATATCTATCTACATAGATGTAGTCTCTTTCCCTAGGTAAGTAAAAGTCAAAAACATAATTTATAGATTGATTGGAAAACGGACTTCGTTAAACTTTTTGTGTCAATAGGTTTACAAAAGTAACGTATTTTGTAACCTGGTGTAGTGAAACACATTGGTTAACTAAATATAACGAGACACGACAAGTACACAAGTAGCTCCCTTTAAATATACATTTGTTCAAATAACGCAGCTCGTGTTATGAGTTTTACCTGGGAAAATTTAATTTAACTTTTATTCTACATTGATTTGTTATCGATAAATTCGCTTATTATGAGCGAACATAAATAATTCGTGTGAAACTTTTAATAGATCTAAGTTTCTTTGACAAATTCTAGTGTTTCAGTTTTTGCTCCCTTCTGTGATGCCTAGAAATTTCCCAGATGTTTACCTTTGGGTGCACAAGTATATCATGTATTTCGCGATTTTTCCTCATGACTGTTTGCAGACCTGCAATTTTTAAGGGGTATAAATTAAGAAAAGATAGGAAGGTGATTTAATAGGATGGATTTCGAGAGAATGGAATAAAGGATAACTTAGTTGGGAAGGAGAAGCACTTAATAGCTCATCAATTGTTGGGGAAGGGGCGGGCCTGTAATCTAGTACAGAAACAATAGCATAAATCAAACTCAACAAAATATTAGCCCTATTCTGTTATACTTTTGGAATGAGTAAATTTGTATCAATATTCAATTTTTAAAAATCTGAGAATTAATTTGGAATGAAGTGTGTATCAACTTTGGATCAATCCAGCGGATAAGAGAACATTTTGAAGAATAGGGCTGAATATAAAAACGTTTTCAGTAACTATCTACATTTCTGGGTTAGTTGATATTTCCAGGGCCCATTCGGAATTTTTGAAAGCAGACGTTCTCTAAAAGCTTTCCGATCACCCCCTTTCGGCACTTGAAAAATTAGTTTAGTCATTTTTCATTTTAAACTTCTTGTTCCAAAGGGCTTAAGGACTTTGCCTTGCAGATTCTTAAACCTTTACTCTTCTATTTAGAAGCTAGGTAGTAAGTTAATCAGTAAGCATACAGAGAACCATGCTAGGACAATCATTTACACTACAAAGATTTAAAAATGTACAACTGATTTTTTTAAAAATTTATTTCTTAAATTTTAGATCTTAACATATTTTCAATAAACTGGACCATCGTCCAAATTGTCATCTTCTTCATTATACGCTTCTCCATTATCAAAGTAACTATTACCATAGTCGTTTTCATCGTCCATTTCATCATCAGCTCTCAAATCCTGCTCGAAGAAAACAAGTAAATTTAAACAATAATAGGTGCCTTAAATAACAAAAGCAAAGCGTTACCTCTTCTTCTTCCTCTTCAGCTTCAGAGTCGGATGCTTTCTTCTCATTCAAATCAGGGTCAACATCAGTCTTTTCTTTTTCTTCAAGTACTTTCAGTGTATCATCAATATTCGCTGCTTTTGGTTTCTTTGCTGGTACAGTAGTTTTGGCACTCGTTTTACGTTTATTAAACATAGGAGACAATTCACTGGGCATTAAATTCCATGGAATATCCGCTTTTATTTTGGTTTTTGAGTTTTCAAGGGCATTCTTTTGGATTGGAAAGATTTAAATTAGTACAAAAAAAAATGTAATTTGAGTTTTACTTACAGCATATTGATCTGAATAGCGCAGGATGTTGGCTTTTGTGACTTTTGGCGTGATATAATAGGGAGAGTCTCTCATGTGATTTAAAAAATCTTCCTTCCAGAGGATTTGATAGTTTTGTGAGGCAGTTGTCTGTGGGTTTAACAATCATTAGGTAGAAGACTTTATTTATTTATTTATCATTTGGATTTAACCTCCATTGTAACAGGCTTAGACATAAGTGGGGGGAAAGTTGGTGGAGGTGCTAGTTGTACTTGAGGCATGTCCTTTCCAATACAACCCATAGCTTGAAGTTGCTCTTGAGTTAACGACGATGTCTTGCCACCTCGTCCTCTGCCAGCCATCGTGTTGTTTTATTTTGTTTTAGTTCTTACAACTTTGAAGAGGTTGTTGCAGTTAAAAATTAACCAACAATTTAAGGCACATAAATATGTAGTTAGTTTTTTTAAACTTTAAAGTTAAAACATAAACAGAACAAGGTGGTATTTGGCATTTGGCTTTGAGATTTTTTTTTATTTGACAGTCATTTGACATGGGCGCGTTCATCTTCACATTCATTCAGGTCATTTCTTAAGGGCTTGATCATTCGGTCACGGGCTGGGGTAGTGTGAGCGAAAATTATTAACTTGTAAAAATTCTTCACTCTCGTCTTTGTATATAAAACCTATAGTACTACCATCGTGGATTTTTATGAGGGCGGGACCTAGTGGCTAAGGCTTAAATTTTGTATACAAGACTTATAACGCCATTTTGCGGCTACGACGTACGTAAACAAAAACAGCTCCATGATAATACTATAGATTTTATGCACAAAGTTTTCGTGTTTATATCACATAGGAAGTCTAAAACGGCTTTCAATGTGTCCATAAAGAAGTTTTTTGTAGCTTGTTCCCATGTTGTTGTTGTTTTGTAGGGTTTTCTCACAAACGTTGCTTAATATTCAATTTGCGTTTCAAATTTCTTTGAAATAAGTAGAGTTGGTTGAACTTTAATTTTATACTAAGCTTGTCTCACGGTTAAATCTTACTCAAGGCTAATTTGTTCAAAGAAGGTCATCTTTAATATATGATTATACCAGTTCATATATCCTTAAAATGCTTTTTGCAAATCTACGGCTTTAATCAGTGGATTTCGAATAACTAGCACCATTAAACTAGACCCTCGGACAGAATTATCAAATAAGTGATTAATAGACATTATTCTTTTCTAGCTCAGAAAAGAGTTCTAAACAAAGTTTGAGCATATGCTCAACAAAGCGTGTTCTGAGCGCTGAGAATAATTTTGGAAACACACCTAAAGACATCGATGACACTATTTGAAATTTATTAATTAACTTGTCATTTTTTTCCACAGAAACAAGAAATAAGATTCAAAACTTAAATTAACACTGAAAAACTCGCATATTGTGCCCTGAGGAGGTGACTCATTTTGACATTTCTAGTTTTTCAAAGGATACAAATGTTAACCCCTTTTTAACTATTGATTTGACGTCTCAATTTGAGACATCAAATTGACTCATTACAATACAAAAAATCAATGTCATCATTAGAACAAATATTACACAATTATTTTCCATAAAAACCTACATATCCAAGAAACATGATCAATTAAGAATTTGAAATGACATTTTAGCATTCTTCCATTCATTTGAAAACGTCAAGAAATTATTTTCTAGTATCTAGTGTGGAGAGGGGATTAATTCCACAAGATCACTTAAAAATCGAAACTGGCAGTGCTAGCTCGATAATTTCAACTTGACATTTTAAAACGTCAAAATTGTTTGCTTAGCCCTTGGACGTAAGCAATTTGTAAAATTCTTGCAATGTTTTAACTCGAACTTATCTTCCGGCAAAATATTAATTATTTAATAAAAAACAACAATCAATCTTTATCATGTCGGATAAATTTAACGGATTTAGCCCAGAAGATATTAACAAGATCACTTCAAATTCAGTAAAAACAAGTAAGTAACAACTTGTTGCTTTTATAGAATCATTAAAACTGATCAAATTAAACATCTTCTTTTATTATTTTTCCCACAGTGAAATCTGCCACAATCAGAAGTCATGGAATCCGAAGGATGCCGGATAAAAAAGAACTGGCACGATCACAGGAGAATCTTAAAATAAAGAAGCCGGCTCAAAAAAATAATCCCAACGCTGTTGCGACGACCTTATCACAGGCACAGGAGGATTCAATGGATGAAATAAATTTAAACAAAAGCATGTCCAAGTCCATTGAAGGTGCTTTATTCTATCAACCTATTCCTAAAGTTCAACAAACAATCCAAAAAGAGCCTTCCGATATCTCACAGTCGCCTGATATTCCAAATGATAACAATGATAATTCATTTAATGACTCCTCCATATTACCAGAACCATCTGAAAATATTGAATCTCCATTTAAAGGAGTGTCACTGAAAGATTTTGAAGTTCATCGAAAACTAATCGAGGAACAAAATAAGCAAAAGAAGGACTTACTTCACAAAGCCATCGAAGCTCAGTATGAAATAACTTCAACACTTTCAATGTATTTTTCTCACTATTCTATTTTTTTGTTTAATTAAATTAGTTCACAAAAAACTGCTGCCGAGGCGAAAAAAATGGAAGAAATCAAAAGTGAACTGTCCAAGCTTGATAATGAACTAGCTACCGACGTGGCTCTCTTAAGAAAGCAAATTGATGCCGCGTGCATCCAATATGCTAGCATTGAGTAAGTTTTATCTAGTAAATATAATGTTTGTTGTATGTCTTTATTGCGTTTATGTTTAGAAAACAATACAATAAAGTTGAAGCACAATTTTTGAAAGCCAAAATAGATTTGCACAATGCCTCTGAGAAGAAGGAACTCCTTACCGAACATTTGTGTACTGTAATTGCTCACAATGAAGATCGAAAAGCCCAAAAACTATCTGAGTTAATGCACAAAGTGGGACTTACTCCATCGGGAGATTTTGCAGAAACCCCAAATGGATTTCACAATACTGATTCTCCATCATCAACTTAAAAACTTAAATAATGCGCCTAACTGCAGGCAGTTTTCTGAGTTTATTGTTGTTAGATTTCTTTTTAATTATAAGTCGATATTCAATACTTAAAGTTCGTGACAAAATCTTAGCCAGTTTAATAATATTTTTAGTAATTGTAAATTTAACTGTTAAAAGTGCAAAGCAATATTATACCTAATTTTTAATCTCCCACCAATACAGTGGTTCTATATTTTATTTATAATGCTTTAATTGTGTTATGTATGTATTACAATTATTTTTATATACTCACCATTGTATTTTTTATAAATAAAGAGATTTATTATAAAACAAAATATATCTTGCTTTAATTTTTAAATTTAAATTATAAAATTTTCAGTTAATTGTTTAACCGAATTAATTAATTGAGGCGGGTAAGCTTTTAAAATGGTCTTTCATTATTTCTATTTTTTCTTTTAATAAACCAAACTAATTACTTTCTTAATCTCGCCTTTTTAAATTATATTTGTTTTTTTTTTTTTAAATTTGATTGTTCCCACGCCTATTATCAAACAAATCAGTGTTTTGTCAGTAAAAAAGGTATCATAGCAGCAGAAAGCTAGCATAGAATTTACTTGCGTTATGCTAATCAAGTAGGATTATAGCTACAAATCGTTTCCACTTGAAATCAATTAATATAATTATAAAGATGATTTGTATCATTCTATTTTTGAGAGATTTTCAATGTTCATTGCATCTAAAAAGGTGTAAATATTTGAATCGGTGTATAAAGAGGTGTGATTTTTCTTTCTTAACAAATGTTGTTGGGTCAAAAAGTTCTGTCTCAAGCGATAACGGAAAGACTTAGATGTGAGTAAAGTGATTCCGATAGATCAGTGTCTTTCTTTCTAGAATATAAATGTAGTTTAGTATCTACATAGATGTGGTAGCTTGGTTTAAAAAATTGGTGTTTTGATGCAGAGTTTCGCATCTTACCGTACCGTTATGCTTGGGTAATTATGATTATTTTTATCTAGGGTATTTTACGAGTAGATCTCTTACATAATTAATGATAATAAATGTTTTGATTAAGGAAGACTTTTAGGACATGTACATACATAGACGTTGGGAGGAAATCAGAGATAAAGAAGACAAGGGGCTTAGCAGTTTCATTTTCTAGTGTTATGACAAAAAAAATATGAACTAGCAATCTACAAAGACAGAAACACAATTACCTATTTTTTATGATAATTCCATGATGTCGCCCAATTAAGAACAATAATACACTTTTGTTTTTAATATATTTTTTGAGTGCTAATCAAACGTTTTTCTACTTATTTTTCACGTGGTATGGTTTTGGCACTTTTTTAAGCTCCATTTTAACAATTATTTTAGATGAAAAGTTATTTTTAAATTGCCTACAAAGCTGTTATCTTTGTGAATTATGAAGCCATTTGGGAACAAAAAAGTTTTATAAACAACAATATGGTATGGTAGAGGAGAGGATAGACCTCCTATATTGCAACATTATTATTATTTTTTAGGTATAACTTTATTTAAATTTAAAATTAATTACTTTTTCAATCATTTACAAATAAAGCCCTACTAGGAATTTTCAATATACATATTGTAATATTCGGCTTGGTCCGATAATTAAAACTTATTCACACTTCGTAAATAAAAACACAAATTCACTTTATTTAAATTACTAACAAAATTTCTTTATTCCACACTTTCCATTATTACTTTTTAAAACACAGTCTTTACTCTTCAAACACAGTCTTTTCTTTATAGCAATTCACAATCCATAATCCATACTGAACCGCTTCGCTTCCGAGCGCCTATTTATATACCTCAAATCGGTTCGAGAATCTACAAGGTTGTTCTCGATGCTTAACGAAGTTCTCCACTTTATCACTAGATGCTTACCCCTTTCGAGGTTCTTATATGCGCTGAATAAGTTCCCCTCTATACCACTAGATGTTTCTCGATGCTTATAGAAGCGAATTCTCCTCTCCACTAGATGTTGCCCCTTATTCTAAATGTTTTATTCTACTATAACACGATATGAAGAGAGTATACACATTACATTGCCCCCTCCTTAGGATTGATCGTCCCGAACAAATCCATTGTTCTCATCACCACTGTAGCGATGTAGCCGGTCGCGATGTACAACTTTAGGTTTTCCTCTGACTCCCTTTTGTATCCGGTACACGACATCGTTGATTTTTGTAATGACTGTATATGGACCTTCCCAGTCGCGTTGAAGTTTCGGTGACAACCCCTTTTGTCGATGGGGATTGTAAAGCCACACCCGATCTCTTGCTTGGAACTCTGTTGTTGTTGCTCGTATATCGTAGCGTGTCTTCATTCGGTCACTGAACATCTTTATTTTCAACCTGGTATTGTCGTGGATCTGAAGGGGTCTTTCTTGTTGAGCCTTCCTCAACTCGTCGTTGCTCCAGCCATAAATGGGATCGACTCTGGTTCGTTGGACAGTAACCACTTCTTTTTCTTCTTGTCGTCTGCAATGCTTACAGTCTTCCTTATATGGTCTGCTCTTGTTGTTAGGTTTCGTTGGATAAACCTGGATGTCGTTCCTGGGGCCATCGATACCAGAAACCAGCTTCTGCCCCTTAAAGTTGGTTCTTATTCGTTTTCCCGGGTGGAACACAACTTCGGAAGCAACGTTGTTGGTGTTACTTTGGCCAGTTGAATTACTTCTGTTTCCAAAGTGTTGCCATGCGGTTCCTCTTCGCGGTAATCTGCACTGTCGCTGTAGATGCCCAGTCTTATTGCAGTTCCAGCATCGTGCTCGTCCGCCTCGCTGACTTCTTTCCACAGTAGTCTTCTGACAAGAACATTCTTTAACTTCTAATTTTCTTACGCGATGCACGTTTTGGGAAGCTTGTTCTGCAGCTTCCATCGTCAGAGCGAAAGCCAATGCTTCTGGTAGTGTTCGCTTTCCGGCAATGCGGATAGCCCTTTGGAGATTTATATCGTCCACAGCTCTCACAAAGGCTTCAACAGCAAGTTGATTTATTATCTCATTACCAGCTGTTGGATATGCCAGGTGAACCAATCGCTCGATATCTGCCTGAAGCTGCTGTAGAGTTTCACCTCTTTTCTGTGTCCTATTGTTAAGCTGAACTCGGAAGAGTTCTGCCATGTGGCTATTCCCAAACCGCTGTTCGATTGCGTTTACCAGAACTGTGAAGTCACCACTCTTCTCTGCTGGGATGGTTTGTAGCAGTTCAGCAGCAGATCCTCTTAAAGCAAGCGTAAGAGCAATGCATTTTTCCTGATCGTCCCAGCCGTTTGTTAACGCTGCTGCTTCAAACTGTTTCTTGTAGATTGGCCACGGAATCTGACCATCAAAGCTTGGAGGATTCACTTCTCTCTTCCTTGAGCACTCACCAGAAGGTTCTCGAGCTTTCATCTTTCGCACTTTTTCTAGTTCATTTGTGAGGGTTTCGATTTGTTTGTTCATTTTCTCGAAACGTGCATTTTGCTTTTCGACGCGCTCTTCGAGAGTATTGATTTTCTGTTCGAAGTCCGCAAACCTGCCTTCTAAAAGGTTTCTCTGTTCGTCGAACCGCTCTAGAATATTCTGCTGTTCTTGCTTTTGGTCATTCCTTTGAGTTTCTAGTTTCTTAAGAACATTCTCTTCAAATTTGGATAAAAGAACTGACATCATGTTAGATAAGGCAACATTTGCATTTACCTCTTCCACTTTTGCTTCTAATTCGAAAGCAAACGTATCTGGGTCTTCATTTTGCTGCTCCAGATATTCCTGCAGCCGTTTCACGAGTTCGGTTTTTACGCCTGTCCCACCTAAGCCACGTTTGCTTAGTTCGGCCTTTAGCTCTGGGACAGTTAAGTCTTTCAAAACTTTACTCATTTTTTTTTTTTTTTTCTAATTTTTAACTTCACTACTTCACACAAAATAGTCCAATCACTGCTCACTGTTTTTATTCTCAATAAGTTTTAATCCCTTATTCTGACACCAATGTAATATTCGGCTTGGTCCGATAATTAAAACTTATTCACACTTCGTAAATAAAAACACAAATTCACTTTATTTAAATTACTAACAAAATTTCTTTATTCCACACTTTCCATTATTACTTTTTAAAACACAGTCTTTACTCTTCTAACACAGTCTTTTCTTTATAGCAATTCACAATCCATAATCCATACTGAACCGCTTCGCTTCCGAGAGCCTATTTATATACCTCAAATCGGTTCGAGAATCTACAAGGTTGTTCTCGATGCTTAACGAAGTTCTCCACTTTATCACTAGATGCTTACCCCTTTCGAGGTTCTTATATGCGCTGAATAAGTTCCCCTCTATACCACTAGATGTTTCTCGATGCTTATAGAAGCGAATTCTCCTCTCCACTAGATGTTGCCCCTTATTCTAAATGTTTTATTCTACTATAACACGATATGAAGAGAGTATACACATTACAATATGTATGTATGTTAATAAGAACAGCTCCAAAGTGGACTTAATTAATGAAAGTGTGAATTAAAATGCTTTTGTGATTGATATCCGAAACATATTTTTGCTATAAATTTCGATTTCAAATGTATGGGTAATTTCTAGATACTTAATATTCAAAATAATGGAGTTTTTTCCTCCTCGACCTTCTTCTGAACACGACAAATCTCAATTTTAAGCCGGGTTTACATTCAAAGTAAAGTGACTCTTTTCTCTTAATTTGGACATTTAGTTTTACTGAAAAATGGCCAAAAAAAAGCAGACAAATGTTCTTTTCTATAAATTGAAAACTTAAAAATTTCATTCAGAATCAGAAAATCAGAATTAAATTTAAAAATACGTATGTATAAGAAATAATTTTTGTTAAAAATATTTATTTGAATTGTTTAAAATAAATTAAAATACATACTTAATTGACATTTAATTCTCAATCTAGAAGTTTAATGCCTAATTCTTCACGCAGTTGAGAAATTGGTTGTTTCCATCTTTCTTCCCAATATACAGCCATAAGTGGCTTGATTGATTTTCCATTTTGTATCGACCATGGAAGGTATCTTGAAATATATTCTTTTCTTTGTCTACAATTAAAAAAAAAAAAAACACAAATAAAATAACGATAACAAGAGTGCTTTGAAAAACTATAGAAATTTATATCCCATTAATCAAATTGTCTCAAAATAAAAATGTTTCTCAATGTATGTACAGTTACTCTCAAAATTGAGCGTACACCAGCAACAAAAAAAAACTGTTTTGCTGTTTTGAATGATTAAAATGTTATGTTTTTGGTATTTTGTTTTCAATTTTCTTTTATTTAATATTTTATGTGAAATTAACAAGACGAAAAACAACAAAAACTATTACTAAAAATAATAACAATTCAATAAACTAAAAAAATCATCAAATGCACTGCACAAAATTAAGCGTACACTTGGAATTCAAAGCTTACAAAAACGTCATTGAGTGGTCAAATTTAAATTTTAATATTTTGTAGGCTTCAAGTCGCCGTGGCATCGATTCAACAATTATTTTATTAGAAGACTGGGGTATATTTTCCCAAATTTCGGTGATCTTCGCTTTTAATTGATTTTTGTTGGTTGGGTTGCAATTCTGCAACATTCGCTTTATTTCTTCCCACAAATGCTCGATGGGATTGAGGTCCGGTGACTGGGGTGGGGTCTTGAGCTGGTTTCTGGCATTATACAGCAACCATTTTTTCACAACAAACGATGTGTGTTTTGAATCGTTATCTTGTTGGAAGTGAAAGGTTGCTGATAAATTCAGTTTTTCTGCAGACTGACGCATATTTCTTTTAAGAACGTCCAAAAATTTCCACTTGTCCATGATTGTGTCAATAAATTCAAAGTTCCAAGTCCCATTTGCCGCCATTGAACCCCATAACATAACATTACCTCCCCCATGCTTAACAGTGGCACGCAAATTCTCTGTCTTGAACTGAGTATTGGGCTTTCTCCAAACAATTTGCTTTCCTTCAGATCCAAATAAGTTAATTTTGGTCTCGTCCGAAAACAAAACATCGTTCCAGAAACTTTAGGGTTTGTTGAGGTGCTTTTTAGCGAACTCAAGACGTTTTCGCTTATTAATTTTGGAAATAAGAGGTTTTTTCCGAGCAACTCTGCCGTTAAAATCATTCTTCCGAAGAACGTGACAACAGTTTCGGTTGAAACTGTTCTTTCAATGAGTGTCGCAATTTCGGCCGCCAAGTTTGGACACTCGTTTTGGGGATTACTTTGAATTTTCTTAAAATTACTTCTTCGTCTTACTGAAAAAAGATTTTTTTTTTCATCCTCTTCCAGGTTTGTTTAGGATCATACCTTCATACCGATATTTGTTAAGTATTTTTTGAACCGTTGAATTTTCCAAAAACATTGCATCTTAATAATGAAAAGTAACAATTAACTAATTCTCAATTGAGTATACGCTCAATTTTGGGAGTAACTGTATGCACATACATATATCTAAATTTAAGTTCAAATTTGTTTAAAAAAACGTACAATTAAAAATATTCAGGCTAAATTGCACAGAAAATTACAAAATTTCATAGTTAAGGAGAAGTTTTCTTGGTATTCTGAACACATATTTTTGTAATTCATTGAAATTTTATAATTTTATCTACAACTCGGACCACCCTAATGCATACTATACAAAAAAATGTATAGTTTGAAAATACGTTCTAAATTCGGAGTAAACTCTTTTCTCTCTAAACATGATAAATGAATGTTATATTTTTACACATTTCGAACAAAAATTCCTTAACAGTAGTTGAACAAATGTATGAGCATTTTGTATCTACAAACACATGTAGATAATGTAGAAGCAATTGTTCCATTTTAATTTTTGTTGATAAGAGTTGTGATAAGAAGACTGATGTATCATTCCAAACAACAAATAAAATTAATAATAACTACTCTAACCTCTATACATCAATGTAAGACCGACAAAATTATTATTTATACCCATCATATTTATACTTACTTTGGCCTTAACCGAGCAGCTCCGAACACAGCACCTCCATAGCACATTGGCAAGCCAGTATTTAATGCTTCAACCCATTTAACAGCAACTTCACCCAACATATTAGTTGGCATACCTAAGATCGTATGCACTAGGTCATGGCATTCTCGATAACGCGTCATAACATAAGCCAGCTGTGCATCTTCAATAAAACGAACCTCCATTCGTGAGTCCGGTGTAACATGCTGAAAGATGTTTTCTTGTAATCTAATCTTTGTTTTTTGTTTATGTTTCTTAAGAAAAATGTACATTATCGTCAAGAAATTTCACATAAGATCTGCCAAAACTTTCTTCGGGCAAACTTCTTAGATAATTCATGTCAACAGTTGTCGTATTAATACGCGGCTTATCAGCTAAAATACGCAGTCCCTCTTCGGTGGCTTTCATAGTTGCAAGCATATATTGGAGAGCATTTGTGCCAGTTGTTTCTCCCAAACATGCGATCATATCATGACTGAGATAAAGGAATTATTAAAATTATTTGTTGCTGATAAATCAATGATGGTGGGTCAAATGAATCAACTTTTCTTTTACAAAAATATAATCAGAAGAAAAACCTCTTAAAATATTAGGTCATATTAGTTCGATTGAGAATCGCTGTTTATTATTGTCATTTGTTTGATAAGCAAAATTAATTAATTAAGTCTGACCAACCTTAACTTGTATTTCTATATAACTAAATAAGTTTATATAATAAAATTCCAACTTACCGATGAGGGTCAACTATCGATGCAATTGAAGAACCTGCACTTAGTATAAATTTTTGAAATGGTGTCACTTCAATGCGGTTGTCCATAAATTCTTTTGTGAATTTATCCATGTTTTCTGTTTGATGTTGATGTTTAGACTCTTCACTTGATTCTGCATTGAATGAT
This sequence comes from Eupeodes luniger, assembly GCA_951509635.1. NCBI lineage: Eukaryota > Metazoa > Arthropoda > Insecta > Diptera > Syrphidae > Eupeodes > Eupeodes luniger. The sequence continues at coordinate 43,693,565 of OX608074.1, read as the reverse complement.
TCATTTTTAAGAACCGCAGAATCCCCTGCCAAAGAAAATTCGGCACGCAAAAGAGATGTTGTAGGTTTTTGGAATAACCCACCAGATAATCTTCTTAACATATTGTCTGAAATTTGTGTAGTAATAAAAATAAAAGTAATTAAGTTTATTTTCTAAATTAAAATGGTATGAGATAGAAAAAATGTGAGCAGAAATTTAAAACATTTCGGAGATTGAGATTTGGATAAAACGCCTCTACATATATTTTTTAATTCTTATAAGGGCTTAAATAAGTTTTTTTTTTAAATATAAAATGTGTACACAGTTAATTAATAAGACTATACTATTATGTAAGTCATTTTTTAACTAAAAAATTAAACGTTTGTATTATGTATACGGGTTAAAATCACAACTTTTTATGAGTTACTTTATTTTAAAAACAATATACTTAAAGCACATTTTGTTTAAAGTGATTGGTGACAATTACATTACTAATTAATTTACGTCACTCGAACAACATCGTAATTTGTCTTGCCTTAAACTTTTTACCGTTATTTTAACGGACTATGATAAGAGAAAAGGCCAACTGCATTCCTTCCCTTAAACAATTCAACCGTTATACTGATCGCACTTCTAGAAACGGTCATCCTCATCAGTAACATTGATTCCAACTTTGGCCGTACTTTTAAGCATAGAGATACTTTATAGTGCCGCACTATGTGAATGTGGAATGCTTTACCACGATTTCTCTGTCTTTGAAATGTTGAAATGTATAAAATTAATGTACCTACTCCAATAGCTCTTTTCTAATTACTCTCTTTGTTCCTAATGCTCACATTGTGCCTCAAGCATTTTAAGGGTATACAGAACATCTTTCGAGTGTGCGCTGAATATAATAAAATATCTTAAAAATATAGAAACATTCAAGTTTTTCCAGATTTATAGACCTTAACCATTTTTCGCCCTAAATAAAGTTTAAAGGAAACACCCTCTGAGTGCTTCTAATATCTGTAATAAAGCTTTTCTTTTTAATGTGTATTGAGTTGAGAGGAGAAATGATAGAACATCATTAAGTTAAGTTGAACAGAAATCTTGCCTCAAAAGTAAACGGATTTTCGAGATCTTCCACGATTATATAATGTTTGAAATAAAGGGTTATGTATTTTGCGGTTTCAAAAGTATAGGGCTGGAATTCGACATCTGTCAAACTAAGTTGTTAAGCCAATTTTTGTTTTCAGCTGAAAGTCTGACATTTACGAAAATGATTCGGTTAACTATCGCACAACACATAGATTGTTAAAACCTACTACAAAAATGGTGATTCTGTCACAGCCACATGTCGTGCTTTAAGAGGAGATTATGGTTTAAATAATCGTCCAACTACACAACCAATTGGCAAAATTGTGAAAAAATTTGAAGAGACTGGATTGGTTACAGACATTGTAAGGCCCTGCGCATCGTCCTTTTGCTCGTACCGCTGCTGTAAGTGAAAGTGTTGCCGAAGACCCGAATGAATCAATTCCTTATCGTTCTCAGGCATTTGGATCTACACCTACATCCATATAAAGTTCAGCTCACACAACAACTGAAACCAGCTGACCATTTACAACGTCGAAGATGGACGGCGAATTTTGGAATAAAATTTTCTTCAACGACAAAGCGTATTTCTCAGTCGGTGTGTATGTTAATAAGCAAAATTGTCGTATTTGGGGTTCTGAGAATCATCAAGTAATTGAAGAAAGGACATAACATCCACACACAAAAGTCATTGTGCGCTCTTCGGTCCGGAGGTGTGATTATTGCAAGGCTGCGTAATTTTTCGTCGTGGCGATATCATCTGGCCGCCGAGATCATGCGATTTGACACCGCTGGTCTTTTTTTGTGGGGCTACGTAAAACGGGAAACGGACATAATCCCGAAAATCAAAATCCCGAAAACCCACAATCCCGAAAACCCAAAATCCCGAAAACCCAAAATCCCGAATGGCCAAAATCCAGAAATTTTCTAAAATTTCTGATATTTATTTCAAAATTTCAAAAAAAAAAAAAAAAAAAACTTATAACATAAACATTCTTCTTAACATAAGAAGAGAATCTAACGGACTTTTTTTTCTAAGGTTTTTTTTATTGGTGACCTTCAAAAAAAAAAAATTGTAGGTTGTCTTTGCAATTCCCGATCTTATATAAAAAACAGTTTGCATTTCGAAAGCAGCCGAAAATTACCTCAAACAAAGTCGACGCTTGCAACAATTCGCGTGGTGGTCATTTAAATTATGTAGTGCTTCAAACATAATGTCAACGTTGAAGCTTTATAATACAAAAGAAATATCATTAAAAAAAATATTTTATATGTGTTTTATTTACGTTTACTTTTGAAACCGCAAATGGATAACCCTGTATAATATACACAACGCATTTCTCGACGTTAAAATGCCCTAGAATCTAATTTAAAGATCTTTAGAGTGATTATTTTTGTCACTTCGAATAAATTTATTCAACGAAGAACAACGTTTTTGACATCTGATAAAATTTTAAGAAAAATCGAAGTAACGATTTCTTTTTACAAAAAAAAAACTAAAAAAAGATCCACTACTAAAAGTTGATAAAAATTGATTTTCGACACAAAAATCTGGGCAACAATATTAAAGATATACATATTTTTATCTTATACAAAAAACATTGTTTTTAACATTTATGAAAATTTACAAAAAATTCCAACAGTGAGTTTTGTTTTTATAAAAAATATTAATCTACAAATATAGGAAACTACGCAGATTTGGTAAAAACTGATGTTCGATTTGAATATCTCGAGAATAGATGATGGTATTGACTTCGAACTTATTTAATTATATGCAAAAATTATTTATTAACGTGAGTGTTTTTAGAAAAATCCAATCGGTATTTTTCTTACAAGAAATAAAAACTTTCTAAAAATGCTGCTAAAATGAATACAAATTGGTTTTCGACCAAATATTTTTAGAAATGAAACTTATTTTTTCATTTCCAAAATATTGTTGATAACTTTTAGTTATTTTTGTAGAACTTGACAACTTTTTTACAAAACACAAAAATCTACAAGAATAACAAAAAACTGATAAGAAATGGTTTTCGACTCAAGTATTATGAAAACAAAGAAAGATATTGACCTAAAATTTTTTGGATTTTATTTTGAATTCGTTAGGTTTTGGATATATGTATGTATTTGGAGATTTTTGTTATTTAAGATTTTTGCGTACGAGATTTCTATTTTTACTTTTCTAAATTATAATCATTCATATGTACATAAATATATGAATATTCATATCGAGATAATATTCTGTCGTCGATCCTCATTCTGCTAGTATCGTATTATACATTTTTAATTTTCATTTATCTGTGGTTCAATTTATTTGCATTTATTGTGCGACTATAAGAACAGGTTTTTGCAGTCATATCGTAATTTCATTTCAATTACATATTTCAAACCACGAAACTTGTGTATCCATTTTAAACACAAAATTCAGATATTCATCAAATTTTTAGTTCGACTATTTTATTTACTTTTCTTTGAATAAGTTTTTAAAGCGATGATTCCAATATATTTACAAGCCGAGCATCTATTAAAATTGCTCAGAGATACGTCCAACAATTTGTTTAACATATTATTAAAATCTACAGTAATTCTTGGAACAACATTTCTACATACATATGTACGTAAGCCAAAAGTAATTAATCACAATCTTTCTTACCAATTTACATATGAACATATCAAAAAATGATAAATGCCAATGACATTGAAAGTTAATGATCAGCTAACAGCATCTACTTGGACGTTAGATATGTATGTATGTACATAATAAAAGTCTGTATAAGAATATCTTTCAATCATGATTACTTACACACGATCCAAAGTTTGAAACACAAAATCTAAGATCCCAATAACTAGGAAACCTTGTTTTGTATTAACTTAAATTAGGTATTAACTTTCCGACAGCTTGTGTTTTTTTTTCTTTGGAGCAATGACTTCATTGCTTCTTTTTTTTTAAGCAAACTCATGTTTATTTGTTTAACATACATACGAGTGTACATAATGAGGGTTTATATACAAGTGTTTATTTAATTTTGTTTGTCATAAAATCTGAGAACATTCAACTCAACAACAACAACAACTGTATACCGACCTACTACATACTGCAGGAAGTACAATAATCAAAATGTAATACAATAAATAAAAAATAAACAACAAGGGATTTATAAGGTTCGCATCTTAAATACATACAGTGATGGACATGAAGTAAGTACACATGTAGAATAAAAATAAAAATTAACGAAGCCAAACAAAGTGATTTTTACAAAAGTTTAAAAAATGCGCCAAATTATGTACAGGCAAAACATTGATATTTTTCTAATTTTCTCCTATAGATATAACATAAAATATTATTTTATATCACTGAAAATACTTAATATGTATACTTAATTAAATAATTAGCTTATAAAATGGATATAACAAAATTTATATGAAATTAAGTATTTTATTTTATTCTATAAATGTGTTTTATTTATGTCCACCACTGTACATAAGTAGATATATTTATATGAAGTAGGTACACAATTTCAATTCTATTAAAAGATATCATATCTACAAAAGTCATAATTATAGCTCTTTAACTATAGGTACCTAGATCTACATACATACATACATAAGTAAATATGCCCGTTTTGTTATGATTAATTAAAGTACATATTATCATAACTGTCATATTAATTTCATACTCGTAAAAAAAGTAAATTTATAATAGAAATGTTTAGATTTAACTCTTGCAAAGAACTGACATTTATATTTTATTTAAACTTTTTGTTTAGAGAAATATTTGTTTAATTTATTTATAATCTTTTTTTGTTAGTTACAATGAGCGTCGAAACGATATTCGTTTTATAAAAAAAAAAATATTTTAAAAACTACAATCACACCTTTATAACCCAATAACCTGCCATTTTGGAGTACCTGCATTTTTCATTATTTGCAGTAGAGCAGCAATAGGAAACAGGCTATTTCAAGCAGTTTTGAAAGAAAGAAATATAATGTAGCTTTGACTTTCTTTCTGCAATATGCTTATTAGTATTATTATTAATTTTTAAAATAAAGATTTGTATCTGTAGGTATTAAAGGTTGTAACTATTTCATGAAGTCAAAAATTAAAAAAAAAAATCCAATGCAGAAATGTTAGTTAAGTTAAGTATACACGTTTGGAAGATCTTCCAATATTGGCAGATTTTTCGCAAAACATTGGGCAGGTTCAGGCGACATAAGGGACTTGAAAGTAAGGCAAGTTTCTAGTATCTGATTGGTTAGCTGCCAAAGAATTGTCTTCTAATTAATTTATTGGAAAGTTGACTGGAAAGTTAGCCAAGAAAAATATTCCTAACAAACAAGTGAATTTCACTTATGTCAAAATGACAGCTAATCATAGTTTTTAATTCAACTGAGAGCTGAACTTTATTACTCTGTGATTTATATTTTTTCTGCACAATTAAATTATGTTAAAGGGTTCTTTGTCAAATTGGAAAAGGAATAAGTAATATTTCCTTAAAATACAAAATTCAGGTCGAGATGGAATTGTAGCTTGCCCGAGAGGTGGTTTGTAGACAATTAAGTTTTTGGTAGTTTTTGCATTGTCAACTGAATGTAGAGGCTAGTGAAGTAAAATTCCGCGTTTGAAATGTATGACACTTAAAACAAAACAATACTAGTTGCCTTGGTCAACATTAACGTTTAAAGAATGCAGTTGTCTGCAAATGAAGTCCCTTATGTTACCTGCCCATTGGGTGGGCAGGTTCAAGGCAAGTTTAGTCAAGAAAAATCTCCCTTACTATCCATACAAGTCTACTTAATGTAAAAATGAAAGTTGATCATTTTTGTTTATTCAACTGAAAGCTGAACTTTATTACTCTTTAGTTTATTTATTTTCTGCACAATTCCATCTTATGTTTAGTGTAATAGGGTTCCTTTTCAAATTGAAAAAAAAATAAGTAATATTCATTTACATTACAAAATACAAATCGTGATGGGCTTGTAACTTTCCTGAGGAGTGTTTTGTACACAATAAAGTTTTTAGTAGTTTTTGTACTATGATCTGACGGCGGTGGTAGCAAGTGAAGTAAACTTTTAAGTTTGAAGACACTTGAAAAGTAACTAGTTGCCTTGTCCAAAATGTACGTTCAAAGAAAGCAGTTCACAGCAAATGAAGTCCCTTATGTTATGTTGTCTGAACCTGACCATTTTAACCAATTTTCTACCAACCATTTAAACACAAATTTTTATCTGTCAAAAGTGACGGAACAAAAATTGGCAGTCAATCGTCGGCGAATGTTATATCAAAAAATTGTACTCGTCTAAATGTTGTGTTTTCAATTAATTTGAAGATTGTCCACTAATTGGATATTGGATGATGTTCTTTCCAACAACATTATCCAATATATAATTGGCAGACATTTTTTGAGCAGGAAAAAGATTGAAAAGGATGGGACTCATGAAGAACTTTTATAAGATAGACGTTATTGCCTGCTTCATTATATTGTTTCACTTTTTTTATATTTTATATTTTTTTAAATATTTGCACGACCTGTTGTTTTTACTCCTAAAATAAATTCTCATATTTCCTGTCATCTGTCGAGAAAATTGCCTTCCAATGAAATAATTGTCGGCAATTGTCAGCCGATTTTCTACCAAAAAATAGTCTTATATTTGGATAAATTCAACCACTTGATAGAAAATTGGCAATTGTCACCTAATTGGATTCTATTGGAAGTCTTTTGATATGGAATATTTGAATTAATTTTTTTTTTGGCGCATGCAACTTCGGCAATGTGTTAACGAGTGCGGTAGAGCTGTCAAATTTTCAGCTTAACTGTTTTTAAAATTGTATTAGCATTGGTGGATAAATTTGCCGAAAAATCCAAATCTGCAGATATGATCTTAAATCAAAAATTAATCAATTTATTTTGACCCATGGAATGCAAAACCAGGGGAAATTTGTGTTTTGATAGATCTGTATCAAGAATAATTTGATGTATTTTACCCATGGAAAATCCCATTAGCTGTAGTTGTAACATTTTTATAATATTGTAGTTAGGCCCAAATCCAGAATCTTAAATATATCATAAACTCTCTCATTTTTTAAAACTAGCTTCAAATTTTAGCCTCAAAAAACTTGCTAACATAAATCACATCATCCTATCAGATAAAAATTATTTTATTAAATTTGAATTTAATTTATAAGAATAAAATAAATTAAAATTTAATTGAATTCTTACAAAAATTATCAATTTCGTCAAATTAGAATGAAACCATACCCCACCGTAATTTCAATGAATATAAATTAATTCAAATACCTAATTGTTTTATTATGTAAAAATCTATCGAATCTTATCATTATTATTCTTTTAGAATTATTATCTGTCCATACTCCATATTAAAAAAAAAAAAAATAACTTTCACTAAATTTGGGTTCATTAAAACCCTGTGAAAACATTTGGTTTTTGCAAAAAATAAAAAATAAATTTAGATATTTTATATTCTAAAAGATACATAAATATTTTGTATGTATAACACCAACGAGTTTAAGTGACCCAATTGTACATTTTATTTAAATTTCGTTAAGTCTAAAATATCGGATTTTGGCAGGTTTTAAGTTAATATAACTTTTTAGTATATCAAAACAGTGATCACTTTTTAACGGTTATCTGCGTAAATTTAGTTTTTAAGTAAAAAATAAGATTCTCAGGGGGGATTTCTTTTCCCACGGATTATTTCATAAAATTCTCGTCCCCGATGCTTGAGATAGGGAAATATCCCCAGTGAAAATATTATTAACGATAACACCTGATATCGTTATCAAAGTTTGTCTTGAATTCATTTCCCGTTCGATATTGCAAAAACCATATTAGTGGTGCTTCATTTTACATAAAATCACGATCGTCACTTTAAAAATAAATAAATTAGGTGGCGCAACAGTCCGTTAAGAACTAGGGCCTAGTGACTTACAACTCTTAACCATTTCTGTGTGCGAGTACTGTTATCAGGGATGGTCACTTTGCTAAAGTGCAAATTATTGTAAGCTCTATGTTTCGGTTTAATAATTCAAAACATTTTTAAACATTCTAGTGGCCTAACACAAGAATGTCTTCTTGTCTTCTCTTTACAATTCTGTTATGCCGAAAAAATTTATAATTTTGACTTTATAAATGGAAAACGTGCTATTTTACGTTAACTATTTACATTTAAGGTAAATAAGAACCAACAAATTCGACTACTAACTTTTTCTTTGTATTTTTAAACAGAGGTATCTCCATGATACTTACATACGCTAAAAATAGAAGCAAAGTTAACTATGACGAATGAATAATAAATTAATAAACAAATAATAATAACCAAACTCTTGCATCCAAGTAGGGTTTCAAGTTTAGACAGAAACCTAGAGGCGCTTGAGTCAATAAATAATTATTTTGTATATTTCTATGATTAATAGTTGAAATTTGGTTAAGGTTCAGAGTGTCATATAAGTCCTCAAACATTATTTATTCCCTTCACATTTTAGGGCTCATTGTTATAACTATTTTCTCGGCATGACTATCTTTGCCTACCCACATATTGTATACATACACACACATGTTACTAAGTAAACACAAAATCAGCATTGACCTTGTCAAATATTATTATTATTTTTTCAACGGACGAAGTTATTTATCCATTTGTGTAATCAACAGTCATGACGGCCAAGATATTGTAGGTATACAAAGACCCGACTCACGTGTGCCACACATGGGTTTGTTTTACTACAAGTTTTTTTTTTATCATAATGCAATACATTTGTTCATAGCACATAAATGTATATTGTATAGTGCCACAAACAGAACAAATAGAAGAAGACAAACAATAATATGTACCTAAAGTTGGTTTTGCTAATGAACTTCTTTTTGTTTTTAATGATAAAAAGTAAAGATAAAACACTATTATGCATTTTAAAGTAGTTTCTTTTTATTATATTTATATTCATAAATTATATAATTTATTTTTATACAAATTCGTTTTTTTGTTTCTTTCTCGTTTAACTTTTTGTTCTTAAAGTTATTGATAAAGTATACACTTCAAAATATTTTTCTTAAAGCAACAATCATTATATAAATAAAAATTCTAATAAATAAAGCACTCAACAGGAACAATCAAGCCGTCTTTAAGAAAAAAAAACATAAGAGTGCTATTTTTTATTACTGAGTTTAATAAAAAAACAAAATTATCTTTTTACAAAAAAAAAACTTACATTTCTAAATTACCTAGTTAATCAAATTTTTAAATTATGGCTTTGGTACTCTTAATCGTCATTCGTCATCAATTTTTGTGTGTGTTTCAATAACAAAGTGGTATAGTTTTTCTTCTTGTTTTCTATCGTAGTTTATATAATTGAATTTACACTTCATGTTCTTACTCCTATTAACCTATATGTCTACGTGCCGCAGACATTTCTTAATTCTATGCTATACAGACTCGACTTTAGTTAGAGGAACAAGCGATTCCTTATCGGGGGCTTCCTTTCTCTTGAAAGTCACATACGCATAAAGTAGACTAGCGAACACACTTATATTAATTCCAATACAATTAACCCAAGAGAATATGTAATCGCCGCCGATAAACATTCCCAAGTATGTCACACATATGTTTTTTAAGCAGCCGGTTATTGTGGTTGTCAGGGCTGAGTTATATTGCGTGCAGAGCATTGTGCTGTAGGTGAGGACAAAGCCCATGAAACAACTCATGAAGAACTGTACAACGAAGAACATGTTGTTCCAATGTGGGAAATTAACCGATTGCTCTAGATCCCCAGTGAACAGGGTCACCATAAGGGCGGGAATGAACATGAATAGAGAGTTGTAGAACATCAGGCCGTACTTTCCCATATCGATGGTGTCCAATTTCTTCTTCACAAATACTCCATTGGCTGCTGTAAGGCTGTTTGTGATCATAACGTATGCATAGCCTTTCATGTTGAAGGAGAGATCATCACTGGCTGCGAGGAGTGCTCCTCCGATCATGGCATAGACACTCACTTGCACAGCTGTTGACGGGCGTACCTTGAGGATTTTGAATTCCAAACACATTGTCATTAGAATTGAAAATCTCCGCAAAGCAGCAAACATCGGGAGGCTAAGTTCTTTTGTTCCCCCCAGACCGAACATCATGTTTCCCAGGAAAATCAATGGCAAAGGAAAAATCTTCCCAAATGAGTCCCGTCCTATGTCGGGGAAACTGACAAAGCGGAGGCGTTTTCCCATGTAGAGGACCACGATGCTGGCACAGAGCTGACCCAAACTTAAAAATAGAAACGATGGGAATTGATAGGACGTGAGGACTGTTTTGTTGACGACTGTGATCATGAACGAAGCGAGTCCGTAAAAAAGTGCACTGCCGATTTTTTTTAAGTACAATGACCCATTTTCGCGCGAGCTCTCCGAAGAGTTGCCTCCGCCACCACCACCGCTACCGTTTGCCATAGCGATTACGCGTTACCTTAAGTAATTCGATGATTGTTCTTTTTATTTTATTTTATTCTTTTTCTAAGAAACGCGAACAGGAAATGAGAGATATGATTTCACTTGATTACAAATAAAAAAAAAAAGAAAACTACTGAAGTTAGCACATTTAAAAAAAGAAAAGTTCTGGGAATAGATTTAAAAATTTTCGTGAAGAAATATATTTCCTCAAATGTGAATTGTCTAGCTAACAAATTGATTTTTGCAGTTAGCCGGTGGAATATTAGAAAAATTGGTCAGAGTTCCACAGTGAATTCCGACGGTGGTACTTGGCAGAAGCCATTTTGATTAGAGCTGGAGCTGTCGCTGTCACACTTCACGCGAAAATGAGAAAGGCAAAAAAAAAGAATAACATCCAAAAACAACAACACCGCAAACTGGACAAAGCAGAAAGATTCGCCAAAAAATCTAATATAATGGCAAGGCGATCTTATACACTTAAAATTAATTAAATATAGAATTTAACTTACTTTTGGTTTTGGTAAATTACTTTAGTTTTGTATATATTTCACTTAAAACTTGAACTTATTTTAATTTTTCTAAATTGTTTTGAAAAGTAAGAAAACTGCACGGCGCAGCTGATAGCGAAATGTCAGATTAGTTGTTCGAAAACAGCTGAGATATATTCGAACATTAGGCTCGGAGCACATTATAGATTTAAGCTATAGCCATAGGTCAATGGTTGATTTACGTCGATCTAGTTTTTATTTCTGTAATAAGAGGATGCCAAATATAAAATGTGTATTTGTTAGGTAGTGAGAGGTTGTCTTAAAAGTTTTTGTTCAGAGGTATTTAATTCTTGTTATTGCTCAAGCCGTTTGGCTTCGTCATAAGTACTGATATTACTAGCACACAGTAATGGCTGAGAGTTGTGAGCCACTTCGTCTTGGTTCTCTATGAGCTGTAGGGTCACCAAATTTATTTATTTGATTAAGATGGAAAATTCAAGAATCGTGGAAGTCAATATTTGTATATTTGTCCACATTTTGTAAATTAGTCACTGTCACATATCAAAAAGAAGAGAACGTAAGTAAGTAAAAATTAGTAGCAGGAGTAAAATTGTGGGTTATTTTGCTCATTGAAATGGTTTGATTATTTGTTTGGATTTGTTATGTATGGCATATAACATTTACAAACTATAGCTGTTTATATTTGTTATTGTTTGATTAAAAATGTTCCACTTTCTGCGGATCGAATCAAGCCATAAATTTGGCATTCATACGTATTCAATTTATTATCGTTAACAATTTATTATCGTTAACACATTCGGTGTCATCAACCTCCCGAGCTATATTAGTAAATACCAAATGGATATAATATTCTTGTGTTTATAAGAATGCTAGATACGGACTGCCAGCAGCCAACTTTACCTTGGTGTCATCTATTCCTTAACTCTACTGGATCTTCTGTAGATTTAGTGAATAAACTTTTGAATTTGATTTTTTTTGTTTATTTTGTCAAATTTTATAATAATATTTGTTCTTTGTTTGTTTGAAAAAATTTATATAAAAAAATATATATGTATATAAAAAAAATGTACATGTATATAAAAAAGGCAATTATGTAAACAAATATAAAATAATTGAAAATTGAGGTAAAGGAACGAGAGATGGCATTTAAAAATAAATTATAATTTTTTCCACCAAACCTATAAAAGGGCAAAGAGGTGGAATCACTTTTAAGTGAAAACAAAACAAGAAAATAGTCAATTATGTAAACAAAGGGGTGACTTTCCATTACCGCAGCACGAATTTCCTTCTGATTTTTTTACAGTTAGGTAAAGGTCTCAATAGAACATGTTTTAAATATTAAGGCGAGGAAACACCTATAAGCCATACAAAAATTATTTTCTTTTTCGGACTTAACCTTACTTTTTTTGTATTTCGTTTTTTGAGCCTAAAACTAGTTTTTTTGAATTGATAGTACGGCGTACTAACAGCTATGTATGTAAGGCGTACTAACAGCTTTGTATGTAAGGGAGGGCATGCTGCCCCCCTGCAACTCCCCTGCGTGGATTACTATAGGATTTGGGGTGGGTGCGAGTTTGGGTATATGGGTAAAAAAAATCAAAGAAATCCCCAACAAACAAAAATCAAGTATGGCAATACGGAACAAAAAACAGGGAAGAAATGTCAAAATCAACCATTTTTGCGTGTTTTGTATGTAAAAAAGTGAACTTTGAAAATTAATTTAAAATAGAAATAAATGTTTCCTCGCTCTAAAATTGCTATAATTATTATTTATTTGCACATATCTATCAAATAAAAAAAATCGCATGTCGAAATTCGTGCTGCGGTAATGGAAAGTTGAGCCTTTATCTCATTACCTTGGTTTCTAATGTTTGAAATTTTCAATGTTATAACTATTTAACCAGCAAAAAATTAATAAAATCAACCCTTCATCTGAGCAGATTATGCGTACAACGCTTAACTTTGCCGAGTGCACATTTGGCCATAATCTACTTTTCGATTACACTGCCATCTAGATCCTCATGCCCATCTACCACGTTGCCGTCACAACAAAAAGAGACGGATCTATAATCGAAGCGTCTCTCGTTGTCGTTCGTTTTCTTTCACCATTTCCATTTCTAAATTCTTTGATCCATTCGTTTCGTACGCAACGGCACGTGTTTCTTCGTTGTAAAAAATTAAAAAGGTGAAAAAGTGCTACAAATTAGTGAAAAAATGTTAGAAACCGATAAAATAATTGATGCTCTTGTTCTGGGCTACTTGGTTAAAAAAGATAAAACTTTTGCCCAAGTTTTTCAACAAAAGACAAAGGCTGTAAGTAAACAAGCATTTTTATTCAACCGAACCGCCATGTGGTTTCGTCTTGAAAGATAAATGAAAAATCTAAAAAAATCACTAAAATTGTTATGTTTTTTATAATAGGTAAACCTTCCAAAAGGATGTGCGAAACTAGAAGAGATATTTAGCTATTATCAGACAAATTCAGGCAAAAAAATAGCCGCACCAAAAGCTGCAGCTTCCAGCTCAAGCGATGACAGTGATTCAGACGAGGATGAAGTGCCCAAAAAGCCGGTTATTGCAAACGGAAAACCTGCGGCAGCGAAGGCAGCTCCTGCCAAAAAGGATTCATCCTCAGATGACAGCAGTGACGAGGACGAGAAGCCAGCAGCAAAGAAGGCAGCAACACCCGCTAAGCCTGCTGCTGCAGCGAAGAAACCAGAATCGTCAAGTGATGATGATAGCAGTTCGGAGGAAGAAGCTGCTGCAAAACCAGCTCCAGCAGCCAAACCCGCCGCAGTCAAGAAAGCCGATTCTTCAAGTGATAGCGATGACAGTGACGAAGATGTCGCCAAAACTAAAGCCAAGCCAGCTGCTAAGACCCCTGTGAAGCCAACTCCCGCAAAGAAAGCCGACACAGAAGACTCCTCAGATGATAGCAGTGAAGATGAAAAGCCAGCTGCTAAGAAGCCTGTTGCAGCACCCAAGACACCAGTTGCTAAGAAAGCCGCTTCATCCAGTGATGATTCTTCAGATGAGGAAGAGGAGAAGAAACCAGCTCCAACCAAGACTCCGGTAAAAGCTACCCCCGCAAAGAAGAAGGACTCGAGCAGCGACGACAGCAGCTCTGAAGATGAGAAGAAACCTGCTGCCAAACCGGTTGCTAAGACTCCAGTTCCAGCTGCAAAGAAACAAGCATCCAGCAGTGATGATAGTTCTTCAGAGGAAGAAACAAAGCCTGCTGCTAAGGCTACTCCTAAGGCTACTCCTAAGGCTGCCGCTAAACCAGCTGCAGCAAAGGATTCATCCAGCAGTGATGACAGCTCCGATGAAGAGACTCCTGCTGTTAAACCAGTTGTAAACAAAGTAGCCACCCCAGCTGCCAAAAAGAAGGCTGATTCAAGTTCAGATGATTCGTCGTCGGAAGATGAGAAACCAGCAAAGAAAACTCCAGCTAAGCCGGCTCCAATTGCAAAGAAGAAAGAATCTAGTTCTGATGATTCCTCTGATTCTTCTGATGAACCACCAGCCAAGAAGGCTGCCGTTTCAAAGCCTGCCGAAGCGAAAAAGGCACAGAAATCAAGTGATGATAGTTCATCGGACGACGATGAGGAACCAAAATCAGTTCCAATCAAGAAGAAGGCCGCTGAAAAGGACGAATCATCGGGTGACAGTTCAGACTCAGATGATGAAAAGGAGAAGAAGGAAGCTCCTAAAGCAGGCAAAAAGCGTAAATTCAGTGAATCTGCTGCCGCAGAGAAACCCAAGTACAACAACTTTGTTAAATCTGGAGAGAATGGAGATGCGGTAAGTTTATTTTTTTTAATGATGACACCTATTAATATTATGTTTAGTGGCAACAAAATATTGGGTTTATAAGGACCTTATTGGTTCCTAACCAAAATTGGAAAAAACAAATATTGGCGCCATCGTTCAGATAAAGTTTTACATTTTATTTTGGCGCCACATTTGTGTCTAAGAAAATATTTGCTGTTGCGTTTTAAAAAGTAGTCTTGACTTTTAACCTTATTCCAATTTTAATGCTAATGCAATGGAGGAACGGGTTTTCATATCGGCCTCAAAAATTTTGTCCAAATTGACTTTACCAAAACTAAATAGGTATAGACTTTTAAATTTCTTAGAAGAGGCGAAATTGCTTACGGTTTCTAATTCAATTTTATGTTAAGTTTTCAAACAATCTTCGAATGAGTTATCAACCTCTTGTTAATGATGTATTTGCTGTATGTGACCTCTTTCACATTATTGACAATTTCAAAGAAGGAAAATACTTAAAACGTTTTCCCAAGTCTAAGCCCTTGCCGATGGACGATTTCAATTAAATTAAGATTTTACTGAATCGTTGCACTTTTTTTTAAATTAAGAATGATAATGATAAAAACTTAACGCAACTCTTAACTCTAGGATAACACATCGACTCCTAATTGTCAGTTCAAAAAGAATAAACCCAACTTAAATGGTAGTGGCCCAAGAAAGAACACACCATTCCGTCGTGTCATCACTGAGGAAGTCGAAATAGATCCTCGTGTAATTGACAATTCTTTTGACGCTAAGGTAAGTGCCCCAAAAAACACTTTTTCTCGTTTGAAAGGACAATTGAGGCACAAATAAGCATTTAAATAGTGTTAAATACTTCCTCATTTGGGGCACTTACCCTTTGGTATATGAAAACAAAATTACTTACACAATATTTCATCTTATATTTTGATTTGATAAAATTTACAATGCTAATTTGTGTTTCAATTCTCCTCTCTTTTATTTTCATACTCAATTCACAACAAAACATGAACCACGATGAAACAAACAAAAATTCGCAACTTTGTCAAAACTTTGGGCCTTTGGATCGTAAAGGAAAATAAAGAGGAAGATGGAGGAAATAATTGGAAGAACAAGAATGGTGGTGGATTTAGAGGGGGCAACAGGGGTGGAAATAGGGGAGGTGATCGCGGTAGAGGCCGCGGAGGTGGCGGTTTCAAGAAATTTGATGGCGAAGGTGGCGGTTTCCGAAAATCATTTGGAGGAAACGATAACAAAGGTGAAGGAGGCGAAGGCGGAGAGGGCCGTAAATCGTTCGGAGGTGGTGGTGGCCGTGGACGCGGTGGCGGCGGTGGCAGAGGACGTGGTGGATTTGGTGGTGAAGGCCGTGGTCGTGGAGGTTATGGTGAAGGTCGCGGTCGTGGAGGTGGTGGACGAGGTCGGGGTGGCTTCGATGGCGGACGAGGCCGAGGTGGTGGTGGTGGTGGATTCAACAAATCCTTCGGCAACAAAAGTTTTGACACACCGAACAATAAAAAAATTAAATTTGACGATTAGGCATATAGTTGCGAATTTTAGTTGTTTCATGTAAATTAACCTCAATTTAATAGGTAAGTTATTGAGTTCACAAATTATTTCCTATTTGTTTTTATAACTTACATAATAATAATAACACACCTATTAACCTTTAAGGCTATATAAACAATATTTTATTTTCTACTTTTCTCTTCTAATTGTCTTTTAGAAAAATGCCCACGGATCCTGGGGAGCGAAAGCGAATCAAGACTTAAAGTTTACACGCGGTAAATCCTTCAAACATGAAAAGACCAAGAAGAAGAGGGGTAGCTATCGCGGTGGACAAATCGATATGGGAGTTAATTCTATTAAATTTGAATAATTTAAGCATAATAGTTTATAAGATATCATATAAAATATTATTTTAACTAAAACAAAAACTACATTAGCATTTAGCGTTTGTAAATACAACCCACAATGACTTCAATTATAACGGAAACGTTTATAAACAAAAAAATTCTGTATCTTAAAAATCTTATATAGATTCCAAAATATTGACTAGGAGTAAATACATAAAATTATTAATTATGTATGTATACCCTTAGTCGTTTAAGAAGAATTTAAGTAATTTTAATGAAATGTCAAGAGTTTCATAATGGTACACATTTTTTTGTTTTATTATTTTAAATACTTTTATTTGTATTTCAACAAAAAGAAAAAAAAAAAACTATAAAATTACATGCAAATTTTATAAAATACGTATTTTATAAAATAAATAAAAGCCAGACTAAAGTGTAATTTCCAAACGGAAGCAAATTGATCTTTTATTTTATTAATTTTTTCTCAGTTTCGATGCCACGATTGTATGTTTTTAATGAATTCTTTAAAACGATTGGTTCTTAAGGTAAGCACACAACACATAAAAATAGTGAACGAAAACCTAGAAATGAAGCTGGCGAGTGTAGAGTTGCGAGGGACAGTAGGCATTAACTTGTAAGTAACTTGTAACTAAGGAGTATCATCAAATTTAATCAGCCCAATTCTAAATGATGAAAATTTGCGGGGAAATATTTGCCTTTTTACTTCTCTCTCATTTTAAATGCGAAAAAAAACTACGGGAAGGAAGTAGCCATTCTAAATATTAAAAAAGGAAAAACTCAAATTCATTTGGTGTGAGTTTGTTCCCTACTCTTTGCTGGAGATTTAAGAAAATAAAATGTAAGTTTTTCTTTTTTTGCAATTATTATTGGTAACATTTTAATTATTTTGGGGGTCAAAAACAACGAACTAGTAAATGCTTTTAAATTTGTTGGAGACTCAACACTTTTACAAGAAAACAAAGGAAGTATTGGCATTGTTTTGGCAAATTAAATTAAATTGGGTGGCGCAACAGTCCGTTGAGAACTAGGGCCTAGTGACTTACAACTCTCAACCATTCCTGTGTGCGAGTACTGGATGGAGGGGACCTACAGTTTTGAGCCGAATCCGAACGACTAATTTGAGATAGCACTTTTCATGACAAGAATTACTCTTGAAGAATTTGTCGATTCCTTGTAAGAAAATAAAAACTAGATGGCAAAGGCAGGAATCGAACCCAAGATCTCTGGCATGACGATGACAGTCCAACGCACTAACCATCATGCGACGGGTACTATTTTGTTTTGGCAAATGGTGGAAAATAATTTAAATTAATTCGTATGGGCCACCAAGATAAACAGTAAAGAATGGAAGGAAACAGACGCGCCTGGATGGGAGGCGTCAACGTATTGAATTCTCAATTGATCGTCACAAACTAGCATAACATTGAGGCTATGTGTTCCTTTTCAGTTATAAAATAAATGTTTCCTTACATTACAGGCAATGATCCAAACGTGTGTGCTATCAGCGCACCCTAAAATGTCAAGAAAGTCATGTTTTGAATAGAAGGCCAGCGCAACTTTTATTTTTTTCTGCGGCCGTTTCGTATCCATTCTTGACATATGTAGTTACTCCCCAAAAATTTTATTTATTTTTAAAAACGTTTAAGAAGAGCCTTCCTAAAACTAGGTTGGGCCAGTCCAACACTGAAAGTCTGTTCTTATCATCCTTCAGCCAAGAAACGCTGGAATTGCAGAACTCTTTTTAGCTGGATAACAGGAACTAGAAAGAATCCAGAAAATACTTGAAAACAACCTTGTTAACTCTATAATATTTTTGAAACCTAAGAAACTAGAAAAACAAATTAAGAATATACCTTTGTGAAATTATGACTACTTATAATTGAGGTTACTACAGAGGGTTTAGGCTGTCGCTCAAGGATATTCTAACTTTGATGTTCTTCTAACTTCTTCAAACAAAATTCTTGTTTCAATACTGAGCATTTACTTACATGGCATTTATTTATGCATATTTGAAGACGTTTGTTTTCATTTTCTGAAACTTTTTTTTTCAAAAATTGGAAATCGGGCACAATTGGCAGGGAGTGGGCTAAGATCTCATTGATAACGTCCGACACAAGAGAAATTTCAAATGGGAACTTTTCTAAACTCAATTATAACGAAAAAGACATGAAGTTGTTGTTATTATGAACTGTTTAAAATTAACGTTTTGGTTTAAGACGTAACAGAAATTGAAGAATCAAAAGAATGTAAGAAATGTAGTGAGAACTTTGATGTATTGTTTTTACTAAAAAAAACTTCGTTTTGAATTGATTTTTTTATTGTTTGAAAATACAGAGGGTACCCAAAAGTTTTTTTCACGATATTACTAATTTGTTGCATTTTTGTTCGTTTGTTTCTTGAATCTACTTTATTGTGTCTAAAAAAACTACAAGACTAGATCGTAAGTTAATAGATATAAAGATTTTTAGTACCAAAAATTTGAAACAAAATGTATCATGATGGATTCAGAATCTATAAAAATAAGGGTATAATAATTTATGAAAAAATTTAATAAATGAGTAGAAGATCTCAAATATAATGTCATTAAATTCAAGATTTAAGGCTTATATGTAGAATTGTGTACCACTGCAGTCAAAAAATACCTGGAATTTATTTAAATTTACTTCTAAAAATTTGCATTGTTTCTAAATTAATTTCATCTTCAAAGAAGTCCCCCGGGATGCAGTACAATCGTATCAAAATTTTCGAAACGTGTTGCAAAATCCTCGTCCATTATATTTATAGTCTTCAATTCCCATTCTCGAACTTTCAATCACATATTTTGGAGTGCCTCGTCATTAATATTTCCTGACCCTCTTTGAACAATTTGTATTACTCAAAGACTATTGTTTTTAATAGATCTTCCTCACCCGGCCTTCGGTAATAATTTTAACGTTTTGGCAACAGGCATTTTATGCCGTGTTTAAAATTGCAACGAACTTCGTTGTTGAATAGATTCAGACATTGAACATTTCTCTATTAGCGGTATTTTGCCGCTACGGCGGCGGCGGCGCGGCGTCGCTTAAAGAAACAACTTCATGTAATTTTTTTTACGTGAGGTTTTCAAGAAGAAATACAACACAATTTTGTCTTCTAATTTCAAGGCGTCAATTGTTTGCGGTGTTAAATCAGACGATCTTGGAAGCCACAGGCCCACGATAGTGATAGTGCCCTCAATAAATTGATGTGTTGCGCAAACCGAATGTAAAGGATGATTTTTCTACGAAAAATCGTTTGGAGCCATTTTTCTTTTTTTAACATTAACATTAAAAATATTTGTCTTTTATTTTGCATTTATTATATTTCTTTTTAAATTCTGCATACTTATTTTTTGACTTAAAAGTTTTTTTTTTCGATGCTATGCTTTTGTTTTTCTTGGTAAAATGAGAGTGTACTCAAAACTTTTTACCTGCAATGTAGATTTTCACATAACCGTTAAGAAGAATAAGAAGCTCTGAGTTTAAACAATAAATTGCGAAAGTCTTCAGAAATTGGCAACACAGTTTCTTGTTAACTTAAATTAACTCTATCAGAATGATAACTCTAGTATTTATGTACTTACAGGGTATTTTTCTTTAATTTACAGTTTTAGGAAGAATATTAATTTATAGTCATTGTAAGATTTTTTGGTTTGAAAATGCCTTGGGATCCTAAACTTCGGCTATATTGAAATTATAATGTTGAAAGCTATACATTTGGTACAAACATCATATTAAATCAATTTTATTTGTATACATTTTATGTGTTTATATTTTAATGTATGATTATAACAATAATAGGTGAGTTTTGTTCGCATTCCATATATAGTAAAGTGAGAAATTGCCAACAAAACGATCCGCAGTAGCCAGATTTTTGTATTTAATGTAATGTAAGTTACCTTTAAAAATATAGAGAATCATCTTAGCCCACCGAATCACCTACATATTTCTCACAGTTCACTAAGGCGAAACCATGTATAACGTTGAGAAAGTGAATATAACGTAAAGATGTTAGCTCGTTGATCCACAAAAAAAATAATGAATTATATTTGACAGATCGATGTTTAAATTGACACACAAGTCTTCAAATTAAATCCACAAAGCATACCATGACATATCCAACAAAAGTACCTTACCTACCTTTACGTATCATGGCGCGGCATCAATTCTACCAGCCGAACCGATCCAAGCTTCAACGTAGTCCAAAGATACAAGAACTTACTTGTAAAAGCCATCAATTTTTTCTTTCACTTTAACTTCGCACAGATTGCTTCGTGGCCAATCATGCTGACGCTTTACTCGTACTAGATCATAATACCGATCCGATCGCTAGTTCCATGCCAATGATAATCACGATCACGATGTTCAGTTCATACCTATGGATGTGTCGTCCAGCTTTGCATTTGCACCTCTACCAAGACCAAAACCAAAACCAAGACCAACAGGCAACGAGAACAACGAAGACGATGACTACGACGACGACGAAGACGAAGTACCCGTCTATAGGCCAAGAAGACGGTTAAGGCAAGGTAGATGCTACCGCGATCGCCAGTCCAAGGTAAGCAGTTGACTGGTTCGGTAGTTTTGAAAAAGAACGTCCTCGGTGTGTTGTTCGCTTCTCCCATCATCAGAATTCTAAAAAGAAAGAAATTTCTATTTTATATCTATCTGTTCGTCTTTCAAGGTGAAGCACAAACACAAAACGAAGAAAAGAAAAGAAGTCATAAAATTAAATAAAACAAAAAGAAAAAGAAAAAAACAACACACACACAGAACAAACAAAATAAGAAGTGCAAAGGAATAAAAACGAGAAGAAAATTTCTTTTCTCGGGAAAAATTCTCAGATTCAATCCATCAGAGTCTCGTTTTTGAAAAAAGAAATTTTATTTGGTGTTTCAAAGGTTCAAGTGTTAACCGAAGGTGTTTTTTTTTTGAAATTTCGAAATCTGTTAATAGTTTTTGTAAAGTTTTGAAATCAATAAATCACTCGTGGTGAACTTCGTTTTCAAAGCAATTATAACGTCAAAAACGGTTGAAATACTTACTATCCACAAACTTCTAAATTAAGGCGGACTTAATAACAGTTTCAGTAAATAACCTCAAACAAACTCAGTTATACATTTGCTAGGATCAGCCACAACTTAAACTCGACGAAACAAAAATGGAATACCGGTGCTATAGGTGGAGTTCGTCCAAAGTAAGTGACCTCATTACAAAATTATCATCACAGCTTTTTTTTCCTCTACTCATCTTTTAGAGCTGCTAATGTAAGTCTTTTTTTCGCGTGGGCTTTAGGTTGTTTTACTATGTCTTTATTTCAATTGTTAACTTCGAATTCGGTCACTTATTTATTTGACCCGGAAGGAATACTCATACTCACAGGTGTTTGCGACGTATGTATATTAAAATTGAATACTGATTTTTTGTATCACTAAAAAATTATAACCATGAACAAGTTTGACTGGATGTGTGTTTAACAATTTTTTGTGGCATCCACTTTCTACTTCAACATGTGCTGTGAATAGTGAATAATTTTGCGGATTCAAGTATAAGCATAGTGAGTCCGTTCTTCTTTATAGAGGTACACATATTTTGAAAGTCGTGTTAGGTACCTGAATTATTTAGGTACCTATAGGTAAATATTGTTGTGTACATATATTGAGATTATACAGTCTAAGAAATAAATTGGAACATTAAGATTTTTGGAACAATAAA
Source organism: Eupeodes luniger (assembly GCA_951509635.1). Lineage (NCBI taxonomy): Eukaryota > Metazoa > Arthropoda > Insecta > Diptera > Syrphidae > Eupeodes > Eupeodes luniger. The sequence goes on along the minus strand of OX608074.1, from coordinate 43,671,153 downwards.
TATTGTACTCTATAGTTTCTGTGATAGATAATCGAGGTTGACATGTATTAAAAAAAAATTCAATATATTTCTCGGTATAGACTGAACTAGTATCGTCTATAGGAATGACTATGACTAACCTACAGCTCTTTACTTAGATGATCAAATTTTATAAAATTCCTCAATAAAAAAAGGTCAAAACACTGTACTTTAGTATTCTAAATTACCATAATTCTTTTTGATCAAATTTTACAAAATTCTTCCATACAAATAAAAATAGGGAGCAAGTCGAAATAATGTGTTAAAGAATAATTCTAAAACTTTGTATGACACACATATGGTCATAATACTGTATTTCTTAAATTCTGAATTTTAAAATACTGTAAAAATGAACAAATCACTGTGTCTCATTAAATTTTGTATTTCAAAATGTTGCATTTATAAAAAGTGTACTTGTGTAGATTTCCGTTTAAGTTAAAGTTTTTCTTACATCTATTGTCATGTATTAAATAGGGAAACTGTTACCAGTATTAAAATTGTAAAAGTGCTCATTTATTAGATCCTAATGTGCTACCGGTAAATTAATTTAATATATTTTTAAAGTTAAAAATTGTTTCTATTTAATTTAAGAAAAATAAATATTTACCAAACTTATTTTTTAAAGTTTTCCAATAAGATTTTTTTATTTTTTGATATTAAAAAAAAGGAACAGTTTTAATAGTAATCAAAAAATGTTAAGTTTATAATTATTAATACGAAGATATATCATTAAGAATGGAAATAATAATTATCACGGCCAAGAAGTTTTTGTTGAAAATTTGTGAACTGTGATTACAAATATTCAATTTTAATGCGATGTAAATTTTAACAATTTAAATTCGGTTTTGAAGCGTGCATCGTTGCAGTTTAGGTTATGACGTAGTTAATAAAGGGTGATTTCTTAAAAGCTAAAGGAAAGTTTTTCAAAAAAAAAAACACATGCAATTCAAAAAAATGCATGAAATCTTTATTTGAATCGATAGTACGGTCCATATAATTTAATGTTTGAAGATTATTTCATGCAAATGTTGACCTTGTCTGCGCCTCAAATGGTCCATCCGCTTAGTCCAATTTTGGCATACTCTTTCCAACATTTCGGCCGGAATCTCACGAATAAATGCTTCAATGTTGTCTTCCAATGCGTCAATTGAAGCCCCACAAAAGATAGTCTAAAGGCGTTAAATCGCACGATCTAGGTGGCCAATTGATCGGTCCCGAACCTGAAACTAAATGTTCACCGAACTTGCCTCTCAATAAGTCCATTGTTGCGCGTGCTGTGTGGCATGTGGCAACGTCTTGTTGAAACCACATATCATGCAAGTCAAGCTCTTGCATTTTGGGCAAAAAAAGTTGGATATCATCTCACGGTAGCACTCACCATTCACAGTTACGTTACGATTCGCATCATCTTTGAAGAAGTACGGTCCAATGATACCACCAGCCCATAAACCGCACCAAACTGTGACTTTTTCTGGAAGTATTGGTAGCTCTTGCAATGCTTCTGGCTGATATTCACTCTCTGAATCTCCGTACAAACATATGCTGTCAAAAACATATGTTGTCAATTGTAGTTTTTGATGTGAATTTATTATTTTTTTCTATTGATAATTCTTTGTAACTTTTGGAAAAAAAACTATTAAAATGGATAACAAACAAGAACAAGTTTTGCGTCAAATTTTAAGTAGTTCATCAGATAAAATAAGAAATAAAAAAAGGAATGAGGAGCATGAAAAGATTTTGATGGAACTCCTAAAATTAAAATTATTTAAATTACGCGCCACACCAGACAAATGACAACTGAACAGCTGTTTTGGGTGAGCAAGCAAATTGAGAAATGAATCCATGAATTTTTTGTCTCAGAGATCTCCGCAAAAAATCTCAGTGCTCAGCTGAGATTTTTTGTCTCACTTAAAAAAATAGTTGAGCGCTCGGAGCGCTCAGTTGATGGTACACGCCTATTAACAATGGAAATAGTAAATAACACTTTCAAGAAATGTTCAATAGATTTTATTAGAAAAGCCTATTGTTAGTTAGGTATCATCGGGATATTCTTAGAATGTCAGAAATGGACAGTGGAATGCTTGCTTTAGTTAAGCTCATCTTGATTATATATTATTATTTTATAATCTGCCTGAAAATCAAATTCAAAACAAAATATAATTTGACCCTTTCCTTACAAGAGCTAAAGAATGTTATTCATTGTTACACTTCGAGAATCTGTAGTTTCTTGATTTCTTAGTAACTCCTTATAGCCTATCACAATAACGATAAAAGGAAGTATAAATTTAACATTTTAACCTCAATTTATGTTACATATGTTATGAGTTCAGAAATAACAATTTTTAGCCCTTATTTTTAATAAAATTTTCTCTGAGAAATACAGTATTCTTTTGAAAAGGTTTCTGCCTCGGTTAGAAATTTATTTTAAAAAGTTTTCAAAATAAATTAAAAAAAAAAGTTATTCTTATGAAAACGGTAAATTTTCGGAGACATTTCTTAAATGAAATAAAATGTGTGTGTATCAAAACCTAAAGTGAAAAACCCTATCTTTTCACGTTGAAATATTAATAACTAATGATTTAAGTGAAACAAAAATTTAAGTATTCGTATACCTATAAGCTATAAGTGTGGACTTATACAATTGCAGAAATGAGATTAATTTTTTATTCTCTCAATGTTAAATTTAATTGGTTGAACGGTAATATCAGAAATAAGAATAAATGTCATATACATATTCCAAAAACACTTTGACCCAGAATTTAATTTGATTCAATTCCAATTTACCGTATCTTACCTTAACTTACCATCCTTCATTGTTGTATAATTCAATTAAATAAGTAAATATAGTTTTTAATGATTTTAGTGACGCTTTTTTCTATTATAAACAAATCTTGAAACTTTTACCATGTTTACCACTCATCTACTGAAAAGTTGTAATCTTTCACTTATATGTCCCTTGTGCAGTAATAATTAAATTAAATAAATTAAAAACAAATAAAAACATTGAGTTGCTTGAAATATCAAACATTTTCTTTCTTAACACTTTAAATATCTTCGTAATCTAAAGATCAGACTCTGTGAAAACTTGTATTTGCATTTATTACTGATAGTTTTGTTTTGTCTTCTAGACATTAAGATTTTCGTTGGATTATGAAAAGTCATTTGAAAATTTAATTTTGTTTTATAAATAATAAGTTTAATGATGTATTTTAATGAAATCTATGACTGGCGGCCAAATCAAAGGTCTTTATTTTCTTTTATCGACAAAAAAAAATCAATTAAAATCAGTCACACAATTATCACGTCCCTAAGTCTAAGATATGGCCCATTGCCAACAGCTTAAACATTTTTCCAATCGTCCAAAACAAATTTAATTGCTTTTTATAATCATGCAAATGAATATCAATAGACTTTTTGACTTTTTCATTTTTTGTTTATAATATAATGTAATAAAATACTTTCGCTACCAATAAATCAATTCAACAATATTCAAGTGAAAACAACTTTCTCAGGGATAGTCTCAGCGTACGAAAGTATGTATGTATGTATATGGTTTTTGCACAAAAGTCGAACAAATATGAATCTTAAAGAATAATGTAAGTACCTATCTACCTATACTTTTCGTTCTGGTCACACTCGACTCACATCTCTTTGGTTAGAGACAAGAGTTTGTTGAATTTTTAATAAGGCTTTGTTTGCTTTGGAATTCGGACCAAATTTATCTTTCAATCTCACATATTTTTAGACATGCTTACCTGTATCCATGTATATTTTTTTTGTTTTTGTTAACATTGTAAAAATCAAAAAGTCACATTAGTGTGTCGTATAATTTGGGTCAACAATATAATAATCCCAATTTTATAATGAGCTTTGAGATGGGAACAGCAAAAAATAATATAATTTCATTTTTTTTAAATATAAAATGGTATAGTTGTCTAAAACGGAAACTGATTTGGTATCTTATGATTGTTTTACGCGCCGTAATCTTCTCTAATGAAAGAAAAAGCTTTGTGTTTTTTGTTTTCTTTTTCTATCTTTTGAGTGGGTGGTTCTTGTCCAAATAAGATAATTATGTCAATTTAAATCGCATAAGGCTAAGAACCCAAATCAGAAAGAATGATGTGAGGGGGGAGGAGGGGCTACAAATATTACCGTGGTGACCTCAATCACAAAATTACTCTCCAAAAGTAGGATTGTCCGCATGAATATGTTTAACCTACTTTTGCTGATTATCATATTGACTCATCTGACTGAGAATACAAGTTGAATATTTACAATAACAACAACAACAACAACCAGAATAAATATCTACAACCTGGCAGCATAAAGAGAAGTAAGAGAACATCGTATATTTATTCACATTTTTATCTTTTCAATAAAAGAACCTTGGCCATGGCTGATAAAAGTGTTTGAAAGAGAGGAAAGTGCATAAGTTTGTCAAGTCTGAGAACTGCGGTAATTTATATGAGAGTCACATAATTTTAATATACCGTCTCCTCAACTTAAATCCCGTTTGGTATTCGTATAAGACGTACATACGAGTACAATAAATTTATTTTGATTAGAGAGTATGTCTTTTTCCCTGGTACGTTATGTTTCCAAGGAATGCGGAGACTAACCGACCAAATTTAGGAGTGATAAAGTACCTTTACATATATAACATACATACACAAATGCAAATCGTTTGTCTTAGTATGTGTTATGTGATTTAAAGAAAACCGTTGTCGAAATCAGATAAAGCACACCTTTTTGAAGTTAGAAGAAGTGGCATAAGTGAAAAGTGAAAATGTTTTTAGTTTGTATCTTTTGCATCAACTTGAATTGAAAATTTATTTAATATTATTTGTATACAAAAATTCCGTACGCAATAAAGTCAAATTATAGTCTTAGCACTATAAATTAAGATTGGTATTTTTTGTTTTTTTTTTTTGGAATTAATTTTTCTTTCATATATTTATCTTAAAACGATCCTAAAGTTAATCAAAAATGTATTAAAAAACTTAATATTTGTAACAAGAACCCCCAACATTTTTCATTAAAAAAATTGTTTAGAAAATCAAACAGCAAAAGTCTTTCTATAGTTTTTTAAATTTTTTTGATATTACTTTATAATTGTTTGAAAAAAAAATTAACACTCTTCACTTAAACAAAAAATAAATAACTAAATACTTTAATAGTTGATAAAATTGCTGGGCAAAACATTTGCAACTTAGATCTCACAACTAAATTTCAAACTATTTTCTTACTTCAAGGCAAGGAAATGTTAATTTATAATGGCGAATCCTTTATTTTTTATAACTGTTGTATATCTACTGGGCATCGAAGCTATAAGGTTCTTAATGCCCGATTTTGGAATGTCATTATACTGCCTCTGAATTCCAGCGAATAGGTCACTTTTGTGCTTAAAAATGTTGCTCCCAATTTTTCTCTTCACAATTTCCCACAGGTCTCTATTGGGTTTTTCTGTAATCCACTTTGTGTCCAACTGCGACTTGTGTTTGGGATCATTGGCGTGTTGTAACGACCATTTCCCAATGGACATAAGGCAGCATGGTGTTACAAAGGATGTCTACATAGTCTTAAGACTTCATTATGCCCTCCACTTGTCGAATTGGCCAGATTCCTTGGCCAGAGAAGCAGCCCAAGACCAAAATTCAAACACCTACATGTTTGACCGTCCCATTAGTGTATTTTGGATTTAGCCTCTTACCTCTTGGCCTCCTGACATGTTGTTTTCCACCCGATCCCTGCATATTGAACTTTGATTCGTCAGAAAACAAGACTGTTTCCCATTTTTAGGGACTCCAATTGAGATGAGTTTTTGTATCTGAAAACCATGCAATCCGGCCTGCAGTGCGTGGCGTCTCATAGTTGATTTGTCAATGGGTAACCTAAGTTAAATTGTTGCTTCCCTAGATGATGCCGTGGGGTTTCTTCGGAAGAAATTTGTTATTTTTCAATCATCTTTTGTTGTAGTGCTTAGAGGCCTTCCTCCTCTATGATGGCATAACACCTTTCCACTTTTGATGATTCTACAAATAGTTGATTCGTGATGTCTTTGAAATTTCTTTTTGTGATGCTCTTTTTTTGAAATCACTCAAAATTCTAGATTTTATATCTGATGAATATTTGTTTCCCACCATTTTTAAAACAAAATCTTTTTTTTCAATTTAAAGAGAATTTATCTTAAAAAACCGTTTTATCGATCAAAGCCCAGGCTTAAACTAACTAAACAAATCAAGCTACACGTATAAACTTACCAACCTCGAAACAAATTAGTTTATCAAAATGAGACGAAAAGAAAAATGGCCACTAGTTGCAAATGTTTTGCACAGCTGAAATAATTATTGATTTTGTAAAAGCAGTGAGTTTGTAGAATTTACCTGTGGATCAGTGCTTTAAGATTATGAGCAGTAAGCTGAAACATAAAAAAGTCTAAAGCAATACAAATAATTCGATTGGAAAAACTCTTATACATATAAACGAATGTTCGTTTTTTTGATAGGCGGTGATAGTTGCAAAAGTTTTGCACAGTACTGTACTTCCAAAAAACGTAAATAGCCTAATGCTGTCCCCATATTAGCACCCTTATCAAACATAAAATGCAATAATATTTTTTCGAGTTTTAAGCTCAGCTCTTTTGTTTAATGGAGATTACAATATTATTTTTAATAACACACCAAAAAGTTAACATGTTTTGAGTCCAATAATTTATAATGTTAATTCTTAAATCCAAACAATTACTTACATGCATACATATATTGTAATACTATAAAATTAAGAAATGTTCAAAAACGGCTTAGGTATAAAGTTACATAATTTATACACATTGTTAGAATACTTAACACATAATGACAAGACATAAGATACAAATTAACTTCATATAAGCAGCAACATGTAATACGACGTTGTCACTTGTCAGTTGTTACCCGTATATGTTTATGTTTGATGTGATTTAAAAGAAGAGCTCCTGGGGTCAATGTCTTTAATTTTATAGCTATACGTATGTACTGTCTTGTAGTGATTAGTCATTTAAATTATCACTTCAACACAAGTCTTTTTAGACACAACATCCATCAATCTTCGGAACACAGATAGACACAGAAAAGTGCTAATTAATTAATGTTTTAAAAGTGCATACACATATTATTGCGCTTACGGAAGTACCAGTTTGGTTTGAAGTAGTTAGCACGTGTATGTGAAAATATTGAGGGGTAAATTCAGAATTTCTATACTTTTTGTTCATCATTTTAGAATGTATTCCTTAAGTTTTGTACATTTAAAAAGGTGATTCTTTTGAGTTAAATTGTAAGATTACAATATGCGAGTATACTTTATGTACTCGTCTTAGATTTTGGAAATTCTGTTTCTCTACCATAAAACAATCCTTTATTTACATTACAGATAGTGGATATGTTCATAAATTCTATGTTTATAATTTAAGAAAAAAATATAAGTCGCACGTGTGACCTTACGTTGATTTCTAACTTCAAATTGCTGCTCATGACTCATATTGCCATTGATTTCTTCAGACGATTTGAAATATGGCAAGACGAATTTTTAAACTCAATTCTTTACAAAACAAAATAGCTATTTGTGCAGGTATGAGCCTTTTTTTAAAAAAGACAACATTCTTTCAATAAAAACAATAACAAACACAAAATTATATAACAATAATTTCCATAATCCGTTGAAGTTGAGAAATTTTAATTTTACAATTCAAAAAATGATAGAAAAGAAAAGTTACAATTAATTTCCTGTGGAAACAAAAGAAACGTATAAATACAAATTTTGTATTATTAAGAAAAAAAAAGTAAAATTATTTACAACCTTTTCAAAAATTTATCATCAATCATTATAGTGATTTATTGCAAATTATTTTTTTAACGTCTATAATTTTCGGTTCTTATGTTCCGCCGGATAAGCTATTCCAATAAATTATTCATTTTGTCATAGGATTAAAAATGTAAATCTACGCAACGCATATATTATGTAGTTTTTTTGAGATATGTGGTTTATCAATAGAAACAATGGTTGGATACTACCAATAGGTTTTAACAAAAGAAAATTTTCTAAAGAAATTCCATTAAATTGACGCAATTTGTGTGAATTATTACAGCTTCATATTGTATAACTTATTTCTTTCTAATAAAAAATTATAAATATATTATAATTTTTATTAAAATTAAATAATTTTTTATTTTCAATTCTTATTTGATTTTAATAATTTCTTAACAATATTTGTTGGTTTGATGATTTTTTATCAAAGAACACAAATTTAATACATAATCGTCAATAGTTTTCCAGTAATAGGTTTTATTCTGATATCAAAAAAAACGAGTATTTTATAAGAAACATTTCTCGATGTTTATTTCATTGTAAATAAGAAGATCTACTTTTCAAAATGAACTCTTCCATGATCAATTCGTATATATTTTCGTCTGTATGTCTTCGATATAACTTCACGAATTTCATCTTTAAGACCTTGAATCGATTGTGGGGCATTGGCATTGAGCTTGTGTTAATAAGTAAAATCTCGGTGACCAATTTTGAATACCTCTTTGAGATATAAAAAAAAAATAACGCTGACAAGCAACTTTTTTTTAAAAATTTTGAACTGCAAATTTTGATTTAAAATTTTTCATAATTTTTTTAATGAATTTATTTACCTCATTGTTCCATTTTTTAGTAATGGCTTAGTTTTTAATGTCAAAAGATGGAAGCTTCAAAAGTGACTGCCCTAATAGCCAGCCATTTAAAACCAACTCTTATTTGACATTGGTATATTTCTCCTACCAGAAGTCAAATTTGAATTGTGCGATAAAATGATTTCCTACGACTTATTACCCGAAATTGCAAAATGTTTACGTTTAACAGGAAGATTTTCTTCTTAACGGTAATCCTTTGTCTTGTTTTTGTTTGAAGAAAATTTTTAAAATTTTATGTAAACCAAAATTTCAAAAAAACTATTTGATTCAAGACCATCATATTTTTTTGAAAAATTCATTTTGCAGGCACCAACTATTTATGACAATTATTGTCATTTTGTGCAGTGCTCTTAGCTTGTGGTTTTTATTTAATTATTTGCACTTGCAAAAAAAAATTTACCATGCGATGAACTTGTTCGTCATTTCATATAAAACCACCTAAAGATTTGTAATTCTTTGCGCGTCCGTTGTCGTATAAGTACAACCACGAACCATCACTTTGTTCGGCATAAACAAGATAAACAGGTTACAAGTTCGTTTATTGCCTTAACCATAACCTTCCTGAGGAACAAAATCATAAAAACTGTATCCATGTTTCACACACATTTAACAATCTAAGTGAAACGCACAACCATCAGCACTCCAGCAGAGTATTACCCGATGGTACTCTGAATCTGAGTCTTAAGTTTAAGTCTCAAGCTTGAAGCAGAAAAGCAAAAGAATCATCAACTGAAAGCTATATAACATTATTCTCTTTTTTTATTAACTTCATATTGATTAAAAAAAAAAAAAAAGAGTCTAAAAAAATATTTGGCAAAGTTTCAGCCAGCCAACGTGAATTCCGCACGAGGCGCATTTTTATACATCTCTAAATCTGATGACTGTGCTGAGAGGCTAAGACGCAGAGTCTTACTAAAAGTTTTCTTAGCCAATGTGTTTGCTATGGAATCTATAGGTTTGTTTATGAACATACAAAAAACTGCATAATGCAACAAACCAACGTAAACGAAACTCAACGTTCATGCGGTCTTCACCGTGCGTCGTAATCGCCGTCGTCGTTCGTCATTAGCTGTCTCAAGGATGGAAAATAGTATTGAAATAAAAGCCACTGCAAGCAAACAAACGGGCCACCCCAATTTCCAACAACAACTAGAAAATCTATAGACTCTTCGAACGTTGCGTTGTTGTCATAAACGGAAAAACGTTATTATACCTTTGGCCTACATTGCAATCCAGTGTCTAATGTTTAGAGTATAATGCATATTGGCTCTTGAGTCTTGGATCTTGATCTTGAGTGTTGACTGTTGAGTTCCAGAGAGAGAAAATTTCTGTTTATGTGAACTTGACCAGCAAGAAGTAAGCGAGGGGAAATTTTCCTATTAAAATATTATCGCGGTGTTGCTAATGGATGTACACAAACCCGGTGCCACGGTCGCGGTCGTTCGGTCGGTGTGTTGATTGTGTCTAGATGCGGTTAGATGTTGGCTTACATAAATGAATTGATTAGAAGTGGCGGAAAAACGGTTAGGTTGATGGCTAAATTGATATTGATTGCAGTTAATTAATTGAAGTAAACGGATGACTGTGTATATCTATGTATATTCGTGGATACTTGATTTTAAAGATTTAAATGAAATAGGTAATACTTATAATAAAAATTGCACTTGACCTGTAGAGTGTTCATAATTTATTATTTTGATGATATACATATGTATAAGTTTAAAGCTCTTCTTATTTTTTAAATGTCTTAGCCATATAAATAGCCAATGATTACTTCCTTAATGATCAATGAAGTGAAAGAATGGTAAAATGTAATTTTGTTTCAAAATTAGAAAAGAATATATGAAACTGCAGCATTGCAAATGGCGAATAAGAAACCAAATGCTTCGAAAACCTAACTATCTCTTGTATCGTTGATAGGTTTCTCTTATATCCTTGCCACTATCTGTGAGTGGCACTTGCATTTATGAAACTGGACATCTCGATATTCTTTCGTGGAAGGATCGTACACTTAATTTTTCCAAAAATAACGCCACATGTTTGTTTTTTTTAGACTGTCTATTTTTGGTTTATCTACAAAACCTATAAATGTACGTCAAAGGATTGAGTGAAATTCTCATCTCCGGTAACTAACTGAAGATTCTTATGGAGAGTATTTAAATAAGAGTTTTTAACATGATTGGTGACAAAACAATCATTGACTCATTTAAGTCTATCCAACATCTTTGTTATGTTTCATCCTCATCTTTTTTCTACGTTATTTTGATGACCTATGCACTAGAGAAGAAGCCAATAATTGTGTTCTTCACCTTTAACATTATAATCGCAACACTCGCACTTCTAATAATGACCATCAGTTTACACATCAACCCAACTTTGATTATAATTCTCAGTACAGTTCCTTAGCCGTACTACACGAATGTGAAATGAATTTAGATGCTCTGTCTTTCCCTGTCATTTCAATTTGCAAGAAAACAATGCACATCGACAATTCCTTTCTATCTTTTCACCTAATATTAGAGGTATAATAAACCTTTGAGTGTGCTCTAAGCATATAAAATAATAGATGGTTTTCAGATCTTACAATAATTTTACCTGACAATTGAAGACTTTTTAGGCATGTTTCCACACAAAATTGTATGTTATCACAGTAGTAAGACATTTGGGATGGCCAAAATTATACACATAGTCCAAAAAGTCTCCGTACAGCAGCTTTCTTTTTGTTGATTCTGAGATAAGTATTAACTATAACAATATATTAAAAACAAGAATTTTGAAAATCACAATTACAATTTTTTAAAATTTGGTAAAAAGGTGAAGGTGGAAACTAAGTTTTTTTCAATGTTACCACTTTGGTTTTTACATTTATTCCTAGTACTTTTTTCAAAAAAAACACTAAATTTAGGCTGCTGTACGTAGACTTTTTGGACTAAGCGTATGTACTTATACGTTTGAAAATGTCAGATGTCAATGTTTTTTTTGCATATATTTGGCAATTTGACAATCTATTGACAACAATAACCGCATGTAATACAGCTTCTGTCAGTTAGCAAACCATCTAACAATGTATTTTCTTTTTAAGATTAATTTATTTTTGTTTGTTTTAGGAATTTAATAAACAAATATTTTGCTCTTTTAAAAGGTTTTTCAAAAAACCATAAGTTGCTATACAATTAACTATTATGAAATGTAATATCTTTTATGCTTCAATATTATTAACATTTTAAGAATATTTACTTAATTTGTTATTGATAAAAAACATTGTAGAAAGTTTTGATTTTTAATGTTAAGTGGTTTTGAAAATAAAGCCAGTCAGATGAAGCTGGTCAATTATTAAAATTTGTATTATTTTTAATTGAAAAAACATAAACAAATTACGTATGTACATATATAAATTCAATGATTAAATTAATGTGAAAGTCGGAATTGGAATAACTTAAAATAACTGTTATACTTTCCTTTCTAAAAGCTTTAAAAAAATTGTAAATTTAAATGTTTAATGGTGCGCCTAAATTAATTAGAACCTAAGATAAGAACAGTAAAAGTTGTTGTTATATTTACTTGTAAGATTCTTTTGATCTTTTACTTCATTAGATAAAGTTCTATACGTATGTAAATTTAAGCACATCTAGGGTTGGCATTGATTTCGATTATTTTAAGTTTGTTTTAAGATATATTTATTTCTTTAAAGTTTAATTCAAAACAACTAAATAATTCAATAATTTCAGACGATATCAGCAATACTCTTAATCACCCTCAACACGTATATTGTAAATGCTGCCCTATGGTCAAATTATGCGAGTGAAGAAAAATGTAGTGGGCCTTCGGGATTGAAATATTTATCTGGTGATGCACTAAGGGATTCACCAAATTGCTTAGGACCAAATAATGCACCTTATCCAAGGTAAATAATTGATTTTACAATTATATAACACACATATTATTTTGTTTTGTAAAAAAGATGAATGAAATATTTATTATATTCTCTAGAATTAATAAATAATTATATTTTTAGTGCAGCTGTCGCGAGAACGTTTTCAAATTGGAATGGAAATTCAAGACGAGGTAGACAAAATAAAATTCCTACAACACTTGATCCAGCAATAACAACAAGTGCTCTTCTAAAAGCCTATGATGATGCAAATAATGACGAGCTTCCTAAAAGTCGATATGGTAAGTTCTAGAATTATAAGAATATATACATTTACATTACAATTGTGTATGATTAGATATATTTAAATTAACTTTATGTTTGTTCTCCTTTCCTTTGTGCGTACATTTCTGTTATTTACAGAAATTCAGACGTGTGATTTTCTGACAATACTTTTTCGGAGTTGGTCTTTTTAACAGTTTTCTCTTGATTTATGTTCCGTGTGGTGTGTTTTTCCATTTCATAATAAATAGACTTTCTCTTTAAAGCCTTGAAAGAGATTATTCGGCAAATTATTGCTGAAATACAGCCCCAATTGTATCAAAAAGTGGTCGAAAATTGGGCCTCTAGACTGGAATTTATTCAACCATGCCACGGCGGACACTTGCTTGAAATCATTTTTAAAAAACAAATCCTGATCTTTATGATTAAGCTGAATTCCTGGCCATAACATTAAATCATATTCGTTTTATTCCTTCTAGAAAACCACAAATGGCAAACTGAATAGATAAAAATGTCCATGGTATTTTGACAGATGCCAAAAGTAATTATTTATTTTAAGGGCCAACCAATTAGTTATACGATTCTTTTTTCTGATCCATCGAAATATTGGTTTGGATAGTAAAAATAAAAGTTCATTTTTTTTTTGTTGCTCAAAATGAAGGATCTGTTTCATTCGACCTCAGTATAATTGATAGATGTCAGTCCCACAAGTTTTATATTTCCTCCCTTTCATAAAACCACCTTTTGGAAAAAAATCAATCTTCAATTGTATAATCAATCTTGTGATTTTTTAAAAGACTTCATTATCGAATCGAAGACTCCGTATTAGAATGTAGCTAAATTTTGCACGCAAATAATCTTGTAAAGTGAAAATAATTTGTTTTCATTTTTGTAGCTTTTTGCGTGGAAATTGGTAAATTTTACATCCAATTTCCATAAAATTTTGATGGATTCGCAAGATATTTTTGCTATTTCTAAGCTAATAACTGCGTGGGAAAATATTCTCATTATAATTCATCTAATAACATTAATTCGATTTGTTAGATTTTTTTTTCTTCTATAGAATGGATTTGTAAACTGTTTTGCTTAATGATCTTATAATTATCTCAAGAGCTAAAAAGTTAAAAAAGTTTAATCATAAGACAAGTTTTGGAATCATGTTGATTCAAAATCTTGTATTTATAATTTCTTAGACGAGGCACGATGGATTGAATTTGAATATTCATTTTGATACATATGTACGTAAAATTAGCTGTACGAGCAAACAAGAAATGTTGTTAGTTATTAATTTAATCTACAAATAGATTGGAATTGCAACTCATTAAATGAATGTATCGCTATCTGATAGGGGGTCATTAAACTCTAAAAATATGCGTTTTTATTTCATATACGATTTCACACCTGGTCATTAATTAAGACTTGTTCTCCATCAACTAGTATTGAGTGTTGACTTCTTTAAACCGGATTTCAGTCTCTGTCTATATGTACATACTTAGTTCCTATTGAAATTTGTCACGCATAAAAGTGATGAATAAGATAATAAAACAAGCTTTTGAAGTTGAATCAACTTTATTATCCTCATCACATGCAAGAAAATATCTTTTCTTTTTCTTTTTCTTTTTCTTTTGATTTCTGTTAGTTTTAAATTCTAGAAAGTGAAACTTGCTCAGAGAGTCAAAACATCATCAACAAAAACTTTTAATCGAAAACCAGTTGTTGGTAAAAAGTAATTTGGCTAAAACCAAACATTCGCTAGGCACCCTTACAACTGACTGCAGAGGACACTATTTGTCGTATGGTAATCGTTTTTATTGTTTCTCTATTCGAAATGTGCCAAAAAATCAAACAGGTTAACTTAACTGCATTTATACCAAAAGTGAATTTGAATTTTTGGATAGTAATTGCAAATAAGAGAAAGTAATTGGAAATTGACTCTTTTTTGAGGGATATTTTCTGCATAGTTGAAAGTATATTGAACTTGTTTTTATAATTTTATTTATGTCAGTCACGTTTTACTTGTTTTAAAAACACGTACAATAGTAACGAATTAACGAAACCAATCCTTTATTTTCTATTTGAAGATGAGGCTATCTTTTATCTGCGTTTTTTTATTTATACATACTCGTATATAAATATGTTTGTAGTATTAATTTATTTCATTTAAAAATGTCTTCCATTTTTTTTGGATTTGAGGTAAAACAAATTACTTTAAACGAAGTTAAAAACCTTTATGTATATAATGTATCTAACATTTGTACAAATATCTCGAGGTTCACATTTTGATTAATATAGCAAAGATATAAAATTAAAAACATGGGCGTACATTTTAAATGATTTAGTAAAATGTTATAATTTTTTTAGTTTGAAATGATTTTAGAATCTTACTGTCTTTTAACAACTAGCTAAAACTTAAAATCAGACAAATTGTGCTTAAATTCTTAGTATATGTGATTTTCCAATATAAGATATTCCATTTTGAGTAGCCCACTATTTGTGCATTTGCCATCATTTCACTTCTTAAATTCGAAAACGAAAATTGTGAACATTTAGTTCGCGGTTTTACAAGAAAAGTTTACTGGCCGTGTACTTTATCAGAGAGGTGCTCACAAATTGGCGATTAATATCTTGTGGTTTAACATCTTAACACATTATCCTTTGAGGCCACCGGAACAATCCTTTACCGATGACTCTTTTGTTCTAGATTCGGCATATTTTGATCGAATATAAGTTAAATCAACTGAATGACGAATTTTCACTTAGGCCTGATAGTCGCCCTGCTATATTTTTAAAAAAATTGTTCCGCTTTACTATCTTCTTCCCCCTTCTAGTTTTTATCTCTATTTTTAGCTCAAGGGAATTTCCACATGTGTGGAAATAGAAATTCAAATTCAAGTGAATTCCTGCCTCTACGTTCTCGGTGGTTAAAAATGAAAGGAAGTTGAAGTAATCTCCACTGACATTAACAAAACCTTTGACAAAATATCCTACAGATTTATACCGAACCGATTATATTGCAAGGGAATCTTCTTACCTAGAAAGCCGTGTATACAATGTTCACTCCAAATGGGATCTCTCCTACCATTTTCTTGCTATACCTCTGACGTACCACAAGGTAGCAAATTAGGCCCTCTCCTTTTTATTATCACCATTAATGATATAAAGTTGATTTCTTAATATTCCGATATCTCACTTTACGCTGATGACGATGCATGATTCTTACCTTATTTAACTAGATCTCGAACTGCTTAGACGTAAATATAAAAAAGAGGCTGGGATGCGACCCTCACTGATAACTTCCCATCCCGTCTGTTGGGTTAAAAAAGTTGTTAGTTGAATTATTCTTAAAAATTTTAAAATTACCAACAATATTTTTCATATAAAGAAATAGTTTAGTTTGAAAATCTAGTTTTATTAAATAGATTTTTAGTCGAAAACAAATTTTTACCAATTTAAGTAGCATTTCTTAAATTTTTACAAATTGGATGAATGAAATTAATTTGTGAGATATCAAGAACCGAACATCAATTTTTACCAAATTTGTGTACTATTTTTTGTAGATTTTATTTTTTTTATGAAAAAACGGACTGTTGGATTTTTATAAAAAAAAAACTACTGAATATCGAAAACAATATTTTCTGTGAAATGAAAAAAGTTTGAAGACAATATTTTTAATTTTTGAAAAGCTATTTGAGTCGAAAGTAAATTTTTACCAAGTTTTAGTATTGTTTTTTTTGTTAGGTTTTTATTTTTTGTAAATTAAATTTCTCTCAAAATTTTACTGAATGTTGACAACAATATTTTTTAAAAGATAAAATTAGTTGGAAGCCATAACCTCAAATTTTTGAAAAGATATTTGAGTCGAAAATCATTTTTTACCAACTTTTGTTAAATTTTCTTTTAAGTTTTTATTTTTTGTAAAAAAATTGTCAATTCGATATTTCTCAAAATTTTACTGAATGTTTACAACAAAATTTTTTGAAAGATTAAAGGAGTTTAAAGCCAATATCTCAAAGTTTTGAAAAGATATTTGAGTCGAAAATCAATTTTTACCAACTTTTATTAATTTTTTTGTTTAGGTTTTTATTTTTTGTAAAAAAACTGTCAATTTGATTTTTCTCAAAATTTTTTCGAATGTTGAAAACAATATTTTTTATAAGCTAAAATTAGTTGGAAGCCATAATCTCAAAATTTTGAAAAGTTGTTTTAGTCGAAAATCAATTTTTACCACTTTTGTTAAATTTTCTTTTAAGTTTTTATTTTTTGTAAAAAAAAAGTCAATTCGATTTTTCTCAAAATTTTACTGAATGTTGACAACAATATTTTTTAAAAGATAAAAGTAGTTTAAAGCCAATATTTTACCAACTTTTATTAATTTTTTTGTTTAGGTTTTTATTTTTTGTAAAAAAACTGTCATTTCGATTTTTCTCAAAATTTGTTCGAATGTTGAAAACAATATTTTTTATAAGTTAAAATTAGTTGGAAGCCATAATCTCAAAATTTTGAAAAGTTGTTTGAGTCGAAAATCAATTTTTACCACTTTTGTTAAATTTTCTTTTAAGTTTTTATTTTTTGTAAAAAAAACTGTCAATTCGATTTTTCTCAAAATTTTACTGAATGTTTACAATAATATTTTTTGAAAGATTAAAGGAGTTTTAAGCCAATATCTCAAAGTTTTGAAAAGATATTTGAGTCGAAAATCAATTTTTACCAACTTTTATTAATATTTTTGTTTAGGTTTTTATTTTTTGTAAAAATTTTTTTAAAATTTTACCAGATGTTGAAAACGTTATTTTTCTTTGCACAAAATTGTTTTGTTGATAAAATCATTTTATATAAAAAAACCGTTAATTGGATTTTTTTCAAAAAATATATTTGTTTGGTATCAGGTTACAATATATTATATAAAATTTAATTCAAGTCTCTAGCGTTTTTGGTTCGTAAGATATTTAGGGTCCAAAATATTCACCTTTTTAAACTGCTATGGTAAAAAAAACCACCCACGCAATTTTCTTGAGATCCCTCTCTTCATCTTTCTGCCTTATTATCTGTATAACAAAATTTATTTGAAGTCGATATCTCTTCTGGTTCTTGAGCTATATGGACAACGAAAAAAACGTCGCGAACTTACGGACGTACGAACGTACATACGTACACACGCACTCACAGATATCTCCCTAAAAATCTTTAATTTCGACTCTAGGGACCTTGAAACGTCGAGAAATGTCAAAATTTTCAATTTGACAAATCGGACCCATTACAATAACTTCCTATGGGAAGTTAATAAATGTCAGTCGAAATCAAGTAAGAACTTCACAGTGTCAATGTTTTCTTAATAACCAAACCATTCCCTTTGTTGGGGTTATTCGTGACCTTGGGCTCTTATGTGACCTAGAATAAAATTATAAAAAATAACATATTGATGGTATAATATTAAAATCCAACTCAGCGCTGTTTCTGTAAAACGTTGGTCAATGACTTTTCCAACCCATACATTACCCGATCTCTCTAAATCAACTTTGTCCGTCCCCTCCACAAATACGCTCCTTAAGTATAGTCCCTTACCAAAGCATAAATATTTCAAGAATTGAAAGCTTTCAAAGTCGTTTCCTTCGATTTGCCTTTCGATGCCTACCTTGGCGTGATCCCCAGATCCTTCCTCTATTTTAAGAACGCCTTAAATTGATTAATCTCAAAAAACTGGAAAAAACGTAGACAATTCACTGACATCTTGTTTGTCCATTGTCTGCTTTCTGGTTCTATTAAATGTCCTAATTTTTATAACTCTATCTACCTTGATATTAACCCCCGTTATTTGAGCCATACTCACCTTTTTTATCTTCCTTCCCACCTTTTATGGGTCGAATGAACCCATTACTCTCATGCTATGGAATATTTTTGATTTCAATGTAAGCACTTCTTGCTTTAGACATCATCTCCAAAACTGTACCTTTCACCAGCCTCATCATTAGCTATAAGTTAAGTTTTAGCCGAATATATGGGGGTTTTACCCCTACCAAAATAAAACAAAATATTAATTATCTATTTGTAAATCCCTATAATTCTCTCAATACATATAACTTTTCAAGATATGTTTTGAAATAGTTTTCACGGTATTGTTTCCTGCGAATATATATTATTGATAAACCATACTTTGTCTACAAAGTTTGTTTTCTAACAAATTATGCCGGGATTTTATTTTTCTTCTTAATCTTTTTGTACATCCACTTTCAGTTTACATAGAAATTCCTTAACTCGGATAATAATCGAAGCATTCCTTAATATTTTTCATTCCTATATTTCAGGTCGAGCAATTAACGATTCACCATCACCATCTCAGTGCCGGGGAACACCGGCTAGGCTATGCAAAACACGCTACAACACCACTGCTCCAATGTACGGAGTAAGTCTTACATCAGGTCAACCAGTTACCATTGTCCAAAAGTTCCCAGATCTTTTGCAGCAAGTTGTCTTCGAAGTTTGCGAGTAAGTATGTTGGGGATACAAATATTACAGATACAAACAAAATATCATCAATTCGTTTACAACTCCGCCGCAAACTTTTCATCATCCGATGAAAGTTAATCGTGTCAATTAAATAAGGCCAACACACTGTGTGCATACACACTTTCATTCACATTCTACAAAGCATCTTAAGCACTTGTCAATAGCACCTGCCTTTATCCGTGCTAAACACAAAACATGCGTCTTTCACGCGGCCGTATGGCTATGGTGCATGCATTCTGCAATTTGGCTTACTTCTCTTCTCAATCGGTGACAAAAGCGCCATTAATCTAAGATTGCGGTCTATTTTGTTAATGCAAAGTCACGTATTGAATAGGATTGATTTATCTAGGCAAAGCACATATGCAGCGCACATTGGCTTCGGAGAAATTTAGTACATTTCTCTTAAGAGTCAGTCTATTGTGTTATCCGCAGTTATTGTCGATGGAATCTGATTTCAATTCATATAATTTTTGTTATTCGCACTTCTTAGAAAATAAAGAAATATAATTATGGAGATTTATTGAAAGATAATGTATTTTTCAAATTATAAAATCATCAAATTCTTAGCTTTGTGGTAGTTTATAGTCTTTGGGCTTGTCCTCCATAATTAATAAATTAACATATCAGTGAGAAAGATTTAACTGTACTTGTATAAATAAAAGCGACAGTTTTTAAATACAACATAAAATACAAAACGACAAAAACGAAAATAACAATTAATTTTCTTTTCTTTTGGAATATCTTTTATATCACAAAAGATCTCGAATCTGCCATTTGATGCTTTCTCTACCCGGTCGGTGGTAGGTAAAGCATGTCGTTTTATGTATTCTTTTATATCGTATCACTCTTTTTATTTATATCACAGTTTTCCCTTTTTATTTTTGTGTTTTCTTTATTTTATTTAATATTTTTTCTTTTGAAAACAGGTTTAATTAAAAATCGTGATCAAATATATACATACTTGTTAATCATAATTAGCGGGAAAAGTGAAATTAAAATTCATCAACAGAAAGTGATATTTTAGTATGGATTTATTTGAATCATCAAACTAATTTTTATTCAAATAGTGTTGTTCATAATTTGGTAATGACTGAGATCAATGATCACTGGAATTCAGACTGCCAGTAATTTTTTTCAGCTGAATCATTATTTGCATGTTTCATTTGCTAAAAAAACATTTCAGGAACATTGCATAAACATTTTAGAAATGTTTCAGATATTTTTTTTTTGGTGTAGATGCTTTGAGATCATTTTCATTCCCATTCAAAATGAGAAACGGAGAAATATTTCGCGAGTGTCCAGACCTGACCTATGTATGTTTCTGAAAAGTTTTTCCAATGTTTCCAAATGTCCTTGAGAACACCAAATTAATAAAACGAAAAAATTATTCTAAAGATCATCATTTTTGAAATCCTTACTATCATTTTTCTTCTTCACTAAGTTGTGAGAATATTATTGTGTGCACCGTGACGTATGAGTAATATTTTTTTAAAGAATGAATTTATAAAATTACAAAAGTTTGTCTAAATATATTTTTGTATTAATTTTTGTATTTATGTTTGTTTGCAGGTCTTCTGAATGTGATGTTGTTCGTGGAGAATGCACACAGACGTATGTCCCATATTTGTTTTTGGTTATTCCCCTCGGCCCTGTCACGCTAACAGGACAGGATTATGTGCTAGTTGAAAGTGGATGTGTATGCAAACCTAAGTACTCAACGGGAGCACCACAAGAACCAAATATGATACCATAGTTTCGTTAGGACTTAAGCTTTATTTATTTGTATTTTGTTTTAATTTAAATCAAATACGTCCATATTATATTTATTTCTTGCTTAGTGAAACAAACAAAAAAAACATCAAAATTTATGAATTTTTCGATTTTTTCGAATTTCGATTCCAGTGTGAATTTAATAAAATTTAATTGCAATATGATATTTCTGACACATAATCTGGCATATCATGGTAGTTTAGGTGGGTAGTTATTGATATACATATCATAATTAAAAATAATAATAATTATTCAGTTAAATAATTACCACCCTTTAGACCGAATATTATATAATAAATTATTAAGATAAATACACATTATATTAAAACAAAAAAAAAATATTTAATTTAAATGACACAAAGTATTTCCTTCGCAGATCATGAAAAAAATATAGCTTTTATTACTTTCAATGTAAAATAAGTAAAAAAAGGAAATGAAATTACAAACAAAATTATTTTAAAATTATAGACATGTATTTGTATATTAGAGTAAGAGAAAACTTATTTATTGTTTAAAATATTCATAATGATTGATTATTATTAAATTAAATGAAATACGAAATTAATTGCGTAAATAATATTAGTAGTTGTGTATAAATACAAATGACTTTCTTTAGTATAAGATAACTTAAAAAATTATGTTGTTAATTCATAATATTTTATTATTAAAAATAAATTTAAAAAAAAATAAACTAAAACCCATTTTTCTAATTGGTCTGAATTCTTTGGTATACTTTGAATATACAAACAAAAATGTACATACGTTTTTGTGCCCTACAACTATATTTATAACCAGTATCAATAAACCAGCTGAGCTATAACATAAAAATATGTTTTTTTGGTTCCGTAGTCCTATTTTTTAAACAAAACTAAAAACTCCAAACTCAAAAGAGAAAATCAACTAAGAAAAAATACATTTTGTAGTTTTTTTTTTGAAAATCCTAATTCAATGTTCTTACGCGAAAAAAAATATTCAAAACTAAGTATTGAACATCGTCATACTTACTGAATGAAAAATTTAACAAACAAATTATTATTTAAATCTTTAAAATATGATTCATGTGTCTAGCAGTGTCTTAAGGTTTTAAGGTTTGCAACATTTACATACATTTTTTTCTTTTACCAATTTTTTTTTCTAAAAATATTTGTTTTCAAAATAATCAAGTAAGATAAGCTTCAAAATGCGGCGGCTTTGTTAATAATGAAGTGTTATAGGAAAAGAGGGTCCATCACCTTAAACTTGTCCAATTCGCATATGAAAATAAAATTCTTATGTTCAAGTTCAAAAAATTGTTAAACTATTTTCGAGACTATAAACTCAGTACGCAGACACAGGACATTTTTTAAGCAAATTGTTTTTGTTGAAACATATAAAACAATACATCATAGGATCCCATCAATCATTTATTGAATTCAATTTAAAGATTGCATTCATTAAATTCACCAAAGGTTGGGACGTAAAATTTTACAATCACTAATCATTTGACTTTATTTATTTTAAAAATCCGTCGTGTACTAGTAACCTTTTGGGTCAAAGTATGATACGCATTATTTTATTCTATTTCTGTTAGCAGCCCAAAATGTTATCCGGAATTTTAGAAGCTTCTTTTTTGTAACTTTTATTTTTCGTGATTTTGTTTGATTTTCTTATTTTTTTTTTTTTTGAATATTGTAAATCACTCAAAGTTATCGACAAAAATGTTATTTGAAGTCATGATATCAATATGTAGAGTTTTTGTATCTGTTTGCTACATGTAGAATACAACTACATCATGAAAATAACCTTTTTATAAACCTTAACCTTAATTTGAAGTTTGAACTTAACAAGCTCAGTGGACACGTCTACACGAAATGCACGATGCACCATCCAATACAACTGGTTTAGTTTCGTTAAAAAGGTGTTAAAGTGTTTCATGTTTTGGCACCACAACTAATTTAATACACTGCCGCTCATCTGAATAGGTTCACAAATATTTTCACCTCACTGTTGGCCTCCCTTCATATGTATTGCAATGACACATCTTTTTTATATATGTAATGAAAGAGCATCATTTTGTGCTTGTTTTGGGAGAAAAAAAATTGTCTTAAAGCTTACCGTTATTCTCCCACGGTAGTTAGACTAAATGTATTCATAAAAACAAGTATTTTTTTTGGCTCATCTGAATAGGTTCAACGGATGAAATGGAATATAACAATAAAAATCATTTGAATTCAAAGATTTATTTTACCTTTTTGTATTGTATGATTATTTATTTAATTATAAAAAAGATGTGTCATTGCAATACATATGAAGGGAGGCCAACAGTGAGGTGAAAATATTTGTGAACCTATTCAGATGAGCGGCAGTGTAAATTAGTTTGTCATTTTCCTAACGCTAATCCTATTAAAAATAAAATATATAAATTAGGTGGCGCAACAGTCCTTATAGCACAAGGGCCTATTGACTTACAACTCTCAACCATTCCTGTGTGCGAGTTATGTCAGGGATGGAGAGGACCTTCAGTTTTTTAATGACGAATCCGAACGGCTTATTTGAGAAAGCACTTTTATTAACAGCAATTTACTCTTGGAGGACTTGTAAATTCCTCACAAGAGGCAGTACCCGTGAAAAAAAACTTTTAGGTAGCACAGTCCTAATTTCATTGCAGACCGAAATAAAATAGTGTAAGATTTGTCTGGACAGAACTAGGATATGTTCAAAAGATTTGTGTGCAGTAATTATTGGTCTGTCAAAGTTTTAAGAGTGGGGATGAACTTATCTTATAGATAGAAAAACTGCCCAAAAAAATACGTAACCGTTTCTTGGCAAACATTTTCTGCTACTTAGTCAATGCTAAGTGATCCGAACGGACGACGTTAATAACAGTTAATTAACGTACCACAATATGGCATTTGATAGATCAACAATTTCTATCCAAATGAAATTCTTGCCAAGAATTTGTCAGGAGGGGAAATTATTTTACTCTCTTGTGAGCGCTCTCTACTGCCCAAATTTGTGTGGAGTGGAACAGCATTTGGGCAACAAAAGTTGAAATTTGTCAGTTTTGGACAAGGTTGGGAACAGATCAGTATTTGATCATGAATAACATTATAGTGCGTTTTCTTGAAAAACCATCCGTAGTACTTTAGAATAATGTATATGAAAAAGAAATACAATCTCCGCAGTAGAATCGCTCCCGTTGGTACGTTTAACACTTGATGGATGTGTTCGTAGAGTAGTGTACAACATACAAAACGTATGACGTAGCTCAAGATGAACTTTGATATTTCGACAGAACTTATTTGCAATTTATTTCAAGTAAGTTTTGCTAATTCATTTATTTGTGTGTTTTTAAAATCAGCCCACGTATCAACTACGGCGACTCGGTATGGGTTATTGCAACACTACCTATTAGAATAAAATCTAAAAAGTATCTTGCTAAGCCATCCAAAAAAGATACTAATACAAAATTCAAATCATAGTTCTTATTCTGGTTATTAACGTTGCTCAGCATAAAATCGATCTTTGATTCCCCTACGATACCTTGTGTTATTAGGTCTGTTTGAGACACTTTTCGCACTAAAAGTGAAGAAAAGTGGGGATGAAATGCTCTCAGAGAAAACGCAAAATGCCAAAATGTCTGGAACGATTTTAGCACTTAATCATGAATAAAAATCCAATAAAAGAAATATCAACAAAAGTAAACTTATATTTATTTCAAATAATGAGTTTTTTTTTCAAAAAATCACTATAATTTTCAATAAATATTGACAGTTATAAATATTTTTTACAAATTTCTTCTTCAAGAACAGTTTTTTAAAAAATATAAAGGGCAACCCTTATCCAATATTTTTTTTTTCTTCTGTCATTGCTTTTCGTGAACTTAAAATCGATTTTGACGGCCTGCCCAGAAATCACCAGAAGAAATTTCTCGGACTAAACCTGGCAAAAAGGGGAAATGTTTTACTCTCTCGCACACTCTCTTTTGTAAGAATTAGGACAACTTTTGAAGTGTAGAACGACTTCGGACTGAAAATGACTAAAACTTTCAGTCTGAAACTGTTTGAAACTAGGTGTGGAACACACTGAATTTTTACTTATTGTGAACAAAAATACAAATATTTAGTTTTATATTGCTGACTAGATTACGTCAATAACTTGTGTTATTGTCTGATAACCTGCAAAAAGTTAGTATCAACAAAAAAAACATTAGTTTAACAACGATACTGCCGTCTGTTGCAAGTTAAAAAACATTTTACTTAGAACATAATCTACAAACGAGGCCATTTCCTTCAGTTCTTGTTTTATTCAGATTCAATTCACAAAAAAGAAAGCATGAGACCAAATTAAATACAAATTATTCCTGATCTTAACATTTTATAATTTATTTCTGGTCGAATTTCAATCAATTTTTTGTTTACAAATTTTGTTCTACGTAATTCTGACGAATATTCAAATGTACCAGCTTTCAAACATAAAAACCGAACTCATACGAATGGTCTTTTTGACAATTCCTCACTGTATTGAACTCCAAAAAACGAGTATAGATTCAAATAAAATTATAACGATAACAATATAAATCGATGTAAGAAATTCCACTTGTGTGAACCGCCTTAAGAATACATAAACGAGCGATCACATATGGCAACAAGCTTGTTACATATCGAAATGACAGGTGTCGTGCACATCATTAAATAGCACATAACGAAACCTTGTCGATTTTCTTCGTCAAACCGTTTGTCGCGTCTCCATTTTGCACTGCTGTAGACCGCATGAAATAAAAATCGGTGTGTCGAAAAAGTGGCTGCAAATATTTATTATTTAATTTTTATTACTTAAAAATATAAAAAACTCAAAATACAATACAAATTGTATAGTTCAAAACATTAACATTTAAAATGTAATGCATAGTTTACAGTGAAAAAACTTCTAAAAGATAAACTTTCTTCTTGATATACCTACTACATTTGCACGGCAGCGTTAAAAAGCTTGTGGAAAACCGATAAGAGGCGATTCGAGAAAAGGACGTGTGTTAATTTTTTCTTCACTTTTTATTTTAAGACCCCGACATCTATGAAAAAAGGCATAGCATATTCATAATTTCTGCATAAAAATGAAGGGATTAGTATTGATAAATTATTAATTCACGTCGCACTTATTTAAAACGTTATTGGTGAAAAATTCTGACAAGAGCCGGGAATAGTATTGAATTTTATTGTATCATCGCGCGACACCAAGAAGCTGAAAAAACACAATTGCGATGATGTTCACGGTAAGATTAATTGGATAAAAAATATTTAATTACCGGTATAATATTAATAAAAGCATAGTTTAAAATTTTAAATAGCTGCATAATTTTTTAATAATTTGATTGAAATATTCAAAAGTGCGCATGAATTTTCATGTCTCTTGTTTTTTTTTTTTTCTTTTTATTTAAATGGTGGGTATTTTTCCTACTTTATTTTTCTTTCAATTTGTTCGTCTTTTATTTTATTAAGTCGACGAAAATACGTTTAGGATAGCCCGTCATATCTTTTTGATCTGTGACGTCTGTCGAAATTTTTAGCGCGCATTTATCTTTTCAAATTCACACAATTTCTGATGTTATAAATAATAACGTTGAATAATTGCAAGGCGCCTGGATTAATTTACCTACATTATGTTTATTTTATGTCATAATTGTACCAAAATGTGATTAAAAAAGGTTTTAAAGACAAGTTTAAAAAAAAGCTTGCTATAGGCCTCCAGTCCGGAATAATTTGCCAGCTTTTACCAAAGCAAAAGAATACACACACAAATACTTGCTGTTTCCTTCTGCGTTATGTTCATTTCCACATGGCACTTTTTTGTGTTTATTGTTTATTGAAATGTGTATTTTGGGATTTGGGCCTATACTAATTGCATTGGTTCTTCTGTATCCATTTTGATTGGATAGATAAATAATTGTGTGATGGTTGAGTGCACTGTAATAATTTCATAGGGATTGAGTCTTGTTAGGTGCGTAGGGAGTTTATTTTTGACGACTAGGTTGGTTTGTCAAACAAGTGCTGGTGCACCGGTTGAATGATTTTTTGGAAAATCAACAACAAACAAATGACTTATTAAAGAAGGTATACCTATCTAACTCCCTGTGGGTACATATTTTTTTAAAAAGAGTAATAGATTCCTATGTATATTAGTTTTTAATAAAACCAGGATTGAAAATCAAAGCTTGTTTTAGGAGTTAAAAATGTAGTTTTGGATAATTTCTTTACTAACTGTAGTATCCGTGGCGTACTGGTTAGTACATTCATATATGCCCCTTAAAAGTTACCTTTTTTGTCAAGAGTACTGCATTTTGCGAGGAATTAAAATCCTCCACAATTCTTTCAGTTAAAAGTTATACTCAAATTATCCATTCGGATTCGACATAAAAATTGTATCTTCCCATATTTTTGAAATTACATTTATATAGAAATGGTTGAGAGTTACAAGTCACTAGTCCTGGTTCTACACCAGGTGTAGCCTCACTAAATTTAGTTATTATATTTTTGGTTAATCTACAAATAACTTCAAGTACCTGGGTTGCCAAATACCTGCCTAATTTTTGAAAGTAGAGGAATTTGTAGGCTTTTTAAAAGTAGAACCGGTATCGAAAGACGGGAATGGTAATCAAAGCTTGTCTTAACAGGTTAGTCTGCTATGGTGTACTTACAATTTTAATCACTTTCAATTCAAAATGTTTACCTAGGACTGTTTCAAGGCAATGTAAGACAATAAATCGTAGCAGTAAAAAAAAAGATATATTATTGCTTAAGCCTAAATTGCCTGGTACACGCAGCCATATTTTTATTGAAATAAAACTACTGATTGTTATTTATCTAGGTTTTCCAATATTTATAACTTTATTACCTAAATTGGATCCCAAAAATAGTTGAAAAAAGTGGATCCTTGTACTCGCTTTAAAAAAGGCCTTTAGGTTATAGATCGCCTTGAGAACAGGTGAATTGCCAGACTATTTTCTCCGCCAGGGAATACTACATTATTTTGTCGAAATTTTTCTTTTAAATGTTGGGAAGAAGTAAATGCATGAAGACTACTCGTACTTGGTCTTCTGTCCTCTGACAGTGTCGATCTCTTATTGTATTCCGATATCTCCTTGAAATTATTCAACGGAAAGGTTTCATAGAATCGTTTTTTATTTCTTTTGTTTACATTCTTTTTTTTTTTAAATAACATTTTTATGATGGGGAAACAATTTTGTCAAATAAAACATCGACAATAAATCCCGTACAATCTTTATAACCTGTAAATTAGCCATACCTAAAAAATCTTAATTTCTCAATTTTTCTTTTCATATATAATTAGGTATAATCTAATTACTTTGACTTCATAACAGAAAAATAACTTGCTAATTTTGAAGTCACAGGTGCCAACTATGTTTCACATATTGTCCATTAACTTTTACATTAATGTTTCAGGAAGTGAAATTAAGATTATTTATTTGGTATAAATAGTCAAATAAATTTTAAATTTCAGCAAAATTTACATTTTAATAATAAATATATAGGTTCCCACTACCATTGTGTATTGAATTCACATAGGTACACAATATATATTTACCACAAAAACAAACCATCAAGAGATCATATTCTCGGACCATATATTATCTTCGCAACTGAAAATTGTTCCTGATTAATACGACTCCTCCATTCACATAAAAAGGGAAACCACTTCGTATAAAACAAATAAAAAACAACATCAAAAGGATAATAAACTAACGACTCAGTTAAATAATTCAACAAGGGAAACATCATCGACAACATTCGTATGTACATACATAAAAAAATATCTCATAAAACAACAATAATTCCACAAGGACTACAATTTGGACAACAACATCATCACACAAAATCACCCAAACATTTTTATAAAGCGAAGAAAAGCTTTATAGGAATTTAATATAAGATAAAAATGAAGTAACAAAGAGTTACTTCTTATAATGTTATGTTAAATTTTTAAAACTGTTATTTAATCTTTTTGTTTCTTTTTGATTAAGTTGAGCAATCAAATGTAGAAAATATAAATACAAACAAATATTTGAAGAAAGAAAAACATGTAAAACCAATTAAGTTTGTGCATTGCTACTTTATAATCACATTGATACTCAGATCAGAAAATAAAAATGTGTAATAAAATTTTCCTATCCATGTCATTAAAAAAAATTGAAAAAATCTAAATGTTGTGAAAAACCTGTTCAAAATATACCTACTTAAGAAAATAAATTGAATAAGAATTAGTAGATTTTTAATCCGCTTTTATTCCGAAATTTTTCTGAAAAATCTTTGTTTTTAATAATTAATTAATAATTAAAAATTATGTCACTGATTAAAAATGCATGGTCCTGAAGTTTCAAATCTAAAAAAGTGTTAAAGTTAAATTGAAGTCTTTGAAGTTCACCTTTGATTCATTATTTTTATACAAACTTTGAGTTGAATTGCATATTATAGAAAAATCGATGTTAATTAAACTTTTCAATTATATTTTTCTTTTAGCCTTAAGATTTAAGAACTGGGTGTTCTTTAACTGGAGGTTACAATCATAAATATTATTTCTCTCCATTTTGGTTTGCAGTTGCTCTATTTTTACAATTTGCTTTATTAAACCAAATCTTTGCCAATAGCTTTATGCTGCGAAATTTTTACATTGCTTCAAATAAGAGTAAACTAAGTAGCTTGAGGAGATTTGTAGACCTATTTAAAACTTTACTATTTAAAACTTTACTGCAAATTTTGATATATTCCCCAATCGAAAATCCCCAAGCCCAAAATCTTAAAACCAAAATCCCATGCGCCGATACATCCAAATATAAAAATCTCATGTTAAATATCTCCAAAACATCAAATGTTATTTAAAAAGCAAATTTGAATTTAACTATAAAAAAGCTTCTTTATTAATTTTCATAATCTCCAAAAGCATAATGTGTTGGTTTTCGTCCAATTTTCAAAGGTAGTATCTTAAAAAAGTGAGATGATATAGAGATTTTTAAGTCAGATTAACCTGGGAATCGTTATTATGTTATCAAGATTGAAGAATAAAAATGTTGCTTACGATAATTATAAAGTTAAGAGGGAACTCTATCAGAGATCTTCAGAAGCAATTACAAATATGTGTTTTCTTTGAGACTAGCAGCCTTTATCTTCATGCTTTGCAAATAGTTGTTTAGTGAAAAAAAGTAAACAAAATGCAGAATGATTCATACTTCATAAACACGTTTTACTTCCTTGCATTCAAACACAAAACTTTGGTTTTTGTTGGTAGATGTTGCAATTTTGTCTGCTGTTTACTAAAAATTAACACGAGTAAAACGAAAAAGCTCAGTCTTTCGATTTGTCTCATTTTAAAGAGGCACTAATTAATTGAAAAAAATCAGCTTTCTCTTAATGCTGTATTATGTTATATATTTATTTTTAAGGCACAAATATGATGGTGAATTATTTACAGTTTGTTAATTGTATCATCGAAATCGAAAAAGACTTTAAAAAACACATGGTTTAAATATTAAAAATTAATATAAAAATTAAATAAATGTACCTAATCACATATTGAAAAAGTCAATTAAGTTTTGTTTTAAATATATTGTTTTTATTTTGTTGTAGTTTAAGTCTTAATCGGAATTTACAAACTATTGAATATAAAAGTTTACTGATTTGTATTTTATATTGTAAATTCCTACTTTCCTCATGTTAAAAGAAATTAAGGAATAAATGAACAAGTAACGGCCTTGCAATTTTTTATAAGACAGAAGTAAAGTAACATTTCCGTCCAAAAAGCAAACAATTGTATGTGAAAAAATATAAAAATAAAAATGAATTAATATATTTAAAAGTTTCTGTGAAACACGTAATAATAAGACAAAATTTTTGTTTCTATAATCTCAACTAATTATAATGAGCAAATTAATATTGTACTTTATTAAGTTATCACATATTTTTCAAACAGAAATCTGTGATAGAAGAAGTATTTAATAATAATTAATATTATTTAAATTCCAATAAATAAAAACAAAAAACACTTAATAGATAGAATATATGTGTTGAATATAAAAATTGTAATTGTTATTTCTGATAGCGTATTTGTTTGTTTGTTTTTTTTTTATAGTTATTTATTATTTAATATAATAAACTAATGTTAAAACAATGTTATAAAATAGCTTAATAAAGCAAAAATCAAATTTTTAATAAAAAGGATGAGTTCTATGTTTCAACGAAATATGTTCCACTCTTAATAGACATTTCGAAGTATTCTCAAAAATCAGTTTTTTTGTTTTTAAATTATTTTAGCGGCACTTTGCCAATTATGTATTATACAAAAACATATTAGTTTTCTATAGTTTTTTCCCTTTTTTATTTTGTATACAACAATTCTTTTACTTCGTACCACATTCCTATGGTCTTCAACACTTCTAAGGTTTGTTGTTAGCTTTAATTAACGACATCTGTTATTGATTTCTCTTCGTTTAGACGTAAGCGAATAAAAAAATATATATATGTAAGGGTTAAGGGACCGGTTATAGCTATCGGTACAAATCTTTCATACAAATTGAAACAGGAGGAATCTGAAATATTTTATTGAAGAGCATTTAATCAGTAAATTTACGTCATTAAATCCTTTTTGCTCTTAATTTCTCAGTAATTTTTGTACCGATCATCGGAACGATTAAAAATATTTGTTATCATTAACATTTTGAAATCTATTTGCGAACAAAAATATAGCTTCGTTTCTTTTTGAAAAAGAAAAAAATAAATAAATACAAAAATCCTCAAAATTAGAATTCATCTCATTGCAAGCTTTTACAAGTTCAAAAATATAAAATATAAAATACAAAATTCACTGATAGCTTTTACTGGGCCCCAAATATGTGTCTTTGGAAAATAGGATAGGGTTGTGGAAAATAAGATATTCTATTAGTTTAATACAATTTTCCCATTATAGCCAATCTGTCAAAAATTCAATTTTGTCTTCAAATTCCAGAAACGAAAACTTATTAAACACTCCAACAATAACTGCTGTAAGTTCATACCAATTCCGAGTGTCAAATCGACTTACATACATGATTTTTAATATTTGTTTTGATGATTATTTTTAAACATATCCATTATTGAGCTATTGTTATAGACTAACGGAATATGTGTATAGGGTTCTCTAATAGAAGACTTCATTTTGATAATAAAAAAATGGTCGTTTATTTAATTGTAACTAAGGAGTTATACCATTTTTTTTCAACAAAAGAAAACGATATGAGCCAAATAGCCGCCAGGGCTACGGTTGCAATTCCAATTTGAACATTTGGGTAACTTCACGAATTTCATCTTTAATTTTATAGGATTGGTGCGGAGTTTATCCTTTACGTGGCGCTAGTTCCAAAGAATATAATTTAAATGTCTTAAGTCAGAACATCTTGTTGGCCAAATGTAATCACCACCCTTCGAGAAATAACACAACCAGGAAACCTTTTTTGCAAAACAGCAAAATGTTCACCATTTTCCTAGTGAATTTTAACAATTTCAGTGCGTTGTGCATCGTTCCATTTAAAGTAAATAAATTGTTTTCACTTGTCAAAAGATGAGAGCTTCAAAAGTTTCGAAATGAAACCGCTAATTGGAAAAGCCAATAGTAAAGAGAATTCTTTGATACCTGTTTGAAGTTAAAATGGAAGAAGTACAATAGCTTTCTACAATACATTTTTAATATACAAACAAAATAAATTGAAATTCAAATTCTATTCCGATTTTTTTTCGGAAATTCAACATTTTGAAATCTTAAGGTTTTATCTAAAAAAAGACGTGAAATTTTAAACCAAAATCCAAATATATATCTGGTTTCAATGAAAAGGGTATAACAACGCATGCCCAGTATAAACATTCGTACTATGTGATGCAATTTGTTGAGCTCCCCATAAACTTTTATTTTGACAGTCCTAGACGTTTTTCTCTTCCTTAACGGATGTTGATTATCACTCACACTTCGTTGCATAATAAAATAACTCTGAATATATAAAGCACAACAAAAAACATTAAGTGTTTGGTAAAACCACTAAAAAATAGTTTTATAAAAGCTAAAGAAGCTTCATTATGTTTTTGTTGGCATTACTGCGCTTCCTATAGGATTTTTGTGGTTGTGTTTCATAATCTGCAAAGTTACTTGTAAGAAGGGGGAATTATAAGAATAGAGGTAATATGTTTGTTTTCTTAAAATTAATAGCCAAAACTTGTATGCAAATGCTACTACAAGGATCAGGACAATCGAGCACACAG
The DNA here is from genome assembly GCA_951509635.1 of Eupeodes luniger. NCBI lineage: Eukaryota > Metazoa > Arthropoda > Insecta > Diptera > Syrphidae > Eupeodes > Eupeodes luniger. The sequence continues at coordinate 43,637,725 of OX608074.1, read as the reverse complement.
AGAACATGGAACAAGAACTCTATCGAAAGGAAAAATCATCACCTACCATAGAACTTCAACACTGATCAGCAAACATATTCTGCATCCTTGCAGCAACAACCGATTCAACTTATAGAATACCATAAAATCATTTAGCAACATAATAATCAACTCTATTGGATCATTGACATCTCTACTAACAAAAAGCAAATGGACTTTTCATCCATGGGGACGGGACATACGAGTATGTACAAAATACACACTGTCAAAGTGAAAAGTAACTGGATCTAGGTAATATGGTAAACTCGATCTTCAACAGTGGGTAACATTTAAAAAGCATGCTACTGTCACAGTATTATATTTATTTTCTTGTATTATACTTTTATTGCTGATTTTTGTAAAAAGCTTAATTTTTATTTTATTCCGTAAGTATTAATGACTTTTACTAATTTCCATTTTAGGGAACTAATCAGCAGCAGGACACGCGGTTCAGCGACAAAGAGAAGAAACTAATGAAGCAAATGAAGTTTGGAGATTGCCTAAGTAAACGGGTGGACATGTCCAAAGTTAAATTGGACGTCCTCCGACCATGGATAAGCAAAAAAATCACCGATATTCTTCACATCGAAGATGATGTTGTTGTTGAGTTTGTGTATAATCAATTGGAAGAGGAGAAATTTCCATGTCCGAAAAAAATGCAAATCAATATGACAGGATTCCTGAATGGACGTAATGCAAGGCAATTTATGGAAGAACTCTGGGCATTGCTGCTATCGGCTCAAGAAAGCGAAAGTGGAATACCAGCTGAGTTCATAAATCAGAAAAAGGAGGAAATATTGAAACGCGAGGAGGAGGCACACGGGAATTCATCTTCGAAACGTGATCGTTCTGGTGAGAGAGATAGAGATTTCAATGAAAGTCGTAAGCGAGAGCGTTCTAACGACATTTCTTCGAGTTTGCCAAACCATAGTACGATTGAACAAATTAGGTCACACTTGAAAGCTAGATCTAGATCTAGATCTAAGTCTTCTGAAGCAAATAATTTAGGTGGTAACTCTAAAGATACTAACGCAGAGTCTAGTGGTGGAAAGGTGTCATCTACCACGACTGCAGCAATAGTCAAAGATCGCTCTAAGTCACCGACAAGAGATCGAGGTAGGTCCCCGCGTCCAAAATCAAGGAATAGATCGCCAAAGAAGTCATCGAGGGAGAGATCTGCCAGGCGTTGGGATTCATCGAGGGATAGAAGGCGTTCAAGATCTCGTCATAGGTCCCCAGAGAGGAGACGCCGTAGTCGTTCAAGGGATCGCAAGCCACCGCCACGTGGGAAGTCTCCCAGTCGAAGACGTTCTCGATCGGTGTCACGACCTAAACGAGCAAGCTCTCGAACTGACTATCGAGTATCGGAAAGAAAGTCAAAATCTAAATCTCCGATTAAGAGGAAGGAAGTATCGCCTTCGCCGAAGCCTGCCGATGTTTCTCTCAATGGACACGATGCGGATGGATCTAAGAAATTGACCAAAGTACAAGCAAAGCTTCTGGACTTAGCAAGTGCACCTAAACGAAACGACAAGAGCCGCTCCAGGAGCTCCGATTCACATTCATCTGTAAATTCTAGAAATAGAAAACCTGATTTAAAAACACGACGCTCCAGATCAAGGTAACAACATGAAATATTCATTCAAATTTGGTTTCATTAACTTCTTCTCGCGCTCTCTTCATAGGTCTATAGTTAAGGGAAAAGGAAAATCTCGTTCGCCAAGTTCCTCGTCGTCATCATCTGCTTCATCGGTTGGCAGGAAGAAGCCCCGAAGATCACGTTCTGAAACAAGTTTGTCATTGTCACCAGCAAACGGTAAAGATGACTTTGAGATTCGCAAAAATCAAAATAGTGTGCAGAAAAAACGGCAGTATAGAAATAATCGTGAGTCATCGTCGAGCAGTTCTTTGGACAAGGGTCCACCGAGAAGGCAGGAAATGCGACGCTTTGATCAAGGACGTAGATCCCCACGAGGCCGTAGCCCGCCACGAGGAGGGGGTGGTGGACGAAATCGTTCACGATCACCAATGCGCCAACGTTCACGTTCGAGGAGACGATCTCGCTCACGCATAAGATCAAGGTCAAGAAACCGTTCCAGATCACCAATGAGGCGCTCAAGGTCTCCAAGAAGGTATGCAAATTTTAATTTATTAGATTTTGAGTTTCAGCAGAGAGATTCTCATTCAAATTGTTTACTTCAGATTTAATAACAGACGTCGATCACCAAATAATCGAGGTCGTGGCGGTGGACCAGGTGGTCGAGGCCGCGGAGGAGGAGGCGGTGGTCGTCGCCGAAGCATGAGTCGAGACCGCATGCGTCGCAACATGTCTCCGCGTCGTTCTCCACGCAGATCTCCATTCGATCGAAGGTCCCCTATTAGACGGCAATCGCGAGATCGTAAATTCTCACCCATGCGTGACAGAAGATCTTCACCCTTCCGGGATAGGAAGATTTCACCACCTCCACGTCGCATTTCACCTTTGCCAATGTTGAGAAGGTCACGTGAACGTCGCTCACCAATGTTGAGGACTTCAAGAGATCGTCGAATGTCACCCATCAATGCATCCAGAGATCGGAGGAGAATTTCCCCATTACGAATGTCCCCACGACGTCCTTCACCTCCAGGACGTATGTCGCGTGACAGACGTTCTTCCCCTCCGCGCTCCCTACGTGATGGTCGGCCAGGATCCCGAGATAGACGTCCATCGCCTTTGCCGCGTATGCCGTCTCGCGAAAGTCGACCTATATCACCAGTCAGACGTGGCAGCTTCCGTCGTTCCATACCTCGACAAATGTCTAAACCATTGCCTGTACGAAATGAAGAACGATGGGAACCAGCACCGCCGCTAATCAAGGCACGGTCTCGATCAATCAGTCCAAATTGGGACACTGAAGATATTCACGAGGAACCGATTCGAAGAAGGAGCATTGAAAAACTAGCCAGCCCTGTAAGAAAGATTGTTCGACAAGAGATAAAGATGTCAAGAAAATCGAGCAGTAGTTCAGAACGGAAGAGTAGTCCTGAAAAGAGAGTAAAACAACCTGTATTCGAGCGCAAACCTAGTCCAGTCCGAACCAGAGAACGCAGTATTGATCGCTCATCTGACTATCCTCCGAAAAACTTAGATCATTTGTTGAAAGAGAAGAAAGAAGTTATTTCGCGCGCCAAGGACAAGGTTGAGGAAGTGCGTCAAACTGCCCCTGTTGTGGTGGAACAAATACAAATTAAAACTGCACCGATTCCAGCTCGAAAACCTGTTCCAAGAGATAAATATAGCACAAGTTTATCAAGGACCCCGTCCCCATTCCTGAAACCCCACGAACGTGAGAAGGGCAAAGAAAAACCATTGGCTGTTCAGAAACAAGCCCCTGTTGTGGCCGCTCCTGCAAAGGTTGCTCCTAAAAAGAGCAAACCCAACAGTGACTCTAGCTCTTCAGATAGTTCTGACAGTGATGACAGTGAACAAGAGCAAGAGGAACGTAAGGTCCAAGGTAAGTCTCGTCGCGGACGGTCATCTTCCTCTGACGACAAGAGTGAAAACGAAAAACAGTCCAAGGCCCCTCCCCCTCCAGTCAAATCCCGCAAAGATATAGAAATTGAACGCAAATTAGAAAAATCTGCAGAACCTCAAAAGCGTAAAATCTCCACTGAAATAAAAGAACAACCAGACAACAGCAAACGTCTGCGTGTGCCAGAGAAAAAGGAGAAACCCAGGAAATCTAATTCCGACTCCGAGGAAGATGTTCGTCCGGCAAATAAAATCAATGATCGAACAGCTTCACGCAAACGAACGATATCTGCATCCAAAAAGCCGCCACAAAAAACTATTACGACCGCTAACGATGATTCTTCTGACTCAGATCAGCCCAAAAAGAAAAGAAAGAAGAGCAAGAAGACACGACGTGATTCAGATAGTGACAGTTCTTCATATTCGGAAGCCGAATCCAAGAAGAAAAAGCACAAGAAACACAAAAAACACAGCAAAAAAAGCAAGAAACATAAGAAACACAAGAGGAAGAGCAAAAAGGCTGATAGTAGTTCCAGCAGCGACGACGATGGGCCAGCTGTTGTCAATGAAGATTTGGAAAAACAGCTTCGCGAAAGGGCTCTTAAATCGATGAAGAAATTAGACTAGATACAACACCCTTTTTAATTGTAGACAGCTATTATAGACTTGAGCCGAAATTTCCCTCAGAAAAGCATTCTGCAGTCGCATTCTGCCGTTAAGATATTTTGAATCGTTGCGCTATATTCTTGTTTATTTACAAATGATTCCCATTCCTTTGCTGTTTGTGTGAAATATCATTTCCTGGCTTTCTGCTGAGGCTCCATTCTTACAACATCCTTCCCGAATTTCTCCAATTAAAATAAGAAAGCAATTTAAAACTAAAGCAGAAACAGAAACAGAAAGAAAGAAAGAACATTTATAAGTTTACTTTAAGTTTGATGTAGTAGACTTTCGCGTATGTTGATGTTTTTTTTTTTTTTATAATAATAATTATTACACCCATGTTTTTCGTTTCGATATAGTAGCACTTTACAATTTTATAAATTATAATAAATTATCTATTGAATATAGAAGAGGACATTTAAGATACTAAGGACTATTCATAAAAATAATACACAAGAAAAAAAAAAAAACAAAACATAATATAAACAATAAATAACTTATGTAAGTAAGTACACACTTGGAATGTGAAATGAAATAATTTCAATAAAATTGTGTAAAAATTATCATAGCAGAGTTTAATTTGAATGAAATAAAAATAAATCGAAAAAAGTATTTTGATCTTGGCTTTTTGAAATTTATGTTTTTTTTTTTTAAATCAACTTTATAAGGTTTATCGATAAAAAGTAATGCATTTGGTCGTTCGTCGAGAAAAATTAAAAAAATTTCACCATTTGGGCACCGAATATAACGGGGTATCCATTTTGCGGCTGGAATTCGACATCTGTCAAACTAAGTTGTTAAACCAATTTTTTATCAGTTGAAAGTCTGACATTTACGAAAATGGATCGCACAACGCATACAAATTGTTAAAACCGACTACAAAAATGGTGATTCTGCAGCCACATATCGTGTTTTAAGAATAGATTATCGTCCAACTACGCAAGCAATTGGCAAAATTGTGACGAAATTTGAAGAGGCTTAATTGGTTACATATATTGTAAGGCCTGTGCATCATCGTAACGCTCATACCACTGAAAATATCGCTGCTGTAAGTGAAAGTGTTGCCGATGACCCGAATGAGTCAATTCCTCGTCGTTCTCAGGAATTAGGACTGTCTTACGGCACATTATGGCGTATTTTCCATTTGGATCTACACCTACATCCATATAAAGTCCAGCTCACAAAACAACTGAAGCCAGCTGACCATACGTCGAATGTGTGCTTGAACAACAAGCGGTTGACGGCTATTTTTCGAACAAAATTTTCTTCAGCGACGAAGCACATTTCTCACTCGATGGATATGTTAATAAACAAAATTGTCGTATTTGTGGTTCTGAGAATCCTCAAGTAATTGAAGAGAGGCGATTACATCCACAGAAAGTCACTGTTTGGTCCGTTGGTGTGATTGGACCTTACTTCTTCGAAAACGACGATGGAACGACTTTAACCGTCAATTCGGAGCGTTATGGCCATATGATAACCGACTTTTTTTGATTGCTATTGAAGAATATGTGGTTTCAACAAGATGGTCGTGTAATTTCTAGTCGTGGCGATATCAACTGGTCTTCAAGATCATGCGATTTGAAACCACTGGACTTTTTTTTGTGCCGCTATGCGAAAGTCCCTGTTTATGCAGATAAACCATTAACTATTGAGCACTTAAAAACCAACATTCGTCAAGTTTTGGCTGAGATACCGCCCAATATGTGTCAAAAAGTGGTCGAAAATTACCTTAAAAGACTCGATGCTTGCAACAATTCGCGTGGTGTCAACGTTCAAACTTTATAATAATAAAGAAATATGAAAAAATATGTACCTAATGTGTTTTATTTACTTTTGAAGCCGAAAAATGGATAACCCTGTACAAGTATGGAAACTAGACTGATTCAAAAACTAATATTCAATGCAAATGTGGATTTTCTTTAGAGTTTAGTGAAACACTTAGGTACATATAAAAAGTAATAAAGTCGGGTTTTTCAAATGTATTTTGCAGGGCGATTTTCAAAAATCATATTCATTACCATATAACGGTCATTTCAATGTGTACTACACCACATCTGTCTACGTCAGAGAAATGGAAACTGAACGAAATTCTAGGCATTGTCGTTGAAATATTTGCCGCCAAATCACAAATAGACTTTCTAAAAATATAATTTTATCGTTTTCTAATTTTATATCAACGCTGCTGAAAATGGATTCAATGCTGCTAAAAATGCATTCTTTGTAAGAATAGGAATATTATTGTCTTATCCATTTAACAAAAGGTTATTTTTGCATTTAAAATGGTTTTAGTTGCGATCCTGATATTTAGCTTGTCTTAAAGATTGAATAGTGATCGAAAAGATTCTTTATGTTTATTACACTAGTATTTTTTTGCTGACACTAATGATATGCTTTTATAATTCTTTAGTGTATAGATAAGTTCATACTTCCCTAATTTTTGTTCTATCCTTCAGAAATTCAGATCCCTATCTAGATTTGTGTGCCAGACTTCTGGGAGCTTGGAAATATATACTTGATAACGACATAATATAAACAAATTTTTGTTTAGCCCAGGCAAGAATCTATCCACATTAATAAGTGTCGTCTTGTTTTTGTAATTCGTACTTCTGCTTCTGAACAAATTTGAATAGTGCGCAGCGCACATCACCTCAATTCTTCCTATATCCTATCAATACCATTTACCCTGAAGCTCCACAAGGACAAGAGTAAAATCCAATCCAACTTCTCTTCCGCAATTTCATCCGCAATCCAGTGTTTTTTTTACTGGGCATAATTATGTCTTGCCATGAGCAACCCCAAATGTCACATTTGACACAACAGTTAATCTGTTGTTTACTTTTTTGTTGATTTACCTTTTGTGTCGGTAGTTGTTGTTTTTTTTACAAAATTAAATTTCAAACAAATTATATAAATGCCTTTGAGTAAACAAAAATTAGCCCTTTTAAAAAAATTAATGCTAGTTAAGAAGCTAGAGGAAATAAAACCAGCTAAGTATTCAAGAGGATAAAAGAAAACACAGGTTTTGGGTGAATTCATTTCTCGAAGTATGGGAACTTCATGATTTGGAGGCACACCTACTCAAGGACTTACTATGGGAGGACGGTGCAGACTAGACTTTTTGTAGGATGTCGGTCGACAGCTTTGAAGCTGTTCCGTGCCTAGTAAAGATAACCTTGAATTAATGAATTTAGGTATATATGTAAATATTTAAAAAAAAATTTAACAGGTTGAACCTAATATAAAAAAAATGGACACACGAATGCGTTACGCCATTACGGCAAGGCTATGTTTTCATTGACATACGCTGCTCGTAGGCACTTCAGTTTTTTGTTGATATCAGCTGGATCCTTATGAAATTTCTCTGCTATTTCTTCCCAAGCTTTTCTTTTCAGGTCGTTCCTTTTGTATTAATTGCTTTTGAAGTTCCACAAACATTCTTTTGTTTTGTATATATTTATCAAATTCAGCGTGTTACCGTTGGTTAGTCGCCAATAGTTCATTGCAACTGAAACAGGTAAGTAATATGTACTACACAACAACAATATAAGAAATTAAATATATTTCACTTAATATACACTAAAACATATAGAAGTGACCGCATTTGATGACAGGACTTTGATCCACTCGAAAAATCCAAACTGCGATGACCGGATCATGGACTGGATGTTCGATTGTTGGTCTCTATTGGATTATCTGATGACATGCCGATAGTCCTGTCTTCGGAAATGTTCAATGGAGACCCCAAGTTATCATATAAGGCATTTCAACTTCCTAAGAAATGGCATCTTTGTGTATAATGGAGCTTTTACGTTCGCCGTAGCCTCAGGATGGCGTTGAAAGTTTTATATACAAAAGTAACGTACACAACAGCTTATACCGTCGTAGCCACTAGGTGTCGCCCCTATAAAAAAAACCCACGATGTACTATAGGTTTTATATGTCCGGTATTACACAGCGCATGTTTTTCCTTGCATCAATGAAGTGCGAAAGAGAAAGGAAGAAATAAAAAATGAAATAGAAATAAATCTGTCTCGGCATGTCCGGTATTAACAGCGCATGTATTTAATGCGCATTAATCGGCTAGTTTGTTCTGAAGTGCAATTAGGTGATGTGCGCATTATTACACGAAGACTTTTCGGATATTTAAGTCTGTGCATTACTTTGACAGATATCTTTTATTTCTACTTTCGTTGCTCGCTCGGTGTACCCAAGCCATATACCTATCGTCCCCTTGAATTCCCATATTGAGGTGTTAGCTCTACTAAACACAAACACGGAGTGAAGCAAATGCGAAAAAATACGAAGAAAAGGAAAGGCAAACGTTAAAAACATGCAAGGAATAGCTTGTACGTGCATGTCAAGACATTCAAGGAAAAACATGCGCTGTGTAATACCGGACTTACGAATATTTCAAATTCCAAAAATCAACATTCAACAACCAAAAAACAATTTTTATTGTAGTGTGATAACAGCCTTTTGATAATGCTGAGTGTCCCTTAAAATCGATCAAAATAAACTCTTTGCTATCCAACACTAGGTAGCGCTTGTTTCGTTTAAGAGCACTCCGAAAAAATATACCCAATGAACTGAACTGTCAAATTTCTTTCTACACTACAACATCCGGCCATCTTCCTTTCCTTTTTTAATTCTCTTGCAAGATGGTGAGTGGTTTTTAAAATTTGTGTAAAAATTCGTTTTCATCGTGTTAATATCATTAATAAAATAAAATTTAGTCAATTGCAAATGAAAGGAAAAACTATATCACTTCTTTTAATGCTAATATTTCTCTGAAAAGTTATTGCTAAATCAGAAAAAAATGGTTTTTTGTTTTGTGTGCCGGGAGTTTTGCGAAAAAAGATGAAAACGAATTTGTGCGCGTCCAAGTGTTTTCTTGAAGGCTTATAAATTAATGATTATATGTTTCATATATGCAATAGGCGCGAGGACCCAAAAAACATTTGAAGCGTTTAGCAGCACCAAAGGCATGGATGTTGGACAAATTGGGAGGAGTTTTTGCTCCTCGTCCATCAACTGGCCCACACAAATTGAGGGAGTCCCTGCCCTTGATGATCTTCTTGAGAAATCGTCTAAAGTACGCTCTTACTGGCTCTGAAGTCACCAAGATTGTTATGCAGCGTTTGATCAAGGTTGACGGCAAGGTACGCACTGACCCCACTTTCCCAGCTGGATTCATGGGTAAGTTTTTCATTTTGTTTTTGTCTTGAAGAAGATTTTGTCTAAATGAGTTTCTTTCTTTTAATTTTGTGCAGATGTCATCACCATTGAGAAGACTGGTGAATACTTCCGTTTGGTCTATGATGTCAAGGGACGTTTCACCATCCACCGCATCTCCGCCGAGGAAGCTAAGGTAAGTGCTTGTAACTTGTAACGGATGCACTAGGCAAACTTGGGGCTTGTTCGAAGACCATTTTAATGATACCGAAGTAATTGAATGGTTCAAAACAAAATTAGCCCAGATCAATCTTTGTTTCGACGGTCACTGGTTGTCTTGATTTTTGTGGCAGCATCAGTAACTTTACGTTCAATAACAAAACCTAAGCCAAGTTGCAAACCTACTCTTTATAGTTTTTCTTATCGCCTTTTACTAATTATTGACTTTTTCTTTGCAGTACAAGCTGTGCAAGGTTCGCAAGACCCAGCTCGGTTCCAAGGGAATTCCCTTCTTGGTTACACACGACGGCAGGACCATCCGCTACCCTGATCCATTGATCAAGGCCAACGACACTGTCCAAGTCGACATCTCCAACGGCAAAGTGACTGACTACATTAAATTCGACTCAGGTGAGTGTCAATTACAATTTCACAATTAATTTTAAGTCACTAAACTAAGAGAGGACACAACGCTATCGTGTGAAGTTGAGGTCACAACGCTATCTTGTGAAGTTGTCACTAAACCAAGAAATGTGTGGTTAAGTTCTTACAGATTACAATAACATTCTTCTGCTCAGGAAGAGGATAAGGCTCGTCGAAGACCATATTCAATGAAAATCTCATGGCGTGGTTCAAAAGGAAGCCTAGATCAAAATTTTGTTTCGACGGTCATTGAATGCCTTGAATTTGTGGCAGAATCAATAACATTTTACGTTCATTACAATTTAATTATAGTTAAAGAGAAGCTTAGGCATTTCGACAGGCTCTTCGAAGACCGTATCAACTATAAACTCCTCGTTTTGCGGTTCAAAATGTAGCCTACAATAATTTTTGTTTCGACGGTCTCTGAATGCCTTGATTTTTGTGGCATAATCAGCAACTTTTTACGTTCATTACAAAGTTAATATTCTTCTCTGTAAAATTTAATTGAATTATTTAAACTCCTGACTTTGATATGAACGCTTTTTAATAAACATATATATATTTTTTTTTTTGCGTTTAGGAAACTTGTGCATGATTACTGGAGGTAGAAATTTGGGTCGTGTCGGCACAGTCGTCAACCGTGAAAGACATCCAGGTTCTTTCGATATTGTCCACGTTAAGGACACACAAGGTCATGTGTTTGCCACCAGATTGACAAACGTTTTCATCATCGGCAAGGGCAACAAGCCATACATTTCTCTGCCAAAGGGCAAGGGTGTTAAATTGAGCATTTCTGAGGAGCGTGACAAGCGATTGGCCGCTAAGACTCATTAAAGAACTTTTTTTTATTTAAGAAATGATGAAAAATTTGTATTTTACATGATGAAAATATAAGAAGAAAAAAAATTAACTTTATTGTTTTTTTATGTTTTGATTGATTGTTTTTATTGGTATTCGCAATAATTGTTCGATTAAGATGGAAAACTCCTCCATCTCTGACAGAACTCGTACTCAGGAATAGTTGAGAGTTGTAAGTCACTAGGCTATGGTTCTCTACAAGCCGTTGCGTTACTTATTTTATTTATTTATAAAATACTTTAGCTTTATTAAGGGAAGAAGAAGCTGTGGGGTGGAAAGTGGTTAAAATAAAGCTTTTGGCTCAACTTTCCTTTGAGAGCGCACGAATTTTAACAAGCGGATAGTTCTATTTAATAGATTTATAGCTAAAAGCAATAAATATAACAATTTTAAAGTGATGAAAAGGGTTATTTTGACATTTCTTCTCTGTTTGTACGTCGTCGTATCCATCAAAAAACTTGTAGGCGCCTAAAGTCAGCCAAAAAACAAAGTACAAAAAAAGTAGGGTTAAAATAGACGTATGATTAAGGGGGTCATCCCATGTGATGGGTTCAAAAAATCGTTTTTTTTTTTTCATAAATTGCTAGTTTAAACGGCGTTTCGTAAAAACTAAAAACATTCTATAGAGACCTTTAGTACAAAACTAACCATGCGCCCTTAATGGGAAGTCGACCCAAACTTTTAATTGAAAAAAGAATTCTCGTGCATAGAGGCTGCGTAAAGTTAAGTTAGCAAGACGCTTCACGAAACCATTATGAAGACTTTGGAAATAGAAATTCAACAAAATTCCATTTCAAATTCTTGGAACATTTTTTTTGAATAAAATAGTCCTGAAGGCAAAAGTGTGAAAAAGTTAAAAAAAAAAATTGTTCAACCTCCACAAAAGTAGTATGTAATAAGTCGAAAAATCCTGGACCTAATGTGTCCATATGATTTTACCGGTTTATAAGTAGGAAACCACTTATGTCTTAAGTGAGTATTGGAAATAACTAATTGTGCTCAGAAAAGACATGAAAATAGCTACTAAAGCTTCATTTTGATACTTTCCCGTAAGAATGTATTAAGCGACATTTTTTTTCGTAAATGACTTTGATGTGGAACTATACTAGAAGTTAAGCGCCACATTTTGGCCTGGGTTTCGCTGCCCTATCATACATAATACAAAAGAAACTGAAGAGAAAAATAATATTGCAGCAACCGCCAAGTTTTTTCACCAGAATAATGTTCCCTAAAATTTGTATTATCCGCCAATAAAATAATGTTAAGCGAAGTTTTTAAAAATCTTAATCAGCTTTATCACGAATTCCATTTTAATCGGAAAGTTACGAATCCCGTTCATATTGGAAAATCTCATACAATTTTGCGAAACTCTTTTTTGGAATTTGTAAAAGTTTTCGATTACGATGGATTCCTGATAGACCAAACGTCCACAAACAAAATTTTTTAGAAGTGTCATCGTTTAACCAACATTTTTGACTAGCACACTCATCCAAAATAGAACTTAATCCTTTTTTTTTCGCTTATAATACCTGCTCTAGATGCAGTTGTCTTTAATTTTTGTCACACTCGCAATCAAGTAAAATGCCTTGAAGAACCTAACCTTCTACATATATATATTCTTTCTAACTAACAATATCAGGTTCGAAACGAAAGTATTTACAGAGTCTTCTCAAAAGGGAGTTTATTCCGAAACGAAACATTCAAGACTACGTGGAAATAGTAAATACAGTCGGTGAGAAATAAGACGAATTAGTAGAGACAGACGAAGAACATAATTTGTCTGAAAATCAAAATGATAATAAAAATCATTAAATTTAAAATGTAGGTTTTTATAAATAAATAAAATAAATTAGGTGGCGTTACAGTCTTTTCAGAACTAGGGCCTAGTGACTTACAACTCTCAACCATTCCTGTGCGCGAGAAATGTTGTCAGAGATAAAGGTTTTTATCTCTAAAATTACATAATTTATTTTGCTTTTTTCACGCTAATGAGAACAACATTTAAAAATTTAACTTAATGACACAATTTATTTCATATCTTTATTTTTTGTGACCATTGCTGTGTTGTAAGCGCCATTAAAAACATCGTATCAAGCGCCAAAGACTTGATCACGAAAATGTACTAAGCGACAAGAACTTTGTATCCGATTAAAATCTCGGTTTTGCAATGATGTCAAGTTTTGTATTCTGAAAATCTATCTCCAAATCTATTCTATTCTATAACTGAATGAGTAGTTTTTTTCCTTTCCTGATTCATTTTAAAAATGTCGCTTAATACATTCTTACGGAAAAGTATCGTGTGTTAATAATTCTGTTTTCTTTTTTATTGAAAATGACGATTACGATAAAATGGTGGTATAATAATTGTAAAATTTATTTAAGGTCAGGTTATGACCTAACAAAATATGGTAACGCATCCTTACGGTTTTTGAGTACATTTTTTTTTGTCAGTTCGCTAAAAAAAACTGTTTTTTTGTAGCATAAACAAAACAATACTTTTTCAAAGAAATAAGTTCCCACATTAGTTTTTTAACAATTTGCAACTTTAAAAATGCTATAATCAACTAAGAACCGGGATTTTAAGGCTAACTAAGTTAAACCACAAAATATCACTTAGCAATAAATTGTATGATGATTTTACAAAGAACAAATCTTTGGGCAGGTTCAGACAACATAAGGGACTTCATTTGCAGTCAACTTCATTCTTTGAACGTAAATTTTGACCAAGGCAACTAGTTACTTTTTCAAGTGTCATGAAATTAAAATTCAGAACTTTACTTCACAAACCTCTACTTCAAGTTCATAGTACAAAAATTACCAAAATCATTATTTTCTACAAACACTCCTCAGGCAAGCTACATCATGATTTGTATTTTGTATTTTAAAGAAATATTACTTATTTCTTTTCCAAATTTACAAGGAACCTTTTTACAGAAAGCATTAAATGAAGTTGTGCAGAAAATAAATACATCATTGAGTAATAAAGTTCAGCTTTTAGTTGAATTAAAAAACATGATCAATTGTCATTTTGACATAAGTTGACTTAACTTGATAGTAAGGGAGATTTTTCTTGCCTAACTTTCCAGTCAACTTTCCAATAAAGTTGCCTTAATTGGAAGGCAATTTTTTTGGCAGCTGGCCAATCAGATGCAAGAAACTTGCCTTACTTTCAAGTCCCTTATGTCGGTTAAACCTGCCCTTTGTCTTTTAGATGTAGTTTAAATCATTTTAATATCTTACTTACATAGTTTCTGTAACTTCAGATTAGTTATTACTTATTTATTAGTCTTTATTTAACTCTATATGAAGTATTGAGCAAACCTTTAATTTAATGCTTTTCAACATTATTTCTATACCTTTTAATATATCTCAAAAAGTTGATGTGATAGCTTTGTTTTAGACGACCGATTCGTTACAAAAACAAACCTTACTTTCAAACCGTTTTGCCTTTTTTGTTGAAAACCGTTTTAGCGCAAATTAGCACCACGACACACCTCACCACACACAGTCCAATACAAACCCGACTAGAGATGTTCTACCAGTTGCTGTGTAAACGCAGCCATCTTTAAAAGATGACAATAACTTGTCTTAGGGAAGTTTCATTAAAAAATTATTGAAAAATACATACATACATATGCACATACTTTATTAATTTGAAAAGCACTCCCCTTTTTCCATATCGCCCAAAAAAGCAACCTTTAATTTAAAATTTAATATTCCTATCAATTAATTGGAAAATTTAAAGGAAACTATTCTGCGCATACATACATACATACATACATACTTTCCCTAACAAAACTCCATTTGACCTCAAATATATTTTAATTGACTCTTTTTATTTTATTTTAATGATTAGATTCCCAGGAACAAAACCTTGTCAACCAATGAAATGAATGAATACTAAAGCATCTTGCACATGAGCAACGAACTGCGAACTGTGGATGTTCGCATATTTTGACTTTTCTTTCACATGAGCTTTTATTTCTATTCGCAGGTAGCGACGAATTGTCAACCCTTTTCTCCATATTTTCCTCAGCCATCATCTTTCACACAAAAACAAAACAAGAGTGGTATAATTTTGAGGTTAAGTTGAGCGCGAACAATTTATTCGTTGCAGTGTGGATGGTATGTGGAACGCGAATAGAGTTTGACAGTTCGCAGCAACCACACTGCGATTCGTTACTACCAAATTGTTTTTACAAAATTCTATTGTTTTAGAGAACAAAATGCAAATTTTATTATCCTAATATTAGTGTCAATTGGTTTCTTATAATTTAAATGTGTTTTTGTGTGGAATTGACTTTTTGAAACGTGTAAAATCACGTTTGTTCGTCCATTCGCAGTTCGCAGTTCGTTGCTCATGTGCAAGGCACTTAAGCGATTTAAATCAAACACAATTTTTCACTGCAAGCTTTAAAGTCGTAGGGGTCATGACTTATATACTTATAGCTTATACAGTTCATTTGTATATGATTAAAGATTTCATCTAAAAGATTTGTTAGTAATTTAACGACATTTTCCAAAAAGTGGTTTGCTGTCAAAGCAACTAAAATTTTTGTTTCACGCAATTTAGGATTTGGAAAAACTTTAGCAATGCTTTAAATTATTTTCATAAAATTAGTTTCTAAGAAAAAGATCAAATATTTAGGTTCTTAAAAAGAAATCTAGAATAAGAGATCGTCAAATTGATATTAAGTTGTCTTTAAATTCCTGAACCAATAACGTCTAAGAAATTCGTAATTCGTAAAAATTTCGAACACGAGCTTTTAATCAAACATGACATTACGATGGTAAAAAAGTCGAAAAAAGTGGACCCTCCGATTCCGTCCGTCTGCCTGTCCTGACCCCTACATCTCAAAGCCTTGTTTCGATTCAGTTCAAATAAGGAAATTATGGTTTTAAGTCGATAACCGTAAGGCGCTTTTTTTTTTCATTTTTTAGTACGAAAACTCGATTTTTTTTTTCTAAAAACTAACCGATATTTTTTTCTTAATATGGCTGTAAGAAAAACATATTTCGGTATTGATCCAGAAGAGTACCCTTCATAAAACTGTTATTTTTTTTTAAGTCTTCTCAAGAATGCTATTATATTTTTTTTTGATTTTTAAAAGCATATTGATTTTTGTTTACAAAACTCGATATCTCAGAAAATGGTCACCATGTAAAATGTATATTTATAAGCACTTGACAACTGCAGACAAAATTAAAAAAATTTATATGCAAAAATCTATTAAAAAAACGCTCTATTGATTTTTCAAAAAAAATTAAGTGAATCTATGTTTTTTGAGAAATAAAATGGCATTTAAATTTTTGAGAAAAACTTATTTTGCAGATACATTTTTAAATCTTAAAATATAATAAATATTTTTAAACAGACTTTTTGGAGGACATTAGCAAGTCCTAGCGACCCAGTCGTGCATTTTATTTCTTTCAAACTTGATTTTTTATTGAATACAAAAACTTTTAAGATCTTAAAAAATTAATTAAATCTATTTTTTGAAGTGAATTTGCTTTGGATGCTCTAGAACTAAGATTTAAACACAAATTTCAATAATATAAATGTCCCAAAAACAGCAAAAGTGGCACTTTTGTTAAACTAATGGCTTATTTTAAAAACATAATGAACGTTTCATATCTATTGATATAAAAGCCTTGAATATCTTTAGATTTGATGTGAAAAGAGATTCTGAAATGGGTATTTTGTGAGTGCCACACAAAAGTTTCTTCCCAACTTATTTTGTTACCTTTTGCTTTTTATTTAATTTTTAGATAAATTAAATTCGTTGTTCATTAATGATCCAAATTAAATTCAGGAACCAAATATTTTTCTCTCTACAATTTTTAGGTTTTGTTGACTCCTTTAGATCAAAATATTTTCTAGCATCTACGAGTAAGCAGACTGATAGCAATAGTAATTATAGACTCCCGAAAAAAACTACGTCAAAAAAGCACGAAAATTCTTCATATCAGATGCTCTCTCATTTTCTGGGTTATGTAATGTTTATAGCGTTCTTCGCATTATAAGAAACGGAAACAAGAAAAGTATATTTTATTTTAAAAAAAAAGCTCCGTTTCAAAATAATTTCTTACATTTCTGCCTGAAATGCACCAAAAACCCTCTAAAATATTGTGTTTTATAGCTCTTGAATATGGCATATTTAGAAAACTGTTAGAATCTTGGAATGCTTTCATATGTAGGGAGTCGTCCAAAATAAAAAATTCGACCAAACCTTGCTGGACAACAGTGCTCTAAAATAATTTTATAATTAAAGTTTTCACTTTAGCCCTTGAAATGTGTAAATATAAGGTTAAGATGCACATTATGTTATTTTAATTTTGTCAGCCTCTTTTAGAGAACATTAAAGAACATTTTTAAGTGGTGAGTAAAAACTCATCTATATGTTAACAGCAGGGACACCCTGTATGTAAATACGACTGTTAATTTTTGTTTTATTCACACCTTATCTTTTACTTTTGCCAGTTTATAAATACAAAATTTACACGCCCAGCTTTTCCATAAGTCTTGATCAACAAAAACAATTTCGTATAAACTGTATCTTTCAATTTACAAGTTGCTATTTACATATACATACATATAAGTTCGATACGAAAATCCATATAAGCTAAGCAGAGAAGAATAATATGCTGCATTTATTGTAATTTCCCAACCCACGTGTAAGCAAATATCTTATAGCTTACGCTTTTTTGTTCCTACTCAATTTTCAATAAGAGTTAAACATGCACATTATTATTAAAATTATTCAATGTTAACTTGCGAGTGAGGTTAAATTAAGTCATTGATCATAATGCAAATCAATTACAAAAATATGTATATAAATAGAATTAAATTGTTCTAAATACGGTTTTTTAAAACAACTATAATACAGGTGGTGATTTCATCTAATGTTTTGTTAGGATTTATTATTTTACCACCGCAGTATGAACTTGTTAGCTATTCTAGATCAATTGAAGCTTTAAAAATGTTTTAACCGGTAGTCGACTTGTATTTTGTATTAGATTAAATAAGTCTCAATTTCAATGGCAAAATGCAAATAAGGTTTGAAGAACTTTGAAACGCAAACAGCTAGTTCAAGACCTTTAACTGGAGATAATAGAATTATAAATACATCCACATTTGTATGTTGCTATCAATGTAAGTTGCATTAACTTTTGGATTGTGGAAACATTGAATTTGTTTTCTTCTTTAATCACATATAAATTAACTTTATATCCAAACAAAAGAGCTGACTACCGAACTTTATTTTTACAAACATCCTTAATTCTGGATTAAATTCGAGGTGCTTCTTATTAATATGGTCTAATTTATTAAAATAATTCATTTCAAATGCTAATCTTAAATTTGGGCTAGAATTTGTAACGGAAAAGATTTGTTGAATTTTAAAAAGTGGCGCTTGAGGAGAATTTGCGTTGTTTATTATTTATGAAGTTGAAGGAAATACTTAATAGAGGCATTAATCAAAATAAGTTTAAAGAATTTCATAAAAATAAACAATAAAAACAGCTTTGTCAATTATTATTATGATATCTTTTACATTTTAATTTATTGTGTCGTGATTTTTCATTTATACAAAGTTATGACGCAAGACACTTTTTATTTATCACATTTAAAAAAAAATATTAATATTAACAATAAAATATTATTTCTTTTAAAAGTGTTTTTTTTTTTTTGCAAAAGTTTTACACAATTGATACATTTCAATATGTTTCCCACCGCATGGTAAAACATACATACATGTATATGTAATATTTTCTTCCTTATTTTTAAACTAATAACAAGATTGCCATTATTTTGCATTTTTTTCTCATTTTTGTGTTTTTGTTTTAAATAAATATTATTTACATTTCATTACAAATAATTTTATGAGCATTCACGATGATATAATTATATAAAAAAAATAGAAGAGCTGGTGACAAAAGCGATCATTTATATATGAGATGTGAAAATTATTCTACGAGTACTTTTTTTTGTGTTTAAATTATCTCTCAACCGGATATGCATTTTTTTTTCTCAAAACATAAATTATAATATTATTATATTAAAATAACTAATAATTTTGTTTAAGTTAATACATCCAAAAAATTAAAACAAGAAAAACGAGTTTTTAAAAAAAACATTAAATTTTAAGCTTTTCTCGTATTCCGTTTGGCAATAACTTTCGCATCTCGGCTATTAATTACTTCAGCATGGAATCCAGTTTCCCAATCGGCATAATATTTGACTGTACGAACATTTCCATCTGGTTCCACCAAGGAGTATTCACCTTTTACAACATCACCGTCACGTTCTTCTTTTTGATGTTTAATATCACCAGTACTGGGATCGTTAACTCCATACTCGAACGCATATCTTGCGTGGTCATTCTGTTAAAAAAAGTAATAATAATTTAAATATTAAATTAGAGCAATACAAATTATAACAAATTATTGAATTATTAATAAACTTAATAAAACATTGAAACATGGTAAGAGACAATTTGAAACCTCTGAAAAACAAGATTTTATGAAAAATGTAATAAATTTAGAGTTAGAAGTTAATTGTAAATACTAAATGATTTCAATTTTAAGCAAATATTTCGATTTCAGTTTTCGAGCTACACCACAGTACAAATCGCACCCTAAGAATGAAAGTGACCAAACTAAAAAATTGCAACTTGTGGGAAATGAGCAAAAAGCCTTCAAGAAAGTGTAGTTTTGAGTAATTTTGATTTTATTTGTCAGGGTGCGAAATTTTCCGATTTTACCATTTTCTCAAATTTGTGTTTTGAGCGTTCATGACCTTAGCAAAATCTATGTAGACATGCATAGTTTAGTTTTTTTTGGGAATTTCATTTTTGTTATTTTGTCTTTAAAAAATTTTTAAAAATCATATTTGGAATTATAAGGAAAAGAAGTTTTGGGAAGTTAGAGAAGATACCCGCCAGAAGTATCTTTTTCATGGTTGTTAAATAATTTTAATTCAACAATCAGATTGATTACAATGGTCGACAACATTACGTTGTTTTTCTGCCCCACAAACAAAACCATACTTTTTTAAATGATTAAGGTGTCTTAAATTCGAATCTCGCCTTCGAATTTTTTCATCACATCACAGGTTTTTAAAATATGCCCCTTTAAAAATTCTAAACACAACCAAAAACGTTTTTTTAAGGCTAACTTGAAACTCAAAATATCTTTTAACAATATATTGTAAGATGATTTTGCAAAGTGCAAATCTTTCTTATTTTTTGAAAATTATTTTTATTTGACTTTATAAGAAGTTTTGAGCATGGGTTGGGGTCGAAATACTATATGTAAA
The DNA here is from genome assembly GCA_951509635.1 of Eupeodes luniger. Classification (NCBI taxonomy): domain Eukaryota; kingdom Metazoa; phylum Arthropoda; class Insecta; order Diptera; family Syrphidae; genus Eupeodes; species Eupeodes luniger. The sequence continues at coordinate 43,617,542 of OX608074.1, read as the reverse complement.
ATGGGCACTTTTTTACATTATCAAAACGATTTTTATTTTTTAGCCTTTTTTACAGCATTTTAAAATACAGAATTTTGGTATACAGAATTTTGAAATGCAAAATTTTGAGAAGCAGTATTTTGATCATACAGTATTTTGTACATACAGTATTTTAAAATACATTATTTCGACCCGCTTCCTTTGAGCATACCTTAAATTTAATATTGTCATGCTTTTGAAAAATACGTTTTGGTGTTAAATTTTTGGCGCTGAATATAAATCGATAATTTAGTTTTAACTATTTGCTCAAAAACCCGTTTTCAACATTATTTGTATGGTTTTTAGTACGGGTTGGGATCGAAATACTGTATGCATCAAAATACTGTATTTAAAATACTGTATCTCAAAATACTGTATGTACAAAATACTGCATAATCAAAATGCTGTATCTCAAAATTCTGTATTTCAAAATTCTGTATATCACTTTTTTACATTATCAAAACGATTTTTATTTTTTAGCCTTATTAACAGCATTTTGAAATACAGAATTTTTAAACAGAATACTTTTTTTTAAGAAAACATCATAATAATTTTTCATTAGCATATTATTCTAATATATTTCCCTTGAACAATAACATAACAATAACATATAAATAAATTAGGTGGCGCAATAGTCCTTTGAGGACTGGGGCCTAGTGACTTAAACTCTCAACCATTCCTGTGTGCGAGTATAATTGCAGGGATGGAGGGGACTTACAGTTTCAAGCCGGTTCTAAGGCTAATTTGAGAAAGCATTTTTCATGACTTTTCAATTCCTCGCAAGAGGCAGTACCCGTGAAAAAAATTTTAAATGGCACAGGCAGGGTTTGAACCCAACATACATATGTATGTACCTATGATAATTCATGTCATTGAAATAATAAAAACAAAAAGAATATAAATGGTATCTTCTTCTTAATTTCTCTTTACCGTTTTCTTCTTCTTAGTTAATTGTATCTCTCACATTTTTACATGAATTGTTCCTATCATAATTAACAATTGCACCAAATTTATTGATCTGTCAAAACTTCCAGTATTATACAGTATTATGAGATACAGTATTTTGACAATACAGCATTTTGAGACATAGTATTTTAAATTTACAGTATTTTGAAATACAGAATATAAACCATACAGTATTATGACCATACAGTATCGTACAGTATCATACAGAATTTTGACCATATAGTATTTTAAAATACAGCATTTTGACCCGCTCCCTTTTAATACATTTCAAAAACTTGATATAATAGAATTGTAAAGACAATAGATTCGATACAAGAACAAAACTTACTTTTAAACCGTTTTACCTTTTCGCTTAAATGGTTTAATGTTTCTTTCTGATTTTTATAAGACAGGTGAAATTTAACAAATTATGAATATTTTTCGAATATTATATAAAATAATATAAATATTTTAACTGAATATTGAAGAAAATTATTGAAGGTTTTGAAAATCATCATTGATCTAATTATAAAAAAAGCTACTTCATAAATTTAGATAGCCTCAAAAAACCTGATATATGTGTTTTGTTGATCTCTAAAAAGTAATATCTCAAAAACCTGACATTATACATTTATTTTGAAGTCGAATTTGAATTAAGACCATCAAAATGCATTGGAAAAGTGTAATTTTATTGCCAGGAAAAAAATCTTACTAACCAGGGTTATAATGTGTATTTTATTTATTTTCAAGGCTACTAATACCAATTTCAAGGTCACTAATTTTGTATACCTAAACGATTTAAAATATAACAGTTCTTTTTTAAACATTATTAAATAAACGCTGTAATGAAAGTAAAACTAAAGACCTGTTACATAAAAAAAAGTGGGTTCCTAAAGTAAAATTTGTAAACCTATTTTCGAAAGTAACAAAAAAGAACAATTTAAGTGTTTTCATTAGTAGTCTGACATAAGTTCTGTCCAAATTATAAACCACTATTAATTTCAAACTTTAAAATATTTTGTATTCATTTATATTTCATTTATTTAGCTATTAACTAAGTTTAAGTACAAAAATTGTTTCACTCAAAATGACCGCCCTCAGCTTTAATGCCAGCCCTTAAACGTTGTGGCCATTGACCTATAATTCTATGCACTGCTTCTATTAATATTTTTGACACTGCTTCAGTCAACTGTTTCTTAAGAATTTAAACATTGTTGTAAGAATTCTTTTGGACACGATCTCAAATTCTGAACACAAAAAATATTATAAATGATTTAAATATATACGCTTAGTCCAAAAAGTCTCCGTACAGCAGCCTATTTTTGGTGTTTTTTTGAAAAAAAAGTACTACGAATTAATGTAAAAACCAAAGTGGTAACATTGAAAAAAAGTTATTTTTCACTTTCACCTTTTTACCAAATTTTAAAAAATTGTGATTGTGATTTTCAAAATATTTGTTTTTAATATATTGTTATAGTAAATATTTTATCTCAGAATCAACAAAAGAAAGCAGCTGTACGGAGACTTTTTGGACTATGTGTACACCCCGTGTGACAAGCTGAAGCTTCTCTTAGACCTACGATATTGACCAGAGGCAGTTTTGTGTTGTCTTAGCTGTGTTTGCCTAACCAAAGTCCAGTAGAAGGATCGATCTATCTTTATTGAAAGGGGTACTAGTTAAACCCTTTACCAAACCCTCTTATACATCTCAACGGTACAATTTTCTGACTTTTGTTTCCAAAAATGGTGGAATGTGACACTTTTAGGTGAGACTTTCAATTAAACGATCAGAGAAACGTGTTGATGGTTGGACGTTTGACCCTTAAAAGAATAATTTTAGTTTAATATGATGACGTGGCAACCATCTAATAGCTTTCTTCCTTATGCACTTCTTCAAACGGTAAAAATCATTTAATTAAAAAAAAAAAGAATTGCTTCATACTTATTTCTCACGCTTCACTGTAAAAGCCCTTTGCTTCTTTCCACAATAACTTTTAGGAGTCACGATGTTAAATATTGATCTGTAAAGTGCTGATATCTTTTTATGTGTAGATGCTCCCTAATCAGGACTAAAATGGGTCTGTTAAGTATAACCAATTCTCTGGAAATTATCTTTCTCTTATGAAAAGGTTAAAGTGCTATACGTCCGCGTACGACTTTAATAAGCGTTTAAATGCGAGCAACTTACCCATCATGTAAGGCAATTAATACTGTTTTCCTTAGCGGATCACTTCATGCTCAATAGGAGCAAAACTGAAACCAATTTGAAGGTTAAGAAAAATAAAAAAAACAGTCTTAGATCAAATGGAAAGTTATGGCACGTCTGCACATACGTTTAGTCCAAAAAGTCTCCGTACAGCAGCCTAATTTTTTAAGTTTTTTTTTTTGATAAAAAGTACTAGGAATCAATGTAAAAACCAAAGTGGTAACATTGAAAAAAAGTTAGTTACCACCTTCACCTTTTTACCAAATTTAAGAAAAGTTGTGATTGTGATTTTCAAAAACCTGTTTTTAGTATATTACCCGTGTTTTGTTGGCAAATCTATCCATAGTATAGTAGGATTTTACACGAATAACAAAAACAATATCCATAGTATGAATAACACCGATAAAAGTTAGAGTAGAATCTCACTATGGATAGGTTTTTGACATTAATACGAGCCTCGAATGGATCTTATGTGATTTCGTTCTTAAATGTTGGTACGATTGATATTGCATTTGTATCTCGATGGCTGTGTTCGTTGAGTAGTTGTGCATTTGGAATCATGTGTGTTTTCCATTGGGGAAAAAACCAATCTATTACTGTTGATATTATTTAGTTTTGTTAGTGAAAATGGACTAACTGGGCTTATTTTGCAAGAGAAAACAATAGAAAAGATAATTAAGTTTTGCTATGTTTCCACCAAAGGTTTATCTCAGTTTAGAATAGATAAATCTTTTTGGTGTTTCCACCGCACAAGAAGATTTAAAAATGATTAAGTTTGACAGCACTTTCTAAAATGCAAATGGTGTTTCGATGTTTCTTATGAAGTGCAAGTGAGATAGTTTGATTCGTGTTAAACAATGAAAAACTGAATAGTTCAGCACCATATAAGAATATGCTACCTACTTCATGTGCATTTTTTTCTTTTTAAATTTGATTAAAACAAAACTATATTTTTTGTACACAAACATGCAAATAAACAGACCATAACGCATTATCTGTAAAACCAACTCCCCACACAGGTTTTTCTTCACAAATTTTGACTCGACTCCGATCCCCGACAGGAATCGAGGCGAATCAAGCTCATTTCAACTCGATTCAGGTATATAAAGAATTTAGGTGAGCTTTAAGCTCGCTTCAACACCACATATTAATGTAGTAGTGTACGAACAAACCCCCTTCTTGAAGTTTTTATTTTATGTCAAATTGTTTGGTTAAAACTTTGAAATCGAATATCACATTACACAGACGTATTTTCTTGATTTTGATAGTCAACTATCAAAAATCAGCTTACACGATATCACCCCTGGTCTGAATTTCGCTATTTTTTTTTGGAATTTTTTGATAAATTATTCAGTTGTATCAACTTTCAAATATAAAAACCGGACTACTGCGGATCGTTTTTTTGGCAATTTCTTACTTTACTATATATGGAATGCGAACAAAAAGCACTTATTGTTATAGTAAATATTTTATCTCAGAATCACCAAAAAAAAAGCTGCTGTATGGGTTCTTGGAAAATTTCTCTTGATGCCTATTAAGAGGCATACAATTATTTTACTGACTATTCAGTAAAACACACATCACTTATAAAACATGAAAGTGGCAACCCTAGTTAAAAAAAAAACCAAACCAAATTTATTTTAACCCTGGATAAGACAAAAATCCATGACGTTTCATAAAGCATAAACCCTGCTTATTTTTCTCTTAAATTTGTCCATTGATTCAGAAAAACTTACATTTTTAACCACATGAGATTTAAATAAAAGATCCGGTGACAAAACGTATGACATTATTTATAGTGTACTTACGTAATATTCTAGGTGTTTGGAAATAACTGGCTTGACGACAGCAGTGGGCACTGCTTTCACATATGCGGCAGGTGCAGCTGCATAAGATGCAACTGAAGGTGCTCCAAGGGCATATCTAAAGAATGGTCTTCCATAGGCATCAGCTCCATGCACTCCTGGTCCATGTGCCCCAACTCCCAATGGGCCAACCCCTAATGCACCAATACCCAATGATCCAACTCCTATTGCACCAACTTTAACTGCCCCAACTCCTAATCCACCTCCACCACCCCTTAGAGCATGTCCAAGTCCCGTGCCACTTCTTCCAGCAGCTTGAGCTAAAGCACCATGATATGTAATCGATGGAGAGACAGAAGAATGTCCCAAACTGATAGCACCATACTTTCCTATTACACCACCAGCCACTCCAATGCCTCCAATACCTCCAATGCCACTAATACCACCTATTTGCCCACCATGAATTCCACCAATAGCTGGTCCCGTGGTATATGCTCCAATTTTACCTACTGCAATTCCTGAAGAAACTAATTTGCCTATGCCAGCGCCTCCGCTTCCGTGATACGAAACAGATCCTGGAGAGCTATAGCCTGCTACTTTTCCCAACGCATGAGCAGACTGATATACAGCAGGTCCCGCGATTGTACCTATACCGCCAACAGAACCGTGTCCGGTGGAATAAGTGTATCCAGCAGACTTGGAATAAGCACCTCCTGATTGAATGATTCCAATACCAGCACCACCCTTGGCAATTCCAGTTGAATAAGCAGCAATGCCTGGAGAGGAGTATGTGGCAATCTTAGAGACCGCAGGTCCTGTTGAGTACGAGGCTATACTAGGTGAAGAGTATGAAGCAATCTTGGATACGACTGGTCCTGACGAGTAACCCGATATCGCTGGGGAGGAATACGTTGCAATTTTGCCCAAAGCTGCTCCGCCGTAAGCGTGTGACCTCAATGGAGCAGATACGTATTGCGATGAGACTGCGGGACCAGAAGAGTAGGTTGCGATTTTTCCTAAAGATGCGCCAGAATAGGAGGCCGAATGGCCACCAGATGACAAGTATTGAGTTGCAACGAGCGGCGTTGTTGCAATTTTGGCAACTGCGGGAGCAGCATAGGCGACCTTAGCTGGTGCAGTTATGTATTGCGAAGACACTGCGTTTCCGGTTGAGTAAGATACTGAAGGTGCGGGATAAGCTGCCAACTTTGTAACCACCGGAGCTGAATAAGTTGCAATTTTTGCGACAGCTGGTGCACCAATGGCAATTTTTGACGGTGCTGAAATGTACTGGGACGATACCGCAGGTGCTGAAGAATATGTTGCAACCTTTGCCAACGCTGGTCCAGTAGAATATCCAATCTTGGCTCCCGATGAAATATACTGAGTTGCTACTGCAGGAGCAGCGTACGATGCAACGGCTGGTGCAGCATAGGCCACCTTAGCTGGTGCAGAAATGTAAGAAGTAGATGGGGCAGCATATCCGATTTTAGATGGTGCTGATATGTACTGCGAAGAAACTGCGTGTCCTGATGAATATCCGACAGATGGGGCTGCATAGCCGATCTTAGCGGGTGCTGAAACGTACTGCGTAGCAACGACTGGGGCTGCAATTTTAGCCACAGCAGGGGCTGCATAGGCTATCTTGGCTGGACCCGAAATATATTGACCTGCGGCAGCATGTCCTGCTGTCAAAACAGGTGCTGGTAACGAATAAGTTGCTACTTTCGATAATCCAGGAGCTGCATAACCGATCTTGGAAGGAGCCGAAATGTATTGCGAGGAGACTGCATGTCCAGACGAGTAGCTGACTGCTGGAGCAGCTGAATAAGCCACTTTAGCTACTGACGGAAGGTATTGGGATGAAATAGCTGGAGCTGCATAAGTTGCTATTTTGCTCACAGCTGGAGCAGCATATGCAATTTTAGCTGGTGCTGAAATATATTGACTGGAAGTAGCATGTCCTGAACCTGTTGAATAAGCTATCGATGGAGCCGCATATGACGCTACCTTTGCTATTGCAGGTGCAGAGTAAGTTGCGATTTTAGCTGGTGCTGAAATATATTGACTGGAAGTAGCATGCCCTGAACCTGTTGAATAAGCTATGGATGGAGCGGCATATGACGATACCTTTGCTATTGCAGGTGCAGAGTAAGTTGCGATTTTAGCTGGGGCTGAAATATATTGACTCGACGTCGCATGTCCCACTCCTGCTGAATAAGCCACTGCTGGAGCCGCATACGAAGCCACCTTTGCCACTGCCGGGGCAGAGTAAGTCGCGATTCTAGCCGGCGCCGAGATATATTGACTTGATGTTGCATGTCCCGCTCCTGCTGAATAAGACGTCGCATGTCCCACTCCTGCTGAATAAGCCACTGCTGGAGCCGCATATGAAGCCACCTTTGCCACTGCCGGGGCAGAGTAAGTTGCGATTCTAGCTGGCGCCGAGATATATTGACTTGATGTTGCATGTCCCGCTCCTGCTGAATAAGTAACGGCTGGGGCCGCATAAGCTGCCACCTTTGCCACTGCCGGGGCAGAGTAAGTCGCGATTCTAGCTGGCGCCGAGATATATTGACTTGATGTTGCATGTCCCGCTCCTGCTGAATAAGTAACGGCTGGGGCCGCATAAGCTGCCACCTTTGCCACTGCTGGAGCAGAGTAAGTTGCGATTCTAGCTGGTGCCGAGATGTATTGACTTGATGTTGCATGTCCTGCTCCTGCAGAATAAGCCACGGCTGGAGCAGCATATGAGGCCACCTTTGCTACTGCTGGGGCAGCGTAAGCAATTTTTGAGCCTCCGGATAAATACGACGACGATACTGCTGGAGCATAAGAATACGATTGCAATGGCGTAGCTTGAGCATATTTTGCCAAAATAGGCTGCGCCGCATACGAATACGAAGCCGGGCTTGAGTATGAAGAAGCTTTTAAAACCGCTGGAGCTCCATACGAGATTGCAGGGGCGTACGCCGACACTGCCAACTTCGATCCTCCTGAAATATACTGGTGCGAGACATCGCCGGCAGAAGAATAAGCTATCTTACCAATTGCTGGCGCTGAGTAAGAGTAACCCGGTGAAGAAATTGTAGACAACTTTGAAATTGCTGGCCCAGCTTGGGAGTAGGAATATCCGGGTGAGGAATAAGTTTCTATTTTGGAAACCGCCGGTGAAGCACTTCCATACGAATAGCCAGGTGAGGAGTATGTGGCGACTTTCGACAGACTTGGTCCATAAGAAATGGCAGGCGATGAATACGTGGCTATTTTTGAAACCGCTGGTGTGGCTTGTGAGTAGGAGTAGCCAGGAGACGAAAAGGTAGAAACCTTTTGCACTGATCCCGGGCTCGAGATGTAAGATGTTGATAAGCCCCCTGAAGATGAGTATTTCGTAAGTGCTGGAGCTGTGTATGCTACTTTGGCGATAGCAGGCTGAGAGTATGTTATTGCTGGTGAAGGAGGAAGATACGCACCTGAAGCCTTCGAAATACCTGAAGTGACATATGATGCAGATGGTGGGATATAAGCTGGTCCTGATGTTGATATTTTAGTCAGAGCTGGAGCTGTGTAAACAGCCTTACTTACAGCTGGAGCAATGTAGTTCGATACAGCTATACCCGATGGGTTAATGCCAGCGTATTTCGAAGCTGGTGATTGATCGGCATAGCTAATGCCATCAGGTTTGGCATATGTCACTGCTGGTGAATATGATGACAGTTTAACTCCTGGTTGTAGGCCTTCAATTTTGACTGATCCTCCGCCAGAGGAATAGCCTGAGTAGCCTTGTGATGACTCATAGCTACTTCCAGACTCACCCACTGAGGCATATTTAATGCTACCACCTTCTGAGTAAGTTGAAACTGCGGGCGTTAATTTAATTGAACTAATCGCTGGTCCAACAGAGAACTTCACCTCCGGAGCTGGGTATGAGTAGCCGGCATGCACACATGGTGGTAATTGTGCAGGAAGTTCTGTAGAGCTAGCAAGATTTAAGCTGAGAGCGCATAGAAGTGTGATGAATTTCTGTATCAATAAGAAAAAAAAATCAACATTAAAAAACGAAAACAAGAAAATTAGAACTTTTATATAACTTTTATTGCATCTTTTAAAATAAATCAAATTGACAAAACTGAATCGGATACTAGAAGATTTGATGAGATTTGAAACGATATTTCAATTTCTTTTCTTATTTTAGTTACACATTCATGCAGAACGTATGGGGTTGTGCAACATATTATAAAAGGCTAGTTTTGAAATTCCATATAGATTAATCGGAATTGAAATTTCATCAAAATTGGTCCAATTTTAATAGAAATTGAAATGTTCTTGCTTTACAATTCGTTTGGAACGAGGTAACACCCTTTAAAATTTTGAGCAGCATTTGATGAGGATTCATGTCAAGGTCAAAAATGATTTCCTTTTATTCGTCGAATTTTTACTCACGTAGAAACAATACAGTAAGTTTGAACTCGTATACAAAATAGAGCTCTAGATTTGTATTGACCAAAGTTTTTCGGAACTTCAGCCTGCAGCCCAAACTATCTAAGCCATATTTTTAAATCTAGGGACTTGTCATAAGTTTTAATACAATTCTCTGAGTAACCATTTAATTTCTTAGCCATAAAGTCAATATGACGAAAGTTTAATTATAGTCTTTAGAACGGCTTAAGCGATTTTTATAACGAAACTTTACCTGAATTATTATTATTTACTAATAGAAAACATGATTTAAAGAAAGCCATGGAACGGTTATTAACTTCACATAGGAAGTTATTGTAATCGATCCGATTTGTCGAATTGAACATTTTGACATTTCTCGAAGTTTCAAGGTCCCTAGAGTCGAAATAAAAGATTTTTAGAAAGATGCTTGTGCGTGCGTCGTCCATAGCTCAAGAAACAGTAAAGATATCGACTTCAAATAAATTTTGTTATACAGATAATAATGCAGAAAGATGCAGAAAGGGCTCTCAAAAAATTGCGTGAGTGGTTTTTTTACAATAGCAATTTAAAAAAAGGTGAACATTTTAGTTAACCCTAAATATCTCACGAACCAATAACGACGAGACTTGAATTAAATTTTATACTTTATATTGTAATGCTATACCAAACAAATATATTTTCGGAAAAATTCCAAATAAAGTTTTTTTTATAAACCAAAAAAATTGAAAAAAAATATTTGTCACCTCGAAAATTTTACGAACAAAAAATGATTTTTTATATCCAAAACAATTTTTGGGCAACGAAGAATAACGTTTTTAACATCTGGGGTGGAATCGGCTAAGGTGATAGTTGACTATCAAATTTTTGATAGTCAAATTGACGATCACCGAGTTTCCCGTCTGTGTAAGCTGATTCAATTCAATTCAATTCGATTGAACAATTTCAGAATATAATTGTCACAATTCATTGTTGCTATGGTGAAATTTTAAAATTATTTCTATAAAATATCTAAATAAAAGTATTAAATTGTCTGTGTTTTAATTACATTCTTACTTTTCTTATGCTTTTTCAAATGTCGTAAGCTTTGTCCATCACAAGAATGTGTTTTTGTACCTAAAAAAGGTAACTGACAAAATTTTCCATTCGTTTTTTGTAAGCGTCTGGTAGCTCTACTCAGAAACGACATGTTTGTAGGAAAATGACTATACAAATTTTTCTAGTGACAGCTTTTTAGGTATCAATTTCACTATGACCTTGCACAGATCAAATTCGATTATTTTGACTGTCAACAATTAACAATCACCTTAGCCGATTCCACCCCTGGTAAAATTTTAAGAAAAATCGAATTGACTATTTTTTTTTATAAAAAATAAAAGCCTAAAAAAAACAATAACAAAAGTTAGTAAAAATTGATTTTCGACTCAAATATCTTTTCAAAAATTAAAAATATTGGCTTCAAACTTATTTTATTTCACAGAAAATATTGTTTTCGACATTCAGTACATTTTTTATAAAAATCCGTTTTTTCATATTGGTAAAAAATGGTTTTCGACTAAAACTCCCCTTTAACAAAAATAGATTTTGAAATCAAACTATTTCATCATATGCAAATATTGTTGTTAATTTTTTTAGAATAATTAAATTGATAACTTTTTCAACAAAACACGAAAACCTACAAACCATTTAAGAAAGACAAATTGACAGACGGGATGCGAAGCTATCAGTGTGGGTCGTATCCCAGCCTCTTTTTTAGCTTTCAATATTCTTCGACATTTGAACAAAATGTTTGTTAAGGAAGTCTTCGATTTTAAATAAAAGTAAACATGAAAACGTTAAAAATGTTATACTCTCATTTCTGATTTATGACGGAGTCTATAGTGAATTTAACTTTCCTCGGAATTTTTCCGGTTTTCGAAAAATTCAGTGGAATTTATTTTCAATACGAGTTATAGAATGGTATTAAGGGATAGTTTCCATATATTATGATAGTAAAATTGCAATACAAAATGTTGGTAAAATATAACAATGACCAAAGAGACCCTCTCCCGGTTTTAAATATTTTCCTTCTAAAATAGCATGCTTTCAAATAACGCTTTATATTCTGGCTTTAATTAATTTAAATTTATAGTTTGCTTACGTATAACATTTTTACTTGCGACACATTGGACCTATGTATAATGTATATGGCAAGTTTTGCATTCGTAAAAAAATTTTAACTTGAGATTTAAATCAAACATGACATTACGATGGTCGAAAAAAGTGGGTACCCCGATTCCGTCTGTCTTTCTATGTGTCCTGGCCCCTACAGCCCAAAGCATTGGGTTGATAGATAGGTTTTGAGGTGATTGGCGTTAGGCGTTCTTTTTTCTCTTTTTTTTAAGACTAAAAATAACAGTAGTCCCCATACAAATTTGTTGGTCGAAAATTTAAATTCGAATTTTCTAAATAACAAACCGAAAGATTTTTTTTTTAAATGTTCTCAAAAATATGTTTTTCTTAATTTGGCTTCTTTCAATATAAAAATATGTTTTTGTTTTTGCGGAGAAGGGTACCCCCCATAGAACAGTTATTTTGTTTTTAAGTTTTCTCAAGAACTAATGAACTGATTTCAATAATTTTTGTCTGTACATGGTCTTATACTTTCTCTTAAATATTTGAGGCTCAAAAATTTCATCGTTTAAAAAAAAAAATATTAAATATTTTTTTTCGAAATTCGATATCTCAAAAACAGGTCGTTATTTTTCTACGAAATTGAAACGTAAAACATATATTTATAAGCCAAAAATATTTTTAAACTTAAACTGAAAAATTGTATACATACAACATTAATTTAAAAAAAAACACTGTTACAATTTTTAAATAAAAATTTCGAAAAATTAATGTTTTTTTTTTTTGAGAAATGAAATAAAATTAAAATTTTTGAAAACAAACATTGTAAAATACCGGAAATATTTTTAAACACACTCTTTATATTTTACATAATTTTTAGCAATTAAGTGTTTTAATCAAGTAAAAATTTGATGTTGAGAAGTTTGATTGTTCTTAATGAATGTTTCCATTTTCCTTACATTATATGCTTAGTCTTTTCAACAAAGCTGGGGGTAAAATATAATATTAAATTTTCTTAGGACCAAAAATACTTAAATGCCAAACAAAATTTTCTCAAATGTTTCAAAAGGGAAAATGAGAAAATTTGAAACTCAAAATCTATATATATCAGTAATTGACATTATTTTTGGTAACGAATAAAAAGAAACTTATAAGTGTTTCCATTTGACTTTTGGATTTTCTTAGTTCAAAAGTTATGGAATTTCGATCTTATTTAAAAATACTCATCTATTCAGATACAAATTTTTACTTTTTTGTTTGGATGATTAGAGAATTTAATGGTATTTAAAAAGAACTTTCTTTTAGTTTTTGGCAAATAACATTTTCTTGAACTTTATTACAGAACACTAAATTTATTCAACTGATAAAGTTTCCATGAAACAATTTTATTTTATTTTAAGTTTTCAGGAAATAAATTGGTTCAAAATAGTAAATTGTTTTTGATTTAATAAAATTTTCTGTTGAATTATTAAATTATTGTCTGGTGTTTTAAGTTTAAGTTACCAATGTTTGTACATTTGGCTGATTTAAGAAAACAAATTGAAATTCTGCTAAAAATTTCATGGGCTTTATTTTATTTATATTTAAATGAGTTTTTTTGTTCAGTGTGTTAGGCCTTAGGTCAAAATTTTTAAAAACAAATCTTAAAAAGAGACTGGAATACCACACACACTGATAACCTTCCATCAATTTGTCTAAGAGTTCAACAAAATATTTAAACCTAACAACATTTCGGGTGAGATGAAAAAATTTGAAGTCAATGTCTTTTTTTGTTCTCATATTACTTGAATCGAAAACTATTTCTGATCAGCTTTTTGTTGTTTTTGTATTTTGTAAAAAAGTTGCCAGTTGAATTTTTCAAAAAAATTAACTAAAATTAGCAAAAATATTGTGCATATGATACAAAAGTTTGATATCAAAATTTGTTTTTTTTTTTTCCCGAGATTTTTAGTTGAAAACCAATTTTATAGTAGCATTTTTATTTTAAGTTTTATTTATTGTATACATAAAAAAGATTTTAGTAGCATTTTTTTTAAGTTTTATTTATTGTATACATAAAAAAAATATAGGAGGATTTTTCTAAGACCATTTATCTTACTTTAACAACAACGTAATTGCATAGGATTGCATAGATTGAAATCCTTTTGATGTCAATACCTTCATTTATTCACGTGATATTGAAATTCAAACATAAGTTTTTACAAATTGAGTGTAGTATTTTTTGTAGATTTTAATTCTTATGAAAAAATTCACTGTTGGATTTTTAATGAATGTTTGAACCCAATATCTTTAATTTTTATATATTTAAGTCGAAAATCAGTTTTTACCCACTTTTAGTGATGTTTTTTCTTAGGTTTTTATTTTGTGTGCAAAAACCGTTACTTCTATTATTTTCAAAATTTTAGCAGACAAAAAAAACGTAATTCTTCGCTGCATAAAATTTGTAGGTAAAATAATTTTTTTTTGTTAAATATTCGAGGTGACAGATATTTTTTGTCAGTTTTTTTTTTTAATTTATAAAAAAACTGTTAGTTGACTTTTTTTTTCAAAACTATACTTGATGGGTCAACCAAAATTTTAGTCGAAAACAAATTTTTACCAATTTTAGTAGCATTTCTTAAAATTTTGTATTTCTTATATAAACAAATACAAATTGGATGAATGAAATTAATTTGAGAGATATCGAGAACCGAACATCAATTTTTACAAAATTTGCATACTATATTTTGTAGTTTTTATTTTTTTATGAAAAAAACGGACTGTTATATTTTTATACAAAAATTACAGAATATCGAAAACAATATTTTCTGTGAAATAAAATAAGTTTGAAGCCAACATTTTTAATTTTTGAAAAGCAATTTGAGTCGAAAGTAAATTTTTACCAAGTTTTACATTGTTTATTTATGGTTTTTAATTTTTGTAAAAAAAAAAACTGTCAATTCGATTTTTCTCAAAATGTAATCGAATGTTGCAAACAATATTTTTTGAAAGATAAAAGTAGTTTAAAGCCAAAATCTCAAAGTTTGAAAAGATATTTGAGTCGAAAATCAATTTTTACCAACTTTTGTTAATTTTTTTTTAGGTTTTTAATTTTTTGTAAAAAAACTGTCAATTAGTTTTTTTTTTTTTCAAAATTTGACTGAATGTTGACAACAATATTTTTAATAAGTTAAAATTAGTTGGAAGCCATAGTCTTAAATTTTTGAAACGATATTTGAGTCGAAAATCAATTTTTACCAACTTTTGTTAATTTTTTGTTAGTGTTTTAATTTTTTGTAAAAAAATTATCAATTCGATTTTTTTTAAATTTGACTGAATGTTGAAAACAATATTTCTTATAAAATGGAATTATCTGTATAACAAAATGTATTTGAAGTTGATATCTCTACTGGTTCTTGAGCTATGGACAACGAAAAAAACGTCGCGAACGTTTTCGACAAATCGGGACCCATTACAATAACTTCCTATGGAAAGTTAAAAATGACTAATTTTTTATAATTTGTAATTTTATTCATAATTTAATCCAGCTAGTAAATTTAAAAATGATAATTTGTTGTTAATATTGGCTGTTAATTTAAAACAAAATTTGTCTAATAATCTCCTTAATTATTTTTCCAACGAAGAAATTCAAAAAAGTCTTAGTCCTTTTTTAAACTTTTCAATACTATTAGTTCTTATTGTTTTATAATAAGTTAATATTTTAGGAATCACAAATAAGATACGAGTAGTTAAACGGTAAATTGATATTCTGTTAACTCTTTTAATTTAAACATCCACTGTGTATCATTTATTTAGTAGTCCATAATATTTTGAATGCGTGTATTCCATTTGAAAATGCGTTTACATTCATGATTAAATTATCATCTTGGATGTAATTTTAATTCCCTTTTGGTTTTTTTTGTTATTGTCCTTTGACTCACCTTCATTTTCACACTCTATGTTTAACACACACACACTACGGATAGTCTTTGAATGGCAATAAAGCCTAATCCTGGTTTATCCTTTTTTTATGTTTTTTAAATGTTGAAATGTTCACTTTCAGAAATTCACTTAGATTACGTAACAATTGCGAAACGAAACCGAGAAGTAATCCTTTAGCGTCCGTCAATAACGTTTTATTTATTTTGTTTTTTTTTTTTGAATCGATGGAGTTGTTTTATAATATCGTTAGCTCTGAAGCCACGTAACTGCGCTTCAAAACAGGTAAGTAGTTATAATTTTAAAAATTGAGCTCCACCAAAAGTAGAGCACCACGAGATACTGATGGCCGGCCTAGCCCTATAGTCGTTTATATACGGTCAATCGAAACCGATATCGAGTAAATGTATGAAATGTTGCCCCGTTTTCGGTGCAGCCACTGCTCTAGCAAATCATAAAACAACCCAAAAACTACAACAAAAACAACAAAAATAAATAAATGATCTACCACTGTTCACCACAGCATCAGCATCAACATCAGCATCAGCGGCAGCAGCAGCATATTATCGCCGCACTGCAACGAAGAACCACTTTGACTCTGAGATCGTACGGCCTATATACTAGATGGGTTTTAGGCTTTGAGACTTGTCGTTGGGGTTTTATTTTCATTTTCCCAGGTTGGCAGTGCCTTAACTCTTAATACATCAAACTGCAGTGCACCCAGCAGCCCCACCTTCATCATGCCAATGCAAAAAGAGCAAATGCAATCAAAAAACGCTCTCAGATCAGATACTCAACGAACGAATGACGATCGACGCACGACGCGTCGCAAGGCGACTTCGACGAAAAATAAAAACGCATATTACTTCTGCCCAGGTGATCCATTGGCTCCATTATTATTGGTGCATACTGCATGCATGCATGCGTTAAATGCTTTTACTTAACATATCAAAAAGTATCGCATTTGCACTTCACGCGTAGCCTAGCCGTAGCCCCATAGCCGAAAGCCGAAAATGTATCTAAAGTTGAAAAAGGTGTTTGAAAATCTGTGAGTTCCTTTTTTTTTGTGTGTTCTCTTGTTTCTAAGTAGTTACCGTTAGCTTTAGCGTTTTAATATAGGTACAGATCTCGTATCTAAAGACTTAAATAAAATTATTAGCATATTGAAATTAGTTAGTATGGTTGGTAGTGCGTGCACAGCACATGGTTGTCGTCGTATTGTACACACTGGGCAATGCATAGCTGGAGGCTAGCTAAGCTAGGCTAGGCTAAACTGAGCTGTGGTTAAGGACGAAGGTGAAATTCACCAGAATTTGGTCATATTTTAATTCAATCATAACATTATATATGTAAATAAGAAATGTGCATGATTTGTAAAATTATGACATGCATATGGTTTTTTTGAAATGCTTATAGTACATACGAGGTTTAAAAAATAGGTAATGAGACTGATTCCATAAGAACCGTGTATTTAAAAATTATTCTGCAACTCTCCATCCTCTTCAAAGAAGTCCTTTGGACAACTCTACAACGATTTCAGTGCGCTTTCCATGATTCGTAACACTTCTGGAACGCTTCAACTGGGATGATCGAGAGTACCCTTGTTTTTCAGGCGGGGGGCGTGCGGAGACAACCATTGTGAGCTTTGGCGTTTGGTTTTCGGGTCGTATCGCAAAAACGAGCTCTCATCATCTGAAGTAAGTCGATCAAGCAGAGTGGTATCATTTTCACTTTTTCCAAACAGTCTTCTGCGACGGTCATTTCATGCTGCTTTCGCTCCTGGGTTGGGGTCAAAATCCCGAAAATCAAAATCCCGAAAGCCCAAAATCCCGAAAACCCAAAATCCCGAAAACCCAAAATCCCGAAAACCCACAATCCCGAAAACCCAAAATCCCGAAAACCCAAAATCCCGAAAACCCACAATCCCGAAAACCCAAAATCCCGAAATCCCGAAAAATTATATAAAATGAAAAATTTGCGCAAACTTTTCATTTTATATAATTTTTCGGGATTTCGATTTCGAAATGCTTTGCAAAAGCATAATAGCATCAAATCAAACTGTTTTTTATATAAGATCGGGAATTGCAAAAATAAATATCAGAAATTTAAGAAAATTTCTGGATTTTGGCCATTCGGGATTTTGGGTTTTCGGGATTGTGGGTTTTCGGGATTTTGGGTTTTCGGGATTTTGGGTTTTCGGGATTTTGATTTTCGGGATTATGTCCGTCTCCCTTCGCTCCTCAGAAATGTTCTTTGGAACCATATTCGAGCACAACTTTTTCATCTCAAAATTTGTTTGACTCTTTCACGGTTCATACCTAGTTCCAAGGCCAACATTCGAACTGTTAAACTCCGATCTTCACGGATTAGGGCGTGCACACCCCCGTATTCACGTCAGTTCGCACCACGACTGGTATCTCGCTGCGCGCCTCTTCTTCTTTCTTTATGATATCAAAACGCCTGGGCACGAATAACAGCAGTATCACTTTGTACTTTTACCATTTTAGCGTACGTTTTTGAAGCTTTTTCGTCCAATCTGTCACAAGATTTTATCGCTACACGCCTTGCTCTTGATTTCGTTTCTCCATTTTCGTGACGGGGACCACGAACACACGTCTACTGAACACGACATAGCAGTCGAACTTAACAAGCTAGAGCTATGGTAAGTATATCAATGTACAGGGAAGAATGCCGGTGACGGGAATTTCAAGGTCGCAGTTTATCACAAGCATGGTATTAAAATCAGTATCATTACTTAGTTGTCATATCTCGTATTTGTAGATACAAAATTCCAATTTCCAAGTTTGAATTGATCCTTTAGGTTAAGGTTTCTAAGTTTAAACAAGTACTTTAAGTATTTGGCTTAAGCACTTTCAAGTGTTTTCTGGTGTAATTCAATTAATAAAGAAATAATATATGATATACTTTATTAAAAGACTACTTGAAAGTGCTAGTCAAGTACTCAAATTCTATAATGCTTTTGTGCTTGTGTACTTGAAGAACTATACTCAAACAAACTCAATATTTTCTAATTGTGACAAAGTACTTAAAGAGTATTGGTAGATACTTGGAATGTTTAATTAGGTAGTAGCAACAGTATAAGATTGTCAAAGTACTCGAAGTGCTCCTGCTGGTACAAGTAATTACAAATTTTCAGTAATATAGTAAATTATGTTTGCTACGGGTGTTGCCTTATTCCTTTTCACATAACATACCCCGTAAGTTATTTCTCGTAAAACAGATTTGAAACTATACTTGTACTTGTTATAGCGGGCGAACTAAACAAGCTGAAGCAATTGGAAGTATATAAATGGAAAGGGGAAGGGGAAGGGTAAGGGAATATCAAGGCCACAGATTTACCAAAAGCGGCAGTAAAATCAGTCTCATTTCTTAGTTGTTATACCTCGTATTTGTAAATAAAAAGTTTAAGTAGCCAAAGCTTGAAAAAGTACATTAAGTACTTGGCTTAAGTAATTTTAAGTGTTTTGTGGTCTATTTCAATTAATAAAGAAAAAATATATGATGAACTTTATTAAAAGCTGGACTACTTGAAAGTAATAGTCAAGTACTCAAATTCTAAAATACTTTTGTGCTTGTGTACTTGAAGAACTACTCAAACGTACTCGATATTTTCTAATTGTGATAAAGTACTCAAAGAGTATTGGTAGATACTTGAAATGTTTAATTAGGTACTAGCAACAGTAAGATTGTCAAAGTACAAGTATTGATACTTGTAGTTGTCCTGCTAGTACAAGTACTTACAAATCTTCAGTAGTATAGTAAATTATGTTTGCTACGAGTGTTGACTTACCCCTTTTCACATAACTTACCCCGTAAATTATTTCATTTAAAAAAATTCTTTATTCTGGAACTTTTACTCGTAAAACAGATTTGAAACTATACTCGTACTTGTAAAATTCATATTAAAGGTGGATTGTTGTTGTCGTCGGTCGTCAGTCGTCTTTCGTGGCTACAGATTAGCTCATATGCAAGTAGAGCAAAATTACGACTTTAAAAATATTTTTCACATGGCATATCGGATCGAATCGAATTGGCCCGTATACAACTACATATACATCTATACAGCAGGATATAATGTACCTAAATGTGGGGTTTTGAAGGAGGTTGATCACTTGTCTTATGGCTTGCGGCTATCTATCGTGGAATTTAAGACGCATTGCGTGTATTTATGATATATCCAAAGCAATTAAATAAAATTTGTTAGAAGACTGGAAAATTAAAATTGGATTTTATTATTATTGGTGATCTTGTTGGGTTCGATCGGATTTTGTTTTTCATTATGAAATATCTGTTTAATATGCGTACGTTCATCGTGCATCGTGAATATGCGTTATGCGTTATGGGAAGAAAAACAAAAATAATCTAACAACAAACTCTGATAGGTAGGTACATATTAAGAGTGAAGTTGCATTTCATGTGAATAAAGTTGCATTTGATAAATTGTATCGGTTATTAAAGCAAAAATAATGTATACATAAAAATAAAAGACGAAAAGTCAAACCCAACACAAAAATAAAAATCCAGTAGGCTTACAGGCTTATGGATTACACAATAAATTTCTGAAAGGAAAATGAATTATACTGTTGTTGGATATGTCAGGTTTTTTTTCTTCCAATTTTTTTTATTTTATTTTGGAATAAGTCTATAATAAGAGATGACGTATTATTTTTGTGACAATTCATTAAGGAAATATTAAATTTATTTATGTATGGAAATCTATGTTTGTATGTATGTTTGATCATTTAAAAAAAGCATAAGCTTTCTGGTAGGGCTAAAAAAGCGCATCTCTTAATAATCCAAATGGGTAAAAACCTAATGAACATTTGTGAAGGTATAACTTATCACTTTTCAAAGTTTTTTAATTGTCAATTTGGCTTATTAGAAGAAACATAATTAGCTAAAATTACTATTATTCAAGGCTCTTTTGAATTTTGAACCGTTGTATCAAGTATTATGCATGGAAGATCCACTTCTGCAGACCAAAATCTGCTGCAAGCGGGGTGAATCCATCTAATGTAGACATCGAAAACGTACAATTCCGTTTTCCCGACGAAGTAAAGATTGCCATATCTAAGCTGAAGTCTACCGCTGGAGTATAGATGGCTTGAATGGCAAGCTTTGAAGAAAGCGTGCTCGATAAAAGGAACCTCAATATTTTTTGACCGATACTGAATAAAAGAGACCCTCTTAACTGATCTCTCTGAACGTCTAAAGCTAATTGTCAACAAACTGATAAGTCCTTTTCAGTGTGAATTAAAACCAGGAAAGTCCGAAGTCGATCAAATATTCACATTGCGACAGATTGCAGAAAAAAACAAAAGAACATCAAATCGACCCGCACCATCTTTTCATCGATTTCAAGGCCGCATATGACAGAATCTACAAACACAAACCATGGAGGATCCCATAAAGGCTGGAATCAACTTAACCGAACCTTCATATGGCAAAAAAGGCTTTAGGCTGTCATGCGATTTCTTCCATGATTGCTCCCACGTTTTTGGCACATGCTGATGACATTCACATAATCAGAAGAACTCAGCGTCATGTCAATGTGGCTTTTGTTAGTATTGAAACAGAGGCTGCAAAATAGGTTTAGCGGTTAATGAGGGCAATACAAAGTACATGCTGTCATCAAGAAAGGACCTACAACACCGACACGTATCGGTTAAAACGTTACTATTGACTTACGTAACTTTGAGGTAGTTAAGGACTTTGTCTACCTGGGCTTCGCTATGAATGCAGAAAATAAGACCAGAGCTGTTTTCTTGGATTAAAAAAGTAATTGAGTAGTAAAGCCCTCTCTCGAGAAACAAGACTGTGCTATATAAGACCATCATTTTCTCCGTCCTGCTATACGGTGCAGAGGCATCGACTATGAAAGAAGCGGATAAAAGCGACTTGGGTCGTTTCGAGAGAAAAGTTCATGATGTTATCTACAGTCCTGTATGCATATAGAAGATGAGTAGAGAAGAAAAGAAGAGCCAAGAGAATAAAAGTCCAACTTCTGCGATGGCTGGGTCACGAACAGCGTATGGGAAGCCATTATTCGGACCGGAAAGTTTTTGAATCCACGGCCACAGGACAGCGCAGTATAGGAAGGCCACGGATCATGTTGCGCGCACAAGTGGAAAGCCAACTTGGAGTGCCAACTGGAGACATCTAGCTAGGAACCGAACTTTATGGAGAACTTTGTTAGTTAAAGCCCTAGTTTACACAGGGTTGTAGCGCCACCTTAAGAAAGTAAGTAAGTATGAAGAATTTTATATAGGATGAGTTTGGAATTTGATTGTATTGTTGTTGATTTTGATTGTTGTTGATAATGAGTTTCATAAACATATACTATATTAGGAGGAATGAGGACAATTCATTTTTATTTCTCAAGCATTCCTGTCGATTAGATAAATCTGAGTGCAAAAGATTCACCACCTAAGAATACAACCCAAAGTTTCTTACAAAGTATGACATGATTAAGTATGTAGTATGTTTCGAAAAGTCTTGCAACCTCTAAGTATTTACTACAACTATACTTTCCATCACTCTTCGAATATCATCTAACATCAAAGTTGAAATTTTGTAACTCGTGCTCATTATAAAGGGTATTCCCATAAGAGTTTTAATTTTTGAAGCTTTCATATTTTGACATTTCACAAATCAAAACTACGCCATTACTAAAAAATAGAACGATACATGCTTTAACATTGTATTGAATTTCACTATGAAAATATTGAAAATATTAAAGTTTTGCAAGAAAAGTTTTTTTGACCTTCTTATTTCAAAAAAGAGTTGATCACAATTCAACACCGAGATCTTGTAATTTAACATAATTAGACTTTTTTTTGGGCCCACATGAAGTCACTAAGGTTATCGAGACATAAACTTGCAAATGTGCGAAAAGTTTTAGTGTTGCAACCGTAGCTATGGTGGCCATTTGGCTGATCCTATTATTGATGACAAATCTTCCTCTTAAGAATGAAATAAACATACATTCATTACTTTTAATATCAATATAAAACCTTCATTGGAAAACCACATATTAATGATTGTTTAACTAATTTCTTCTAATTTTAATTGTGCACTTCAAGTAGGAATACAAATAGACATTTGTAATTTGTTCTTTTTTTTTTGTTCAAACTTTTTCAACCTTAAATTCAGCTTATACATCGCATCAGTTTGTTCCTAAATCACCCTAAATTAACATGATTGTATAAGTGAAATAATTAAGCATAATGCCACTAAATGCTGCATTCATTTTACGGACTTCTTAGTCACACTGGTTGATTCGGGCTTAGATTAATTATATGCATGCTCACCGCAACTTGGTTGCAATTAATCAACTCACGATAATGGCATTCACTTTTCTTTATACCCCATATTCACCACCTACAACGCTTTTGTACACAAAACAACCAAAACCACCGAAGCCAGAATATAGCAGGACGGTTGAAAATAATTCCTCAGACTTTATGCAGATGGTCCTCTGGCAAGTATTTTGTATATATGTATGCTCGTGCATACGTATGTACGTGCTTAGCGATATGATGATGATGGTCGAACTTATTGAAGGACATGCACCCAAAAATTTAAAATACTTCCAAAAGATGCACGATGATGAAGTATTGAATTAACTACTTTTCATGGCAGAAAGATACTCTTATTCTCGTTATTCATCCATAATTTACATACATACGTGTATTTTATATCAAGATGTTTCATATTAATTTGACCTCCAAAGTTCACGTATAGGAAAAAAATTATGCATCATAACTCTTGAATATTAAAGAATTGACATTTTACACGCATTCGCATTCGCATTGTTCCGCTTCGGCTGGCGCTGCTGCTGCTGCTGCTCTACTCGCAGTTGCTGCCATAACGTCATAATGTCCGAGCAAGCGAGTGAGAGTCTCCATGCTTTATCCCTGGTTAAATCAAGGTCTTCCATTGGCACTCATACTGAAATACTGATGATGCCAATAAAATGCTTGACTCATGTGGGAATCGAAATAACATGCGATCTGTTTCTTTTGTGGAGATACAACTTTATTTTGAAATCATAATACTTTGAGGTGGCACACAGGAGTGCCTGTTGAACATATATTTTTATTTTGTTAACAAAACGAATCTTTTGAAAAATACAATTGAATTTGCTATTTAAACAAACAAATACAATCTAGACACTTTTTTAGCAACAGAAAACAATGTACAAATATTACCTGCCTATCTAACTATTATTCTTTTTGATTTACTGGCCATATAAAATTGATTACACATTGTTTGATTTTGAGGTTGATGATGGGTGTAATTTCATCCATTTGCAGATTAAGGTGATGAGTTAGATTTGGGAGTTTGGTGGGCTCTAAAGGTTATGATCTAAACAAATATTTGTATACGAAAAATACCACCTTAAATTATATCTTTTTATTGCAACACATATTTTAGACTAATCTTTTCATAAACTAGTATTCAAGAAGATCTACCTCCCCTACTCCTTCCGCAACACAACTCCAAAGATGAAGTAGGCAGTTAAAAGTTATGACTGGGTCATAAGAAATTGAAGTTATGGTTCAAGTCTTCCAGTATCTATCATGATAGTATATTTGAATTTTGCTGATATTATTAAAAAAAAAAAGATTGGGATGAAACCCCAACTTTTCATTCGTGGTCGTCTGTCGATGTTTCTAAAAGACTTACAAACTTACGTTTTTTGAAGGTTTTTATTCGAGTTCAAAAACAATTTTTACCAGCATTTTAGTAGATTTGGTTTTAGGTTTTGAAAGAAAACTTTCACATCGATTTTTCTAAAAACTTTACCAGATGTGAAAAAACATTATTCTTCGATACTATACAAAATTAGGTGGGGCAACAGTCCGTTGAGAAATATGGCCTAGTGACTTACAACTCTCAACCATTCCTGTGTGCGGGTAATGTTGTTAGGGATGGAAGAGACCTACAGTTTTAAGCCGAACCCAAACGGCTAATTTGAGAAAGCACTTTCCATCACAAGAATTACTCTTTGGGATTTGTCAATTCCTTTCAAGAGGCAGTACCCGTGAAAAAAACTTTAGATGGCACAGGCAAGGATTGAATCCAAGACTTCTGGCATAACAGTTTAACGCACTAATCATCGTGCCACGGGTACTATTTTTTCGATGTATATACAATAACTTAGGAGGTAATATTACTTTTTGTTCACGATAGAAAGAGTTCTTACTTTTTTTTTTAGAATTTTTACCGATTTGGTATCACGTCACAATGTAAAACCAGAAAATTTAATTAAAATCGCTAGCGTTATTGGTTCCAGAGCTATTTGGGGTCAACCAAATTGTTCACTATTTTTAAATTGCTTTAGTAAAAAAAACACCCACGAAAGTTTTTTGAAAGTCCTTTCTTCTTTTTTTCATCACAATCTATTTGAAGTCGATATCTCTGAAGGTTCTTGAGATATCGCGGTATCTCGAAGATACATTTTTACAAGCGTACGAACTGTCGAACACTAGCGTAAACAGTCATCTCCCTAAAATCCTTTGATTTGGATCGTAGGAACTCTGAAACGTTCATATGGGAATAATGGATAGTTGTAAATTTTAAGCACTTTTCGAGATATTCCACACGTTAAACCAATTGAGTAATTTTATTCGTTTTTTTTGTATAAGTTTGTTAGTTCGAATTCTATAAGGATCTTAGGGGATGTTAAAAAAAAATTTTTTGTATGCAATCAATTGAGTTGAAGTCAATTTTTTACTTGTGTTCAAAATATTTGATTTGAAAATAAAGTTTGTAGTTTTTGAAAATTGTTTTTACCAAAAATTTTACCTTACTTAACGAATTTTTTGTAGTATATAATTATTAAGAACTAATTACCATTTTTTGTTTAATATTCGAGCTGAAAATATTTTGAGAGTTCACGTTTTTACGTCAATTTTTTAATAATCAATAATTTTTCCCATTTTTTAAAAGTGTGAAATTTAACAAAGCTTGATAATTGTAATAATTTCTGAAAACTTACTGATTTTCTGCAAGTACTCAACAAAAAAAAAGTAGATACAAAGTTCACGTAGAAACTTCTAATGATAAGTTAAAAATAGTTTTCCATGACCTTGAATTAGTTGCATCCTTACATGTTGAACAATTCAAATAAACTTTACAAAACAAATTCAATGATAGAATACTTCAGATAAGTCCTATCCTCGAAATTCTTTCGAAATCATTTATTGAGGTTGTGCAATTTCTAGATTATTTAACGGGTGCTTAATTTTAAAAATGTGTAATATTTAGTTTATGTCATGTTATGGTGACCAAAGATGCAGTTTTAAAATATGAAACAAAAAACTAAGAGCATAAATACCCAAATACACTCTTTATAAAAAAAAGGAATAAGCTTTCTGTTTTTGTAATCAAGTATTAATTTTGTAAACCTAAGCGAAAGGCAAGTAATAGTAAAAATTCATATGAATTTTAGTAAAAAGTCCCCCGAACGAATACAGTTGCAGTTCTTAAGCTTCTATATTTGTAAAATAGTAGAAGAATAGTTATAAAAAATCTTTGAAATGTGCAGAAAATGCGGCGCAAAGAATAATTAAAATTGACGTGTGAAAGTCTGAAATTTGAAACGTTTGCTGCAACATGCGCAGTAGTTCGATTCAATGCTACATTATATATTATATAATAAATCCTTGCCCTTGTATAAAAAAGATGGTCAACAGACCTAAGTCGAGTGCGCAGCCCCAGGGTAAGGCTACGTTCAGACGGCGACTATTCGATTCGATTTTTTCACGTATGCGTTTTTATCGAATACGAGACGGCGTTTCACACGAAAAATATTCAATTCGATTTTTTCACGTACGGGTTTTGAGGCGTGGCAGGGGACACAGCACTGTCGGCAGTCAACCGACCATCGTCATCATGGATCCACGTAATGAACGAATTCGATGAAATTTTGTTCGTGTGAACGACACAATATAAAGATAAGCGCTACTAATCATGTATACGATAAAAATACATTCGAGATTTATAGAATAGTAGTGACAAGTTCGTACGATATACGGAAAAAATTATTTCACGAATACGGGATTTTCCCGCATGGGCTTCGTGTGAACGCACAAATATAACACTTGCTGCCACTACTCTATTCGATAAAATCCCGTATAGCCTAAGCGTATCGAAATAATGAGCTATTATTTAGATCGGCACGACCAGATTCTGAAAAATAAATAAACTTGCTCAAATTGGAGCTTGCTTGAAAAAACAAGACTTCCTGGCTGCCGTGGAATTTGTTCGATTAAAAGCCGTGTGTTTTTGGTAGGTATTCCATATATATTACAGTGAGAAATTGCTAAAAAAACGATCCCCAGAAGTTCGGTTTTTATATTATATTTATATTTGAAAGTTGATACAATTGAATATTTGCCAGAATAATTTATCAAAAAATTCAAAAAAAAAAAAAATAGCGAAATTCAGACCAGGGGTGAAATCATTAAGCTGATTTTTGATAGTTGACTATCACAATCAAGAAAATACGTCTGTGTAAGGTAATAGTCGATTTCAAAGTTTTAACCAAACAATTTGACATAAAATAAAAACTTCAAGAAGGGGGTTTGTTCGTAAACTACTACATTAACATGTGGTGTTGAACCGAGCTTGAAGCTCACGTCAACTCTTTATATACCTGAATCGAGTTGAAATGAGCTTGATTCGCCTCGATTTCGGCCGGGGATCGGAGTCGAGTCAAAATTTGCGAAGAAAAACCTTTGTGGAGGAGTTGGTTTTACAGATAATGCATTATGGTCTTTTTATTTGCATGTTTGTGTACAAAAAATATAGTTTTGTTTTAATCAAATTAAAACAAAAAAAATTGCACATGGAGTAGGTATAGCATATTCTTATATTGTGCTGAACTATTCAGTTCTTCATTGTTTAACACGAATCAAACTATCTCACTTGCACTTCATAAGAAAAATCGAAACACCATTTGCATTATAGAAAGTGCTGTCAAACTTAATCATTTTTAAATCTTCTTGTGCGGTGGAAACACCAAAAAGATTTATTTGATCTAAACTGAGATAAACCTTTGGTGGAAACATAGCAAAACTTAATTATATTTTCTATTGTCCATTTTCATTAAATAAAAAACTAAATAATATCAACAGTAACAGATTGATTTTTCCCCCAATGGAAAACACATGATTCCAAATAGTTGTGCATTTCTCAACGAACACAGCCATCGAGATACAAATTCAATTTTTTTCCCTGGATTCATAAAAGAATTCCATAAAATTAAATGTCATATAGGGTTTTAGTATTTGAACCTAGAATAGTGTTTGAACATTTTTGAATTTAGAAATACGGTCACCTTTTTAATGGCTCATCCTATACCAGAGGCAAAGGAGTATGACAAATTGTAACGTAATCTGGCTTCCGGTCAGTCGAATCGAATCGACTCACCTCGACTATACCTACATAGTGTGACAAATTAGTTTCTTAAACTCGTATAAAGCGAAAGGAACTGCAATTATTTATTGAAAGCAATTGTAATAACTCGGCCTTAAAAATTCTACAAATTTAACCCAATTTAAAATTCGAAGCGAATAAATAAGAAAGAGAATGACCAATTCGACAAGCCATCGCAGTGCGCTGATCACCACCGGCATCGGTACTGGCACCGGTACCGATGTGCACTTCGGATCGGAATTGTAACATAAACCTTATGACCTCGTCAACATGCTACAGATTGTGATGGTCAGTGATCGCTCTGTTGTGATCCCAGCACGCATACGTACGATATAATTTTATACGAAGACGAGGCGGGACGGATTGGAACTTGCAATTTTATTGGAACCCAAGCCAGAAGTATATCTTTTATATTTTGACAACGATACATACAAAGTTGGGCTCTTGGTACCTTCAAAATGCGTGTCCATGTTTATTTGGGTATAGGTGATACCACAAAGTTAAACCCAGAGGTTTTAATCGAATGTGTTATTAACCTAGCCACAAGAAGAACCACTTGGCTTTGCTGGGACTGGTGCTGGTGCTGCCGCTGCTGATGCTAGCTGGTGGTGCAAAGTCAGAGAATTTGTTTTTTCGGTTTAATAATTTTTGTAAGTGTGTTTGTTTTACTGGCTTTTGAGTTTTTTTTGAGGACACCTCAATGCACTGAGCCAGGTTGTTGTGCGAATAAAGTTGTCGCCACAGATCGGGTTTATGAGATACAGTACTCTCGTGCGAGTTTAAGTGATTTTGCAACGAAAGTGAAAGGTGAGAGAAGGAATATCCACCCTGAAGGCTTTGAGATTGTCATTTTTTTGTTTTGTTATTTTTGGTACCTACGTTTTATGGTTACTTTATACTGAAGTCAAAGTCGACCTACATTCGCTCATGTTCGGTGTTTTATTAAGACTTACCAACACCATCAGAACCTCCGTCGTCGTCGCGTCACCACTGCGTCCGTTTACCACTATAGCCACTAGCCACAGCCGAAGGAGACACCAAATGGTTAAAAGGAATCGAATCTGAGAGTACGAATGGCGATTTAAATAAACTCACCATAGATACGAATATATGTATGTATGTATGTACCTGAATTATCTTTATATTGAGCTAAATTATACCGAACGTTAATTGAACGAGAAGTAGGTATGCTTGCTTGATTTTATTGATACTGGTAAGCAAGTCACATAGACTTAAATGCCTAATTTACTAACATGCGTAGGCATTTCTGCTATGTGGTGCGTATGAATACAAACAAACACTACCCGTTTGTAAAGGCTAGAGCATATACTGGTAAGTTATTGTGTTTTGAGTTTTAATACAGAGTTTAAATGGACTACATATTGCATCGTGAAATTGCACAATTTTTTTTTTATTTTTCTTTAAATTTCTGAATAAAAATATAATTGAACCTAATACGTAATTATCGGTTTATCTTTGAAACTTAGTTTTAAAAATATTTAGCACTCCAACATTTCTTCACTTTTAATCATTTCTTTAGAACGCGTTGTAATTATATTTTTGAACAATAAGGACTTTCAATTTTCTGTTTAATGAAGCAAAATTGTAGCTAAGAAGTTGTTGCTTTTTCACTTACGTTAATTTATTACATTCTATCAATAAATGTAAAACTAGCGTACCCCTGTTTTAAATTAAATATATGTACATATGTCTCAAGTTTTGTCAAGCTAGTTTTAGTTGTTCTTGCAATTTATGAAGTAAGCAGAACCGTTTTTTTTTTTCAACGGTTACTGCCTCTTGCGAGGAATTCACAAATCCTCCAAGAGTAATTCTTGTCATGAAAAGTGCTTTCTCGACTCGAAACTTACTATAGCACAAAGGAATGGTTGAGAGTTGTAAGCTACTAGGCCCTAGTTCTCAACGGACTGTTGAGCTACCTAATTTATTTATTTAAAAGTTAATCATTAGTATATGCAAACAATATCTGCTGCACCTTTACTCACGTTGACAAAACATTTAAAATTAGGTTGAATTAACCCAAAACAGGAATAGGAAAGATGCAAAGTATTAATCTTCGATAACATTGATTACCAGTGTTACATTTTTCTTGGGATGAGTTTTTGTTCCCGGTATGAGGTGTCCCAGAGGGATAGACTGAGATATGCTGCGTGGCCACCACCCACACGGTTCTTTCCCTGGCTTAGATTATCCTAATACCGTTCATAACGTAAGAAAGAACTCATCCCAAAAAATATGAAATATTGGGAAACTAATTTATCAAAGAAATGTTTCTTGCATTCGATTAGTTTGTTCAAATACACAAACCATTTTTTGTTGCTATATTATTTTCAAAGTATTTCATATTTGTGTTAAAATAAAAGTTAAGTTTTTCAACAAATTATAAATGTAAAATCAATAAAAGTTTAATTCGCATAGTCAGAAAAGGCATTAAACAAAAAAATTTGTCAATTATTTCCCACACTCACCCACACTTTGCTTTTTTAAATTAAAAATAAGGAAGACATTTATAAAAGATCCCGCTCAAAGAAAGTACAAAAAGGCGGACAGAAATGTCTCTAAACTCGATGGTTTTAGATTGCATAAAGTTCAAACCTTTATAATATCATAAGCCCACTGACCTGCTCTCTGATTTGCGAACAATTTGTGGAATCTAACAAAATAAATAAATGCGCCTTCATATGAGGAGTGGTTGCGTATAAATATAAGTGGTATGAGATCACAAAATAAAAACAGAATAAGAAATATATTTTTTCTAAATAAATTTAAATTTAAATTATTTGAACATTTAAATTGCCGTTGAAGGAAGAGTCATTAATATAGAAAATGCTCGTATTATTTGCCTGAGTCTGGACTCTATCTTCTTGGAAGATTTTTTTCTAAATTAAATATAAAACTATAATTGATCCACCAGGAACGCAGGCTTTGTAGCAGGTATTGTTTTTGTTACTTGTTTTTGCATTCATTCACCCATTCTTTCTATCCTATAATCCCGATCGCCACACTATTGCTTAGAGAGTAACCACTCCCACTTCTTTTAGTCTTTTTCGCTATCAATGAAAGCAATAGTTAAAGAAGAAGAAAAACAAAACAACTACACGCACAGCTGAGCATATTACAAATACGAAATGTCAAACAAAACGGAACAAAAAAGAAGCTTTTACTCTTTCATTCTTTTTCTTCCAGAGTGGTCGCCCAAAAGGAATTTTATAGTAAAATCGGAAAGTTTAAAAGCAATTTAAAAAAAATAGTATTACTTTTGTTTAACTTCATCATTTGTTTTTAGACTTGAAAAGGTATAGGGACATTTTAAAATATTAATAGAAAAAGTAAAGGCCCTGAGTCTGAACATACTCTTCAGAGTCTTAAGAATTTTTGTTTAAGAATTCTTGAAAATTAAATCTGGCAAACCAGGTAACAATGATGCGTAATAAATAATATTTTCGACATCTGTTAAGAACATCTTTCTTTATTCTATTCAGTAAGTTTCCATCAATACAATAAGTAACTTCTTTCCTGCATTGGCAATACTATTTTTAAAATGGCTACTCTCTTCTTTCTCTACCTGATTTCTTTTTCTAATCATACAATTACTATTACAACTATTTGATAAGCCGCAACCATCACCAAGAGCGAGAGAGAAAATACAAAAGTATGACGAAATACAAAAATGCGAAAATAGCTTCCTTTTCAGCATGATCGCCTAATGAAATATTTGAAGATTAGGACTGTAGAGTTCATATTTTTTTGAAAAAAATGCAAGTTTTTTCATGATCTTTTACAGGTGGGGTGGTATCACAAGTTAAAAAGCATTCAGGCGGGCACTAAATTCGAGTTGATGTACCAGGCGATCACGGCTCTTAGGAAGGTACAACTATATTTTTTGTGTTTTTGTATTCATATTTTCTTTTTGAATTTAGTTTCTCCCAAATTACTTATACTTAAAGAAATTAGGGATCGTGGGCATGGCCAATCCTGCAGTAGTGTTGGTGATTATGAATGTATAGTTATAAAAAGAAACTAACACAACACGCGTATTTTTTACCTTTGTTTTGTTTTCCCTTGGAAGTATTGATGAAGGACCGAATGTAGACCTAAAAACTGAAAAGAATACCTACTAAACATCATGATCGCCTAGCGCTAAGCACTCACGTGCACTGAAGATTTACGCTCTTAAACAGTAAGAGAAAAATTGGATTAGAAAGAGGCAAGTAGCTCTTTTTCTTTTGTTTGTAAGTTAATAGATAAAATAAGAAAATATGCTTTTTACAGATGGTAGAGATTTTAACTAACCATTGCAAAATTTAATTACGAACTTTTCAAGTTTCAAAAAAAAAAAAAAACAAATCGGCAGTAGGTATGTTATTCTTATTTCCATTGTTTATTTTCATTTTATTTTAATACATATTGATATACATATGTTTGTATAAACTTAAACTATTTAACTAATTTGTATTTTAATTAATGTACGTTTTTCTATTCGTTGATTGAGATTAATTTCAGGTATGGCCAATATCATTTGGCATTTGTAACCTATATGAGCACTCGATCAGTCTAAATTGTCCACCATCAAAGGTGAAGAATCCATCCAAAAATTGTGTTAAAAATAGCTTCAATACATGAAGATCTTTAAATCCCTCAAGTGTCACTTTGTTCCAGTAGTCGTCTTCAGTTTGCCATCCTACGAGAGACAAATATAAAAATTCTAGGATGTGTTAATAAATACTTCTTTTTTTTTTTTTGAAATATTTTGTTGCATGGCTTCAAATTTTATATCGTGATTTAAGGATAACATTTATAAGAAGAGCATGTGAGAGATTGAACTAATATTCACAGAAAATAGAATTGAATTTAAGGGCTAATTGATAGACAAAGTTCTAAAATAATTCTCGGATTATCTTTGAAACTTTGTTTTAAAAATACTCGAAAATTTCTTTACTTTTAATCATTTCCTTACAACGCGTAGTAATTACTTTTTTAATTTTCAGGAATCTCGATCTCGGTTTAATAAAGGAAAATTCTATAGAACAAGTTATTGCTTTCTGTCATATATTTCTGACATTCTATCAATAATTATAAAACTAGCTTACCTGTGTGGGAACTTTCACAAACAAATTTTGTTTCAAAGCTTGAAGTTATTTATGTGTCTTGAGTTTTCTCAAGTTAGTCTTGGTTGTTCTTGCAATTTATAAAGTAAGCAGATCCGTTTTTAAATTTTGGCCAAAAGTTAAGCTTAGGTCATCCCCTACATAGTTTAAGAAGGAACTCGTCCCAAAAATATGAAATACCGGGAACCAACTTAGCGAATGGAAAGGTTCATGCATTCGATTAGTTTGTTTAAACCATTTCTGTTGATGAATTATTTTCGCAGTCTGTCATTGATATGAAAAATGCTCGTAATACTACCACCCTATGTCTCTCTCTAACTCTCATTTTATTTAGAAGCATTATTTTCATTTAAATATAAAACTTTAATTGATCCACCAGGAAAGCATGCTTTGTAGCAGGTATTATTTTTGTAATCTGTTTTTGCATTCATTCATTCGTTCTGATTAAGTCAGTATTTGTGTTTTAAAGATCACCCTTCTAAAAACAACCCCTTCTCATCCTCACCATCCATTAGTAATTTCAATACAAATTATTCCGTTGTCCATTTCTCTTTCTTTTTCAATCGTCAAACATCTATTTTATAAGTCACACCCACCTTCTACAATTTCTTTAAGTATTGGTATAGGTAATAAAAATATGTCAGTATTTGTTGTATAAACAAAATGGAAAGAGTAAAGCTCATCTTAAACCATAATTATTACGAAACGAAAAGGAAAACAAAATTATATAATATGTTCCTCGTTGGGCATCATGATCGCCTGATACACAAAATTGAAAACAATTTATAACTGGATGAGATTTGCGTGGCTCTTGAAATTCAATGCACATTTTTGCATATACAGTACGTTCTCGATTATCGCAACTAATTAAAACAAGGGTGGTTGCAATGACCGAAGTTGTTGCAATAACCGAGTAAATATTTTTTTAGGCTCAATTCGAGATGCAAAGTTAAAATCAGAAAACCAACAATTATTTAATGCAACATGAATAATAAGAAACAAAACTTAAATAAGTTAATTCATTATAAGATATAAAAGTGGATACTAAGTACATAAATATGTTTACATAATTATTATTTTTGAAAAAAAATTGTACTTTTTGGAAGTTTAAATTTTTTAAAATCGCCATTTCTCGAAGTTTTTGAAGACTCACTCAAAATTTGTTCATTAAGGGCACATCAGCGTTATAAATTTGATTGGGAGTCAAATCCAGTTCTCTGACTTTTTCCTTAAATTTAATCAAAAATGGATCTAGCGGTTTGTTTGAAAGTTTTTCTCCACAAATTTTTAACAGGTGAATTCCGTGTCTTTTCTTAAAATTTGTCATCCAATCTTTGCTCGCATTAAAAGATCCTGGCCTCTCTTTATTTTGTTCATGCAATGAGCACGCCTTTGTTTTTAGGCCCTCGCTGGAAATCGGCAGATTTTGCTTTCTTTGACTCACTGAGCAAAATTCATTAAAACTAATAAGAACATTTTGCATTGTATAGATACATAAATGTACATTCATAAAACTTCATCGTACCCATTACTCAAAAGTAACGGTAAAATAGCTGCCGACACAAAGTGTAACGCAACAGACAAAAACAAAAATAGCAAAGAACCTGTGTAAACAAAAGTTGCACTTATCAAGTCAATTGTTTTTGAAGAGTTGCGATTACCGCGTCAATAATGATAAAAATTCAGCTGTTGCGAAAATCGAGGAGTTGCGTGAATCGAGAGTTGCGTTAATCGAGAACGTACTGTACATAAAATAAATAAATCTTAAATGTGCTTAATTATAGTTCTCGTCTTTAATCATTAAAAAAAAATAGTGCTTATTTATAAACAAAAACAACAAAAATAAACAAAATACTTTTGATGTACTAGGCGACCATACTACGTAACAGGTATTGATTTTGCAATCTGTTCTTACATTCATTCTCATTGTTCGTCACCACTTCCAAAGAGAAAGAAACAAAACAAATGTCAATAAAGAAGGAACAAAACAGCTACATAGGCACAGAGGGAGAGAATACAAAAGTATGACGAAATGCAAAAATAGCTTCCTTGTCAGCATGATCGCCTAATGAATTATTTCAAGATTAGGACTAGTTCATATTTTTCTTTTGCAAAAATGTGCAAGTGTTGTCATGACGTACCCAGGAGTCAAAAAGAATTCAGGTGGGCACTGAATTCGGGTTGATGTACCAGGCGATCACGGCTCTTAGGAAGGTACTATATTTTTTGTGCTTTCTATTCATATTTGCTTTTTAAATTTTGTTTCTTCTTATTACTTATACTAAACGAAATTGAGGAAAATGGGCGTGGGCAATCCTACAGTAATGTTGGTTATCATGAGTGTATAATTAAAAAAAGAAACTAACACAACATGCGTATTTTTTACCTTTGTTTTGTTTTATCTTGGAAGTATTGATGAGGGAACGAATATAGACCTAAAAAGGGAAAAGAATACCTACTTAACATCATGATCGCCTAGGGCAAAGCAATAGCCACGTGGACTGAGTGGGGAAAGATTAACGCTTAAACAGTAAGTAAGAGAAAAATTGGATTAGAAAGAGGCAAGTAGCTCTTTTTCTTTTGTTTGTAAGTAAGTAGATAAAAGAAGAAGATATGCTTTCTACATATGCTAGAGATTTTAACTTGACATTTAAGTACGAACTTTACAAGTTTCAAAAAAAGAAAACAAATAGTAAATAGGTATGTTATTCTTATTTCCATTGTTTATTTTCATTTTATTTTAATACATTTTGATATGTATGTATGTATGTATAAACTTAAACTATTTTACTAATTTGTATTTGAATTAATGTAGGTTTTTTTTTTTATTTCTATTTGTTGATTGAGATTAATTTCAGGTGGTCAATATCATTTGGCATTTGTAACCTACATATATGAGCACTCGATCAGTCTAATTTGTAAGTACTTTAATTTATGGTTTCTTGTTTAAGGGATCCAAATAGAACCAATCATCAAAGGTGGAGAATCCATCCATAAATTGTGTTATAAATTGCTTCAATACATGAAGAACTTTAAACCCCTCAAATCTTTTTGTTCCAGCAGTCGTCTTCAGTTTGGCATTTTACAAGAGACAAATAAAAAAATTCTAAGATGTGTTAATAAATACTTTTTTTTTTTGAAATATATTGTTGCATGGCTTCAAATTGTATATCGTGATTTAAGGATAACATTTATAAGAAGAGCATGTGAGAGATTGAACTAATATTCACAGAAAATAGAATTGAATTTAAAGGCTAATTGATAGACAAAGCTCTAAAATAATTCTCGGATTATCTTTGAAACTTTGTTTTAAAAATACTCGAACATTTCTTTACTTTTAATCATTTCCTTACAAGGCGTAGTAATTACATTTTTAAATTTTCAGGAATCTTGATCTCGGTTTAATAAAGGAAAATTCTATAGAAGAAGTTATTGCTTTCTGTCATATATTTCTGACATTCTATCAATAATTATAAAACTAGCTTACCTGTGTGGGAACTTTCGCAAACAAATTTTGTTTTAAAGCTTGAAGTTATTTATGTGTCTTGAGTTTTCTCAAGTTAGTCTTGGTTGTTCTTGCAATTTATAAAGTAAGCAGATCGGTTTTTAAATTTTGGCAAAAAGTTAAGCTTAGGTCATCCCCTACATAGTTTAAGAAGAAACTTGTTCCAAAAAAATATAAAATACCGGGATCCAACTTAGCGAATAGAAAGGTTCATGCATTCGATTAGTTTGTTTAAATATGGAAACCATTTCTGTTGATGAATTATTTTCGCAGTCTGTCATTGATATGAAAAATACTCGTAATACTACCCTATGTCTCTCTCTAACTCTCATTTTATTAAAAGAATTATTTTCATTTATCTAAATATAAAACTTTAATTGATTCACCAGGAAAGCATGCTTTGTAGCAGGTATTATTTTTGTAATCTGTTTTGTATTCATTCATTCTGATTAAGACAGTATTTGTGTTTTAGAGATCACCCTTCTAAAAAGAACCCCTTCTCATCCTCACCATCCATTAGTAATATCAATACAAATTATTCCGTTGTCCATTTTTCTTTCTTTTTCTAATCATACAATTGCAATCGTCAAACATCTATTATAATTATATAAGTCACACCCACCTTCTACAATTTCTTTAAGCATAAGTATAAGTAATTAAATATGTCAGTATTTGTTGTATAAACAAAATGGAAAGAGTAAAGCGCATCTTAAACCATAATTATTACGAAACGAAAAGGAAAACAAAATTATATATGTTCCTTTTTGGGCATCATGATCGCCTGATACACAAAATTGAAAACAATTTATCACTGAATGAGATGCGTGGCTCTTGAAATTCAATGCACATTTTTGCATATACATACATGAAATAAATAAATTTTAAATGTGCTTAATTATTATAGTTCTCGTCTTTAATCATTAAAAAAGAATAGTGCTTAAAAACAAAAACAAACAAAAATAAACAAAATACTTTTGATGTACCAGGCGACCATACTACGTAACAGGTATTGATTTTGCAATCTGTTCTTGCATTCATTCTCATTGTTTGTCACCACTTCCAAAGAGAAGGAAACAAAACAAATGTCAATAAAGAAGGAAAAGAACAGAGGGAGAGAATACAAAAGTATGACGAAATGCAAAAATAGCTTCCTTGTCAGCACGATCGCCTAATGAATTATTTCAACATTAGGACTAGTTCATATTTTTCTTTTGCAAAAATGTGCAAGTGTACCCAGAAATCAAAAAGCATTCAGGCGGGCACTGAGTACGGGTTGATGTACCAGGCGATCACGGCTCTTAGGAAGGTACTATATTTTTTGTGCTTTCTATTCATATTTTCTTTTTGAATTTTGTTTATCCTTAATTATTAAGGGCATGTGGCATGTAAAAAAATTGATTGGTGCTTTGCGCTTAGCTTTGTAGCGTTCACATTTTTTTAAATATTTAAACGAAATAAACGGGTTTTGATTGAAAATATATTGGGTTAAATATTTATAAAGGAATCCAAAATTTAAAAAAATTTTTTGTTCCTTAACAGCACTAGAATCACTAAAAAATCATTAAATTCAGGTAGTTACTTGGGAAAATCAATGGGGCAGTGTGTTAAATATAATTTTTTATTTTTTTTATATTTTTTTCCAAAAAACAATACATTTTTATACATAGCATCGATCTTTTTTTTTTTTAATTTATTTATTTATTCCAAGAAAAATTCTAGAAAACTATGAAAAATAGGGCAAATTTGCACTGTGGCATAGGTGCAATAATTGATAGAACTTCCCAAGTATAACAGCCAGCTAAGTCAATTCAACTTTTTTTCAAATTCTAAAGATATGTGCAGATATTTGCTTTTTAATTTTTTTTTTTTAAATAGTTATAGTAACTTTTTTAGACAAAAAATCCAAAATGCTTTCTTTTTTTCCCAATTTTTTTTGGTAATTCATGGGGCAAACTGATTTTTTTTTTTTTAGTTTTAACTTTTTTTTTAAAAAAAAGGTCCATATATATTACACCTAGTGTGGATTTTGAAAAAAAAAAAATTTTGTCGCAACATAATTAAAAATGCATTTCAAAATAACAACATTTGTGGTGCAATTGTGAGGGATTGGGAGCTTATATAATTCCAAAATATTTTTTTTATTTTTTTTTGGCATTTTGTTTATTCTATTTAAAAAAGTAAAAAGTTCTTGCGCCCACTATTTATTTAATTTAATTTTTATAAAAGAGGTCTATTTTGCATTTTTTAACAACAAATTTCTTTGTAAACGCACACAATGAAGTTTCCAGTTCCCAAGAATGCCGCTGCAATACACAGCGCTTAGGAAGAGAATTCTTTGCAAAAGAATTTCGCCCGCCCATTCTCTCTCAGATTTTTTTTGTTGTTGTTGGTCTCATGGCTCATTTAGTTTTGTATTCTTTGTTTTGTAGGCTTGCGGTACACAATAACAGAAAATATCAAAAAAAAACTTTTCTTAGACATATTTTTTTATTTCTAGTATGTGCTATGATGTAAGGTCATGGAATCGTGATTTGGGTGTTACGTAGTCAATCGTATAAGCAGAATTTGATTTTTGGTTCAACTTTCGGCAAGTTTTGTTGTTGCACATTGTAGTGTAGGTATAAAAAAGGGTAAATAGGTATTGTAGGTATCGTGAATTCGCTGTCATATATTTTGTTTTCTTGATTTTTTTGCGTACAATCACTCCTGGATATTGCATTTTTTTGTGATTTTGTTCATGCTCAGCTGCTTTCCTTAGATAAAGGAAAAAGGCAGAAGTCATATAAAAAAGGAAGGCAGCTAAGTAGGTATGTACATATGTCCTTTTTTTCCAACGCGTATTTTTATTTTTAGTTTTTGAAAAGCTATTTGAGTCGAAAGTATATTTTTACCAAGCTTTAGTATTAATGTTTTTTTAGGTTTTAATTTTTTGTAAGAAAACTGTCAATTCGATTTTTCTCAAAATTGTATCGAATGTTGAAAACAATATTTCTTATAAGATAAAAGTAGTTTTAAGCCAATATCTCCAAGTTTTGAATAGATATTTGAGTCGAAAATCAATTTTTAACAACTTTTATTAATTTTTTTTTTAAGTTTTTATTTTTTGTAAAGAAACTGTCAATTAGATTTTTCTCAAAATTTCATCAGATGTCAAAAACATTATTCTTCGTTGCACAAAATTATTTTGGAGGTGAAATCATATTTTAGTCGTAAAATTTTCGAGAGGACAAATTTTTTTTTCAGTTTTTTTGATTTATAAAAAAACTGTTAATGGTATTTTTTCCAAAAATATACGTATTTTGTATCACGTTACAATATATAATATAAAATTTAATTCAAGTCTCTAGCGTCATTGGTTCATGAGATATTTAGGTTTAACCAAAATGTTCAGCTGTTTTTTAAACTGCTATGGTAAAAAAACTACCCACGCAATTTTCTTGAGAGCCCTTTCTGCATCTTTCTGCCTTATTATCTATATAACAAAATTTATTTGAAGTCGATATCTCTTCTGGTTCTTGAGCTATGGACGACGAAAAAAACGTCGCGAACGTACGGACGTACGAACGCACGCACAGACATCTTTCTAAAAATCTTTTATTTCGACTCTAGGGACCTTGAAACGTCGAGAAATGTCAAAATTTTCAATTTGACAAATCGGACCGATTACAATAACTTCCTATGGGAAGTTAAAAATATTAAAACAAAATAAGTATTTTCAATAATTAAAAAATGTCGACCAACAAAAGAAATTCAAGAAAAAAACATCTCCGTCGATAACAAAATACCCACTTGCTAAGATTCGAACCATATGCAAAACACAACGACAAAATATCTAGGTAGAAAGCAAGAACCTATTTA
Organism: Eupeodes luniger; assembly: GCA_951509635.1. Classification (NCBI taxonomy): domain Eukaryota; kingdom Metazoa; phylum Arthropoda; class Insecta; order Diptera; family Syrphidae; genus Eupeodes; species Eupeodes luniger. The sequence continues at coordinate 43,577,147 of OX608074.1, read as the reverse complement.
CAAACAAATTCAAGAAAAAACATTTCCATGGACAGCAGAAATACCTACCCATTTGCTTTATAAAATTCGAACCATATGCAAAAGACAACAAATCTACCTAACTAGAAATACAAAAAAAAAAACCGGTTTATCATGCAACGTTGTTCATCCATTATATCTTGTTGTGTGAATGTGGATATCTATTTCTTATTTCTTTGATTGGCTGCTTGAGTGCTTGTGCGGAAATATATCCCTAGCTCTGAGAGACAAAAAAGATCAAGAGGCAAATATGGAGTAATTGGAAATTCGAATTTTGAATTTGATAATGAAGAGAGTAATTGTTCTTTCACTAATACATTCAAATACATTTACATGAGTTCTGAGTTCGCTTCTGCGGGAGACATGCCCTTAAAACTAAACTAAAAGAAATTGAGGAAAATGGGCGTGGCCAATACTAGGTAGTGTTGGTGATCATGAGTGTATAGTTAAAAAAAGAAACTAACACAACATGCGTATTTTTTACCTTTGTTTTGTTTTCCCTTGGAAGTATTGATGAAGGAACGAATATAGACCTAAAAAGGGAAAAGAATACCTACTTAACATCATGATCGCCTAGTGCAAAGCAATAGCCACGTGGACTGAGTGGGGAAAGATTAACGCTTAAACAGTAAGAGAAAAATTGGATTAGAAAGAGGCAAGTAGCTCCTTTTCTTGTAAGTAAGATATGCTACACGCACACCTGAACATATTCTTAATACGAAACGAATAAAAAAAGAAACCTTCACTCTTTCAGAATGATGATGCATAATATAGAATTCTTTTTTTTCCAGAGTAGTCGCCCCAAAAAAAGAAATGTTTGTTATAGCAAAATCACAAATTTTGAAAGTTTTACAAAAAAAGTAAGTATTATTTTTATTTAACTTCCGTTTTTAGACTTTAGAAGGTATAGGGAAATTTTAAAATATTAACATAAAATAAATTTCCAAGATGTCAACTGTTAGAAAAAGTGCTAGCCCGGAGTCTGACTCTTCAGAGTTTTAAGATTTTTGTTTAAGAATTCTGGACATCTTTTTTTAAATCTGACAATCTGACATGGTTACTTATGCTGCGTAGTAAATAAAATTTTCAACATCTGTTAAGCACATTTCTCTTTATCCTATTTAGGTACTAAGCTTCCATCAAAACAAAAAGCAACTTCTTTCCTGCATTGGCAATACTATTTTTAAAGTGGCGACTCTTCTTTCTCTACCTTATTAAGACAGTATTTGTTTTTTAAAGATCACCCTCCTAAAAAGACCTCCTTCTCCTCCTCTCCAACCATTAGTAATTTAAATACAAATTATTCCATTGTCCAGTTTTCTTTCTTTTTCTATTCACACAATTACAATCGTCAAACATCTATTTTATAAGTCACACCTTCTACAATTTCTTTAAGTATTGGTATAGGTAATAAAATATGTCAGTGTTTGTTGCATAAACAAAATGGAAGTAGTGAAGCGCAACTTAAGCCATAATTATTACGAAACGAAAAGAAAAACAAAACAAAATTATATATGTGCCTTGTTTGGCATCATGATCGCCTGATACACGAAATTGAAAACAATTGGTATCTGAATGAGATTTTTGTGACTCTTGAAATTCAATGCACATTTTTGCATATTACATGAAATAAACAAATCTTAAATGTAGTAAATTAATGATTAAGTCTTTAATCATTAAAAAAAGAATAGTCCTTATTTTTAAACAAAAACAAAATACTTTTGATGTACCAGGCGATCATACTACGTAGCAGGTATTGCTTTAGCAATCTGTTCTTGCATTCATTCTTATTGTTCATCACCACTTCCAAAAAAAAAAAAAAAAACAAATTTCAATAAAGAAGGAAAAGAACAAGTACATAGTCACAGAGAATAGAAAAGAGTACAAAATAATGACGAAATGCAAAAACACAAAAAAGCTTCCTTGTAAGCATGATCGCCTAATGAATTATTTCAAGATTAGGACTGTAGAGTTCATATTTTTTTGCAAGAATGTGCAAGTGTGTTCATGATCTTTTAAAGGTGGGGACGGGGGGGTATGGTATCACAAGTCAAAAAGCATGCATTCGGTCACTCAATTCGATTTGATGTACCAGGCGACCATGGCGCCTAGGAAGGTACAACTACATTATGTATAATTTTTGTTTTTTACTATACATATTATTTTCTTTTTTTTTTTTCTCCTAAATTACTTATACTGAAAGATATTCAGGTGAATGGGCGTGGTCAATCCTACAGTTGTGTTGGTGATCGTGATTGTATTGTTAGAAAAAGAAACTAACACAAGACGCGTATTTCTTACCTTTTTACTTGCGACATATAGGAACTATATGGCAAGTTTTGCATTCGTGCAGAATTTTGTCTGTCTGTCCACGCTCCTACAGCCTAAACCATTATGTTGATTGAGTTCAAACTTGGAAGTTAAGGTTTTGTGCAGATTCGCGTTAGGCGTTTTTTTCATTTTTTTTTTAAGATCAAAACTAACAGTGGCCCCCATACAATTTTTTTGGTCAAAAAACGATAATTCGAATTTTCTCAAAAACAAACCGATAGATTTTTTTTAAATTTTTTCTGAAATTTTACTTTTTAACTTGGCTTCTTTTAATAAGAAAAACATATTTTTGTATTGCTCAGGAAAGGTACCGCTCATAGAACCGTTATTTTGTTTTTTAATTTTCTCAGCAATTTATGTACTGATTTCAATAATTTTTTTTGTGAATAAGCTCTTATATTGCTTTAACAATATTTGATTATCAAAAGTGCAATTTTTTTTGTTTGGATTTTTAAAAAAATATTGAATTTTTTTTTTTTCAAAATTCTATATCTCAAAAACGGGTTAATATTTTTTTACGAAATTCAAATGAAGAGCGTATATTTACAATCACTAAACAACTGCATACCAAAAATATTTTTAGAACACAATTGAAAAATTTTATATATAAAAAATTAATTAAAAAAAAAACCGCTCTAACGATTTTCGAAAAAATTTTTTAAAAAATCAAGGGCTTTTTTATTTATTAAATGGCATTTAAATTTTTGAAGACAAACTTATTTTTCAGGTAAAATTTTGAATCTTAAATTAATTTTTTTTTTTTATTATTTTAACTGTATTGAATGTAACCCCCTCCCAAAAAATTGAAAAATGGAGATTTTTTCGACAAATCAAGTGGCATTTATATCTTTGAAGACAAACTTATTTTACAGGTATATTTTTAAATCTTATATACATAGATACTTTTTTAAACAGACTCTTTGAATACAGGAGCAAGTTCGTGCGACCCAGTCGTGCATTTTATTTACTTGCGACATATAGGAACTAATATGGCAAGTTTTGCATTCGTGCAAAATTTTGTCTGTCTGTCCACGCTCCTACAGCCTAAACCGTTGGGTCGATTGAGTTCAAACTTGGAAGTTAAGGTTTTGAGCAGATTCGCGTTAGGCGTTTTTTTCATTTTTTTTTTAAAGATCAAAACTAACAGTGGCCCCCATACAATTTTTTTGGTCAAAAAACGATAATTCGAATTTTCTCAAAAACAAACCGATAGATTTTTTTTTAATTTTCTCTAAAATTTTATTTTTTAACTTGGCTTCTTTTAATAAGAAAAACATATTTTTGTATTGCTCAGGAAAGGTACCGCTCATAGAACCGTTATTTTGTTTTCTAATTTTCTCAGCAACTTATGTACTGATTTCAATATTTTTTTTTGTGAATAAGCTCTTATATTGCTTTAACAATATTTGATTATCAAAAGTGCAATTTTTTTTTGTTTGGATTTTTAAAAAAATATTGAATTTTTTTTTTCAAAATTCTATATCTCAAAAACGAGTTAATATTTTTTTACGAAATTCAAATGTAGAGCGTATATTAACAATCACTAAACAACTGCATACCAAAAATATTTTTAGAACAAAATTGAAAAATTTTATATATAAAAATTAATTTAAAAAAAAACCGCTCTAACGATTTTCGAAAAAATTTTTTGAAAAATCAGGGGCTTTTTTATTTATAAAATGGCATTTAAATTTTTGAAGACAAACTTATTTTTCAGGTAAAATTTTGAATCTTAAATTATTTTTTTTTTAAATTATTTTAACTGTATTGAATGTAACCCCCTCCCAAAAAAAATTGAAAAATGGAGGTTTTTTCGACAAATCAAATGGCATTTATATCTTTGAAGACAAACTTATTTTACAGGTATATTTTTAAATCTTATGTACAAAGATACTTTTTTAAACAGACTCTTTGAATACAGGAGCAAGTTCGTGCGACCCAGTCGTGCATTTTATTTTGTTTTTCCTTGGAAGTATTGATGAAGGACATAATGTAGACCTAAAAAGGGAAAAGAATACCTACTACACATTATGATCTCCTAGTGCGGAGCACTAACTAGTAGCTACGTGGACTGAGTGTAGTGTGGTCAGAGAGAAAAAACTAAATGAGAGAGCCAAATTTCCTCGTCTCCGTCTCTTCGAAACCTCTTACTCTCATTTTTTATAGCGTGTTGAATTCGTATCGGTGTATACATGTTTTCACCTCGGAGAAGAGTACACAAAAAAACATCAGTTCCGGGAAATGCGACATTTCTCATTTTTGTTTATTGATAGGCAAGAAGGCTATGTTTTTTAAAGTCTCATTATTATATTTGTAATTCTCATGATTTTCTTTCTTTAATTTTATTAACATCTTGTCGTTTTTATATCTACAAAAATACTCCCATAATTCAAATTAATTCTAGCAAAACATTTTTGTTTGTCAAAAAATAACGGGAAAAGTTATACCGGTAGTTCGTGGTGAATTTGTTTTTCTCTTCTTTTTCTCTAAGTTAAGCAGCATTCACATGAGCACGACCAACGAACGACGAATGAATTACAAAATGTGAGTTTAATTACGTTTGAAGACATATTTCCACACAAATTCTTAACAAAATGATGGCAATATAGTTTCTATTTGATTTATGATGCATACTTTTACTTTTCAATATCATATATTAATAAATCTAAGAAAACAAATTTATTCGTCGCGAAAAAAATGGTAGTTGATACGAACTGTCAAACTTTATTCGCGTTACACATTATCCACACTCGCAACGAATAAAAAAATCGCGCGTACTTAACCTAAAAAAATCATTCTTGTTTTGGTTTCGGTGGTGAATGTCAAACTTCATTCGCGACGAATTAAAAACTCTCATGTGAAAGAAATGTCAAAATCGACGAATATTCGTCCATTCGTTGGTCGTGCTCATGTGAAAAGTGCTTTAGTTGAAAGCAGTAAGAATAGCTTATCACCTATTCACAAATCTTATGCAATGAAAATTGGCAACAGAAATAGCAAGTTGACGGTCTTTTTATTTAGTCTCTACTTAAATCACTTATTTTCAGCATTTTGGAAATGTCGTGAGTAATGTAAAGAAAATAAACAACGAGTACACACAAATAAAATAGGAATGGAAAAAAGAGATGAGTATATAAAAATGTTTTCAATGTTCCATGTTTACATTCTGTAACTCTCGTTTTCAATGTTCCTGAAACTCTCGCATCGACGAAATTAAGTCGATAAACTCTGAAAATTGAAACAAATCTGAGTTTTTTTTGCATTTTTCAACAGTCTGAGCGAAAATTAAACGCATAAACGAAGCTAATAATAAAAATAATAGTTGTAGTGCTTTCAGAGTCTTATGTTTCAAAGGTGGTCGCCATTTTTCAAAGGTGGTGAGCAGAGAGAAAAGAGAGGAAAGTTTATTCTCTCTCGTGGTGAGTATGCACACAAACTTGCATAAGTATTTGTTCCCACATTTTTTTTATATGGAGTTAATACATATGCAAGTTGGTGGCCAAATCACAGCTTGTAGGCAAAAAGAGAGCAACCCTCGAAGTTGGTTCTCTCTATTAGTTCTTTTCTCTCTGGTGTGGTGGGGAAAGATTTACACAGGAAGAGAGATTAGTAGGAGGCAAGTAGTTTTTTTTTAAGTAAGAACAATAAAGCACATTTTAAATTATCGACATTTTAAATTATAAAATGTAAGGAAAATAAGTATATTTTTTGTTTTTGGAATATTATTAAAAGTAGAAGTGAGTAGAAAATGAATAAAAAAATGTTTATTTTTTTGTATTTGTGGTAGATCAGGTAGTGATGGGCAGTAGCTGAATCATTTTTAAAACGGAGTTAACGCAAAAAATATGCCTCCATTGCATCTGCTAAGCTAGAGATTTTAACTTACCACTGAAAAATTTGTGTACAAACGTTGCAACTTTGAAAAAAAAACAACAAATAAATTGTAGGTATTTTCTTTGTTTCATTGTTTATTTTAATAAATTTTGATATACAGGGTGTCCCGTAAGTAATGGATAACCCTGAAATGCCGCATAGTAGACTTTATGACCGTCCTGAAAACTGATAAAAAAAAGTTCTATCCCAACCACAAGAAAAGTTATATGCATTTTTTTGTTCAGTGCACTATTTTTTTTCTTACTTTACATTTTTGAATACCACGACTGCAAGTGAATGAGTTCCATAATTTTTTTTTTGCAGGAATATTCTACATTACTTTTTCCAACACATAAGTAGAAGAAAATTATTATAACTGTTGGACTTCTTAGAGAAAAAAATTATTTAACATTGAATTTCAATGCAAAATGTGAAAACAAATAATTGTTGAAAAAGTTAAATCATAGCTGGTATAAAAAAAATGCATGAATACCTGAGTGGCCAACTATTTTAAAAATATGCGCGTTAAATGCAGATTTTAAAATGGTATTACTTATTATTATATCTAGAGTCAATAGCAAGTTATTGGTAAAAATCTGCAATACTAGAGTAAATTTAGCAAAAACAAAAGTTTTCAAAATTAGCACAGTAAACGTGAAAATAATACCAAGCGTTAAACATAGCAGATTTTTGATTTATTGGCTGTTTTTACGATGTTGTCCTAATGATAAATCCAAGCTTTCAACTTCTTGGGCCGAATGCATTATTGATAAAAATGTCAAAAAAGTGCAAAAAACGGTTACATTTTCGAACTTGTTTTGAATTTTACTTGTTCTATTGGGCTTTAACAAACCCATCAAATATTTTGTTGGTTGTTATTAGTTTATTTGTTATTTTATCTAAACAAAAAGTTTCTGAGCCAGGTTTTAATCACATGATCACTTTTTTAGGCATCCAAATAAAACCAATCAAGGTGTATGAACCATTAATGAGAAAGTGTGGTTGTGATGTATCAAATAATAAATTGCAAATAAATTGCTTACATTACTTTAAGAACTTTGGCGCCCCTTAAGTCACTTTGTTCCAGCAGTCGTCTTCAGCTTGGCATAATATTAGAGACAAATAATAATAAATAAATTGTTTTTTTTTTTTGAAATATTGGTTTGCATGTCTTCAAATTTTTTATTGCTATTTTAAAATTATATTTAATGTTAAATATCAAAAATAAGAAACAAAGTTCAAAATAGATTTTGGGTCTCAAGCTTTTTGTGGTTAGTCTCAGTTTTTCTTGACTTTTATAAATTTGGCTGAAACGGTTTTTCATTTTTTTTTTAAATTAATCTTAGATATGCACACACTTACCGTTTTTGACATTTTCAGGCTACGAAAACTAAAAAATTGGCTACATCTCTATCCCAAGTTGACGAAACATTTAAAAATAAATTTGAATTAACCCCAAATAGGACAAATATAAACCATACATCTTCGATTACCAACTTTATCTTGGGATGAGTTTTTGGTTCTGGAATGAGGTAACCCTGAGGTATAAGCTTCGTTCACACCGGCTACTAAAAAATTCCGTGAGCCTATTCCGCTGGTTAAGCTATGTTTAGATATAGCGAGAAATTAATTTATGGTTGGTGTATTTAATTAAATCATTTAAATACACAAACCATTTATTTTGATTTATTATTCATCCAGTATTTCATATTTTTTGTAATTATAAAAAGTTAAATTTTAAAAAAAAATTAGAAATTTCTATTTAATAAAAATATAATTCGCATACTCTACAGATAATTCTTTTTCTTTTGACACGTTATTTATTGAAATTCGTTTAGCGTGAGAGCCTGAAAAGTTTGTCAGTTTTTATTTAACGGAAATTCGATTTCAGTCGTTTATTAAACGAAACTCCCAATTTGAATTAATTTTCATTTAAAATATTACCAATATATAAAATATAAAATAATACCGTTGTACCAATTTTATAGGGATGTTTTATTTGTATGTTCAATTTTATTTTGTATTTTTTTAATTTGGTTTTGATGGACATGTGCAGTGATGGTATGCGTATGACACAACGTCCATGGTAAAGGTCCCCAAGGCTGAAAAAAAGGACATAAGGTCCATTAACTTAATGTCTTCGTGTTAACTACCACCAACTTAATGTCTGTTTTATCAGTACGAGTATTTAATTAATGTTTAGCACTTCATATATGTATAGATGTTATATACTTAAAATGCAAAATGCATAAATTAATATAATGTGTAAAAGACGAAATACAATAAAATGTTAACGAAAAAACAAAACTGGGAACAAGCTTAGAAACTCAACCAACACAAAACCAGTAGTTGAAAGCAAAAAAGTAACGGTCGATAACATTACTAAAAATCAACCGGGAAAAGCAATTGCACTAAGCAAAAGTGATGAAAATAAATCCTATTCCAAGATTATAAAAAATGTGCGGAAGAATGAGGAAACTTCTATAAAAGAAATGCTGGAACTCATCCTGAAAAGGATTGACCAACAAGACTTAAACATAAAACAGCTAAGCGAAGAAGTCGCTCTTAAAAAACAATGATGGACAGAAAACTCAAAATCGCAACATGGAATGCAAACGGTCTTTTACAGCATGTATCAGAACTAATCATCTTTTTAGACATAGAGCATATAGACATTTGTTTGGTGTCCGAAACCCACCTCGCTATTGAACAAATTCTTGATAATAAATTACCAAACTATACATGTTATCACGCTCCGCACCCAGCTGACAAAGCTAGGGGAGGATCAGCAATACTTATAAAAAAGTGCTTAACACACTATGAAGAACCAAAGTTTACTAATGAAAACATGCAAGTAACAACAATTAGTATTAGTATAAAAAAGAAAGAATTTAAAATAGCAGCTATATACTGCCCTCCGAGGCGCTCTCCAACTGAAGAAGACTATGCAGAACTTCTATATTTGTTAGGACATAACTTCCTTGTTGGTGGCGACTTCAATGCTAAACACACCCAATGGGGATCTAGGCTCATAACAACAAAAGGTAAACGGCTATACCAAGCAGGCCGAAAATACAACTGCGAATTTTATTCTTCTGGTTCGCCAACATATTGGCCATCTGATACTAACAAAATACCAGACCTTATAGACTTTTTCGTAGTTAAAGGTATTAAACGAAATCATATAAGTGTCGAAGGTAATTACGATTTATCATCAGATCATACTCCAGTAATTTTATCACTGAGCGAAACAGAAATAATAGAAAAAAGTAATCCCAAGCTCGTGAATAACAGAACAAACTGGAACGAATTCAGAGACAAACTTGAAAATTTTATAAACCTAAGATCCCCTATGCAAACAATTGAACAAATTGATCATGAAGTAGAACAATTTATTGCTGATGTGCAGCAGGCTGCAGAAGAAAGTACTCCAACTATTTCGAATGCGAGAGAAAAAGAAATAAAATATCCTATCGAAATAAAGGAGTTGATATTGGAAAAAAGAAGAGCTAGAAGAAAATGGCAATCCACGAGATTCCCAGATGATAAGGTAGTTTTTAACCGTCTTAACAACGAATTAAAAAAAAGAATCTGTGAGTTTAAAAATGATTCACTAAGTAGATTCCTGAAAAGTCAGACGACGGATGCTTCTACAGAATACTCCTTATGGAAAGCAGCTAAGCGCCTAAAAAGACCTCAGACACAAAACCCGCCGATAAAATCTCAAGATGGTAAATGGATCGGAGACCCGAAACAAAAGGCTGATCTCTTCGCTGAACATCTCGCGAATGTTTTCAAGCCATTCCCAGCAAGCACAGCTACAGATCCCTTACAGTTTGTTGACAGAAACGACGAATGTGAAATACCTTTTGTCACGCTCAAAGAAGTAAGAAGCATGTGTCAACATAAGTTGTCAAACAAAAAATCACCAGGGTACGATCTTATAACTGCTCAGGTTCTAAAAGAAATGCCTCTTATAGCCTTCAAAAAACTCCAATTTATAATAAACGCATGCCTTAAACTAAGATATGTGCCACATCATTGGAAAATTGCTGAAGTCATTGTTATACCTAAACAAGGTAAGCCACCAACAGAAGTTACATCTTACAGACCAATATCGCTTATACCAATCATGGCAAAAGTTTTTGAAAAACTGCTACTGAAAAGGCTTAGCAAAATAATTGAAGAAAGAAGACTAATTCCGAGCCATCAGTTTGGATTTAGAAATAAACATTCCACGATAGACCAAGTGCATCGAATTATGGATGTTGTGGAAAAGACACTTGAAGAAAAACAAGTATGCTCGTCTGTATTCTTAGATGTTGCTCAAGCTTTTGACAAGGTTTGGCACTTGGGACTTGAGTACAAACTGCATAGGGACCTCCCCAGGCAGTACTACGAAATACTGAAATCCTACGTTACGAACCGACTCTTTAGAGTACGGTACGACCAAAATTACTCGGAACTTAAGAAAATTGAAGCCGGTGTACCACAAGGAAGTGTCCTAGGACCAACCCTGTATCTGTTATATACAAGGGATATTCCAGTGGACATCAACGCTATCATGGCCACCTTTGCTGATGATACTGCAATATTGGTGCCAGATAAATCCGTTACGAAGGCTACACAAAAATTGCAAAATACAGTCGATAAAGTTAGTGATTGGACGCACAAATGGCGTATCAAATTAAACGAAACAAAATCGACGCATATAAACTTTACAAACAAAAACATAAACAATGTTCCAATATTTATAAACAGTACAGAAGTACCTTACTCCAATACCGCCAAATATCTTGGAATGAATTTGGATGCAAAGCTTAAATGGAAAGAACACATCAAAAAGAAAAGAGAAGAACTAAACTTGAAGTACAGAAAAATGTACTGGTTAATAGGAAAGAACTCTGACCTATCCATCCAGAACAAACTAATGTTATATAAGCAAGTATTGAAACCCGTTTGGACATATGGCATCCAACTATGGGGCTGTACAAAGAAAACAAATGCTAAACCCATCCAAAAATTCCAAAGCAAGGTCCTTCGTGGAATAATAAATGCCCCTTGGTATATAAGAAATAGCGATCTACATCGTGACCTTCAAATTGAAATGGTTACAGAAGTGGTTAAGAAACACGCTGTATCACACAATCAGCGACTGCAAAGTCATACTAACTCCGAAATGGAGACCGTATTAAATGTACGAGACAATGTTCGGAGATTAAGAAGAACCAAGCCTCATGAGCTGATGGTCTAAAAGCTACGGGAAAGTGTTATAACCTTAAACTTCCCCCAATGCGATTTAAAAATTAAGAAATAAAAATCATTTGTCGATCTTTCATAGATTGGTCCTGATTCACCGGTGGTTTTAGTGCGGTAAGAGTCCCACACTACTCGGTTCCGATTCTTACCGAGTGTTTTTTGAAGATTTCCATCGGATAAAAAAAAAAAAAAAAAAAAAAACTAAAAAATACGTGTACGCCTGAGTAAGACAAATAAACACATACAGTATATTTTATTGTTAACCCCATAAAGTTATGACAGCTTTCGACCATCCTGGCAACGATTGGGTGTGTACAAAGTATCTTTAAATCCAGAACCGTTAAGTGCAAAATGAAATTTACGACGAGCATCCTCGCAACTACCCCAAATTCCATAGTATGACCAAGATCAAGATCAAGAGGAGTGATATTCGGTTTTAATTATCTTTGCAAAAAAAAAAATAAAGCCACAATTTTTTCTTTTTTCATTTGGATTTATTTCCTAAATGCAATTAGGTTATTTCACTTTGTCATATGGATTTAATTAGGCCGAATGCTAAAATTCGGCTTTATTTCGCTTTTGAAAAGTACGAAAGTCGAATTTTGAAATTTGGCTTTATTTCGTAGGGCGTTATATCACTGCACCCACTGCAGGAGAGTGCATATACAATTGGCTTCAAATGTATTTAAATTGACGACCTGCAACATACATTTATAATAAGAAATTAATATACATTTTTCGGATTAATCTTAAAATAGTAGCTTTTCCTATTTTTTTTTCAAAGTTGTAATTGTATTGTAAATAGTTTTGAAAAAAATCTATTTCTGTGTAAATCTAACGCAAACATTAAATATAAGCCAAGTTAATATACCACCGGCTATACTGAACGATGAAAACAATTTTTGGTTTGATATACCCTGATAGCCACTAGATACAATTTATAAGTTAAACTGTCAATCTATTGTTAACATAAACTTTCCTTCCATAAATTGATTAAGTTTCATTTTTGAAAAGATAACTCTTACATCATCATAGGTGTTAAATACTTATATGTTCATTAAAATAGTTTGCAATGAGAATGAACAATAAAAAAGATAAAAAAGAAAATCTTCAATATGAAATGCCTACTTTAGCCGATTTGATGTGAACGAAGTGATCTTACCATAAAAATAAATCATTATTATCTAAGTTCAATAAATAAATACTTCCTACTCTCAACGACACTTTTCTATCAAATATGTCAAGACAGTACTATCATACAATTTCAACTTACAAAGAGCACATAGTACACGTAATCCTTTTCGCTCTGAATTTTAATTGAGTATATTTTAACTATTCCGGATTTGAGATGGTTTTCATAAAATAACCATGGGTACTCTGGAGCAATCAAAGTATGTTTTAAGTGAAAGTCTATCTATCTATCAAATTAACCAGCCACAAGCCTTTTAAAGGTATTTCTGTTATTATTATGGACTTAAGTCCCAAAACGTAATTATAAAATCTATAGATCACGGAAGACTGATACAATACCAATGCTCGTAGGCCTCGCAAGAAGACTATGATGCCAAAAGGAAAACATTGATGTTGTGCCCCAGTCACCTACTAATTGAAAAATAAAACTTTACTCGAGGGGCAAAATATTAACTATAGTGAAGTGTTTAAGGCAAACTGAAGTGTTTGAGGCTAAATTCATAATAAAGCTGTCCTCACGTCTTGCCTTTGACTTGTTCGTAGATATAATAAATTGATTCGCTTACATTTTTCCATTGCTAAATATAGTTGGTGTTGGTGTAGTTCCTTTTTATATTTTTAGTATTATTAAGTGTTTGGTAAGAAAATACCAGGTCTTGATTAACTAGACTAATGATTGGGATACGAAAGTGAAGTAAAATTAGTTTCAGAAAATATAATATGAATTTGGGATAATTTTCTAAGAAAATTATCTAACGTTAATAACAATTTTTTTTAAAGAATGAAATAATTGAAAGTTCACACCTTCATTTATTCTCGAGATATTCGATCCGAACATCAGTTTTTACCAATTTTGCGTATAGTTTTTGTAGATTCTTATTTCTTATAAAATAAAGTGCACGACTTGGTCGCACGAACTTATTTTTGTATCTAAAGACTCTGTTAGACAAATAGTACTAATATTTTAAAATTTAAAAATTTAATTATAAAATAAGTATAACATAGTAAAAAACTTGAGTTATTAATTTTTTTTTTCGAAAATCATTACAGCGCTTTTTTTTTTAAATTAATTTTGTATATATATATCTACAATTTTTAAATTTTAGTTTACAAATATTTTAGGTATGCAGTTATTTAGAACTTTGTATTATACGTTTAACATTATCGTCAAAAATGTATGCCCCATTTTTGAGATATTAATATGTTGTATGGATTTTTGTATCCTTAAATATTATTAAGAGAGTATAAGAGCCTGTACAATTATTGAGAAACTTTAAAAACAAAATATCGATTCTATGGGTGGTACCCTTCTAGAGCAATACAAAACTATTTTATTTCTTTTGAAATAAGCCAAGGTAAGAAAACATTTCTTAGAACAAATTTAATAAAAATCTATCGGTTCATTTTTGAAAAAAATCGAATTTTCGATTTGTCCCAACAAAAAAAATGCCTGACGCGAATCAGCTTAAAACCTTAATTTACAAGTTTGAACTCAATCGATTAAATGGTCTGGGCTGTAGGGGCGAGGACAGACAGACATATATACGCAGACGAACGGAATCGGGGGACCCACTTTTTTTTTGACTTCTATACCATTAAGTATAAAAACTGACAGTTGGGTTTTTCTAAAAAACTAAAAATAATATTTTGTATTTAATAAAATTAGTTCTGAGAGAATATTTTTAATTATTGAAAAGTTATTCGAGTCAAAACTATATTTTAACCAACTTTTAAGTAGTGATTTTTATTCTTTGTTAAAAAAACCGTTACTTCAATTTTTCATAAAATTTTAATGGTTTTAATTTATTCTTCTATGCATTAACTTATTTCGGTGGTTATATCATTTTTGGTTCGTAAAATATTCGAGGTAACAAAGATTTTTTTTGCAGTTTTTTTTGGCGTACATATAAAGAAACCGTTAGTTGATTTTTTTCAAAATTATTTTATTTTGGTATAACTTCACATGATATAATATAAAATTTAATTGAAGTTGCTAGCGTATTCGGTTCTTGAGATATTTGGGGTCAACCAAAATTTTTGATTTTCTTTAAAATTGATATAGTAAATTAAAATGAATCATCCTAATCAATTGGGATAATCTTGAGTTTTAACGAAATTAACGCTTCATTTTTTCAGCTTATTCTATTAAAAGTAATTATTTTTAGATGTTTGGAAACTAGATTAAAAAATATAAAATATTATACATATAATCGTAAGAGCTTTTTAAAAGTAATTTAACAAAGTTTCAAAAAATTCAGTCGTTTCCGACAATGTAACCTTCTTTTGAACAAACTTTATTTTATTTTATAAACAATTGCTTTATAAGCACATTGTACCAGCAAATGTATGAAAACCAAAAAGTTTGCTATTTTGTATACAAGATAAAAAGACTGCAAAAATACATACGTACCTACTAGCATCAAAACCTTTTTTAAAAGCATATGTTATATTTTTTTAAGATTCTAAACTAACATCCATATTTTAAGTTGCACGAAACTTTAACTATAAGAGCAAGGATGCGACGCAAATATCTTGTAATTTGTTGGTGATTTTAATAATTATTTGAAAAGACCATGCTCCACTAATTATATTCTCATGCATTACTTCTTTTTTAAAAGTACCATATCTCACTTTACGCTATTTAATTGGTCACTAATAATAAAATAATAATATTTAAACTCACCCACTTGAAACCATAATATACTCGTAATTTCGTCAAGCAACTATTGGGAATATTTAACTGGACAGGCAAATTTATTACACATTCATCCTGTTTGACAACTTCCCTTAGATGGAAAATTAATGTTTAAATGTAAATATTGCATTGGATATCTTGGATAAACTCGAACTAGTTGACAGAATATTTAACCGGATCTTCTGGCTTGTAGAAGTTGAAGCTGAAATAGAAGTAGAAGTAGAAGTAGAAGTGAAATGTGAATCACCATGTTGGCAAATTTGATTCCCACATCATGTTGCTGTTAATGTTGATGCAATATTATAACAGATATTCATAGTTTAGCAAAAACAAACAACACTTGTGCGGACGGCTATATTTTTGTAGGTCGGTCGCCATGAATTTTGAAGTCGCCCCACCCAACCCCAAAGAATTATTTTATATGCCTAATAATAATCACAAACTCGACGTGTCGAACCTATATAATATATGAGTATACTTCACTAACTGGGGTTTGTCCTCAAAGTCGAAGTCATGCATGCATTATGGCAATAGACAGCGACATAGGCGCAGGTATTATGTATAATAAAAAATATCTATCTATATACGTATATGCGTCAACTTTTGTGCGGACAAGAATGTACATAAGTGCGTGTCAGTATTTGGGTTTACCTCTCAATTTTTTTTTTTTTTTTGAAAACTAAAATATCTTGAGCTGGTTCTGCAAGAACCGTGGGAGAAATATAAGTTCTTATTTTTTTTCTGTTTCCATCATAAATTATTAAGTGAACGACTTTTTTAATTGACTGTCGTACTCGTAGGAATAAAATGCGATTTGTGTGCAATTTACGAACGGTGACATTATAGATCGAAAAATATGCAAAGAAAGAAGTGAGTCAATGCCAATAGATAGTTTATATCTTTTTAAAAAAGTGGTATAAGTGTTTCTAATTAACTTAAACGATCAATGTTCTTGAATTCAAATAAAACGCCGCGCCGGCATGCATTGAATTTGTTATCGTAGTCGTCCACGATATTATAAGTTCAAACCTATAAAAAATGCGTAAAATTAACATGTAATTTTCACCTCTCAGTAAGAAATTCAGTGTTAATAATATTTTTTCGAATATGAGTTCAATACTATTTAGTTTTTTCGTTTTTTTCCAAAGACAAGCACAAGCAATATTAATTAATTGTCATCTAGTTTTGATTAATTGGTTTACGAGAGTCAAACACGCTATAGAAGTATTACTCATTTGGTTTTCTACAAAAAGAACCTTATATAGCCACAAGTATCCATTTTTACGCATGACCAATATTATTCTTTACATTGCAGTAGTTCGAAATAATTCTGTTTGAATGTTTTGAGATCAATTTGGTTCTATTGTTAAGGTGAAAAACGAAGGCATGCCTGACACTGACATGCAGTGGCGCCTTACTGAGTTTTTTTGTTTCAAAAACCTTGAAAATAATTAATTGAGACATTTAAGCAGATTTAAATGGAAATTTGATCTAGAACTACGATTAATCCTTACTTCTATACAACGAAACGTAAAACATGAATGTTTAATAAACCTTAATGTCTTAATTAGCAATCATTTTTGTTGTGAAAGCTCTGAAAGTTTGACAGTTTTAAAACGTATACAATAACATGTTAGGAATGTGAAAAACGTTAAGCATGTAGGAATAATCATATTATTGAAACAACAATTTCTAGAGAAAATCATATTAAAAACTGCTTGGAGTTTTATCAAAGTATAAGAATATGAAATACAAAGTGTCATGGGTAAGGTATAGCTACATCCTGGAGTTAAATTTCATGCATATTCCTAATTATTGAATAAATATTTTATATATTTCAGTAAGCGATATGCCTTATCTAACTCGGTTTTCCCCTGTTTTGTTTTTGGCATATCTTGCGTGGAGGGACAACCATACGCCTTTTAAATCGAATCTCAATTAGGGATCAAAATTAAAAATCGAAACATTTTGAAAGGTTTTTCTACAACAGTTATTTTTTGTCATTTATGGTGAATATGATTCAAAAACCAGGAAAATAAAATAAAACGTTAACGTTGCTTTGTCAAAATGTTCTACAAAGCTGAACTTTTTCCAGATCTTCACTAACCAAATATTTTCGCGGTTCAGTAATTTTTTAAAAAGTGAGTGATAATTTACCCTATATCTTCTTTCTAAAAAAAGGGTTTAAATTAATGGCGGGTCGATTTTAGAATTGATTAAAAAAAGTTATACATGAAATATCAATGAGGTTTTATAGTTATTTGAGAGCCCTATCATTAACACTTTTTGTGAAATATAACGTCGTTTAAATGGCTACCATGACTTCGCTGGATGGATTGCATTCGATATGTCAAGTTTTCGACGACTTTGGCACATAAATCAGGATGAATTTGACCGATGGATGGATTATGTTGTCTTTGACGGCAGAGGTGGTTTGCGGCTTATTTGCATAGATCTTATGCTTAAGAAAACCACACGAATAAAAGACTAAAGGGGTCAGCATGAGATAACCATACCGCGTAGAATATTGTGACTTTAGCTGTGTGGCACGTAGCACCATCCTGTTGAAACCATATGTCTTCGGAATTCAATTCATCCAATTCAGGCCACAAGAAGTTGGTGATCAATTGATCATCGATTTATAGTGATCCCCGTTGACGGCTGGCCTAGTCAGCATCAGTTTCGAAGAAATACTAACATCACCAAACAGTAACTTTATTTGGATACATTGAATACCTAGTGAATTTCGCTTGGAATGGTTTCGTCCCAAATAAGGAAATTTTGTTTTTCCGCTTACGATTACCATTCACGAAAAAATGGGCCTAATCGCTATAGATGATTTTTCGACCAAGAATTGGGATCAACTTCTAACTGCTCCAAAATCCAATTAGCGAAAACACGACGCTGAGCATGGTCGTTTGGTCAGTTGGATTTTTCGTGAGTGCAGGTCAAAATCACACGCCAAAATTCGCCATATTAAGGTCAGCGACAGGCCCAGTTCTTGTGAGCGACGCAGACTTCACGAATAGCGTCCATACACCCCATAAAAAGGGCGCCACGCGCTCCTATAGAGAACACATATTTTTATAATAGAGTTAAATCATTTGCTGGTGTTACTTGAAGCTGTTATTTGCCATAACAATATGATTAAGAAAAGATATTTTGCCTGATAATAAAAGAAACAATATGGCAGCCACTAGCTGTCAAATTCAACCCGTCCTTATTAGAAAACACTTTATACATAATTATCGTGTCAAAGTATAAAGTATGTGAAAAAATAAACTTCTTTTGAGTTATCAAACAAAACATCTAAACATAATTTTTTCAAGATGGCGGTTTTTTTCCTTGTTAACTTCACATAGGATTGTTATTGTAATGGGTCCGATTTGTCAAATTGAAAATTTTCACATTCCCCGACGTTTCAAGGCCCGTAGAGTCGAAATAAAAGATTTTTAGAAAGATGTCTGTGCGTGCGTGTGTACGTACGTTCGTACGTCCGTACGTCTGTATTTCCGTACGTCCGTACGTTAGCGACGTTTTTTTTTGTCGTCCATAGCTCAGGAACCAGAAGAGATATCGATTTCAAATAAATTTTGTTATACAGATAATAATGCAGAATGATGCAGAAAGGGCTCTTAAGAAAATTGTGTTGGTGTTTTTTTTTACCATAGCAGTTTAAAAAAAAGGTGAAAATTTTGGTTAACCCTAAATATCTCACAAACCAATAACGCTAGAGACTTAATTTAAATTTTATATTATATATTGTGACGTGATACCAAACAACTATATTTTTGCAAAAAATCCAATCAACGGTTTTTTTATAAATCAAAAAACTGAAAAAAAAAATATTTGTCACCTCGAAAAATTTACTAATAAAAATGATTTTATCTCCAAAACAATTTTGTGCAACGAAGAATAACGTTTTTAACATCTGGTAAAATTTTGAGAAAAATCGAATTGACAGTTTTTTTATAAAAAATAAAAATGTAAAAAAAGAATTACTCAAAGTTGGTAAAAATTGAATTTCGACTTAAATATCTTTTCAAAAACTTGAGATTATGGCTTCTAACTTATTTTATCTTTATAAAAATATTGTGGCCAACATTCAGTAAAATTTTTAGAAAAATCAAATTAACAGTTTTTATTTAACAAAAAACTATAAACCTAAAAAAAAATTTAACAAAAGTTCGTAAAAATTGATTTTCGACTCAAATATCATTTCAAAAATTTGAGATTATGGCTTCCAACTAATTTTCACTTATAAGAAATATTGTTTTCAATATTCGGTAAAATTTTGAGAAAAATCGAATTAACAGTTTTTTTTACAAAAAAAAAAACTAAAAACAAAAAAAATTAACAAAAGTTGGTAAAAATTGATTTTCGACTCAAATATCTCTTCAAACTTTGAGATTTTGGCTTTAAACTACTTTTATCTTTCAAAAAATATTGTTTGCAACATTTGATTACATTTTGAGAAAAATCGAATTGACAGTTTTTTTTACAAAAATAAAAACCTAAAAATAAACAATACTAAAACTTGGTAAAAATTTACTTTCGTCTCAAATAGCTTTTCAAAAATTAGAAATATTGTCTTCAAACTTTTTTATTTCACAGGAAATATTGTTTTCGATATCCAGTAGTTTTTTTTACAAAAATCAAACAGTCCGTTTTTTTCATAAAAAAATAAAATCTACAAAAAATAGTACGCAAATTTGGTAAAAATTGATGTTCGGTTCTTGATATCTCTCAAATTAATTTCATTCATCCAATTTGTAACAATTTAAGAAATGCTACTAAAATTGGTAAAAATTTGATTTCGACTAAAAATCTGTTTAACAAAACTAGATTTTCAAACCAAACTATTTCTTTATATGAAAAATTTTGTTGGTGATTTAAAAATTTTAAAGAATAATTCAACTGACAACTTTTTTAACAAAACACGAAAACCTTCAAACTTTGAAGCAAGACAAATCGACAGACGGGATGGGGAGTTATCAGTGTGGGTCGCATCCCAACCTCTTTTTTTTTTTCTTTTCAAACATTACTAAAAGCTTTATCCCTATCGCAAATAATAATTGAATTACGGAGTTCTTAAGAAGCAACTTGAAAAACATTCACTTGGTCAATTTTGACAGTTTAAAGACTCTCATTTCACTGCCTGATTTTATTCAACAGAAATTTGCTACCCAAAAACTCATCACTAGTGCTAACAACAAGACAAAAATATTCTAAATGTAATCTGAAGATGGAAGATCGCGACAATACACAATTGGGATCGGACTTATTGTACGTCCAAGACTAAATTAATAAGGAGAGGCTACGATGCTAGGGTCACCTAATTGACACATCTGTAGTACAACATGACCGAGAGTATAACACCATTAAAACTCGAATAAAATATCACTATACGTGCTATGCAATAACTAACTAAGTTCCAGCCTTTACATCATAAGTCTTGAAATAATATGGTACCGCACAAGGTAAATCCACACCAATTCTTGAGTTTTCCACTCGAATGAATTTCCCCAAAGGCAAGCTTATATCAATAAAGACATTAAAAATTAACTCTATAATATCATTGATCTGATGAAATGGGCGTTGTGGGCAGACACATTGCAATTTAACAGCACTTGATCCATACCATTACTCGTACCTAAATTGCTTATTGAATTGATTGTCCGCATATCGGTCGGTCTGGTCGTCCAGAGCTCTATGATGTGGATTTTTCTGCTCTTTATTAAGTGTCAATAAATTAACAGCGCGCGGTAATAGCAAGTTCAAAAAAAAGCAATGTGATTGAGTATTTCATCAAAACCCTGTCTAACCAAAGCGATATTCAATAAAAATGTTATGTTGTATGGCATACAAGTGGAGTGTACGTAAAAGGCTTGTTGACAAGTTCAATCATTTGTTGTTAATACTGCAGCATACATAGATTCAGTTACAAATAGCGTGGATAAATAGGTGACTTATTTTTTTTTTTCAATTTGTTTTATTTTTATTTTTAATTTTTAATTGTGGATATTTTAAGGTCATGGTAAATGTTAAGCTTTGAAAACCTTGATTTTTTAAGATACATTTAAGGGATTGTATGATTTTAATTGCGGTTCTAAAATTTAGTCATAGCTGTGGTCTGTGGAGCTCTGAAGGTAAGTCACGCGATCACGAAAATAAGTATTGTTCATACTTTTTATTCTGCACACGTCGAGCCAACCTTAAGACATCACGTGGTTCTCATTTCAAACTGTCAATTTAAGAAGACATGTTAAATTTTTTTTGTCAGAGATCATAAAATTAAAACCGAAACTATCCAATCTATAATTTAATAAAATTAATAAAACAACTTATAAAATAAAAATAAATAAAAAGATGCAATAGTACAGAAATTCCCTCGACATTGTACAAAAAAACTGGTAGAAAGTCAGAATTTAAAAAAAGAAGTCTTAAAGGAATAATCCTCGCTTAAATGCGTCGGTGTTATGCCTAGCGTACATCGGCGCCATATACTTCTTATTGTCCTTCTTGATCATTGACTGCACCAATCGAGCCGATGCAGCCATTTGTTCGTCTTCACTCGACGGCGATGGAAAAACTACGGGACCTTCAATTTCTGCTGAAGGTTTTCGATTTCGGAAATTTTTCGGCTTGCGTTGGAAATAATTGGCATAGTCATTTTGAGGTCTATGATGTTGTTTACTATTATACTGTTTGGGGAATGTCGAGTAGTTTTTCAGTCCGGGTGTTGTGTAAACTCCTTTCTTTACAACACCACCCCCTCCTCCTCCTCCCCCACCATTATTATAATTATTTTTGAGATACTCTGCATGGTGATTTCGTAGAGCTACTGGCTTCGAAGATATAAAGTTCGTATGAAGAACCTCGGTTTGGGGTTTCTTATTGGGATGTACTAGTTCAGGGCGTTTCTTTGGTTTCTGCAGATGTGGGAGTTGTTCTTCGATTTGGAGATTGTCATTGAGATAAGTCTGCTTTTGGTAGTAGTTATGTGGTATTGAATCGGCAGTTGCAATTGCCTTCCACTCGGTCTCATCAATATCATATGGCACTGCCTTAGGTTGGAATCCATATTCACTTTCCATATTCGTATGATATTCCTCCCTGGGGCTCTTCGGATTGTCATTCATTCCTTGCATAACCATTTCCATTGGTATTTGTTTTATTCGGGCTTGAGGACGTAATTCAATTAAACTAGGCACTTTAGGATGGGAGTGTGTTAGATCTTCCAAGGGCTTTTTACCAGGACTCAAATCAGAACTCAAGACAATGTGTTCTTGATCTTTACTGTAATGATTGATCTTAGACTGTGATGAGTCGTCGTTATTTCCCAACTCCGAATGTGGTGAATCAGTGATGGGATGAGAATTTGCTCCAACTGTCTTTACAACGGCATTGAACCCATTCTTAGAATCGGCTGTATAGTCAACTGTTCGAATTGATCCATCAGGTTCAAGAACACTATATTGACCCTTGATCGTATCACCTTCTCGTGACTCCCATTGCGACTTAACATCACCAGTGTGTAAGTCTTTTACGCCATAGCTGAATGCATAGCCTGGATGATCCTAGAATAAAAGAGAACAACAAAAAAAAACTATTTAATTTAAAAGTTAAATGTTCGATTTTTTTAAGACCTGTAGCTTTCGAGAAATTAAGTTTTCAATAGAACAAAACTAATAATAGAGTAAAATAGTAATACGGAAACTGACATGGATTGAAAATTCTTTATTCTGAAGTTGAACTAAGTGGATATATTAAAAACTAGGACTTTTTTTTTTAGTAAAATGGAGTAGCACAAAATAGCCAAAAGTCAAAAATAGTTCTTTTTGGAAAACTGCAATAAGGAATCCAAATTTGGAATTGGGCCTCATCACTCAAGATATCACTGGTCGTCAAGGTTAACTTCCTGGAACCAATTGGTTTTGATGTCCTTAATTCAAATTTGGCTTCAAAATTAATGTATAACGTCAGGTTTTTGAGCTTTTTGAGGCTATCCAAATTTATGAAGTAGCTTTTTTCAATAAAATCTTTGATGGTTTTCCAAATCCATATTCCTTTTTCTTCAATATTCAGCTTATATATTTATATTATTGTTTTATTTAATATTCGAAAAATCTTCAAAAGTTGTTAGATTTCACCTGTCTTACAAAAATCTAAAAGACACACTTGACCAATTATGCTAAAACGGTTTTCAAAAGGTAAAACGTTTTAAAAGTAAGTTGCATTTGTAATTAATCTGTTGTCTAAACAATTCTGTTAACTTGAGCAAATAGAGAAAAATTAAAGTTTTAATTCAAAATCAAAATTAAAAATTAAGTCCAAAACGCATTTTTCAAAACTATGAAAGTGTCAATTTTAAAGTTTTAAGGTTTTTTTATCTTAATCATTTAAATAGGTAGTGTTTTCATTGTGGATGAGAAAAACGTAATTTTGTCGACCTTTAATTTAAGGATGCCAATCTGAATCATTTTGATGTTCAAATGGTAGACATGTGCATTCAAGAGGACACAAGCGTCCACAGGTTTTTTCTCAAAACCCACCTCTGTCTATCAACTCCTACTCTCACCTCCCCGCGGTGAACATCGGGTGCCTAGTACCTCAACTGGAGAGATCTAACCCCAGTGGAAAGTTGTTGGTGGCAGCAAACGAGAGAGGGGGAGAGGCAGCGGACGAATTCTATTCTAGAGATGGAATCAACGGTGGCGTCTACAGTTCCAGTAAGGTTGAACTACTTAGTGAACACCTTATAGGGCTTCTACGACTTATTCGGAGCCCAGGCCTATAAGGAGCGGTTTATCCGGCTCCCCGTCCTTGGAGTTATACTAAGGATCTGGCCCTCCAGGTTGGGGGTTGTGCCGTCGGGGTGACTTCCTGAA
Organism: Eupeodes luniger; assembly: GCA_951509635.1. Classification (NCBI taxonomy): domain Eukaryota; kingdom Metazoa; phylum Arthropoda; class Insecta; order Diptera; family Syrphidae; genus Eupeodes; species Eupeodes luniger. Next base: position 43,552,889 of record OX608074.1, on the reverse strand, counting down.
CACGTACAAATTTTCTAGTTGCGAAGCACCAACAAGCCTCGGATACGGACGGATTCACTGTTGACAACCCAAGCAAACGAAATAAGGACAACGAACTTCGGATCTGTACGTGGAATGTTAGGTCCTTCAGGCTGATCGATTTCGCTACGGAGCGAGACGTTCTGGTAGCTAGTACGCTGTTCACACATCTCAATATTCACAAGGGGACATGGAAATCTCCTGATCAATCAACCATCAACCAGATTGACCACATTGCGATCGACGCACGACACTTCTCCAGTATACAGGATATCTGAACATTCCGAGGGGCCAACATTGACTCGGACCACTACCCCGTTGTAGCCAAGGTACGGCTACTGATATCCTGGTCCAAGCCAAAACAAGGAAGTACTGTGAGAAGTTTCGACGTTAGACCGCTACAATCGCAAGAGACTGCCATGTCCTTTTCCGATCGAGTCTCTAGTAACCTCTTAAGGAGTCCTATGCTGCCTGCATTAAGCATTGATAACCAGTGGCAACATTGCCTTGCAGCCATCAGAGATGCCGCCTCTGAAGTGCTAGGTTCCACACGGCCACAACAGCGAAACCCCTGGTTTGACGACGAATGCCGGCAAGCGCACGCAGCGAAACAAAAGGCATACAAAACGGCGCTGCACAGAAGGACCAGAGCTGCTCGCGAGCACCGGCTTCTTAGATGGAAAAAAAGAGAGCACGAGAAGCGCGCGATCGAGGAGATAGAGGGATGTCACAACAGGAATGAGGTTCGTAAATTTTACCAAAAGGTAAAAAAAACCTCCCAAGGTTACCAGCCACGAACCAAAGCCTGTAAAGACGATCAGGGGAACATCGTAGTAGAACCGCAGTCTATGTTGAGAATATGGAAAGACCACTTCTCCAAATTATGTAACGGCGATGACGAACCGAATTCCGCTGTAAGGGAGATAGAACCACTCAACCTAGGCGACGCAGATCAACAATTCCGCCTACCCGACCTAGACGAAGTGAAGATAGCTGTATCTAAACTGAAGTCAAACAAAGCTGCTGGAGCTGACGGCATCGCTGCCGAACTATTTAAAGCAGCAGGCGATGACTTGGTAGGGAGCATGCACCAACTCATCTGCAAAATATGGTCGGAAGAAAGCATGCCCGATGAGTGGAATCTCAGCATAGTTTGCCCGATACATAAAAAAGGAGACCCTTTAAATTGCGCCAACTACAGAGGGATCAGTCTCCTTAACATTGCATATAAGATCCTTTCTGCCGTATTATGTGAACGTCTGAAACCGTTCGTCAACAACCTGCTAGGTCGGAAAAGATCTCACCGATGCATTTGATGTCTAAAAAGGTCTTAGACAAGGCGATGCACTGTCATGCGACTTCTTCACTATCGTTCTGGAAAGAATTGTGCAAAACTCAATCGTCAACACTAGAGGCACAATCTTCCAAAGGTCCATCCAATTACTCGGATACGCAGATGATATTGACATAATTGGAAGATCAAAGCGTGATGTCAGTGGAGCGTTTTTGAGCATTGCGACGGAAGCGAAGAAGATGGGTTTAGTGGTCAATGAGGGCAAGACCAAGTATATGCTGTCATCAAAAAAGGACATTGAACAACGACGTCTTGGACAAAACGTCACCATGGACAGCTATAACTTCGAGGTAGTTAAGGACTATAAACTCAGACAACGACACCAGCGCTGAAATCAAACGAAGAATAACTCTTGCAAATCGCTGCTTCTTTGGACTTAGAAGGTAATTGAGAAGTAAAGTCCTCTCTCGAGCATCTAAAATCACCATCTATAAGGCACTCATCATCCCGGTTCTCATTTATGGCGCTGAGGCCTGGACCCTGTCAAAGAAAGATGAGAACGTCTTAGGATGCTTCGAGAGAAAAATTCTTCGGGTGATTTTTAGTCCCGTACGTATAGATGGAGAATGGAGGAGAAGATATAACGCCGAACTGTAAGGGCTGTACACCGACACTGACCTAGTTAGCAGAATTAAAGTCCAACGGCTTAGATGGCTGGGTCATGTAGAGCGAATGGACATCAACGCTCCAGCCCGGAAGGTCTTCGAATCCAATCCCGAGGGACGGCGCAGTAGAGGAAGACCGCGACTCAGGTGGCGCACTCAGGTGGGTGAAGACCTCAACCAACTTGGCGTGCGAAATTGGAGACAGCTAGCTAGGGACCGAGCTGGCTGGAGACGCATGTTGGTTGAGGCCCAGGTCCGCCCCGGACTGTAGCGCCACCTTAAGTAAGTAAGTAATCTGAATCATTTTCATGCATTTCACGGACCCAGCCAGCGAAGATACGGCATTGCTGGTGATCCACCGGTTTGAAATGCAATCGTAAATGAACTCTAAAAGCCTTAAGACCTGAGTCTTGATAAAAATGTGGTTTGTAAATTGACTTATAAAGATCGGTGAAGAATCGACGAACCACATGAATTATTCAAACATCTTAAATTTATCAAAAGTTTCATTATTTCTGGCCGAGAAAACAAGAAGATCCAAAATTGGTTTAGTTCTGCCAGCTGTGATTGAAAAATGTTTCCAATTCTTGTAGTGAATTTAAACGATTACAAATACCCACATAGCGAGGTATTCGAAATTAAAAATTACTTAATGGAAATCCCTTAATTAAAAATACTACATTAAAATAAAAACAGTGTTTAAATCGTTTTGAAACAGTTAGATCAATTAAGCTCAATTTTGAAATTCCGTAACTCTTTGGTTCTGGGTTTTCCGGAAAGAAGAATTTATAAAGCCTTAGGGGACTTCTTACAGGGAGCTACTAACAAAATTAGGTAATCACATACCATGTGATACTAAAAAGTTGTTACTGCTTATTTTGAACCCTGCGAGAATAACCCGCTGTTCTGTCAACTTATGTTTATTTTAATTGATTGATTCAAAAGCGGTTACAGCGCTCCAACAGTTATATACAATTAACATCACTTTCAAAATAGCCGACACATTTGTCATCGCATATATGTATATATACTCGTAGCTACATATGCAGCTCTTAATTTAATTCAAGCAACTTGTGTGATTTCGCTTTCATGTTGAGGGTCACCAAAAAAGCCAAACATAATGCCCATAAAAGCTTAGTTGTTGTTACGAGTTACGAGTACGTTAAAATATAAAACAAAACAAACAACTAAATAAAAAAAAAAATAAAAAAAAAACTAACCTGTCGATTGTTCCCTGAGCGCAAAGCTACCAAATTAAATTCAGCCTTTCATGTAAAAAATACCCAGAGATTCAAATTACATGTAAAACCCCATGCTGCTTATCTCCATCTTAATTCAGTCTTATAGTCGTTTCTGTGGTTAGGAGTATGGGGTTACATATTGCTAACACAACATTATCTTTTATGCATTCTAAATTTTGTGGAAAAAATAAGGCGTTATCGCTATTGAGTGAAAGGAACTTCTCGGTGCGTACACGCAAATGCTTCATATAATTCGTTCGACTCCTGCAGGCCCAAAACGAAAACGGCTTTTGTATGACTGCGACGCGACGCACGGACGTCAACCTGACTGCATGGTTTTGGTTTGCCATAAACCAAACGACATGGTAACAGAGCAAGAGCGTCGACGACGACGACAACGACTATGACGACCCATAATATCATTGAACCGATTTAGAACGAGTTCCACGGATAAGCTAAAAGAAAAAATCAAATTTTCCGTCACCTTTCGTTAATAACATGCGAGTAAACTGCACACGACTCCCAACTCCCATCATGAACGTACCACACCGACCGACATGTTGCTCGTACTCGTAGCACGTAGGTGTGGGCACAGTGCTGGGCTTGCCAAAATATCAACTGAACTGTGATCTAACATAGATTTATTAACTTCTAGAGACAAAGTCGGCGAAAAATGCTCCCATTTTTATTTTAAACTCTTACCTTCCACGAGTACTTAACTCAAGCTTATGAGTTATAATTTTTTTTTCAAATATAGATTCAAGATTGAACTTATTTATGGTCGATATACAAACCATAACCATTTCGACGAACGACAGTTGATCTTTTTTTGTTTTGCTTATCGGAGAAACGATCTATCAAAAATCCCGCTGCGAATCTATCTTGAACGATATTGATTCGCTCAGATGCGTGAAAAATGTATGGCAACATAGCTCTGCAGGATATTGCATAAACGAATCAAAATGATGATGTGACTGTGAGCTTGGACATGTCTTTCAAATATAAATCGGTCAACGAAAATATAGATTAACTTTAAAAATTCGAACTCGGACATCGGTCGGGTGCGGTTTCATGAGCTTGGTGGCGACGCACGCACAGTTGAAAGAATTTTGAAAGTAAAATCTATTCTTAGAATTAATAAAGAGATTTTCGATTTTGCATGATTTTTACTTTTAGATTTAAACTTGTTTGGTTATTAGTTCACTCATTTTCAAAACCTTCTATAACTTTCAAGGAAATTCGTTCATATTGGTATCAATTCTGAATGGATTTCCAATTTGCAAATCTTCTCAACTCCTCGCATAGATTGTGATTCTACTCAGGTTTTACGATATTATTTTCTGTAAATTCTCAAAACTTCCTTGCAACTTCCAAAAAACAAGGGTTGCCGTATTGTGAGGCTAATCGAACGATTATATTCCTATCAAAATTGAATTTTAAGTTTGTTTTTATATCTACTAGAAGTCCTTTTAGACGTTCTTCTACAATTTACGTTGGTCGCGCCATCCATAAATTAACATAACGTGAGCACACAAAAGTGAGTACGTAATCGTATAATTAAAAAAAAAACTTGATTTTGGACCTATTTCATCAAACTCTTTTCACTTTGCAGTTTTGCAAAAATGCATGTCCTGCAAAGTAATAGTAACTTAATTTGCAAAGTGAAAAAATTTTTCAATTTTTCAGACTTAATTTGAAAAGTAAAAGTGTTTCACTAACTTAAAACTACTCACTATTATCAACTTCTTCGTTGTTTTCCAAAAATTTTTCAAAACGCTTAATTTTTTTAATAAATTATTTTACAACAGCTTTTCAAAAGAAACGTTTTTTTGGTATATACAGTAAAATTCGAAATTATTTACTTCTTCATTTTCAAAACGGTTCATTTATTTTTGAATTTGTTTTCCACAACTTTTCAAAACAAACTCTTATTTGCAAATGAAAATTCCTCTTTGCATATTACTGAAAAACTTTTAAAAAATTCTTAATATAATTTTCAAAGTTTATTGCTTGGTGAAACTAAAGAATAAATACTTTTCAAAATAACTAAACTTTTTGCATTTCAGAATAGACTTTGCATTTTGCAAATTTGTGTTTGGTGAAAAGTATTTTGAAAAGCGAAAATTTTTCAATTCAATAATTTTTTCTTTGCAAATTTTTGTTTGGTAAAACGTAATTTGCTAGGTAAAAGTGCAAAGTAGCAAAGTGAAAAGGGTTTGTTGAAATAGGCCTCTTTTTTCATTTTTTAAGCCTTGTGTCTTGACGCTAGAGTTACCACATTCTAAGTATTCCTGTACTTGGTATCTGTTAGAAATTAAAAAAGAGTACAAGAATTATTTTTGTCCGGCATTAACGTCACTTTACAGTAAACAACTCTCAAGTTTATATATGTATAACAGTGGGAGCCATGCAGCGGCTTCATTTTTAACATTGACAGCTATTTATGTATTCCAAAAAGAGTACTCAGTAGCCCAAACAGTGCGTTTTTGAAAAGAAGTTTTGGCCAAAATGAACCCGGCTGCTTTATGCAAGTTTTTGCAGAAATTTGTGAGAATGCAGGTATACTAATGGGCAACATTTATAGTCCCCGTTATTGGTACGTTGGAGGGAATGTGCCTCCTGTAACCAATAATTGGTGATGCTCAATTTACGAACGTCAACGCACCATACCGATTCCATATGATTCAGCAATTGGAAGGCGCAAACTTTCCACCGCTATACTATCTCTTCGTATATTGGTGGCCTACGGCAACTGGAAATGAATAACGATTCTGGGCCAACAATCATCTTTACTAACTAGGCGCATATTTTCATCTCGTCATTATTGAGAAGCCGATGCATCCACAGATAGTCACAGTAAATGCATAGAGGTAGTACATGAATTCAAGTATTTCGGTGTGCTGATCTCTTCAAACATTAGCTTTGCAAAACATGTACAGGAAAAGTGTAAGGAAGCCAAAATTGCACTTAACGTGATGTGGCCAAACCTCTTTGCAAACCAAAATATAGACTTAGGGTCCAAATACCGTGTGTTTGAAGCTACTACCAATGCTTGTTTGTGTTATGGAGTCCAAGTTTTCGGTTATAAGTATTTCGAGGATTTCGAATTGATTCAAAGGTTCTTCTTCAAACGTTTATTTCGTTTACCGAACTCGACCCCAACACATGCTATCCACGTCGAGTCAGGTATTACCCCAATTTACATTCGAAACCTCAAAGTAACTTCCGATTTCTTGATAAAGGCCATGCAAAAGCCTGGTTTAAGTCTTCACAAATCGATTATGGCTTACCTACTGCGTACAAATTCAACACCATTCAAAGAATGGAGTGATCTAGCAACATCTCATGGCCTCGAGTTTGATCTTACTGAATCCAATTTAGATAACTGGAGTGAACGTTCAACATCTAAGTCGCGCGGCGGCTTCATCAACAAGGCTTATATTGTTATATACAATGAATTAAATCATCGACTTTGAGCTAACAATTATTTTAAAATGGAACTTCCTGTGAAAGTCATAAGCACCATTTTTCGAGCAAGAGTGGAAATCCTTAGCTTAAATTATGTCCCTCATCGTTCAGACTTACTAATCTTGTGTAATTTTTGTAATAGATTCGAGCGCGATGATGTTTTTCACTTCATAGCTGTGTGCCCAATTTTGCAGGAAATCAGAAGACTTTACTTCCATCAAAGCGTCCTCTCCAGAATAAAATTGATAGGAATTTTGAACGGATTGGCAGGGTGGACAAGCCTGTATGGGTTTTGTGAACAAGCTCTTAATTATCGAAACTGTTTCTTGTAACTTCCAATTATGTGAAGCTTTATTATCAACCTTTTAACTTTTCAAAAACTGTTTATTTTTTTTGTGTTTCAAATCACTTTAAAATTGGAAAATGTTTATATGCATATCTAAATGGAATCTTTTTTTCTTTATTGATCTTTTTTTTTTGTGTTTAAAAATCACTTTAAAATTGTTTAAAAAATGTTAACTTTCAAAAATTTGAAAATTGTTTAAGATTTATTGTTTAAAATTGATATACAGCTTATTATTTTAAATGTTATTTTGTACTTATTTTGTTAGTATTTCATTAACCTATTTATTAATTTCTACATTGATCTTTTTATATATTTTTCTTCTTTTATTATGAAATGTACTCTCAGGCAGAAGGCAGTATTGCCATGTCCTTATTCTTAAGTTATATTGTAAAACCCTAATATGAAATAAAGAATCTGATCTAATCTAATCTAGTCACAGTTTGGTGACAATTGTGTAGTGGTGGTTAAAAACGTTTCTCGTCAACGGTGGACATTACCAAGTACTGTAGTTCACCTCCATCCCTGAAATTACTCGAACACAAAAATGGTTAAGAGTTGTAAGTTACTAGGCCTTAGTTGTCTATGAGCTGTTGCACTACCTAAATTATTTATTTTTGTGTTATTTAAAGTGGCTTAAGTACATTTGGGGCTAATATGTAAGTCATTACATTTAATTAATAATTTTAATAAGTTTGGTTTTGAAAATTCAACATACTTATGATCCTATTGTCTGAATTCTTAACATTCTCCTCTATTTTTAAACACTTACAAACCAGAATTTTAAAATATTTTGGAAAAGTCAAAAATGGACGCATATCAGTTTAAAAAAAAACGGCTCATTCAATGAAACAATCTAATTTTCTAAAGCTTACTTTTTATATGAGCGTAGGCTGATGGTTAATATATTTTTTTTTTAACAGTGAATCTAATAATTATTTAATAAGAAATGATATTAATTACATACTTGCAAAAATCAAATAATACTTTTTCAGAACATTTTGTTGTCCTTAATTCGAATTTGTCCAAAGGCCAAGTTTTTGAAATATTATTTTTAAGGAATTTAAAAAAATAAAGCTGCGGTAGGGCAAGCCATAGATCTAAACAACAAATTTTACTATAATTGCAGTAAGTAAGTAATAGTTTATCTTCAGAAATAGTTCAACTATTTTTGGTATCTCACTTAGTTTCCGGAAATAATCATTCTATTATAAACGTTTTCAAAAAACGTACTTTCATATTTTTAAAGAAATAAGTTTTAGAGTAAATTTTTCTTACATGCCAAAATTTTAATAAAGTGCAAGACTGGGTGTCGTGAACTTGCTCCTGAATGAAATTTCAATATCATTTAACTAATCAAAAAATTTAATTTATTGTTTTATGTTTTTCTAAAATCGTTAGAGCGGTTTTTGCAAATAAAGTTTTTTAATTTGGTTTTAAAAATATTTTTGGTATGCAGTTTTGTAGTGCTTATAATAATTATGCGTTTTACATTAAATTTCTTTAAAAAATGGTGAACCGTTTTCGAGACGTCGAATTTTGAAAATTAATATTTTTAATCCAAAAATCAAACTATACTAAATACTGAGAAAACTTAAAAACCTTAAAAAAAAACTGTTCTGGAGCAATACTAAAGTATTTTTTTTTCATTGAGAGAAGACAAGTTAAGAAAAAATGTTTGTAGAGAACATTTATTTAAAACCTATCAATTCGTTTTTTCGAAAATTCGAAATTCGATTTTTGACCTAAAAATTCCCAAGTTTCAACACAATCGGCCCAATAGTTTGAACTGTTGAGGCCAGGACAAACAGTCGCAAGTAAAAATACCCTTTTTATATTTTTTCAATACATTTCAAAAACTTGGTGTAAATGACTTATTTGGAAAACTAATTCCTTATCAGAACAAAAAATTAATTCTAAAACCTTTTTGCCTTTATTTAGCCAAGAACAGTTTCTTTCACTATTATATTACGATACGACTATTTACGATAGATGAAGATTGATGAGGATTTTAAAAACATTTTATGAATTACAGGAAATATTTAAACGGAATACTGAAGATGGGACTTTAGATATAGAAAACTATGACTCATTTTTTTGAAACAAAAACTTGTTCATGAATTTGCATTGCTAAAAAAGAACTGTTATGTTGTATTTTTTTTCGAATTTATAAAAGTGATATTTCAAAAACTTGACTTGATGAATTTCAGACTAGGGTAACTTCGGAAATGTATAATTTTACTATCAATTGTGAAACCTTGTTGACGAGTGAATCAGTTGAAATTTTAAAAACACGAAAATGTAGTACTATTCTATGTCTCCAAAATTAAACGTTAAATCAACAAAGCAAGCCTACGGTTAAGACATGGGTACTTGCACTTATAGAAACAAATTTCATTTTTGCAGCACCAAAAGTTGCTATTATAATATATAATTATGCCTTGACTGGACAGGTAATATAATACTTTTGATTTTTAGACAAATTAAAAGCATTTGCTAGGATATTACCCTGAATTTACCACTTTAAAAGACTCCTTTTGCCTAACAGACAGAATTGAGAGTCGTATTTTTTTATTCAAGTTATGTTTCTTACAAGTTCAAAACTTGCCATAAAATATATGAGAGAGCAAGACACGACTCAATTCTGCTCCTCTACTAAGCTATAACAGCATTGACGAAGATCACGAACTCGTCATTCACATAGTCAGATGTACTTTTACTAAATAATATTAATGTCGAACTGTAGGTAAGCACCATAGATGTATAAACCTATACATTTAAAATAGTGGAAAGGGGCCAGATTTAATATAAATTCAAAACTTTTCAAGCTATTAATTCAAAAATAGATTGAACAAGTTGTGACTTGTGAGTTGTTGCAACACCAAATTTTGAACATTTTAATACTGTTTTTAAAATAATAACTTGAGTTATTTGAAAATTTCCATACTTCCCATGATATTAATAATTTGCATGGACATATTACACAATAAGCTATCTTTATGTATATACCAAGGGATCTTAAAGTATAATAATGAGAATAACACAGAACACCTTCCCTCTCTAATCGCGTCGCGTCGTACATACCAACATACATGTCAATTAAAAAGTTGTACATATTTTAATTTGTTGGCGCCTACAATTATGTTCAACAGCAACTCAGTGCACGTTTATTGAGTGCAATATGATTTATATTCCAACTTTGCCATATCGATAGAATTTATATTGATATATTAGCAAGCCGAACACGCTTGTTCTAGCTCCTCAAATCCCGGCTATTATTTCCAAATCTCTTGATTTATTCTTGTTCTTTATGCAAGTAAGTTCTATCTATTACTCGTATATTTGACTTGACTCAAAAACTCGTACGCAACAAATCGGCAAATTATCATTCCTATTCAATTCTGATGTGTTTTTATTTTTTTTTTTGTATTTTTTCGAAACCTCAAGAGACTGTGACTACTTAGAAATTGTTATAAATTATTTGCTGCGTGATGCAGAACAACACAATTCTGGGCCAAAATTTACACACTTTTATACGAGTACAGCCCATGATAGTGCACACTGTGGTGGGCGGTGGGCGGTGGACAGGCAGTGGATGCAATTCGGCCGGGGGCATTTTCGTTACATATATGGACCTACCCAGAAAAACGCATTTTCAAAATTTTCTCAATCAATAAATCTTTGATTATGTGCTAAAGCAAAGCACGATCAAGGCGGTGTGGCATGGCGGTGCTATAGATAGTATCCACGAGTATTGTCTGTAGATTAAGCTCTTTGATATACTTACATATGCTTTCAACCTTGGGAGATCAAGATTTCGATTACTATTGTTAGTTTTAGGTTGCATGTAATGAGTCACTATATTGTTGGCTGCTGTAACATGTCAAGCTTTTTGGTCGGTGACCAGACCATACCATACCATATACCATACCATAAAGTGGTTCAGTTCTTGTTAATTAACAGCTCATAGAAAGAATCATTTATCGGAGTATAACTGATCCAAGAAACAGAAACAGAAATAAAAACAACAAACAGAACAATCCAATTGATCGACATAGATCCGAATCGACTCGAAATCCTAGCCCTCGCACAATCTATTTTAATTAATCGGCTTATCAATATCGAATAAATCAATTTTCGCCGCTCATACCTATCCGATCGGTCAAGTCTCTGGTGCCGAAACGTGCACCTGACAAGCGACAATTATTCAAAGCTAATAGCCATCAAGCACTTTGAATTTTTTGACTGCATACGTATGTTTGAAGATATCGGTGGGTACCTATGGACGGCCAGCGGCTAGAGCAGCGGCTTGGCGTTCTCCAAAGCAAAAGACAAATGAACGTAAATCCGTCGTTTGAACGACAGACAGGTCGATAGAATCGTGATGAATATTTCTTTTGCGATTAAAAACGCATTTTAGATTTTTTGTTCATTAATTAGCTATATAAAAATAATGTACATTTATTCTAACATATGTAATTACGAGTAGTATGTAGGTTGGGTTTTAGACTTTAGATTTATTGTGGACAGAACGAAATATTGGTCAATTGTAATTTGATAAAAGCTTTATTGTTTTAAATTAAATTTAACCTACAATATCGCATTAAGAATTGCTGATTTTATAAAACTTATAATTGACAAACATTAACTGCTTTGGTTTAGTTTTATTGCACTCGATAAAATTAAGATCGGCAAAAAGTAGATTTACTGTACTAGATCGTTTATATTAAAATATGTTGTAACTATATTGTAACATACTATTGTATGTTGATGTAGTATAATTAGTTATATTTACAACCTTACTTTACTTACATATTTTGGAGCAAATTCTTGTAATTCTTCTTCAGCTTGGGAACATTCAAAATGTAAAATGTAAACCAATATTATGATTAATCTTAAGCCGAAACAATGCGGACGGATCTAAAACGAAAAACAAAAAAAAAAAACATTTCATTTTAAATATGTACTGGTAAAATTGGTTTATTTATTTAATGTAAAACATTTTTTGTTATAAATACAAAATTAACTGTTTCAAAAAAATGCTGTGTCATCCAGTGGATTCATTCTAAATCTTACATTATTTTGACACTTACCCACTCGAAAACTTAAGAGACAGTCAATAGTATGTCTCCACGAAACAAAATGACTAGTTTTACACTTGAAAACATTTGATAAATATTGAAAACTTAGTGTAAATTCACAAACGCATGAATTTACTCTTATTACCAAAGTAAGTTCTAAGTAACACAATAAACATGGTGTTTTTTAAAAAGAAATGTTTGCAAATAGAGCACCAACTGCTGTAGAAAAAATAAAGCATTAGATGAAACTGTATTGGATACAAATTATTTTATGCGAAAAATCATCTCTTATGACGAGGTGCATTTTCATCTTGGTAGGATTTGAACATTTTTCTTACGAAACTATGCTAAGAACAACCTTGGAGTTTCAAAGCCAACTTAACTGATTATAAAAGTGTGAATCACTTTTTTGTGAAATTAATTTAATTTCATAATTTCAAAAAAAGCACCTGCAAAAAAAGTTACTTGACTGTTACTTTGTTTTGAACCAAAAAATTGTAGGGTTTAGTTTAGCTCGGAAAAAATAGTTAAAATGGCTGTGGGCTTTTTGTCCACCCGCATTTTAAAAAATGATGGTCATACTAAATTAATTATTTTGGTACAATATAAACACAAAAGGGTGTGTTTTTTTAGACGTGTGACTTGAAGACCCACTCTGATAACTTCTAATTTGTACCCGCTAAAAATAATTTTCAAATGGTATTTTTTGTAACAAGTTAATTTTATTATTAAGAGAAACTATTAAAAGAGTAGATATGCAATCCAAAACTTAAGTTTTCGCTGCTTTATGTAACGAAGTATTCGAGGAGTTAAATACAAAATTTTTTAAAAGAACTGTCTTTAGATATTAATAAAACATTAACATCAATATTTCAATGGCATGAAACAACTTGGAAGTCAGTACAATTGCGGATTCAGACTTTTCATCAGGGGGGTCACACACGAGTTTTTACTCACCGCTCAAAAATGTTCTTTAAAGTTCTGTAAAGAAGGCAGACAAAATTTAAATAACATAATGTGTATTTTGACCTTACATTTACACATTTTAAAAGCTAAAGTGACAACTTAAGTTATAAAATTATTTTAGAACACTGTTGTCCGTCCAGCAAGATATGGTCTAATTTTTTAATTTGGACGTCTTCCTACACATGAAAGCATTTCAAGATTCCAACAGTTTCCTAAATATGCCATATTTAACGGTTTTTGGTGCATTATAAATATGCATATAAATGTAAGAAATTGTTTTGAAACATAGCTTTTCTCCAAAAATAGTATATACTTTTCTTGTTTCCATTTCTTTTAATGAGTAAAACGCTACAAAAATTCAAAAACCCAGAAAATGAGAGAGGACCTGATATGAAGAATTTTTGGGCTTTTTTTGACGTAGTTTTTTCGATTCCAATTTTCGGGAGTCTATTGTTACTATCGCTATCAGTCTGCTTACTCGTAGATACTAGAAAATATTTTGATCTTAAAGGAGTCAACAGAACTTAAAAACTGTAGAGAGAAAAATTTTTGGTTCTTGAATTTAAGAAAATAGGTGCATTTAAGTACATAATTTCTCTTAAAATTAAGTATAAACAAATTAAGGTAAACAAATAAGTCCGGAAGAAAATTTTGCGTGGCACTCACTTGTTACAAGTTTAAGGATCTCTTTTCACCTCAAATCCCAAGAGATTAAAAGCTTTCATGTCAATAGATATAAAACATTCATCATGTTTTTCAATTAGCTATTAGTTTAATAAAAGTGTCGAATTAGCTGTTTTTGGGACATTTATACTATTGAAATTCGTGTTTAAATCACAGTTCTAGAGCATCCAAAGCAAATTTATTTCAAAAAGTAGATTTATTTAAATTTATAAGATCTTAAAAGTTTTTGTATTCAACAGAAAATCAATTTTGAAAGGAAAAAAAATGCGCTACTGGGTCGCTAAAACTTGCTTATGTCTTCCAAAAAATCTGTTTAAAAATATGTATTATATTAATGTATCTGCAAAATAACGTATTCTTAAGAATTTAAACGCCTTTTTATTTCTCGAAAAAAACTTATATTAACTTAATTTTATTTTGGAAAATCAATAAAGCAGATTTTTAAATTAATTTTTATATATAAAATTATATAATTTTGTTTTAAAAATATTTTTGGTTTGCAGTTGTTTAGTGCTTTTAAATATGTATAAATTTTATATGGTGACCCCATTCTAATATATCGAGTTTTGTAAACAAAAATCAATATTTTCTTTTTTAAATAATGACATTCTTGAGAAAACTTAAGAACAAAATAACGGTTTTATGAAGGGTTCTCTTCTGGATCAATACCGAAATATATTTTTCTTATATATAGAAGCCAAATCAATCGACACAAAGGTTTGGGATGTAGGGGCCAGGACAGACAGATGGACGAAATCGGAGGACCCACTTTTTTCGACTTTTTTCTACCATCGTAATGTCATGCTTGATTAAAATCTCGAGTTAGAATTTTTTACGAATGCAATACTTGCCATATAGTTCCTATATGTCGCAAGTAAAAATGAGCAAACCACTTTTTGGTAAATGTCGTTAAATTACTAGCAAATCTTTAGATGAAATCTTTAATTCTACAACCTAACTGTAAAAGAGTTATGGTTCATATACCCCCCCCTGTATAGTCCATTGGTCAAAAGTTGATGAATTTGTGCTACGTTATTGGAAAAGAGCTGAATTTCCGATTCATGTTATGTCCAGTCCTCAGTTAAAAGAAGTATTTTTAGCAAACAAAGTTTAATGAATTAAAATACAAATTTTGTTTTCATATACATATGTATAAGAAATAAATAATTAAAAATATAATGGGAATCATATCCATTAACGCAATATGGGAGTTCATGACAGCTATGACCCCCCCTCCCTGGATCCGCCATTGAGTCAGTATCTTCTTTTATTCTCAAGATATTTAACTCAAATTTTAACTTTTGAAAATTCGCATGTTTCAGGTTTTTATTTTTCCCTCAAATGTTATCAGCTTTAAAAAATTATAATAATATATTTTGTTTAAAATCAACAGAATTTGAAGTCAAACATTTTTTTTGTTGAGTCGAAAATCAATGTTTAACAGTTCTAAGTTGTTTTTTGCAGGTTTTCACGAGATTTTTCCCAAAGATTAAATAAATGTCAACAGCAACATTTTGTGCAGAATCAAACAATTTTAAGGTTAATACTCTTTTTTGTTTTCCAGATATTGGAGCAGAAAATAACTGTTTTAAAAAATTTTATTTGTATTTTTTAAGGTTTTATTCTTATTAAGAAAACCGTCATTTGGATTTATTTGAATTTATCAAATATTAGCAACAAAATCCTTTATAAGGTTAAACTATTTTAAATACATTATCTTTCTAACCTGTTTTTAGTAGTTATTTTTCAGTTTTTAAAACGTTATTTTTGTACCAGTTGCTTAAAACGATATATTTCGTGATATAAAATTATTTTGGAATTAATATAATTTCTTGTCTGAAAAATTCGGAGTAAAAAATATTTTGTTTTGTTTTTTAACTTTTCATAGGAAGTTATTGTAATCGGTCCGATTTGTCGAATTGAAAATTTTGACATTTCTCGACGTTTCAAGTTCCCTAGAGTCAAAATAAAAGATTTTTATAAATCTAACTTTATTTTTAAATTGCTATAATAAAATACTATCCACGCAATTTTGTTTAAAATTCCTTTCTCCATCTTTCGTTATTATCTGTTAAACAAAATTTATTTGGAGTCAATACTCAATATCTCTACAAGTTCTTATGACATGAATGACCAAAAATAGTATCCAAACGTACGTACACACGCACACACAGAAATCTCTCTAAAAATATTTTATTTAGAATATAGGGACCTTGAAACGCGAGAAATGTCAACATTTTCAATAAGACAAATCGAGACGATTACATATAATTTAATGTTATGGTCAAGACTTTATTTTTATTACAAAGATAAAGGTTTGCCATTATGGATGACGCGGATGGTCGCAATGAATTCCGTATGTCAGCAATAACGCGCCAAATATTCTTTTCGAAGGCATCAATCGTCTCAGGCTTATCTGCGTAGACAAGCGACCCCACAAAAAAATCCAGTGGTATTAAATCGAATGATCATGAATTCATGAGGCTACACCACATGCCCACGACGACGAAAGATAATGCGCTCACTAAAAGTTTCCTCAAAGAAATTCATTGGATGGATGGTACAAAAGTTAAGTTATGCTATTTATGTTTTTTCGTTTATTTTCGGCAATGTGATTCATTGAACACAGCGGTTAAGCAAATGAAGAAATTGTTAAAATTTTAAATACTCGTAAAAGGTGTTACCATCATTGCAGCTATAGAACCGGGGATAATAACGTAGATATTAGTGATCTTTTATATTCATAATTTACGATGCAGAAACGTCGTACTTTTAATTAATGATAAGAATGCTTAAAAGAACCCCTTGACTCCCTTGGGCTTGACTCAATTGACCATGATCACTTTTCTCGCATTATTTTGAACTAATTTAAAAAGTAAAAACAAGTATACGCCCTAGAATTCGCATCAAAATTGACACGTTTTTTTAAAGTAATCGAGGATTTTATGTGGAAACATCATTATCGGTCCTTACTTCTTTGACTATAAATTTTGCCAAATCATTTTAAGGGTAACATTTTTTAAAAACAAATTTCTCAAGAAAACTGGTGGTTAAATTAATTTGAAGGCCTTAGAGTATAAGTGATCTCAGTATGAGTATACTAATCCTGCCCCACTTAGTCTATAGGTACACAATGTATGTTATCTTGTTAAAAAAAGGAAAAACTTCTTTTATGATAAAATAGGAAAATCATATTAAAATAATTTTTTCACTTTGAATATGGATTTGAATTTGGATAAATCAACTCAAATTGCATAAGGAGGATGAATAATTACGAAGTATAATGTCATACGCATGTTATTCATTCATCTGTTATTATTTCATGATTCCTTTTTGATAAATGACCGTAATAAAAAGTGGATTGCGTTCACTTCCTTACTTTTTAACACACATATACCTATACTCGAATAATATGTATACATGGGCTGCATGAAGTCGTATACATAGTGTGCCTTTTGCCAGGAGCTAGGCTTTACCTTGTTTAATACTCTCCTACAACTTAACATGCGAAAACTAGTTAAAAATATATGTAAACTATACAAGCCAATAAACTATATCTCTAAATAGTTTATACAAAACATACGCAACGCTTATTAAGCCCAATGTGAACGTTTTTCAACTGGATATAGTGGATAGTGGATAGTGGCGTGGATATACTGGACATTCAAAATCAGATGACAATTTATTTCATAACCACTCGCTGTCAATATATCGGTTACCTTGCATTTGCTACTAAAGAAATATATCAATCTTTAATACAAAAATATAAAAAAATAAAAATAGAAACAAATCAAATTGAAAGAAATTGTGTCGTTAAATTGGTCTCAAAGCTAAAAGAGTAAAACCAGAAGCCGGGCTGGGGACTCTTAAGTGATACTCGTAAATGATCAAAGATCCGACGTGTAATTTGTTTCCAGTTTGGTCTTTGCCCAGATGGCGGTGTACCAGGTACATACCCTACCAGCCTACCTCCTCTTATACTATAGGACGGATTTCTTGAACGCGAGCTTAGATTGGCTTGGCGACACAACGCATGGTGTGGATGTGAACGGACCACGGACGGACTTTCAATTCAAACCCTCACCTCCAACTCTACCCCATTTATGTTTATATCGATAAGTGCGTTTCGTTCGTCCATCGCGTCGTCGCGTAGCGTTGCGATCGTTCGCTTACGCATTGCGGTCTCTCTATCGCTAGTTTGGAGCAGCTGAGATTTGTAGTACAGCATGTTTATATTAATTAAATTGTACAACGCTAGAATGTGCGATTTGCGCGTGAATTTTTATTTCATATGCCAGTAAACTTTTTGTCTTCTTATTTTCTATCCCAACTAGACTTAAGATACAGCAATTCGTATATTTGTATAAATACATTTGAATATACTACACTCGTACTTTTGCATCTGCATCTGCATCCAGTTGAAATCGATCGTAAATCTTTCTTGCTGAAGTACCAATGACTTATCCTTAGTCAATACCTTTCACATATTTTTTAAAAGTCTTGAATTCGCTGAAGTTGAAACAACAACCACAACAACAAAAAAGGAGCAGAAACAGAATTAAATGTCTTGTGACTTAAAGGTAGACTGAGTTGCACCATTTTATAGACAAAAGTTTAAAGTGCTAAGTGTTTTTCGAATCTTGTTTTAATTTAAAACAATTTTTTCCTAAGGTGGCTATAATATAGAAGTTAATTGAAGTAAATAACTTAACAAAATGTCTTTTTAAAGAATCGGGATGTGCATTTGTTAGTCAACAAATTGCATAAGTTTAAAGAGTTTACTGTAGTTCTGCATTAGATTTTGATTTTTGACGCGTAGGTATCTATTTTTGAATTCTTAAACGTTTGTGTTTCTTTAATGGAGAATGCAAGTTTTAGATTAATAAGTTTTTTGTTAAAGTAATCCACAAGAAAAATTATTATGTACGGCCGTTGACAGCTTATTAGAAATGATTTTAGTCTTATAAGTGTTGTTCTTATATTGGTGAACATCTTTCATTTGAAGTTGCATATTGTTATATTTTTATGAACTTTAATATGAAACAATCGAGTTAAAAAGTAAAATTATAACAAAATTTATTGTGAATATTTTTGTCACTTAATTATACACAAAATTTAAAATCTCTCTTTTAAGCCATCAAGGCATCAAATAAAAGCAAGGTGCATATACGAGAAAGCAATGGATGTTTATTTCAGAGTAAAAGGAAATGTATTCTATTAATTTTTTTTGTTATATCGTGTGCCTACTCAAGGGGCTAGGAATACCCTTTTAATGATTAGATACAATTCGAGCAATTATGAGAGGAGGATAGGGATAAAAGGAGATACCAATGCACATTGATTTTGTCTGCACATTTTAATGAGTGGGAAATATTGAGCTTGGTAGAGAATTCCACATTTGTGTAGCGGGGCTAAAGAAAGAATCTCTGCACTTAAAATTGGGCTCGTGGGTAAACTTATTAGCATTCCTAGAAGTACGGGTATTGCATTTGAATTGTTTGAGGGGATGAATGCAACTGGCTATTCCGATAAAATAATGATATGCATGAGACCTTGCGGTTCAAGAGTAGCAACAACGTCTCAGAAATAGAACGATTGCCTATAATTTTTAGAGCTCTTTTTTCGATTCTATCCAACAGACTCAAGTACGTTATTGGGGCACCATCCCAAATATAAGAATTATACTCGAGTATATCGGACGAATAAAAGCTTTGTAAATTTAAGCAAGATCAGAAGAGGTAAAAAAACGTCTTGCATCATCGGAGAAAACCTAAACACTTAGCAGCATTTTTGTGAAATACAGGGTGCGGCAGAGCCGACTGACGAGTTTAATAAGGTCATTAGCCTGTGATAAGATAAGAATATGCCTTAATAAGTGGTATATTTTGAATTGTACGGTAATGCCGTTTCTATTCGTAATCATGGTCTGGACAAGTGTACATCGTGGTTTCGTCGAGCGTGCATATTACGAAAATAATCATTCTGTGATCGCTACACAAAGAGCTTTTCGTATACACTTCGGCATTCCACGTGCCGAATTTGTTCCTTCTGCAAACACTATCAAATTGTGGATACGGAATTTGGAAGAAACTGGAAGTACCCTAAGTAGACTTGTACACGGAGTACCCAGAACGGTAAGAACAACCGAAAATGTGCAGTTGGTTAGAGAGTCAATTGAGCAGTCACCAAGACGCTCAGCCCGGAAACACGCGGTAGCTTTGGGAATCTCAGACCGTTCTTTGAGGAGAATTCTTCACGAAGATTTATCATTCCATCCCTATAAATTAATGCTTGTCCAAGAGTTTAATGCTACTGACTACAACAACAGCAAAAATCTCTGTCAGCAAATTCTTCTGCAAATTCCTCCGATATCAACTTTTTTCTGTAGCGATGAGGCCCATTTTTATCTTTCTGGAACTGTAAATAAACAAAATTTTCGATACTGGGATGTGAATAACCCACGGCGGCTCCATGAAAGACCACTCCACTCTCCTAAAGTGAACGTGTGGTGTGCTGTGTCCCAATTTGGGGTGATCGGCCCCTACTTTTTTGAGGACGAGAACAGGACTGTCACTGTCACGTCCGCTCGTTATGTTGTGATGTTGGAAACTTATCTTCAGCAAAGGTTGGAGGAAATGGCTGAAGAACATGATTTGGGAGATGTATGGTTTCAGCAAGACGGAGCTACAGCGCACACAGCTCGAATTTCACTTGCTGTCTTACGACAAATGTTCCCTGGCGGTTAGTCTCTCTGAGAGGAGACATAGGCTGGCCAGCACGGGCCACAGATTTAAGCATGTTTGATTTTTTCCTTTGGGGCTACCTTAAGGATAAGGTTTTCAGACATTGCCCACATACCATAGAAGAAATTAAACAGAAAATCACCGCGGAAATTGAGGCCATACCAGTCGAAATGTGCCGAAAATCATATGAAAGCTTTGTATAAAGAGATAATTCGTTATGTACGTACTTAGAACTGAAAGTTATTTAGTCTTCAAGGTTACACTTTGACACAGTAGACAGCATTGATTGTTTGGACAATGCTGTCAAGAACAGAATTTAATATGTTTATCATTCGCTGCCGTTGGTGGTCCACATTCGAAGGACAAGGAAGAACATTTAAGAACGAATATGAAAAGCTGAGGGTAAGTACTGTCATCAGCGCAACAATTAAGTGGGTTAGAAGTTCAGACAAAAGATCATTTATAAAAATAAGAAAGAGGGTTGGAGACAAAACGGAGCCCTGCGGTACACCAGCATTTATTTTGTGGATATCAAATTTGAACACGTCCAATACTATTTGAACTGAATGGACCGAAAGGTAATTTGTAACCTAATAAAGACAATAACGAATGTACGCATTTAAGATAAAAGAGCTTGGTGCCAAACTCTATCAAATAACTTTGAAAAATCAAGTGCAATAATCTTACTTTCTCTAAAACGATGTAAAGATTAGGGCAACTTTTCCATGGTAAGATAAATCATTCAATAATAATTTCAATGCCCCAATTAGCGAATATACAAAATTGCTGGTAATCGACCGGCTTGAGTTTTTAAAGTAACTGAAGTTTAAAACCTGCACACCTATGTGAGTATTCATACAAAATATGGTGTAATGTCGTTTGTGGAATGCGTGAGTGGAAAAATCGAATTGGAAGCAATTTTCTCAATTACTCTTCAGCCATGCACACTGTTTCAATTCTTTAAATCACTAACTTGTCCGAACAAGCTCAACACGACTCTTCACAACGAAAGCTTTAGTTGTGTGAACTGTGACTGCAAATTTGAACGTATTCAATTCGTCGTTGAAATGTGTTTTGTTCATTTTAGTAATGGCGGAAAATATCAAAAGATGACCTCTTCAAAAGTGACAGCTGCCGAAATAGTTGACTATTCAAATTGAAATTTCTTATTGGAAAATAGTTTATACAAATATATTTTAAATATTTAATGAAATGTTTAGAAAAAATAATTCGGCCATTTTTCTCAAATGAAAACCTAAAAGAAATACTGAAAAACTCTCCCTCGACTCCCATATCTTTAGAACACACAATGATACTGGCTTAAAGATTTTTTCATTTGATAAACAAACAAAAAGTGTAAGAACGGTTGGATCCTTGCTTGTGACAGTTTATTTCATTTTGCGTTGATATCGTTCTTAACCGTTTTCACAAATATTTCGTAGTAATGTCACTGTCCATTTTCGACACCTAAATAATGAAAATAAAAACTATCAACACTTGTGCAAAATACTAGATTAATCCACCCGAAATAGTTGCTGCTTGAAACCTGATAGCTCTTTTTTTTTTCAATTTTTCATCAAACTTTCAATCGAATTATTTTCTTCAATCACATAAATTATCAAAACAAATGCATTTTTATATTTTCCAAATAGTTCATAACGATCACCTCACAAAGTGAGAGTATCCTTGAGAAAGTGAAAAGAAAGTTTTCATATTTACCACTTTGCTTTCTCTCTCTCAATATTTAACATCAAATCAGACAAAATATTGCTACACTTACAAAATATAGCATCTTGTCCGTCAACAAAAATTAATCCTTTAATAGTTTGGTTGAATAAAACAAAAAAAAAAACTGAAGTTAATCCTTGATAATTTGATGCGAATGTCTTAACACTTGTCCAAAGCTTCAAAGGAAAGCTTGGCTATAAAAATTTATTTGTGTAGTCACTTTGTTGGTCTGATTTTTTCACTATAATGTTCACGTTATAAAAATGGTCTATGTTCACATTTCAAGGACAACTTTACAATTAGATTTGACGCTAACCAAAGCGCCTCTATTTATAGTAAATGCTCTTACTATTCGATGCTTCTTTATTTAAAGAAAAAAAAAAGAAGACAAGTTTCCTGTGCTGTTGGTTGGTCTTGTCGGTTCGGATCTTAAGACCATCAGTTTCCAATGAGTGCCGGTTTTCTATTTTCTATTTATCCGGTTAATCTAGCGCTACACTGTTGGCTGGTTGGGTGGTTATTTTTGGCAGGAGTTAGAGAAGAGATTCAAACAAACTTTACTTAGCTACCTAACATAACATATGCTATACTTAAACGATGCATTTCTTTCAAACACGACAAAATGTGTAACTTGCACTTTTTTCTCTGCACAATCATATTGAGTTCAGGGTCGTTGCTTGAGCGAAGAAGGAGGAAGGCGCTAAGCAAAAAGTTTATCAAATAAAGCTTTTCAACTTTATCTCGAGCTATGAAAACTCTTCGTAAAAGCCAAAAATAAAACTAATTTAATGATTCGAATTTAGAGGAGATTAAAGAATTTTGGGTGACATTTAGAACGAAATATGATGTGAATGTCAAAATTTGGTTTGATGTTTATTAACTTATTAATTTTCAATGGTTGACATGAAGAATTGTAAAGAGACACAGAAATCGCAAGACCAAGACCGAAACGAGTTTGAGTTATAGAAAACAGTAGAGCAGTAGGAAATGTTTTTGATTTTACACGAGAAAAAGACGTGACCACTGGATAGACCTGACTAATGAATTTGGTATTGGTTGCTACCGAACGATTTAAGTATATAAGTTACATTTTGTCTGATGAAATAACTTAAGATAATTTTGCCTTAAATATTCAGAGGTAAGTTGAATATGAGGGAACAAATTTCAAAACTTAAATAATTTTTTTCGTTCGGATATTTTCGGCGTATTTGGAACGTGGACGACACGGTTATAGTCAATGCGGAGCAATGAGTCTAATGAAAACGTTTTTTTTTTAGTCGGTAAGGACTAAAAATCATGAAGATATGTGGTTCGAATAAGACGTTAAACAAGCTACACAACACAATCAATTATTGTATTATTCCGTAAGAACTTTCCCGATCACGAAATTTGACGGTTTGGAGACGAAGGCAATTGACCACCAAATTCATTCGATTAGACAACTGTAGTATTTATATTTTCAGGCTAAGTAAAGAACGCATGTACGTACTCTAGGCTCCTTAAAAACCAACATTACTCAAGTCTTGGCCAAGATACCACCCCAAATATTCTTAAAAGAGGTTAAAAGTTATTGCTAAAAAAGGGCATGCTGAATCCAACCTTCCCCAGTAGACCATTTGCATGATATTGTTTTTTTTGTTTTTACACTTGATGACATTTCATGATGAAATAAAAACCCTAGACTTTGACAATATAAAAGGAATTTAAAAATATTTACCATGGTCAAAAAATCATCGATTCCATCTGCAAATTATTAATCGGATTGTGTTATCGACTTGGCATATGAATTTGTTTTCACTTTTGACAAATCGCCCCCTTAAGAATTTTATTAACTAAGACCCTGTTCGCCCTCACGCCTGATCCACTGTATACTTAATTGATAAAACAGTCTGAAATGAAAAGTTAAAAGACAAGTTTTTCCGCAACACTGAACATACCTACTAAAATAATCGCATGGTACGGGAAAGAAGATGTGAATTGGGAACTACCATGACCGGATTAAGACGTAAAGGCCATGCAAAAACTATATAAATTAATAAATCACACCCCTTCTAAAATGCAAGCCTCATAACTACTTTCAGACTGTTTTAAAAATATAATTATTAGAAATGCTTAGATTTCTTTAAATGATTTGGACATTCTTGTTAGGCTTTTGTTTGATGGTTAAAAATTAACATTAAATACCAGTGAAATAAGTTAACATATACACTACTTGAGTGATCTTCCCTTATCAATGCTGAGATTTTGACCGCCAGCCTCCATCCTACTCACGGTTAGGATTGTCAAAGAATGCAGTCTTTTGGGAATGCAATTTTGTATGACCTCAATATAAAGATTGCATTCATTGAATTTAAAAAGATTGGGACTTCAAATTTTGCAGTTACCAATCATTTGACTTTAAAAAGGCTGCGATAATTTTGTATCCAATTATACATATGTCTGCAGTCAATTGATAACATAACAATCGTTTAAGACTTAATGCATTCTTTGAATTCACTTCAAGTTTTTGCATTCTTAAGTGAAAATTCACTACACTATTTTGAAATTTTTGTAATCTCTTTGTGTCTGACACCGCAAATTGGTTTGGTCTTTTATTACTCGTAACTTCCCATAGGAAGTTATTGTAATGGGTCCGATTTGTCAAATTGAAAATTTTGACATTTCTCGACGTTTCAAGGTCCCTAGAGTCGAAATAAAAGATTTTTAGAGAGATGTCTGTGCGTGGGTGTGTACGTATGTACGTTCGCGAAGGTTTTTTCGTCGTTCATAACGACTTCAAAAAAATCCAATTTACTTTTTTTTTTATAAATCGAATATTTTACGAACAAAAAATGATTTTATCTCCAACATAATTTTGAGCAACGAAAAAAACGTTTTTGACATCTGATACAATTTTGAGAACAATCGAATTAACAGATTTTTTATAAAAAATAAAAACCTAAAAAAAATTACTAAAAGTTCGTAAAAATTGATTTTGAACTCAAATATCTTTTCAAAAATTTGAGGTTATGGCTTCAGACTTATTTTGTCTTATGAGAAATAATGTTTTCAACATTCGGTAAAATTTTGAGAAAAATCGAATTGACAGTTTTCTTACAAAAAATAAAAACCTAAAAAAACTTGGTAAAAATTTACTTTCGACTCAAATATCTTTTCAAAAATTAAAAATATTGGCTTTAAACTAATTTCATCTTTCATATTGTTTTTGACATTCAGTAATTTTTTTTATTAAAATCCAACAGTCCGTTTTTTCATAAGAAAAAAATAAAATCTACAAAAAATAGTACGCAAATTTGGTAAAAATTGATGTTCGGTTCTCGATATGTCGTGAACAATAGAAGACATTGACTTCAAATTAATTTCATTCGTCCAATTTGTATTTGTTTATAAACGAAATAAAAACTTTTAAGAAATGCTATTAAAATTGGTATTGGTTTTCGACTAAAAATCGTTAATAAAAATAGATTTTGAAATCAAACTATTTCATAAAATGCAAAATATTGTTGGTAATTTTTAAATTTTTAAAAACTATTCAACTGACAACTTTTTTGACAAATCACGAAAACCTACAAACTTTTAAGCAAGACAAATCGACAGACGGGATGTGAAGTTATCATTGTGGGTCGCACCCCAGCCTCTTTTTTAAATTATACTCTATCCATTTGACGTTTGTCAAAGAAAACAATTTTTTTGGAAATGGCTTGACTTGAATTTGTGGTGCATGCACCAAGTAACTATTACCATGGTAAAACAACACCATTTCGACAACCGATTCAATAGTGTCGTACCAAACAATAAACAGTATTTAGACAAACTTACATTCTGTCGCCCGCTCCAACAATGGTGTTGGCTACAATATCGCGGCAAATCATTTTCTGCTCACAAAATTGCCTTTCATCTTAGCTGGAAAGGTGAATTGTCTAAAGGTTAGTTAAAAAAATAAAAAAGTCTAGGAAAAAAAAAAATTTACTTTTCAAAGGGGACCCTAGGATTTGAACTCTCGATTTGCAATGGAATGTTTTACCACAGCCCATAAAAAGTATACAAATTCGCTAGATCACGTTAAAAACCTTCATTAGTTAGAAGAGATGTTAAAAGTGTTTAAAATTAAGAAAAAATTAAACAAGGCCTTTTAAATAACGAACTGCTTAAACTAGGGTCACCGTTATTGCTTAAAAGAGAACTGTTTAAAATTTTGTGCCCATGAAATTTTCAGAATTGTATGTGTGTTTTTTTTAAGTTCTGATAGATCTTAAGAAATCTTTGTTTACGTTGAAACTAGGAACTTTAGAACTTATGACAGTAACTGCTTCGTGTACAGGCTCCATAAAGCGATATTGCCAAACAGTAGTTCCGTCTTATTCTCATTTACTTTTGAATCAAAAAACCAATTAAAAACTGATTTATTTATATGAAGAGAGACGCCGGCAGAGACTAAGGCCCGTCTGTAGACCTACAACGGCAATGAATCCTGTACATTTGCCAACTACACTGATTGCAGTTACATTGCGTGTTTCTTTTTTTAAAAACTCACAAATGGAAGAGTATCTTTCATGTAAGTACCTCTGCAACAACAACAACAACAACGAAAAAATCCACATTAAATAACTTTGACATTGAAAGTGAACATGTTATAAAAAAAAATTGAAAGTTGATAGTTACCTTGATGAGAGATTTACGATACACGGGGACGATGGACGAATAAAAGTATTAACAACTTTTTTTTTCTTTCTTTCTTTCTAAACAAACGTCTTCAAGTGATTTTCAAGTATCATAGTAAATTTCTTTAACACATTTGATGTTGGCGGCGGCGGCGGTAAATGGTGGCGTTGAAGGCGGCAACAGCGCTACAGTGCAACATTGCAAAAGTGATGTGGTTAATTGGAGAAAAGGAAACTCTATGCGTCGATGTCTGATACCATTTGTGTATATAAAAGCAAATTTGATTTAATTGGTAGAAATGAGACTTGTTTGTGATACTCATTTAATATTAATCAATCATTTGTTGATAATTTATGTGAAGTTATTTCAAGTGTTGGACGGGCATGTCCTATAAGTAACTAATATTGAAGAAGAAAAAAATTACAATTAAGTTTCCTTGGATAATAAATTCAGGTTTTAAGTTAATTAACTTAACTTAAAAACTTGTAAGATTAATTAGGCCATTTTGTTATTGAAAGGAACTACTGATACAGATTTTTTCAAAAAATGAAAAAAACAATTCAAGTTTTTGTTTGTGGAATGTTGAAAAGTGGAGTCCTAGTATTTTGGCATTTTCTTGCGTGTATGTACATATATTTTAATAACAATACGATAGTATGGAGAAGTCCGAATAGTTAATCTTGTCAAACCTTCGTTAAAGTTATAAGGTTCTTTATATAATAACTTAATTTTTTGAGCAAGAACCTATAATCAAGTAAATATAAAAGGGAGAGGGAGAGACTTCTTAATATACAATATATTAGCATATGTACAGTGTTATCCATTATTCGGTTTCAAAAGTAAACGTAAATAAAACACATATAAAGTATTTTTTTCATGACATTTCTCTTTTATTATATTAAGTTTGAACGTTAAAATTATTTGTAAAACACTATATCATTTAAATTATCACCACACGAATTGTTGCAAGCATCGATTCTTTTGAGGTAATTTTCGATCAATTTTTGATACACATTGGGTGGCATCGCATCCATAACTTGACGAATGTTGGTTTTCAAGTGCTCAAGAGTTAAAAGTTCATCTGCATAAACACGGTCTTTCGCGTAGCCCCACAAACAAAATTCAGCGGTGTCAAATCGCATGATCTTGGTGGCCAGTTCATATCGCCACGACGAGAAGTTACGTGACCAAGAAATGTCTCTTGCAATAAAACCATATTCGCTCCAGTTGTGAGGCATGGGACTCTGTCATGTTGAAACCACATTTTATGCAAGTCATATAGCAGGCAAAAAAAAAAGTTATTATATGACCAAAACCCTACAAATTGAAGGTGACAGTCGTTCCATCGTCGTTTTCGAAGAAATATGGTCCAATCACACCTCCGGACAGAAGAGCGCACAAACAGTGACTTTTTGTGGATGTTTTGATTCTCGGAACCCCAAATATGACAATTTTGTTTATTAACACATACCCACCGAGTGAGAAATGTGCTTCGTCGAGGAAGAAAAGTTTGTTTGAAAAATCGCCGTTCACCACCTGCTGTTCAAACACCCATTCGACGTATGGAAGACGTTGTGAATGGTCAGTTGGCTCAAGTTGTTGTGTGAGCTGGACTTTACATAGATATAGGTGTAGATCCAAAATACGCCATAATATGCCTTAAGACAGATCTAATTCCTGAGAACGACGAGGAATCGACATATTTGGGTCTTCGGCAACACTTCCACTTACAGCAGCGATATTTTCAGTGGTACGAGCGAAACAATGATATGGAAAGGCCTTACAATATCCGTAACCAATCCAGTCTCTTCAAATGTCTTCACATTTTTGCCAATTGCTTACGAAGTTGGACGATTATGTAAACCATAATCTCCTCTTTTAGAACAATATGTGCCTGTGGCAGAATCACAATTTTTGTAGTAGGTTTTAACAATTTGTATGCGTTATGCGATCCATTTTCATAAATTTCAGACTTTCAACTGGAAAAAAATAGTTTGAATAACTTAGTTTGACAGATGTCGAACTCCAGCTCTATACTTTTGAAACCGCAAAATGGATAACCCGTTATAATATATTATGTAAGTGAAGGAATATAAAACCAGTACAAAATTTACTACTAAGAAAAAATTATATGATAAATTCGAAAACCATACTCAATACGGATTTTTTAATTTAGTGTATTCTTTTTAAATCATAGAACATTTTGATACTGCAAGAAATTTTGACAGAAAAACAGAATCATATCTCCTCGGAACGAAATAAATCGCTTAACGTTTCAACAATGTTAGAAAATATCGAAAGCGTATTTCCAAAGTAAAGGCTGTGTAGCCCAAACAGTGTGCGTTTGTTGAAGACGAGAATGTTGCTGCTGTAGCCGATAGTGTTTGACTCATATCACGAACTCGCAATCGATATCAAACAGCTCAACATTTCACACACTGGGCTGAAAAGAATTCTACACAAAGATTTTGGATTATTTGCTTAGAAGAAATAATTATTATTTTGTACCTTTGAGTTGAGAAAACTACACAATTCCATGTTGCAGAGTAATTTTTAGTCTAGATTTGACTTTCAAGCCATCAGCATCTAAGTTCAGAAATGTTCGGTATGTTTATCACCAACTACCTCTTGTGGATCGATTACATACCCGATTTCGCCTAAAATGCCACGAGTCGTTAAGGTGTGTTCTCCTTCTGATTTGGATATTATCAACAAAATGTACAAACGTCAAAAACTTGATTAAAGTTCCCATCATTGGGCTGGCGTTTCAATAACTTATTTATATAGTTCTTGGACAGTAAATAAAAACGTGAGTTTAAAGTACTTGTTGACATATATGTCCTTAATTTATTTACTTCACTTGAACACCGTCGTAATGTCTATGGTCTCGCACCTTTTTTAATTGCCACATGTAGGAACTATGTATATGGCAAGTCTTGTATTCATACAAAATTCCGAACTCGCAATTTTAATCAAATATGATATTACGATAAAGAGAAATCGAAAAAAGTGGGTCCCCCGATTTTTCGAAATTCGATAACTCGAAAATTGGTTATCATTTGTTTTCGAAATTTAAATATAAAATGTTTATTAAAAAGCTCTAAATAATTGCCTAATAAACATGTTTTTAAACTCAAATTAAAAGATTGTATGTATACAAAATTAATTAAAAAAAAAACCTTCTCCAACGATTTTCAAATACGATTTTTTTGTTCAATCAAATGGCTTCTTCTTTCCAACAAAAAATGAACCGTAAGACTCGTGTCTCCAGAAATGCTCATCAGTAAACCCTTGACCCCAATTTCTTTCAGTTTAGTACAGAGATTCGTTCTTTAGCCGTACTACTTGAATGCCGTAATTTAGGTCATCCCAAACCAATTGTATTAAAAACAATTAAGAAATCCAAATACTTCCAATGACTCAACTAATTGCAATAACACCACGTAAATTGACTCGGTGAGCTTCAATTTCATACTTAAAAGCATACTAAATTTTCCCTTGAAATGTAAGGATTTGTTTCCAAAAAATAAGTGACTGTTATTTTGAATTCAAAAGTTACTGATTTTTTTTTTTTTCAAATGTTGAAATAATTTGTTTGTGACTCCAATGTATTCGAACTGTAAGATATTTTTCATGGTACTAAAAAAAACAACAATACGTAAACAATACCGTTGTCTGAATGATTTATTAATGATCTATAACTTTTACAAATATTAGTTAAACTTAAATAATACATTTTTTGGTGCCTTGGTGATCCGTTTCCATATTGTCTCCTTCACTTAAATGTGGTGCTTGACATTGACGTAACTACTAGCTGACCCGTGTCCATGGTCATAGCTGTGTTCACCGTGTCCACCAAGCTCATGGTGCACAGTCACGGCTGGATGATAAGCATGACCGATATTTTTTACTACTGCATTAAATCCAGAGTGATCATCAGCTGTATATTCCACAACTCTGGTGGTGCCATCAGCTTCCTTTAGAGTGTAGCCACCTGTATTCAAGGAATACCATTTGGTTAGAAAGAAAATCCTAATTCAAGTCAATTAATTTGGTGTCAGTGCTTACCCTTGACATGGTCTCCATCACGGTGCTCCCATTGACTCTTTTGATCTCCGGTATGGGCATCTTTTACACCATAATCAAAACTGTACTTGGGGTAATGCGTAGGCTCGTAGTGCTTAATATGTGCTTCGACCGGTGCGTGTCCATGTTCCAAAACAGGAAGTATATAATTTCCATGACTAGGATGAGGAACTTCGTGTTTGGTCAAAACAGAATAACTTGTTGCTCCAAGATGATGTCCAGCCCTAACTGCTCCCAACAAGCACAAGACAATAATACTTAATGAAGAAGTCATATTCAGCTAACTATGTTCGATTCAATCGGAAGAGAAGAACTGATGCAGATTTTGAATTTTCTTCAAAGTTTTATACCATAAATGCTCCCACCGCTCGATAGCGCTGCGCTGACCGCCATCGTTGAATAGGAAACGAATGGGTGTTGAAATTTCAAAGCTGCACTTTTTTGATGCACATAAGTAGAGATACCTCTAACACTTTTTGACTAAAGCTATTCAAGCATGATAAGTGCTACATTAGCAAATATTTTATTGGTTAAAAAAATTAGTTTACCTTTTATAATAAGTTATAATGCTTCGTCATCGGCGGCGTCGGCGGCGGAGCAGGCGCAGGTCCAAAAAATTAGTATAAGAAGTCTGTTTGTTTTGTGTTGTTTCACTTTAGAATTCAACCATCAATTACATTCCAATTATATCTATGTACAAAATTAAGATTGGACGAACGCCTTTTTTCTGTTCTTCATCAGTGAAGAAACATAATTCAATGGGTTAAGTAATATTTCATAGTTTTAGTTTTTGTATAATTCAAATGCTCGACTGATTTTATTAACATTTACATAAATGAAGAGCGCGCTTGAAATTTATAATGTTTTGTTTTCAATAGCGTGTAAGATTAATAGGTATTTAAAAAATATTTGACTTACCTGTTTGTGTGTTTTGTTTTTGTTTAATTAATTCGAAATTCAACCCGAAAGACATTCAAAAAATTATATACATAGTTGCCGGCGTTAAAAATAAATAAATTAGGTGGCGCAACAGTCCGTAGAGAACCAGGGCCTAGTGACTAACAACTCTCAACCATTCCTGTGTGCGAGTACTGTTGTCAGGGATGGAGGGGACCTACAGTTTTATGCCGAATCCGAACGGCTAATTTGAGAAAGCACTTTTTCATGACAAGCATTACTCTTGGAGAATTTGTCAATTCCTCGCAAGAGGCAGTACCCGTTTTTTTTTTTTTTTTTTTTTTTTTTTAAAATTAAGGTGGCACAGGCAGGGATCGAACCCAAGACCTCTCGCATGACAGTCCAACGCACTAACTATCATGCCACGGGTACTACCAGTTGCCGGCGTTAAGATTACTTAATTACGAGTAAAATTTATATTTTTGCTTCCCATTGGAAAATATTGTAAATGACCTTATTTGTGGAATTGAGCACAGAACCGGGTCGGATGAAATGATCTTTGTGGCCAGTTCACATCACCTCTCTAATGCAGTTTTTTTTTAATGGGTAATCAACTGTGTGACTTGTAAGGAAATATGAACAAATGACGATGCGAGGCAAAAATCCACAGACGCAGGCCCAATTTCTTTTCGGAAAGTGGTCCCTGGTGATTTGGAAAAACAAAGGAATGGATAAATGACATAGCTGTTATCAAATTTAAAAATTTGAATGCTGATCAACAAATTCCAAAAAAACATGGCTAAGTACTTTACAGCAATGAAACAAGCAATTGAAATAGAAATCGCAGAATAAAGGGTGGACCAAATATAAGTTTTTTTTTAAATTCAACAAAATGTAAAATGTAAGAAAATTTTTTTTATTGTTCGAATATGACGCTGACAAATTAAAATAACATAATGTGTTACCTTATATTTACATATTTCAAGGACTAAAGTGACAATTTTAGTTATACGATTTTCTTAAGAACACTGTTGTTTAACAAGGCATGGTCCAACTATTTAATTTGAACGACTCGCAAAATATGATAGTATTGCAAGTTTCCAACAGTTTTCTAAATATGCCCTATTTAAGAGCTAACATGCAATAGTTAAGAGGGGTTTTCTGTGCGTTTCATGCAGAAATGTTAGAAATTGTGCCAGACAGTAGTCTGAAACAAAAAGCAAAAGCTGTTTTCTAAAGAAATATGTTGTAGGACTGTAACAGTTGAAATGTAGCTTTCTTATAAAAATAATATAATATGTTGCCATTTCTGTAAATTTGAAAAACGAAACATAAAATTAGATGCAGACAGCCAGAAAATGAGAAAGTTTGACAAAAAAAAATTGACCTTTTTTTCTAACAAAATAGAACAGAATTTAATATGAAGAATTGTCTGTATTTTTCTTTGGCGTATTGTCTTCTAACGCAATTTCCAGCAGTCTATTATTACTATAAGTACTATAAGTACTATAAGTACTATAAGTACTATAAGTACTATAAGTACTATAAGTACTATAAGTACTATAAGTACTATAAGTACTATAAGTACTATAAGTACTAAAAGTACTAAAAGTACTTACTCGTAGATCGGAGCTGATGCTAGAAGAAAAATTTTAAAAAATTGCTGTTTTGCTTGAACCTTTTGAAAATATTTTGATTAAAAAGTAGTTAACAAAACTTAAAAATTGGAGGAAGAAAAATGTTATGGTTCTGGAATTTAAAGAAATAGGTGCGTACATAGTTTCTCTAAAAATAAAAACAATTAAGGTAAAGAAATAACTTTGGAAGAAACTTAAGTGTGGTACTTATAAATTACAAGTAGCATAATCTCTTCCCACTTCAATTCGATAGATTCAAAGCTTTTTTTATGAAATTAATAAATATAAAACGTTCTTTATATTTTCCAATTAGAAAAGACACTTTTGCTGTTTTCGGGACATTTATGTTCTTGAAATTGATGAACAAATCACAATTCAAAAGCATCCAAAGCAAAAAAAAAGGTCCCTAGAGCCGAAATAAAATTTTTTTAGAGAGATGTCTGTGCGTGCGTGTGTACGTACGTTAGCGAAGTTCTTATATTTGTCACCTCGAATATTTTACGAACAAAAAATGGTTTTATCTCCAAAATAATTTTATTCAACAAAGAACAACGTTTTTGATATCTGGTAAAACTTTGAAAAAAATCAAACAGACAGTTTTTTTTATACAAAATAAAAACCTAAAAAAAAAACGTTTCTAAAAGTTGGTAAAAATTGATTTTGGACTCAAATATATTTTTTAAACTATATTTGTCTTATAAGAAATATAGAAATATTGTTTTAAACATTCGGTAAAATTTTGAGAAAAATCGAATTGACAATTTTTTTTACAAAAAATAAAATTAAAAAAAAAAAAAAAACATTACTAAAACTTGGTAAAAATTTATTTTCGACTCAAATATATCTTTTCAAAAACCAGAGAAATTGGCGTCAAACTTATTTCATCTTATAGAAATAATTTTGTTTTCGACAATCAGTAAATTTTTTATAAAAATCCTACAGGCAGTTTTTTCATAAAAATTAAAATCTACCAAAAATAGTACGCAAAATTGGTAAAAATTGATGTTTGGTTCTCGATATCTCGTGAATAAATGAAGGTATTGACTTCAAAATGATTTCATTCTGTGATAAATTTTCTTAGAAAATCTAATCTGTATTTGTTTATAAAAGAAATAAAAACTTTCAAAAAATGGTACTAAAATTGGTGAAAATTGTTTTTCGACTAAAAATCTTGTTAACAAAAAAAGATTTTGAAATCAAACTATTTCATCATATGCAAAATATTGTTGGTAATTTTTAGTTCATTTTTTAGAATAATTTAAACAACAACTTTTTTAACAAAACACGAAAACCTACAAATCTTTTAAGCAATACTAATCGACAGACGGGATGGGAAGTTATCAGTGTGGTTCGCATCCCAGCCTCTTTTTAAAAAATATTTTGGTCAAAAAATTGAAAATTCGAATTTACTCAAAAACAAACTAATGATTTTTTATGAAATTTTCTATATTTTTTTTCTTAACTTGGTTTCTTTTAACAAAATAAAAAATATTTTTGCATTGTTCTAAAAGGGAACCCCCAATAGAACCGTTATTATTTTATATAACGGTTCTATCAGGAATTCATGATTTTATTTTGTTAATTTTTTTTTCTCCACAAGCTTTTATATAATCAAAATGTTACATTTGTTTTTTTTTTTTCAAAATTCGATACCTCGAAAACAGGTCAACATTTCAAATATGAAATGTTTATTTATAAGTGATCTCAAAAACTGCAAACAAACAATAATTTTTGAACTAAAATTAACAATATATATACACCAAAAAGGTTATTAAAACAAACCGCAAGGATTTCCAAAAAAATCAAAGGGCATTTAAATTTTTGAAGAAAATCTTGTTTTGCAAGTATATTTTTATATCTTAGATTGCAAAAGTCCACAAAATTACTTTTTTTTAAATGCAAATCAAAATATCTGTTGCCAATAAATTGTATGGTGATTTTACAAAGTACAATTCTTTGACTTCTAGATACAATTTAAATCATTTAAGAATCTCATTAGTTATGAGTATTTATTAAGTTTTAGCAAACCTTGAGTTTAATACTTAAATTGATTTGAAAAATATATTTTGGACTTCATTTTTAGTGCGTATTTAGGATCCAAAATTTAATTTAACTGAAGCTCAAGTTATAAAATACCCGTTTTCAACATTATTTTTTTATATATTTTAAAAACTTGGTATAATAGAATTGTGTAAACAACAGACTCGTAACAGTGTAACAGAACAAAACTTACTTTTAAACCGTTTGTTTTTTTTTGTTTAAAACCATTTTAACATAAATAGTTTAGCGTTTCTTTCAGATTCTTGTAAGCCAGGTGAAATCTAACAACTTATGAAGATTTTTCGAATATCATATGAAATAATATAAATATTTCAATTGAATATTGAAAAAGGGATTATAGATTTGGGAAACCATCACAATTTTATTGAGAGAAGCTACTTCATACATTTTTATAGCCTCAAAAAACCTTATATAAGTGTTTTTTTTTCGAATTTTAAAAATCTATTTCTCTGACGTGATACAATGATTTTGAAGTCAGATTTGAATTAAGGCCATCAAAACCCATTAGAAGAGTGCAATTTTATTGCCAAGAAAAAAACATTGTTACAGGATACAGTATCAAGATCGTGCAATTCAGCTAGAAAACAGAGTCTTAACTTCGACTATAATTTGTCACATCGCAAAACAACGGTATCCAATCTTTTTGCGGTTGAAATTTAAGTTCACCCTGTGAATAATGTAAATGAAATCATAAGAGGACAATCCCATACAATACAAATTGAAAAGGGCAAACAGAAAAAAACACCCCAACAAGCGATTTTCATCACTCACTTAATTAACATGCTTCTCCCAGGGTTGAAACCACAAAATGTCTGCCGGATATGGGGTTAGTACTTAACACTTTCACACGATACGAAACTGTTGCTATACTGTTGGCCCTTTAATTACATACATATTGAATATTTGACAGACCATTTAATGACAAAACTCGATGAAATGAGGAAAATATATATGTATATACGAGAATCTTTTGATACAAAATAAAAGAGGGCAACGGCAGCATTGGTGGTGGCGCGGCGGCAGCGCTTAATTATTTTGTAATTGCTTATCTCTGGATAGCAATCAATCAGCAGCTTTTACAAACTATCGTCAAGTGCAAGGAAAAATGCTTTCGTCATTCTTGTTTTAATTTTGTTTTGCTGAAGTACATATACATATATATCTTCTCGTTTGTGTATGTATTTGTGTGCGTTCAAGTTCTTCATCGTCTCGTCAATCACTTTCTGTAATCGATAATTTGCTTTACGGTCGAAGAGGTTAAAATATATTTGAAGGGAGTTTTAAATGGGGTTTGATAAATTGCTAAGCGAATATAAATTAATCTTATTTTAAAGCTTGTGATATTGAGTCGGCAGTCGATAGTCGGTAGTAGGTACGGTATACTACTTAGAGATTAAAATGTTGAATGAGAAGATCAATATGTTGTCTGATTTTGATGTTATCATTTTTTGTGAGATTCTTAAAAGTTTACAATTGATTCAAATTGTTTCTTTTTACATCACTACGACTAGTTTTAGCTGCTGGGATACTTAATGGCAGTAAAAGAGGAAAATGTTAGAAGGAAGTCGTGTTCGTGGGTCATAAGTGGGTTCTTACCGATTAAGGTATCAATGTTCTTAACTTGTTACTTACATTAAAATAAAACTTTAACGACATGACATTAACAATCTTTCAATAGGCACTCTCGAACTTTGACAGTTGACAGTCGCCATGGCCATACTGTTGAAACAACATGTGTCAAATGGCATTATTAAATTTGTTTTTCCAAATCACTGTGGATGAATATGCATGTGGACAGTGTTTATAGACAAATTAAGATATTGGTTTAGAAACCATCAAACAATACCTGTGCGTTGACTGACACTTACGAAAATCAAAATTCTTTAAAAAACAGCAACGATGTCTGATTCAGTCGATTTCATGGCGCTTACAAGGAATCGATTTTTCAAAAAACAATTTTCTATGACTTGCGTCCATATACTTGAACCTGTCTAAAAGAAACCCATAGATCAGTTGGAAATCCAGCATAATAATTTGTATTAATTACTTATTTAAGTTGACGCTACAGTCCGGGACGGACCTGGGCCTGAACCAACATACGTCTCCAGCCAGTTCGGCCCTTAGCTAGATATCTTTAGTTTCGCACGCCAATTTGGTTAAGGTCCTCTCCAACCTGCGTGTGCCACTTCAGGTCTTCTTCTACTGTGCCGTCCCTCAGGATTGGATTCGAAGACCTTCCGGGCAGGAGTGTTGATGTCCATTCGTTGGACTTTTATTCTTTTGACCAGATCAGTGTCACTGTACAGCCCGTACAGTTGGTCGTTAAATCTTCTCCTCCACTTTCCATCTATGCAGACAGGACCAAAAATCACCCGAAGAATTTTTCATTCGAAGCATCTAAAGACGTTCTCATCTTTCTTTGACAAGGACCATGCCTCAGCGCTATAAATGAGAACTGGGATGATGATTGTCTTATAGATGGTGCCTTAAGATGCTCGAGAGAAGACTTCAACGCTCAACTTGATACTAAGTTCAATAAGAAGCAGGGATTTGCAAGAGTTATTCTCCGGTTGATTTCAGCGCTGGTGTCGTTGTCTGAATTTATAGCGTTGCCTATGAAGACCTTCTTAACTATCTCAAAGTTATAGCTGTCCATGGTGAAGCTTTGTCCAAGATGTCGTCGTTCCATGTTCTTTTTTGGTAACAGCATGTACTTGGTCTTGCCCTCAAGGACCCATTTTCTTTCGTCGCAATGCTCAAAAACGCACCGCTGACAACAAGTTTTGATCTTTTTATCTTTAAAATTTTGTCAATATCATCGGAGAATCCAAGTAATTGAACGGACTTTTGAAAGATTGCGTTTCTAGTGTTGACGATTGAGTTTTGCACAATTCTTTCCAAAACGATGTTGAAGAAGTCGCTTGTCAGTGCATTGCCTTGTCTAAAAATCTTTTCGATATCAAAAACATCGGTGAGATCTTTTCTGACCTTGACAAATTATCGCTATTATGCATTAACGCACAAGTTTGACAGGGATGCCAAAACTCATCATATTTAATTTTCTTTGGTGAATTCAATTTATCGATCAGTGACTACATGAGATTCCAAAACGTTCCATACAAATAAGCACTGTTTGTTAAGGATTTCCTTGAGAAGAGCTCATAGAAAGACCTTTATCATTTATGACATGGAGTTATAAGGTTAGGTTAAAGTGGCTTTCCGTGATGGATTAGGACACACTTAGACCAGTTCGCCCATTGTGATACCACATGAATCTTGAGGCTTTCTTCTAAGCTCAATGAAACTAGTTTGATTCCCTTATGAAACGTGAGAGGCTGATTATGTTAATATGATTTAGATAGTTTAGATAGTTATAGAAGAATTCCCCTAGAGCGGGGCATGTACAGAGAAGGTGAAGAACTGTTTCCTGCTCTTCCTTATCCATGAAACTTCTGCAAAAGTCATTTAAGAATACGCCTTGCCGCGTGGCGTGCTTTCCTATTAAACAGTTCCCGTTTATGACACCGATTATGGAGCTAATATGCAATCTGTTAAGGGATAGCAAGCACCTTGATCGCTTTAAATCTAGTGTAGGCCAGATGTTTCTGGACCTGACACGTGGTGATGCTGTTCCACCTGGTGTTTGCCTCCTTCATAGCGTCCTGCATAAGCAATAGCTTACTTGTAGCAATTGGTATGCCAGCATTTGCCAAACGTGGTAGAATGGGTTGTACTGTACCGTTCGTGGCGAGTTCATCTGTCTTACAGTTACCTGGAATGTCTCTATGGCCCGGCACCGAGCAAAGGTGAATATTAAACTGTTGTGCCATCGCCATTAGAAATGATCCACAGTTATGGACTGTTATAGAGTTTGTAGAGACAGAGTCCAAAGATTTGATGTTGATATCACGTTTTCTCTAAGCCAGGACAAGACTTCTTTTATCGCCAGTTATAAAGTCAATGCTAAAATCAAAAGGTCTGAAATATCTGCATAGTTAAATGAATCGACTATAAATTTTGACTAAAAAACCTCAGGAAATATGTGTGACATCAAATAACATTCCCTGCAAAAACCACATTAACTTTTAACCATTCTTGTGTGAAGTTCTTTGATGCCAACATCGTGCAACTTTGTATTCCCATTATCTTTATCTATACATCAATTAACATTTCAACAACAACCAAAAACAGAGGAATGAGAAATAACTTTTTTTAAACATCACCCCCCGCCCACCCCAAACACGAGGTTCATTATGGTCTCAGAAAAAGAAGACAACAGAAAAATAAAAAAATCCATGTCGTCGTCTTTAGGTATAGCTTATTATGATTACTTGCCAGGTCTAAATTCGTATAGCTCGTAGGGTTTTTGATTTTGTCAATTTAATTCAATTTTAAGTGATTTCGAAATCACTGACACATTCCTAATCCATATTTGTCTCTTTGGTTAATCTAATTTCGAATGATTTATCGCCGTTTATCAGAGGTAAGGCTAAGGGTAACTTTATCATCCCGAATTCGAATCCGAAGAAAGTCAAAACCTCTCTCTTTGCTGTAAACAAAATCAAATGGTATTTACCTTGTTCGAAGCGTCTTCACCTGAGGCGCCAGGGGTGTCGGTCTTCGCCGCCAGTCCCTCTTCAGTCCCTTGTTTTTCCGAAATCCTTATGGATCAAAGAGGTGTCCCGCTTTTCTAGTCAACTCTGTTTATATGTATTTGTAGGATTGGTATAAGGTGTAAGTGAGTTTGTGTAGGTATGTGTGTCTATGATTGTATCTGTGTATTTAATTCACCGAGCAATGTTCGTATTGGAATATTTATGATTGTACATAATTTAGCAAACAGAAATCAATCGATTCCACTCGTTAAATCCGTTTACCTCTGAATACCTGGAGGTAAACATTTATGCTCCCCGTCCTCACACTTCACCTCCACCACCACCACCAATACCACCGCCCGCACCCTCCGCCCGCACCCTCCGCCCAATATGCTCTAGCTGATGATTCACCAAACGAAGCAGAACATTCGCTTTGGAGTCTCTCAACCAACAACGTGAGGATGCGGACTGGCTCTGGATCTAAAGAAGATGATGACGGTGGTGCTGGAGTTGGGTATACTATATACTGCTACATAGTGGATCAATGGTGATGTGTCGTTGTCGGCGAGTCGTCATCATCATCGCCAGTGTTGTTGAATGCTGAATATGAATAAACATCAATCAGGTCAACAGGAAACTGAACAGATTTCGCAAATTGCACTTTGCTGAAAATCAATCAATTAGTGAACAAAGCGGTCGGTGATGACGATGAAGCGAAGAGCGACGAGCGACGCACGGTGAGTCAGACACCCCCTGGAGCCTTATACGTAAAATAGGTATGGATATATAAAAGAAAGAATTTTAAAACGATTTACAACAACAAAACAAACCAATTCCCCAAAGAGGAGAGCGGGATTTTGGAGTAGGTCCCTACTTTTGTAACATAAGGGTTGCGATTTATAGGTTCCCCAGAAATAAAGGACCCATCCACAGTCCACACGCCCTCCACCCACAATCGTCCGCCCCAATCTTTCCAAAACACAATGAAGGATTTCGATAAGGTAATTTATGTCCAGCAATTGAGTACAATTTTATAACGGAACGGATGCGAAACGAAGGCTTGCTGCTAGCTTGGGATAGGATTGGGACGAAGGCAATCACACATACGCCACACATGGTGTACGGTACGCGCTTGCCGCTCCTTTAAATTGCTGATGCTGACACTTAAGCGTTCTATTATGCTTTCGCCATAATTTTATGGGCTTGACTGTCGTATTCATAGTCGATAAAGATCCTTTATTGTGCGGGCGGGCGTACAAGCGTACGAGCGTACAAGCGTAAAGGCGTGCGGGCGTGTAGGTGTGGGTGTGGTCCACAAAATTATGTCGGGTAAATAAACCAAATTCAAATGAGTAGTGTGAAATTATTATACGACCCAAGTCGAGTATATGTTTATTATATGTTTGGTGGCTCTCCTACTCCTCCTTAGGTCCTCAATTGGCTCATATGGTGGACTTAAAGGTTTTGTCATAAAGCATTTTCCCAGCTCTACATTATACGAGTAGGTACCTATAGAATTTTATGAGAAAACATATTTTGATAAATGGTTGATAAATTTGTGTTATTTTTGTAGAACTGATGGGAGCACGTATAGGGTTGAATTGTACGAGTGAAGTATAGGGAAAGAAGAGGGAACTTATAGGTTTAAGTTATTCCATGATGGACTGCCGCCACCATTTGTTTTTTTTTTTTATTTTGTTAGGGTTCTTTTTTTAAATTAAGGGTGTTCTCTTGTATATGTACATATGTAGGTAGTATTAAACACGATGAGTAATGTTGATGGGTTTGTTTTGAGGTTAAAAGGAAAATGAATTGACTTGTTATGCTTCATTTCATTCAAAAGGAAAATATTTGGATGATAATTTAGTTTGATAAATGTTTTATTATTTTTACCATGTGTAATATTTGTTGGGGTTTATATATAAAAAGGTTTAATACATTTTGTGAAGCTTTTTTTTTTTTTTGAGTAACAAGGAATAAGTAATGTATGAAAACGTTTAAATGTCAAGGCAATTTGATTTGATGAAAACACTTTAATCATTTACATTTGAAAAGTAAATATATAAACAGATACGTATGAGTATAGTATAGGTAATCAAATAGGTACAAAATTAATAGAAATGCAAATATCAATCATTATTTTTTTTATTTAGAGGCGCAATATTTATTTTTAAGTGAATGAGAAAGAAAATGTTGAAAATGTGTCTTTCATTAAGAGAATATTATCTTAAAATTTTAATAACACAAAGTGTATTTGAGATATTTTGTTATTAATTTGAAAATCTACCTATGCCTTTATTTATTATTATGAGAGACCCCATAAGGTCGAATTGGTGAAAAAATTTCAATGTGGCTTGAGATATGATGAAAATGGTTTTTCGATTAAAATAAAAGTCGGTAAACAACTGCTCCAGCAGAGTCACGTTCATTGTCTATGATCGTTTACCTTCAACTTCTGGATCAGTTTAATTGAACCGTATGAGCTGATTTATGAACTGTGCTGAAATTTCAACTTCTTAAATGTATTTATTTTTTAAAACAGAGTACGAAATTATTACTTATGTGGCAGATTCAGCCAAATAAAGGGGTTTTCAACAGGGACGCTACAAAAGTAGAGCGATAGGGACAGCAAACGACGCCATATTTTTAGCCGCTCTTTTTACATTTCTCTTCAGTAAAGTTTGCCATTTCATGATGGAAAGATATACGAGAGAACAACGAGTTGAAATTATTAAAATTTACTACCGAAATTCGGAGTCAGAGGCCTCAACGTTTAGAGCGCTACTGCCAATTTATGGTCGTCATAATCGTCCTAACCGATCAACAATTGAGCGTCTATAGTGAAGAAAATTGAATCCACAGGCACAGTACAAAATGTTCTCGTACCAGTGAGAAAAAGAAGTGCCCGAAGTGTGGTGAATATTGCTGCCGCTGAGGCTTCAGTTGCAGAAAGCCCAAATGTGTCTCTCACACGTCGTTCTCAAGTGATGAGCATCTCTGTGACGTCGTTGTGGCGAATTTTGCGAAAAGATCTTGGCCTACATCCTTACAAGATTAAATTGACGCAAGAACTAAAGCCACTTGACCACCAGAAGTGTTCGTGAATTGGGCTGAGCAACAACTTGAAAATGATTCGGATTTTCATCGAAAAATCATCTTCAGCGATGAGGCTCATTTATGGCTGAATGGTTTCGTCGATAAACAAAATATGCGGTATTGGTCAGGCAGCAATCCACACGTACTCCATGAGTCATCATTGCATCCCGAAAAAAATTACGGTTTTGTGTCGTTTATGGCGGCGTCGTTGGGCCGTACTTCTTCCGTGATGATGAAGACCAGCACGTTACTGTGAATGAGGATCGCTACCGTTCAATGATAACTGAATATTTTTGGCCCCAATTGGATGATATGGACTTGGGGGATATGTGGTTTCAACAGGACGGCGCCACAAGCCACACAGCGAATTACACAATGAATTTTTTGGAAACCAAATTTGGAGAACGTGTTATCTCCCGAAATGGTCCAGTCGCTTGGCCGCCTCGGTCGTGCGATTTCACGCCGTTAGACTATTACCTTTAGGGCTACGTCGAGTATATGGTCTAATGCCAACAAGCCAGCGACGATCGATTAACTTCGTACGAATATCGAACGTGAAATTGCAGCAATATCGGCCGAGTTGTGCTTGAAAACCGTCGAAAATTGGGTTCAGTGTGTGGACTTCTGTAAGCGTGCCCGTGGTTGCCATGCAAAAGAAATCCAGTTTCAGGAATAAAGAATTTCATTGTTTTATTTAAAAAAAACTTTTGTAGCGCTCTTATTGAAAAGGACGATACCTTTGTCAGTTCTTAGACTGAAACTTTAACAGTATTTTTCATGTAAAAATGGTTGCAGTTTCTGAAACTGCAAATAATCTTACCACGCGTGAAATAGTCATATAGTTTAGACATGCTATATTGCTTGATTTATAAATTGGAACAAATCTGGGACCTGAAGTCAAAACATATTGGGATTTGAGATATCTTAGCGTTCTTATTTCGCAAAACAAATTTGCACACACAAATCATCGGTTATTTTGATACTGTTAGCTGATGTGTCCGTTTGAAATTTGGACTTGAAATCAGTATCTTAATGCTGCAGTAAAATATAAGTCGCTTTGCTCTTATACAACGTT
Source organism: Eupeodes luniger (assembly GCA_951509635.1). NCBI lineage: Eukaryota > Metazoa > Arthropoda > Insecta > Diptera > Syrphidae > Eupeodes > Eupeodes luniger. The sequence goes on along the minus strand of OX608074.1, from coordinate 43,508,549 downwards.
GGTAAATATTGCACACTTTTTCAAAAGTGGGTGATGTTTAGGACAACAGTAACAGAGAGCGTGAGACTCAATTCGCGAACATTAACTCGAAAACTATCTCAATAGCTCATCATTTCACGTAGTAGAGTGAGGACAATTCTCCTCAATAGTTTGGTACGGATGGTAAAATGGGCGCAGGGACATAAGTCCCCGGGACATAAGTCCCGAATTTCTTTTTCGGGACTTATGTCCCATTTTGATGGGTCATAAGTCCCGAATTCGATTTGGGGCTAATGTCCCACCTTACTGAGACATAAGTCCTGAATTTTTTAGCCAAAAATGGGACATGAGTCCCGAATGAAACAAAAACAATTTGTGATACAACGGAGTTGCGTGAGCGGGTGTGACCCCGAAAAAGGGAGTTAAAATCCTGAGAACCCGCGAAGCGGGCCACCCACAGGTGCTTTTATTCAAAAAAGCTGTTGATATTGGCGCCTGCCTGGCGACTTTACATACCCTAAGCGGAGCAACGGAGTTGCGTGAGCGGGTGTGAACCCCGAAAAGTGGAGTTTAAATCCTTAGATCCCGCGAAGCGGGCCACCCACAGGTGCTTTTATTGAAAGAAGTTGTATGTAAAGTCGTCAGGCAGGCGCCTATATCAACAACTTCTTTCAATAAAAGCACCTGTGGGTGGCCCGCTTCGCGGGTTCTCAGGATTTTAACTCCCTTTTTCGGGGTCACAACCGCTCACGCAACTCCGTTGCTCCGCTTAGGGTATGTAAAGTCGCCAGGCAGGCGACAATATCAACAGCTTTTTTGAATAAAAGCACCTGTGGGTGGCCCGCTTCGCGGGATCTCAGGATTTAAACTCCACTTTTCGGGGTTCACACCCACTCACGCAACTCCGTTGCTCCGCTTAGGGTATGTAAAGTCGCCAGGCAGGCGCCAATATCAACAGCTTTTTTGAATAAAAGCATCATCTCAGGTGATGAAGATAAAGTGTGAAAGTGACATAAGACCAAATTGGCCTTAAGTCACTTTGGAAAGCGACATAAGGCCAACCGTTGAAATTTGGCCTTATGACGCTTTCGAAAAGTGACATTAGGCCAAATTCTAAAATTTGGTCTTATGTCACTTGCCCTTATGTCACGGCACCGTGGGACATAAGTCCCGAAATATTTTTTCAGGAATTACGTCTCAGTAGGGTGGGACATAAATCCCGAATCGAATTCGGGACTTGTGACCCAGCAAAGTGGGACATAAGTCCCGAAAAAGAAATTCGGGACTTGTGTCCCGGGGACTTATGTCCCTGCGCCGGTAAAATGCTAGTAACAATGGACCTTTTTTCTTCAAAAATTTGGCTCGGAACAGCGTTTTTGCCATGAATACCATGTTAACCCACAACTTCTGATTAATAAAGGTTTCCACAAAGCACATGACAGAGTCAATCTTTAACTCACTAAATTCACTAATTCGTTATCAGCTGTTTTTGCGCGAGTCAATTGAATCTGCGATTTGATCAATTTCAAAACACTTAAGACTAGTATAGTCCAACCAATCCAGTTAGCTACAACCCACAATTTTGAAAAGATATTACAAATTTAAAGTATATCCATTCGAGGCAGCCACTTGAACAAAAACGTGTTTTTTAATTAATGTTTGCTGCTACTAAAATAGCATAATACATATATAATTTTGTTTATTTTATTGCACATTTAAAAAAAAAAGAGGCTGCGATGCGACCCACACTGATAACTTCCCATTCCGTCTGCCGATTTGTCTTGCTTAAGAGTTTGTAGGTTTTCGTGTTGTGTTAAAAAAGTTTGTATTTCTTATATAAACAAATACAAATTGGATGACTGAAATTAATTTGCGAGATATCGAGAACCGAACATCAATTTTTACCAAATTTGCGTACTAGTTTTTGTAGATTTTATTTTTTTAATGAAAAAACGGACTGTCGGATTCTTATGAAAAAATTACTGAAAAAATTACTATCGAAAACAATATTTTCTGTGAGATAAAATAAATTCGAAGCCAATATTTTTCATTTGTGAAAAAGATATTTGAGTGGACAGTAAATTTTTACCAAGTTTTAGTATTGTTTTTTTTGTATGTTTTTATTTTTGTAAAAAAACTGCCGATTCGATTTTTCTCAAAATGTAATCGAATGTTGCAAACAATATTTTTTGAAAGATAAAAGTAGTTTAAAGCCAAAATCTCAAAGCTTGAAAAAAAACTGTCAATTCGACTTTTTTTCACAATTTTACTGAATGTTGACAACAATATTTTTCATAAGTTAAAATTAGTTGGAAGCCATAGTCTCAAATTTTTTAAACGATATTTGAGTCGAAAATCAATTTTTACCAACTTTTGTTAAAGTTTTTGTAGGTTTTTATTTTTTTTTTAACTCTCAATTCGATTTTTCTAAAAAAAATTACCGAATGTTGAAAACAATATTTTTTTAAAGATAAAATTAGTTTAAATCCAATATCTATAAGTTTTGAAAAGATATTGGAGTCGAAAATCAAATTTTACCAACTTTTGTTCAGTTTTTAATTTTTTGTAAAAAAATTGTCAATTGGATTTTTCTTAAAATGTTATCAGATGTTGAAAACGTTATTCTTCGTTGCACAAAATTGTGTTGGAGATAAAATCATTTTTTGTTCGTAAATTTTTCGAGGTGACAAATATTTTTTTTCAGTTTTTTTTTTTGATTTATAAAAAACACCGCTAATTGGAATTTTTTCCAAAAATATATTTGTTTGGTATCACGTTACATATATAATATAAAATTTAATTCAAGTCTCTAGCGTTATTGGTTCATGAGATATTTAGGGTTAACCAAAATTTTCACCTTTTTTTCAAATTGCTATGGTAAAAAAACCACAAACTCAATTTTCTTGAGAGCCTTTCTGCATTTTTCTGCATTATTATTTGTAATACAAAATTTATTTGAAGTCGATATCACTACTGGTTCTTGAGCTATGGAGGACGAAAAAACGTTACGAACGTACGGGCGTACGAACGTCGACTCTAGGGATCTTGAAATGTCGAGAAATGTCAAAATTTTAAATTCGAAAAATCGGACCGATTACAATAACTTCCTATGGGAAGTTAATAATCTTTGATTTGACCCACCCTTTACTTACTCGACCAAAAAAATTATTCTCATCTCTACATTTTTATTGATATACCCACTTTTCCAAAAGTGTGTATAGCCAAGTTTTGAAGGATAACTAGCTAAAAACACGAAAAGAAGGCAACTTTTAACTCCCCTTAAGTTATCCTTTCAAATTTGTATTCTATATCCTGAGGAGCACAAAGGATCCACTGAGATACGATTAAGAGGTATTTAAGGTTCTAAGAATATGAACATTCATGATGGATGATTTTATAATAGTTTAAATAAATCAAACATAAAAGAGAACACCTACATACATAACTGTGTCCTTATATTGCAGATCACCACAACTATACTCCTACCTACATATATATTTAATCCTAAAATCCAAGGCAACTATTTATCATTGTTTTGTTGATGCTTTTTAAGCCATCAGAATAAATGAAATTAATTGAACATTTTTCGAGTGATGGTTCGTTGTTATAGCCCATCAGTAGTCTAAGGATAAGATTACTATTGATACATTATTATATTTCCAAATAAACCCCCAACAGTCAATAACAACAGATAATAGCATAAGTTGAGTCCTATTGTCCAGTCCAGTCCGTCCATGATGTTGTTTTCACTATGCTATTGAGTTATTCACACGATTAATTCCGCATCAAATGAAAAATATCCTGAAACAATTCTTTTACTATATTTATATCCGTAGTCCGTACCAATCAATTTATCTTCTGTCTACTCTCGACTCGACTCGTGTATAGAAACTTCTTTCATGCCGGCTGCTGGGCTATTAATTAGACATAAGTTTCAAAAGGCAAACATAAAATGACATACGGATTCAGTCTTTAAGCTCGATCAATAACCAATAGAACGTCTAACCTTCGATGACACAATGTATAAGATGATTCTTGTATAGGTACGAAGTAAATAACACAAAACTCATATATGTACGTATAAGACTGATGAATTTCCCCTTAGCTCTACACAAAGTGTAGGTAGGTACTTTTAGTTCAAAATGAACGTTATAATACGACACCTCAAGAAAATTTATCGTTTTCATCCCTCACTGAACAAACAAATTTAAGGGTTACTATGAAATCCCCCAGCGCCAGCCAGCCAGCGATGCCAACCGATGATGAGGACGAGGTAAGGAAATAAGGAAAAGGGAGGAGACCCAAGACCATCTAAAGCTTGAGGAGCTGGAGCTGGAACTGTAAAAATGTAGCTGAAGTTGAAGGAGAAACAGAAGCAGGAGTAGGAGCAGGAGTTTTGGAGCACACATAACGAGTTGGTTAGCTTGAAGTTATATCCTTCCATAACCGATTTTCTTTTCCTGAAAAATTACCCAACCGTATTGAAGGATCAGGATATGTTGAAGATAAAAGTTTATTGAAGCAAAATGCATTTTGGTTGGTCTGGGTGCTTTTGCTTGCTACTGCTTCCATCATCAACTACTATTAAGGCACGGACGGTTTTGTTCTATTTTATTATACATTCGATATTCGCATCGCAACTTCTAGATCTAGGTATTGCATCAACCAAACCCACCGTCCTCACTCTACTTATGACTGAACTTGCCACAAGCACACAGACAAGAGACTTATTAATGAGTTATTGTGTCAGGCAGCAATAGCACGGATGTCCTTGTGTTTCCAACTTTATATCCCACGAAAAAAACAAAATTAAAAGAGAAAGGGTTAACTCCTTCCTAGCTGTTGCTTTTTTTCTACTATTAGCCTTTCAGTGACTTTCTTGGAAAAACTCACATCAAGCGGCTAATTATTGTATAACTCACACAAGTGTTGTCCTTCACGGTTGACACGACTTGTAGACAGAAAAGATATGAAGCACTTACCGCCATCGCCATCGTAGTCTCATAGCTACCATAACAGTTCCAGCTTAAGAATCCCCATTTCACCTAACTAGCTGTGGCTGTGGCTGTGCAAACTGCACAAGGAAACTTTCCATTAAAACGAACTTCAAAAATTAACACAAAATTGAACAAGTTGAAGGCATTAAAAGTTCGATTCCCTAATTCTTCAAGATTGTACTTGAAGTTTATGCTGCTTATTTTTATGGTTTTCTTCTCTTTTTTTTCCGTTGGTGTGTTTCTTGTTTGTGCGGTGCTGCTCATAGCATTTCTTCTTTTTCGTGATTTGTAGGTATGTACTTATTCCTTAAGTTGGTGCAAACTTTTTTGTCCATCTTTGTCGTCCTTAGGACAGGAGTCGAAGCCAAAGCTGAAGCTGAAACTGGGTAGAATAAGCAGAACCCTATATAGGCAAGGCAAGGCAAGTCAAGCTCCTATCGCGGTAAAGAAGATTGAAGTGGTTAGAGGAAAAGGAGGGGGGAAATAAGGACAACGAAAAAAAAAAACTATAAGAGGAGAGTAATCTTCAAATGCTACTTGACTGGTAGATTTTTCAAAGCTAATTTTACAGCTTTTAGATCGTAAAGTTAAGGATTAAAAAGCTTTATGGTCATGGTTGTGCTGCTGTCGAAAGAAAATTAAAATGGCATGATGCATCTACATCTGCACACAGTCAGTGGTGGTGGTGGATGTTTGAGTAGTTGTGGTGCAATACATATTAAATATGTATGTATAAATGAAAACAAGATCCTGTTAAGGGACGAAATTAAATTATCGTATTTTAGTGCAGGACCTATACAATATAAAGTAGGTATAGCAAAAGGATTTGGCTATGTTGGAAAAAAGCCAGAGAAGAATCAGAGAGTTGGTTCGCTTCGCACCATCATCATAGGCCAAGTCAAGCCAGCCAAGCAGTCAGCCAGGGCCAGCCAGTCAGCTAGGCTAAAGGCGAAGGCCAATATTGTTGAAACGGAACGAAACGAGGCGAGGTGAGGCAAGGCAAATCGAGGCAGGCAAAGCAAAGAGAGAGAGAGGAGAAGCGGACTTAAAATCCCACATCAGGCGGGAAGTGGAGAGCTAGAAGCAAGAAGCAAGAAGAAAAAGAAGCAGTCTTTTCCATCAGTGGTCACAGTGAATGTGAGAAATTCGCATTTAAATCTAAGAGAATATAATTTTCATATAAACTGCAATGGGAATGGACAAGTTTAAAATATTTATGAATAAAAGTTGACCTCTTTTGAATAAATTGTTAGGAGAGCTCTGTTCTGTTCTGTTTCTGTTCTGCTGCTCTGGTGGACTCCGGGACGTAACGTATACAAAAACTTGAAAGTTCCTTGCAGCTTCCACTTGGCTGGCTCTGGGGCTCTATGGTTCTATGGCTCTATGGCTTGGTTTGGTTTGGCTCTTGCTCTAGCGTTGACTGGCATGACTGGCTGGCTGGCTTGCTGGGTGTTATAGGTACCTATGGTATAGTGCTATGATGGTGTTTTCTTCTCTTTGTACAGTAGTTAGGTTGATGATATTTTCTTCTTTTTTATTTTTATTTTAATTTTATTTCTTATTATTTGTATGCTGCATGGGTGTCGTTTTCTCGTATTTTACTTAAGCCGGAGGTACTTTGCACTTACTTTTAGCATATTTAATGAAAAAATCTGGGTGAAGTTTGTCGTTGGTTAAGAGAGAGATTTTGTTCTTATTTATACATTTAAAAGTGAATACATATAGAATTTAAATAATACAATATGGCAAACAGAAAATAGGCTTTACTAGAAAAGATATAACAAAGTCATCCACTCCCGTTCTCCCCTCAGCTCGACACTTTTGTGATATTAAATGGTAATATGTGTGTAACCTTTTGTAATATTAAGGTGTAAAAGAAGTCTTTCAAAAGTACATACATACTCGTAGTTACGGAATACTGTTGTGTTGTTTGTGCATCGAAATGGATAAACAGACAATTTAATTTTAAAAAGTGTCATCGGCCATGAAAAATATAGAAATAATGTATGTATGTACATTTTATGTAAATATATGTTAAGAAATATGGTTATCTAAATAGAAGCGTGCTAAGTGGTTTTCATGTTTCTGAACAAAATTGTATGTATTGAATTTTGCATTTCAAAATATAGTGAATTAAAAATACTGTAGATATAACAAAATATTGTACCAAGAAAACACTGTTTTTCATAACACTGTATCTCAATGGTCTTTAACATTGAATACTGTATCCTTAAGTAGCGCAATTTTGCAGGTTTTTTTATCATTCTTTCGAAAATAATCCCGGGAATGAGAATTTTTATCCCGAACAGGGTTAAAAGCATCTGACTTAAAGAAAACGCATGGTTTGATGCGAGCTGTAAGGAGGTTATTAGGCCAAAGAAGTAAGTTTCCGTTGCTATAAAGCCAACCCTACTGAGAAAAGCCGGAAAAAGTTCAAACAAGCCAGGAAGGTCTGCAACGCCCATATTCGACGGACCAAATTTTTACATGACCAAAAATTACGGCAAAAAATACTGCAATGTCCCAAAGGCAGTAAAAATTGTTGGGCATTTGTAAAAAACATGAGAAATTCTTCCTCTTCCTCGGTTCCTACGCTCGTTGTCAATGACACTCCTTTTGTTAGCTCTTTAGAGAAAGCTAATCTCTCCTTACAGATCTAAACACACATAAATCCACTAGTCCGGATGGTATCCCCGCTATTGTTCTGAAGTGGTGTTCTTCAACGCTGGCAAAACCACTGCGTAAGCTTTTTCATCTGCCCTACTCCTCAGGTCTCGTTCCGAGCGGATGGAAAACTGCATTTGTCCAGCCCATCCCCAAAAAAGGCGAATCTTCCTCACCCTATAATTACTGACCGATTGCACTTACGTCCCTTCTATCCAAGGTCATGGAAATGCTTATTGATTATCAACTTAAAAAATATCTTGAAGATCGAAAGCTTCTTAATGACCGTCAATACGGCTTTCGAAGCAATAGGTCCACTGGTGATCTCATGGTTCATATCACCGAACAGTTTTACATCGCTTTGGAGCAAGTAAGATTATTGCACTTGATATTTCAAAAGCATTTGATAGGGTTTGGCATCAGGCTCTCTTATCGAAAATGCGTGCTTTCGGTTTTCATGAATCCCTTCTTCATTGGATTAGTAATTACCTTTCGGAACGTTCAATATAAGTAGTATTGGATGGATTCAAGTCTGAAAACCATAAAATAAATACTGGTGTGCCCCAGGGCTCTGTTCTATCTCCAACACTCTTTCTCATTTTTATAAATGGTCTCCTGTCTGCAACTTCTAATCCAATACATTGTTTCACTGACGATAGTACTCTTAGCTTTTCATATTCGTTTTCAGACTCACATCCCTCTTCTTCGGATGTGGAACTGCAACGATAAAATATGATAAGCTCATTAAATTCCGAACTAAACAGCATTGTACAATGGCGATTAAAAAACCGCGTGGAATTTAATGTTTCGAAAACCCAATGCTGTCTTGTATCGTTAAAGTGATAGCACTTGCATCAATGAGACTGAACATCTCGATATTCTCGGTATGTGTGTCACCAACCAGCTCTTGTGGAACGATCACATAAGCGATGTCGCCAAAAATGCCGCAAGGTGTTTGGGTATAACTCCCATCTCTGGGCTGGTGCTCCTGCAACTTACTTAAGCATCTTGGATAGTATTGAACGTAGTGCATTTAAATTGATAGGTGATAATATCATCATAAGTTCATTTACTTCGCTTAAGCATCGTCGCAAGGTTTCTTGTCTGACCGTATTTTAACGGTTTATGCTCTAGTGACATAGCCAGCTGCATTCCTCCCCTTAAACAGTTCAACCGTAATACTCGCGCTTCTTTGAATGCTCATCAGTATACCCTCGAGTCCAACTTCGGCCGTACTGTCAAATACAGATATTCGTTCTTTAGCCGTACTACGCGAATGTGGAACGCCTTACCACACTCTGTCTTTCCTAGTCATTGCAATATTCAGCAATTTTAAACTAGTGTGCACCGACATCTCCTCTTCCTAGTGCTCACACTGTGCTCTGCTTAATAAGGGTAGTAATATTCCTTGAGTGCGTGTTTATTAGAAAAAAAAGAGCTCGATTTAGATGTACTGATAACCAGGACACATTTAAACATCATAGATAAGTAGATTTAATATTAAAATAACATTGTATGCATACAACTAGCTTTAGAATTACATCTATTTATTTACAAAAACAGTTACGAAAAATAACAAATAAGTCAAATATATAAAATGTTTCCAACCTTTATGCAACTTCAAATATCCACATCGATTGTATTTTAAGAAAAATTACATCATGTAAATTGTAAGAATGAATAAATTTGTTAATAATATAATTTTTCAATGGTTGATGTTTGAACAACGCTTACGGCCGATTTATTAACGAAGTTCTCAAAAAAAAAGTTGTAATTCTCAGTTTATATTAGGATTTTCATTTCAAAATATGTAGAACTCGAGAATTTCTTCACATCTAATCATTCCTGTAGCACTTAATATCATTTTTTACCACTATTTTGGATGGTAGAGAAGTCGAAAAAATTGGTTCATCCGATTCCGTCTCCGTCCGTCTGTCTGTCTGTCTTATCTTCGTCCCTAAAGCCCAAGCCATTGGGTCGATTGAGTTCAAACTTGGAAGTTAAGTTGCTTAGCAGATTCGCCTTAGGCGTTTTTTGATTGTTTTTTTCATCACTTTTAATAACAGTAGTCCCCATAAAAATTTTTTGGTTAAAAATCGAAGTTTCTGATTTTCTCAAAAACGAACCGATTTTTATTAAATTTTCTTGAAATTTTGAAAAAACAAAAAATATTTTGTTTTTTAGTTTTCTCAAGAACTAACAAATCGATTTCCATAATTTTTTGGAATTGGTTACTAGTTTTTAAAATATTAAATGAAAAGTAAAACGTGTATTAATAAGTTTTAAAATACTGCAAATATTTTGAAACTACACTTAAAAAAATATATACATATGTAGGTATAATAAAATTAAAAAAAAAAAAACAGCCTTAAAGATTTTTAAACAAAAAATCAAGGCTTTTTGATCAATTAAATCGCATTTAAATTTATGAAGACAATATTTTTTTTTGGTAAGTTTTTAAACTTTAAAATTTAAGTTGTATTTTTTTACAGAGTATTTTGCAACAGAAACAAGTTTATGTGATCCAGTCAAATACACAAAGCAGTGACAAAAAAGCCAATCGAAACAAAAATTAAAAGCTTCAAAAATTAGTGTGATTTGATTTAATGCAACAAAATCGTTTATTCTTTTGCAAATAAAATGTATTTCAGGTATACGTTATTTGTTCCTTATTTTTATGTAAATTATTCTCAAAGTAGGGACATCGGTTTTTCAAAAATAAAATTCAAAGTATATCTGTGACTTAGGAGCCATTATTTGACATCACGTATATCACACGTTAGGCTTAATGATCAGACCGATTAAAGGTCTTATTTCATTCTAATTCTTCCATTGGCTATTGAAATTTACCAAAAAGTAACACAGAAACCGACCTTTAAAACAAACATATTTACATACTTACAAATGCCCAATGCATGGTCATAAAAGTTACTCTAAGGACTAGTGGCACAACTGGGTTAAGAGGTTTTATTTTACAGAAGAAATTACACAGTGCTACAAAACAAATTCAGCCCTATTGTGAGTTTCACGTGAACAAGATTCCACCCGAAAAAAATCCCTTTTTTCAATACGCCTATTGTGAGTTTCGGGCGAAAAAAAATTCATGTTCGAAAGATTTCCCTTATTGGGAGCACTCAATTCGGGCGGAATGAAATGTCAATTGGGGCTAAAATTTCCACTTTGTTTTTAGAAGTGAACAGAAGAACAACAAATTTTACAATGTAAGTTATTTATATTAATTGTAGTTGCAAAAAATAAAATAACTTTATTGTTTGTATCTATATATAAGGACGTAATCTATAAATGCAAATCAAAGCGATATGCTGCTAAACAAGATGCAGAAAAATCCTGAAATCGCAAGAGGTTTTGTCAAAGAAAGTAAAGAAAAAACAAATGCATTTTGGAAGCAGATTACATTTGAGCTTAATAGCTCTGGGCCTCCAATCAAGACTGAGTTCGAATGGAAGAAGGTAAGGGTTCAATTTAATTCACATTGCTGAAGACTGAACAAAAAAAAAACATTTAAATTAGGCTTGGACCGACCAAAAACGCTACGTGAGGATAAAGGCTGCTACAAACAAAATAACGGAAAGAGAAACAGGAGGTGGACCTAATAGGACACTAAAATTCTCTCCTGCTGAAGAAGCCATCTTCCAGTTTGTTTGTTTCTTCAAAATCGTTTGGGTTAAATCTACCCAAAAAGAGAAGTTTCGAAAACATGGAAAATGAAATTCAAATTGAAGATTTTTTGGACGAATTTGAAAATGATGAACAACATACATAACCAAATGAGTACCCAAGAAGTTGTTATGGAGGAACTTCAAACGCATAAAGAACTTTGTGACAAAGTGGGTGAAGCAATATCCATCATGAAAGATCATAACAACAATATACAAAATTGTATAAAAAAACTTTATTTTTTTTATTGTAAGTTATAAATTACTTCTTTTTATTAATCCTTGACGGTGTCAAAACAAAAATACAATTCACTAGGGTTGTTCGTTTTCTTGACACGAATACTCACATACCAAAAAATGAACAGGGAAAGTTTGAATATCCACTTCCGCAAATAGGTTTTTTAGTGTTGATAAATTGATGGGGGTGGTTTTAAAAGTGTCTTGTCGTACGCAGTTTAACAGGAAATTGCGGCCCTACATAAATTTAATTGCGTTTTTATATTCAACAAGAAATATAGGTTCAGATTTCATTCTCTGTTTTAATCAGAGATGAGGAAATTTATTGCGAACTCAGTTTGCTGAACACGACAATGACAATTATTCGAAATGTCAGTTCTGATTCGAAGTGAAATTCTATTCAGGCGAAACTCGCAATAGCTTTTTAAATTCCGGGCGAACAAAAATATTTCGGGGGAATGATTTTCCGGGCGAAACTCACAATAAGTCTGATTATGAAAATAGTGATTATTTTTGTGTTGAACTTGAACACCAATATGACCAAATTAAAATTATGGGTTATTAAAAGAATAAATGTCCAAACAGATTGTTTGCTCTCTTCAAACAGACAAGATGTCTGCCTACGATTTTATCTAATTATAATATTTATGGGAACAATGCCCACGTTAGGTTTGAAGCTATTTCTTGATGCCTTTTATATTATCGTGTATAGTCTTATTTATAGCTTGGAAACCTACATTTATGTGTTAATTTTTAATCTTAGCTGGACTTGTCTGAAATCAAATTTGTGTATCATTGCACGTGAAAAATTCCAGAAACTTGAATTTAATAAAACAATTCTAACTAATCATTAAATCGTTTAAAGAATTAAAAACATTGCTTAACAGAAGTTCTCTCACAAAGTGAGACCTAAATCAAAGTTCCAACACTTAAGAAATTGATAGAGCAATGAGTTAGAACTCAATTGAGTACTAGAGTTTTAGAGACTAAAAATTTGTCAAGAAGTTGGCCTTAAGAAATTCTAAAATTAGTAAAAAGTAAACAAATTAAAACAGTTAAAACGCAGAAGTTGAAAAAAAAACCTGTTTTTTTTGAGAAAAATGTACCTCGTATTTCTTCTTCTAAGACTTTAAAGGGTCAAAAAAGGATTTTTAAAGCTTTAAGGTGAAATTTTCACTTTAGAACACTTTTATTGACAGAAATAAAAATGTGTCACATACGCCATGGTGGTCCATTCATACATTATAAAGTCATTCTATAGGCACTAGTACATCGATTTTGATTAAGAAATTAAAAATTTTAAAATTGTAGCATTTAAATTTTTTGTTAAGCTGTTTTATTATATAGGGTTTTTCAATCAGGGTGGGTAGATGATGAAAATATCAATTGTGACGTTTGCTGTGTGGCACGTCCTGCTGGAATCACATGTCGTCTAGGGCCATGTGGTTCAATTTGGGCTAAAAGAAATTATTTATCGTTATAAGCGCTCGCTGTTGATGGTGACCGCCTCACTAACGTCGTTTTCAAAAAAGTACGGACATATTACGCCGCCGCTGCGCGCCGCCCCAAAATCCACACCAAACGGTAACTTTTTGAGGATGCATTAATACCTGGTGAACTACGCGTGGGTTGGTGTCGTCTAATATACTGCCATATGCTTGTTAACACAGCCATTCATCCAAAAATGCACCTTTTCACTAAAGATGATTTTTTCGAACAAAATTGGTTTCCTATTCCAAAACGACTTGAAGCCCAGTAAACGAACAATCAGCGTTGTCTATGGTCATGAACTTTGAGGTAATGGGTCAGTTGGATTTTGTACGGGTGTAGGCCCAAGTCCCGACGCAAAATTTGCCAAGTAGAAGTCTTCGAAAGGCCGAGTTCTTGGGCACGGCGCGGTAAGGAAAAGACTGCCTCGCGTTCTGCTGTACACTTTCACGGACTGCGGCGATGTTCTCTGCCGATCTTGCGTTCCTTGGACGTTCGGGTGTTTACTGATTGTTTACTGAACAGGTCGTCTCAAATTTGGCGACCAAACGTTGAAAAGTCAACTGTGAAGAACCACCACGTCTACCGTAAAATGGGCACAATGCGCACAACGTTTGCGTTAACAAACACTCATTTTGATAATAAAGTTTTGTCATTTAAACGTGCTGTTGAATCGTGTAACTTGCCATGATGATTTGGCATAAACATCTGAATAATAAACAAAAAATTTGACAGATGTCACCAAAACAAAATGGCCGCAATGGGTTGCCAAAATCTACCCGCGACAATTGAAAACCCCTTTCGAAAAATAATGGCCTAGAATAGATTACCATTGAACAGAAAACTGCAATATTATATGAAAGAATATCTTTAACCAAAAAGCTTTGAAATTTAATAACATAATCAACTGAAAGTATGCATTTCATTTTGTCATATTTTTACATTTATTTAAATACCATGTGTGTTTTTTTTGTTCCTTTTCTACATAAAGCTTAATTGATTATTTATTGCAATTAATTCTATCTACAGATATGTAATTTTTAATTGTGTTTAGAATGAATATTATGATTCAAGCTTAAAAGATCATTATTCAAAAAAATCTATTATTAAATTGCATTTCACATATGACTTAATTTCAATTTCACGCAAATTAATATTTACTATAGGTTTAATTGAAATCACCAAAAAAATGTTTCCTTTTTTATTCCCATATGGCTTGCCATTTGTGTAACGAGAATAATACTCATGACATGACCTTGACCTTGGCTATTCAAAACTATGTATGTGTTTTTATTAGAAGTGGGTTGTTGTTTTTTTTTTGGCAGAAACAAAAAAAAAATATGTACCTATGAAAACAGAAAAGTGTTGATGATGGGTTGGGGTTCATTTAGGACAGAAGACAGATCCTCAAAAAGCAATTTATTTTATTTTTTAAACATATACCTTTCCTTGCAAAAATTCAAAAATAACATAAATTGAATTTCTTGGAAATCATTGTTTTTGTTTCAATTTCTTGGATTAAAATGAATATTCCTTTAAGTCCAAATCCGAAACAATACCCAAAAACATAAATACAAAGCAAAAAACAATCAGATTCAGTTTTGCAAATCCAAAAATCTCTTCCTGAAATAAATCGATAAACAAATACTACACACAAACACACATAAAACTATAGTGATGTGTTGCGTCTTTTGTGTAGGTATGTACGAGAGTATATAAATTGTGTCTGATGCCCGCACATACACTTTCACTTCGAAAACAAATGGGTGCTTCTATGAATAAAGCATATCTTAATTTACATTCAATTTGAATCTTGGCAGCAGAAACCCCCTTTGCTTTCGTGCCTTCTCACACACATTTGGGAGGTTCCCACAACAGACGACTTGCCTTGGCCGAACACTGCTGGCAAGGGTGTTTCAATTTATTGCCCAAACCCAACACTCGAGTAGAAGGTAGCTATGCAAATATAGACGTAGGCTACCCCTGTTTCCCGCTCATTAAAACCTTCTACCGCTTTTATCAAGCTTGCCACCTTTAACCAGGGTCATCACTGTGCTTACTGGAGAATATTTTGTGCATGCAGAAGGGGCAGGGACAGGTGCAGGGATAGGGGCATGCATACGTGTGGGAATGAAAAGGGAAGGGTATCTCTATATAGAATCGAAAAAAGATTAAGAGGATAACGTGTGCGCACACAAATAAGGGATTACGGTAGGAATTTTCAGTTTTCAATTTGCGACCAAATGGTCAACAATTTATTTGGAGCAATTTAAATTTGTGTGACCCCAGGGAACACCATCGGAGCAACATATGTTTGTTTGAATTTGCTGTCCAGCCCTGTCCACCACCCTCGTCGTACGCCACCACTACCACAGCCGAACGACACGGACGCCCCCGGCCCCAGTGAGGCCGAGTGTATAAACATTATTGTGTTAAATGGAATTTGTGGAATACATTTAAATTGAATGAGCTCTGTTTCGGAAACCTACCGAAAACCCGAAAACTGAAAAATGAAAACCGTAAAGAGAAAGCAGAAGAAGTTCTATGTAGCTTCAAGTCAGGACTAATAAACTTATTTCTCCTTTGATCTGCAATTGAATTCTTCTTTGCATTTTTACGAAAGCCAAGCAAATTACATTGTGCATCACGTCCGGTTTGTTCGTAACAAAACGAATACCTATTACGATATTGGTGAAGTGTTGTTGAATGCTGATATCTACGGGTTGTCGGGAATATCGGAGCGAAGGTCTACGGTCCATACTTTACTGGGTGCATGCATTTGGGAGAATAGGTCCTATAAGAAAAGTAAAATGACTCTCAATTGAATTCAATTTATATCATTTTATTTATTTAACTTGAGCGCTTGTATCGAAAGGACCAACGAAACTCAACTGAAATGTATCTCTCACTTGTAATTTCTATAGATTTTCTTTTCTTTGGCATTGGGCTTAAACTGCTGGGCATGTGAAGGCGGAGGCAAACGCAAAAGCAAAAGCAAAGGCAAAGACGAAGACCAACAAGAAAAGAACCTTTATCCGGAGGAGAGGACTAATACTTTTGTGCGTCATTATCTATGTTCGATGAAGTGAAATGTTCCAGTTGCAGTTACATTTTATAAATTTACACTTACATTTACACATACATTTACAGTTTACAGTATGCAGGTTAGGATTGCTGCAAAAGGTGAGATAACGATTTATAAATACATATGTTTGAAGTAGAGCAGAATGAATACAAGGTCCTTTTCATAATACAAAAATACAAAATGCTATTGAATAAAATAAATTAATACATGCATACATGTATATTGTATAGATGTATAACATAAGGACGATGCCATATCATGGACATCATTGACACTCTTTAAAAAGGAATTTATCTTTCTTTTGTGATGCTAATATTTATGCCCCTACCCATCTGGATTAGCTTTTTTAAGAGGTTTTTGGATTTTTGTTTGTGTTTGATAAAATATTTATCAGATTGTCATGATTTAAGGTCCCTCTTATCATTAAGTATCTACTTAACACAAATATTAAAGAAAAAGTAAAAGCTGAAAACTGATATACAAAAGTGTGATTTTTTGCAAGTGAAAAATTATTTTGTTTTTGTGTAGGTCAATTTCAAAGCCAATGTTCTTTTATCTTAAAAACGGCTCCTAGATGTTTCTTTTTTCTCTATACATTTTAATTCTCTCTCTTAATACTAAACTGTCTTTTCTTTTAATTACATTTGCAGACTTATAATGTTATGGTAGTAGGTACAATAAAACCTAGAAAAGTGTATGTTTCAATGATTTAGCAATATTTAAAATTCATAGCAAGCTTTCAAATTTTGAACCACATTTTAATTTAATTATTTTTTTATATGCGAAATGGGTTGGGGTCAAAATACTGTATTTAAAATACAGTATCTTAAAATAATGTATTTGCCACCGGTACTACTACATGTACTACTACATGTCTACCAAATGACATGAGACATTAAAAAGTTCGTGATTTTGATTGTCAATAGGGCTCGGCTAAAATCTTAGATGTTTCTCAAGTCTTTGACAGGGTTTGGCAGTTTGGACTTGGATACAAATTACAAACATTACCTTCCCAGGCATTAGTTCGAAATATTGAAATCAAATGTTACGAAGCGATACTTTAGATTACGGAACGACCAAAATTAGTCGTAACTAAGCACAAGTGTAGCTGGTGTACCGCAAGGAAGTTTCCTGGGACTAATCTTGTATCTTTTATAAACAAGGGATATTCTATCGTTACCAAGATATCATCGTTACTAAGGCCACCATGATGATACTATACAAAATACCTCAATGAAACAAAATCGACGAATAAAAAGTTTTACAAACAAAAATATAAATAATGTTCAAATTTCTATAAAAAGTACAGAAGTCTTTCTCCAATATTTCCAAAGACTTTGAAATACTTTGGATGCAAATCTTAAAAGGAAAGAGCACTTCACAAAAAAAGAGAAGAGATTCATTTTAAGTACAGAAGAATTTTCTGGTAAATAGGGAAGAACTCTGAAATACTTCTATCTGAACAAACTATTACTGTACAAGCAAGTACTAAAACCCTTTTGGACATATGTCATTCAACAATGTGTCTGTTAAAATGAAAACAAATGCTGAATAACCCGTCTAAGAATTCCAAAACAAAGTCCTTTGTAATCTACATCGTGACCTTCAAATTGAAATTGTTAAAAACACACTGAGTAAGTAATTATTCATTTATTAACAATTTTTGAAAATAAATATACATTTGTTTTTGAATTTAAAAGTTTTGGCTTTGCCGTCAGCTCGACTAGCAAGTCAATTTTTTTTATTCACTGGTCTACTTTGTTTTAAATTTCAGTTTTAATTATATATTGATTTTTACATACATATACACATAAACATCTTCTAGTTTAATCATATTCTCTCATAATCAGTTTTCTAAATCTGCAAATTTTCTTCTTAAAGAAACATCTTTGTAGCTTAAAGAGTCATTGAAATAGATATTGTTACTCAGATAAAATTGTAACTGGCTATATAATGTTCGACTTTCTGATTCAATTGCTGTTTTTACAAGTTGATTCCGAACCGAGTCTTGATTGAGCTAGATAATTTTATACATTTTTTCCTTTACATCAAGAATGTTATACTTGTATCAATTTGCATATCTTTACCAAATGAAGTATCAATTCGTTGTCATTTATCATTCCACCAATCTTTGTTCCTTATTTCGTATAGCAGCATCATTTTGCTCAATCGATCATCCGCAAAGCCTAAGACTGTAATAATATAATCCGCTTGTAGTTTCGAAGGGTTAGTAAAGAACTTTGGTAGCCAGTTTCTAAGTAGATCACATAATTTGGCGTGTTGATTGGTAGGTTGAAGAATTTTTTGATAAAAGTCCTCTGAAAATTTTTCAATTTCCTCATACTCTTCCATTCCCCAAACTTCAGCTGCATAACATAAAGTAAACTTTACAACTGAATTAAAAATTTGTTATTTGGTAGACAAATAAAAAACGTTCGTGAAAATCTATCTCCATGTTAAGTTTATTAGTCTTTGTGATGTTTTCGCTTTAGTTTCAAGGTGCCTACTAAAATTCAGCCGGGAGTTGAGGTTCACTCCAAGATATTTATATTCGTTTGTCACTTCCAAACTTCTTCCGTTGAACTTCCAATTACTTCAAACTTCAGTCCGATTGGATCGCGAAAAGATCAATATTTTTGATTTATCTGTATTGATTTGTAATCCCCATTTATCGCAGTATGGAAACAGTCGGTTTATCATCAATTGAAGATTTTCTTTCGATTCCGATAACATTACCATGTCGTCAGCATATACTTATAGTAACACATTTATCCGGATTTCAACCATTCTAATTCCTCCAGGTAAGTGATTAATAATGTCTTTAATGAATAGTGAAAAAAAAGTGCACTAAGCGGACATCCTTGTTTGACACCAGAATCAGTACTAAACCATTCAGAATATTGCGTTCCATCCCAGACGTTAGCTTTTGTGTTTGTATACAAATTCTTGATGACATGTACAAATCTGGTTGAAACACCCGCATGTGAAAGTTTGTATATTCAACCATTGCGATTTACCAAATCAAACGCTGCTTTGAAGTTGACAAACATCGAGTAAACCTTTATATTTCTTGCCTCAAATGCTTTGACTATCGATGACAGAGTAAAGATTTGGTCAACAGTTGAATAATTTTTCCTAAATCCAGCCTATAAGTCTTATATTATCTTTTTCTCTTCTGCCAAATTTTCCAAACGGTTCACAAGAACTCCGCAAAATACTTTAGCTATGATATTCATTAAAGATAAACCTCTGTAGTTACATATATGTTAGTCATTTAGGGAACCTTTTTTATGTATTGGGAAGAAAACCGATTTTTTGAACGGGGAAGGAACTTCTGCGTTCGTTAGAATTTTGTTATAAAAACCACAACAAGTTGCAACTTAAAACTTTGAGATGATTTCTTAAAAAATTTAAGGTACATCTTGACCTGGTGGAGACCTTCTTGAATGTAAGAGACAATGTTCGGTGATTAAGAAGAGCCAACTCTCATGAGGTGATGGTCTAACAGTTACGGGAAAGTGAATTATAAATTAAGAAAGAAAAATCATTTGCCGATCTTTCATAGATTGGCCCTGATTAAACGGTCGTTTTAGTGCGATAAGGGTCCCACACTGTACTTGGCACCAATTGAAGAAAGCCATCGGATAGTCTCGCATATTTTATAATTCGTTGGAGTATAAGTTCATACTTTTAATTTACAAAATGTACCTTCATGCGAACATTTTCAGTCCGCATTTACTTTAAACACGAATTCCCCATATTCTAAAATTTCTGATGAAAATATTTTGCGCCATCAGCAGTAAAATGTTTAATTACATAAATGAATTTGCTATTTCCTATAAATGGACTACCACTACATCGGAAGCGGGACCCTTGATATAGTACCATTGACGGCATCCACCACAATCACGAGTGTCATCGGGCAAGATTGTCTTCATATTTCCGCATATGCATGCATGTACTCGTATGTATGAATGGCGTATGAGAGAACTTCTGATGCACATTCCAAAATGAATGCTATACCCGCATCACTACTTGAAGACCTCTCCAATCTCCATGCATATTTTCAAAACCACATCCGGCCATCCAGGGTGAAATGTGAAATGCGAAATGTGAAACGTTAGAAAATTCATTATGCGTTATGATTGTGAGTAGTTTTTCCCAGCATCAGTAGCAGAAACAGAATCATGAAGCAGCGGCAGTGGTATTAAGTTTTTAAATTGAAATTTTTCATTTGCCAAATCAAGTGCCCGAAAGGAGAGCAGCGCAAAGGCTGGATTGGCTGAGGGCAAACAGTTTTTGATGTTAAGAAAGTTGTGTTGAAACAACCACTTGCGATTATAAATGCCAGAGACAAAAACAACTTTTGTATGCGTCCTTCCTGTAGGTAGCGAGCAGAAGACGAGAGGGCTTGGGATGGAATGGTGAAAATTGTGAATATTGTGAATGGTGGATGGCGAATAGTGGCGTAAGAGTGGGTAAGGGTGTTGTTAAGAGTTTGCCCCATTTTTGTCTTGAAATAGTTCTTTTTTTGTTCTTCTTCTCTTTTTAGCCTTATTATTATTTAACTCAGTTTTTGATAGTGTGAGAAAGATGCTGCGGGTGTGTGACCTATATTCATCTAAAACTACTCAAATTAGCAAACGTTACATATGCATTCAAACCCAAGGGCGCATGATAGCGTACATACGGCTATACCTACACCTACGGTACAGGGCGGCACATATCCTGGGGCTTATATAAAAAAGGCTTTCGGAATTCTTACAGTTTTCCTTGATGCGTTTTATGTTTTTAATTCTTGTTTTCTCTTTGTTGTTCTTACAAAAAAAAAAAAAAAAAAAAAATAGAAAGAAGGTTGAACTAAAGAAAGTTTAACCCTTTAGATGCTTATTAAAAATGTAGTTTCACAAGCGCAATTAAAACCATGAGGTTTATATGAGTTTTAGAATTATTCAAATCAAATTGTTAAGTGCAAGCCAACGGTTATGTACTGAACATGGGAAGCTATAGTTAGGTCGGCTTTCTACCATTTTTTGTTAGTTTTGAAATATAGTTTTGGAACTAGATATATTCCCAATGTTGCTTTAATTACCATAAGCAGATAATAGCTGGTGATCAATTTTATGATTTGATTTTTTTTGAGACAGCAGATGTGTTTTAGAAGTAAAAATTATTTTGAACATTCATTTATTATTAAAAGGCTAATCCTGGATAATTGAGTAAGTAATAGAACAACATTATTGTCGTTAGAATAATCCCAGCTTACATGAAATCTATGAACAACCAATACATGGCGAAAAAGACGCTGTTAAATGCGACTGGTCCCTTCTAAATCTCTTCAAAATAGGAGACATTTCTTCTTGCCTCGATCTCAGTTTCGTAAAAGTCAGTCTAGTCTTGATCTCTTATACTCATGTTTTTTAACTTTCCATAGGAAGTTATTGTAATGGGTCCGATTTGTCAAATTAAAAATGTTGACATTTCTCGACGTTTCAAGGTCCCTAGAGTCGAAATAAAAGATTTTTAGAAAGATGTCTGTGCGTGCGTGTATACGTATGTATGTACGTTCGTACGTCAGTACGGCCGTACGGTTGCGACGTTTTTTCGTCGTCCATAGCTCAAGAACCAGAAGAAATATCGACTTCAAATATATTTTGTTATATAGATAATAATGCAGAAAGATGCCTGCAGATGCAGGCTCTCAAGAAAATTGCGTGGGTGGTTTTTTTTACCATAGCAGTTTAAAAAAAAGGTGAACATTTTGGTTAACCCTAAATATCTCATGAACCAATGACGCTAGAGATTTGAATTAAATTTTATATTATACATTGTAACGTGATGCAAGACAAGTATATTTTTGGAAAAAATCCAATAAACGGTTTTTTTTATAGATCAAAAAAACTTAAAAAAAAATGTCACCTTGAAATTTTTACGACTTAACCCTCAAGCGGTCGCGCGGTCATTTGTAACGGGAGCGGGCGCGCGTAACCGAAAAGACCTATCGGATGAATAAGAGAAATAAAGTACTAATTATACCATAAATATTTATTTATTTGTACTCAGATACATTATCATTGTCTTTAAAGTCTAATTTGTCAAAAAAGTACTTAAAATTATGAAAAAGGCTACTAGAAATGAGAATTACAATGATGGGTAAAAATAATAATATGAACGAAAATGTACTAAGCGCGGTCGATTCGACAACGCGCGACCGCTTGACGGTTAAATATGATTTCATCTCCAAAACAATTTTGTGCAACAAAAAATGATGTTTTTGTCGTCTGATAAAATTTTGAGAAACAGTTTGACAGTTTTTTTTTACAAAAAATTAAAACCTAAAAAAAAATGTATAAAAGTTGGAAAAATTGATTTCCGACTCAAATATCTTTTTAAAACCTTGAGATATTGGCTTTAAGCTACTTATATCTTTCAAAAAATATTGTTGTCAATATTCTGTAAAATTTTGAAAAAAATCAAATTGACAGTTTTTTTTACAAAAAATTAAAAACCTAAAAAAAAATTTAACAAAAGTTGGTAAAAATTGATTTTCGACTCACATATCTTTTCAAAAGTTTAAGATAATGGCTTCAAACAAATTTTATCTTATAAGAAATATTTTTTTTAACATTCGATAAAATTTTGAAAAAAATCGAATTGAAAGTTTTTTTATAAAAAATAAAAACCTAAAAAAAACATAATTCAAAGTTGGTAAAAATTGAATTTCGATTCAAATATCTTTTCAAAACTTGAGATATTGGCTTTAAATTACTTTTATATTTCAAAAAATATTGTTGTCAAAAATTAACAAAAGTTGGTAAAAATTGATTTTTGACTCACATATCTTTTCAAAAATTTGAGATAATGGCTTCAAACAAATTTTATCTAATAAGAATTATTTTTTTTAACATTCGATAAAATTTTGAAAAAAATCGAATCGACAGTTTTTTTTACAAAAAATAAAAACAAAAAAAAAACAATACTAAAACTTTTTAAACATTTACTTTCGACTCAATAGGGCATATTCATAGATGTTTGCTAAACTCTTTCTAAGTTGTTGCTAAGCAAGTCCAGAGTTTAGGCTATTTATAAATAAATTTAAACCTAAGTTTAGACCTTAAACTGTGGTTTAACTATAAACATAGGAAATGCTGTGTTTAAGTAGTTATTATCACAGCCTAATGTCATATTTGATTTTTGTTTCTGAATTGAAAAGCTGAAAAGGTAAATCATATCAAATAAATTGTACGTACACTTGCTAGTGTAGCTCTTCTTTTGGCAATATTCGCTACAAAGTTCTTTGTCTGACTGCGATAAGTTTTCCTGCCGTTCGTGTTTTATATTTTCATTGGTTTTCATCTAAAATATTATTGAACTTTGTTGTTGTTTTTTTTTGATTTTCTATTAAATAGTTTTGTTTTGCTTACTTTTTTCGACATACAATTCTAGGAATGACAGCACAAAATAACGAGTTTGAAAATATAGATAACAGTATTTTTTTGCTTTGACCTGTCATTTGAAGTATAATTGTAGTAGAATACAACCTTAAACTGGGGTTTTACTAAACACATCAGAAAAATTGACTTTGAATAAGAGCTGTGTTTATTTAATCAACAAGCCTTAAACTATAGATCAAGATTTCACGACTTTAGTAATTCTCTATGAATACGCGCCAATATCTTTTCAAAAATTAAAAATATTGGCTTCAAACTTATTTTATTTCACAGAAAATATTGTTTTCGATTTTCGATTTTCAGTAATTTTCTTTTTATAAAACTGCAACAGTCCGTTTTTTCATAAGAAAATAAAATCTACAAAAAATAGTACACAAATTTGGTACAAATTGATACATATAGACAAACTTTTAAGCAAGACAAATCGACAGACGGGATGGGAAGTTATCAGTGTGGGTCGCATCCCAGCCTCTTTTTTGTTTTTATTTTTACCATGACTGACTAATATTAAGCTTTAAATAAAGCTTAAAATGTTATGGCTAAGAATAATATTTGTTTTTTTTTTTATTTTTAAGGTTAAAAAGAACTTCGAAGAAAATAATATCGATGTACTAAGTTTTCCCTACAGTCCTACAGATCACCAATATTTGATGACTAAATTGAGATTGTCAAATCTCATTTAAAACGAATCATCAACCAAACTTCTTTCTAATAGAATAAATTGTGTCAAGTCACTAATATTGAAGTTGCTTTCCGAAACACACATTACAAAAAAAAGTAATAAGAGTTTTTGAAAAAATATGTACATAGTTGTTATTTGTTAGAACTTATTTTAATTGATCCATAATTATCTTAAATCTCAAATCATTTGTGGTCTCTGCCCAAAAATTTATTCGCAACGTTTGACAAATTTGCCAACAAATTTGCATTTAAACTTTCTATAACAACCTATTGATTTCATTGCAACTATAAGTAATCCATTAGAAATACTCAAAAAGTTTTCAAATGCTTAGATACGCAAAAAAAGAAAACAAAACTCCGACTCCGACATTCAGTTCAGCAATTTTGCTTCCAAAGAATTTTGATGACCTTTACATAAAATAAAATGAAAAGTAAAATAATCAAAAAAAAAAAAAAAAAAAAAAATTGAAATTAAATTAAATTAAATTCAACTGAACAGAATTTACAAAACTTCCTTTTTGTTCTATTATGTGAAAAATTGAGAGCAAATAAATCCAAAAATCATTCAACCACATGTAGGAAAATCTATTCAACATCATCCAGCCATAATATCACCAAAAGAATTCCAAATATTCTTGTTTTCAGTTTCCATGTAACTATTACATATACATATTTACATAATGTATGTATTTAAGTCATGGTAGGTATACGGTTGCATACCGTGCCGTCGTCACAGTCGTCGTAGTCGTCCGTCATCGTTCTCGTCCCCGCCATATAAACCTTCTTGA
The DNA here is from genome assembly GCA_951509635.1 of Eupeodes luniger. Taxonomy (NCBI): domain Eukaryota; kingdom Metazoa; phylum Arthropoda; class Insecta; order Diptera; family Syrphidae; genus Eupeodes; species Eupeodes luniger. The sequence continues at coordinate 43,483,502 of OX608074.1, read as the reverse complement.
GGTCGATATTTATTTTTTACAGAGTAAAATTGAAAAAATAAAAACCCTTTTTAGCTGATGTTATGTACATTTTTGAGTATGTATGAATGAATGTATCTGCATATAGTGGACAAAATACTCCTGAACCTTAACATATACATATGTATATGTTAAGAACTATTATATTGTGAAGGCAAATTTGAATTTATATGAATGAGAGAATATAGCAAAACACTAAAACAAAACCAAATGCACTCATTCGTTTTAAATGGATGAACCTCAAAATCACACAAGGACATACCCAACCCATACCAAACCTACAAGTCGTATAAGCTGCTTTATACGGGGACGTATTGCCAACGAAAGCATATTATTATTTGTATATGTTAATTCAAAGGAGCATACATGCAGGATAAACAACATCTTTTATTTGTGACTTTGATTGCTGTTTCCCTTGTCGTTTGCCATTTTCTTTGACTAAACTCAGTCAGAGTAAGGAACATTGGTTTGACAATCCAAAAGACTTGACGAAAAAAAAAACGAAAAACGCAAAGGAATAAGAAGCTAAAGATACCTAGGTGCAGTCATTGCAATGTGTAATGCAATTGGAATTCCAAAAGAATCCAAAACGTGCTTACAGCAAATAATCGTGCACTTGCAACAATCTCTGTCAGTTAGAGTGAAAATCTCACTTTCCTACTTGGAAACGAAAATTTATGAGGTTACGTATACGCCACCAGCTACCACCCTAGTTCCCGGTCCCAGTTCCATCACTAACGCTGCCATCACTCTCGATCGGGTGGTCGTTTGGTCGTTTAGTTGGTTGGTCGTACGGTAGCGCAGCACCAACCTGCTCGTTTAAGGTCTCAGCTTTTAGTTAAACTTCCAATTGCTCGACAAATTTCAACGCATATCTCAGGATGAAATATTTATGGTTCATTTGTCCTTCAAAAGCGCCTGAGACTGAGACCCTTAGGGGCTTAAAGAGAGTCAGAGAATCAGAGAGTCAGAGAGTGAGGTGCTCCATAGCAATATTGCTATATTTCTATATCAAGACATTCTTCTTCTAGTACTACCGGTACAAGCATAGGATATATTTATGTATGTAGGTACCTATAACGAGCTATATGATGATGAAGCAGTGTGTAGTGTTTAGTTTGGTTGAGTTTTAGTTTGGGTTAGTTTATAACGTTACGACGACTCAACTGCTGTTCTTGGTGTAATTCAACATCGAGTGATGGAAGTCGACAGTTATGTGCTCAGAATTTTATGGAATGTCGCACTTAGTGAAATTTGTTTGTCTTGCTACGTAATAACCCAACGGCATAAGCATAAGCATCAGCATCATCAGCATCATGGCAGTTGGAACAAGCTATATACAAGAAAAGTTTTAGTGTTGGAATTCTTGTAAACATTGTCATTCCGCATATAACCAAGTTATTTTAGCACTACCCCTTCCAGCTCTATCTCACCCTCACCCGCTTACCCGATCACCTTCTTCCTCTTCCGCACATCTAAGTTCAGTTAAAGTAGGACATCATGAGACGGCAAGGAAGCGGGTGGTTGGAATTTCATTTTATTTCATCAGTATTGTCGGACAAGTGATAACTTACTCCCCCCTCTTTCCCACACTCTTTCAAATATAAGTGACTTCTCTAATGAGTGTCTTTTTGCCCCATCGGAAGTCATGATTTCAGTTTATATCCCCTCAAGGACGAACAAACACACGATGCTTGGGATATTTGATTGTTTGTATGAGTTTGTGTGATCAAAGGAAAACATTTGAATGAATGTTGTGTTAATTTATTGGTCTACAATATTATGGACAGCAGTTGAAATAGTTTATAGCTTGAGATGGATTTAGTATATTAATATAATGAGCTCTAGTAAAAGTTTTAATATAAGACAAATACTGTGTTCTTTGAGTTAGATCTCTCTTACAAAACTTATTTATATTTTGATTTGTACAAAGAAGACAACAAAATACTGTCAAAAACTATTCGTTCTTAAAAATACAAACATTTTTAATGTTTTTTGATATACAACTTGATAATCTAATGAACTAAAGGTTTTGAAAGCCTATTGAGTCTTTCTTGTATGTTTTTCAATTGTTTGTATGTGTCCGGTTTCAGGATTAACATGTTATATTAAAGCATTCTTTATAAATTTTGTATGCCAAGCAATTTATTAAGGTTAACAAGAAATAAGAGATATAATTATTACATTTAAAGTGATTCAAATGTATTATTACAAGTATGCTCTCTTTCCAATAAATACGAGTTGATATTAAATGAGATTCAAACAAATTGCTCGTAATTTATTCAGAAAATTCTTTTTATTTTCGAGAAATATGTATTTCCAATAAGAGATTTTATTTTGATATAGAAAAAAAACAAGTATTTTTAATGAGAAATCAACGAATATTTACTTCAAAGGATAAAGCAAGGCATGCATCATTTAAAAGAATATCATTCACTTTCACAATTTCCGTTGCAACACTATAACTTATTCCTGAAATTTTCCATGACTAATTGACAATGGTTCACAAAAGATTCAGGAGGATTAAAGAAGGAATTCGCGAAGTTATCGAAAACATACAAATTGTCACAGTATGTCCGAAATTTGGCTCAAAGGTAAACTGGTGGGCTGGGCATTCCTCGAAGTACGGGTATTACGGTTGAATTGTTTGGGGTTCGGAATGCAACTATCTATTTCACTGGACCATTGTCTGTGAAAATATCGATACGGAAATGGGAGGCAAGGAACCTTGCTACGGTGCTCAAGAAATACAAAAAAATTTTGTTATGCAACGGTCTTCTTTCATTTTAGAATACTGTCTAAGAGTCTCAAGTGGATAACTGGAGCACCTGCCCAGATATGGGAGCTGTACCCGAGCTTTGGACGAATATAAAATAAAAAAAAGAGGCTGGGATGCTACCCACACTGATAACTTCCCATCCCGTCTGTCGATTTGTCTTGCTTAAAAGTTTGTCTATATGTATCAATTTTTACCAAATTTGCGTACTAGTTTTTGTAGATTTTATTTTTTTATGAAAAAAAGGACTTTTGGATTTTAATAAAAAAAAATACTGAATATTGAAAACAATATTTTCTGTTAAATAAAATAAGTTTGAAGCCAATATTTGTAATTTTTGAAAAGCTACTTGAGTCGAAAGTAAATTTTTACCAAGTTTTAGTATTGCTTCTTTTGTTAGGTTTTTAATTTTTTGTAAAAAAACTGTCAATTCGATTTTTTTCAAAATTTTACTGAATGTTGAAAACAATATATTTTTAAAGATATATGTATATCTAAAGTAGTTTAAAGCCATTATCTCAAATTTTTAAAAAGATATTTGAGTCGAAAATCAATTTTTACCAACTTTTGTTAAATTTTTTTAGGTTTTTAATTTTTTTGTAAAAAAACTGTCAATTCGATTTTTTAAAAAATTTTATTGAATGTTGACAACAATATTTTTTGAAAGATAAAAGTAGTTTAAAGCCAATGTATCAAATTTTTGAAAAGATATTTGAATCGAAAGTCAATTTTTATCAAGTTTTATTAATTATTTTTAGGCTTTTATTTTTTGTAAAAAAACTGTCAATTCGATTTTTCTTAAAATTTTTCCGAATGTTGAAAATAATATTTCTTATAAGATAAAATAAGTTTGAAGCCATAATCTTAAGTTTTTGAAAAGATATTTGAGTCGAATTTCAATTTTTACCAACTTTTGAGTAATGTTTTTTTTAGGTTTTTATTTTTTATAAAAAAAAAACTGTTAATGAGATTTTTTTCTCAAAATTTAATAAGATGACAAAAACATCATTCTTCGTTGCACAAAATTGTTTTGGAGATGAAATCATATTTTGGTCCTAAAATTTTCGAGGCGACAAATTTTTTTTTTCAGTTTTTTTGATTTACAAAAAAAAACAGTTAATTGGATTTTTTTCCAAAAATATAATTGTTTTGTATCACGTTACAATATATAATATAAAATTTAATTCAAGTCTCTAACGTCATTAGTTCATGAGATAATTACAAATTTTGTTCACCTTTTTTTTAAACTGCTATGGTAAAAAAACCACCCACGCAATTTTCTTGAGATCCCTTTCTGCATCTTTCTGCCTTATTATCTGTATAACAAAATTTATTTGAAGTCGATATCTCTTCTGGTTCTTGAGCTATGGACGACGAAAAAAACGTCGCGAACGTACAGACGTACGTTGACTTTTTAAAATCCATCGAACTATTGTAGAGGTCTTTCAATTAATTTTTACAGTTTATGCTTTCAAGCTTACAAGTTAAGAACCATATTCCGATATCAATAATTTTTACAATATCTTTAAAACAATAATTTTTCTGTTGAGTTATTCCCGTTTTCCCAAAAATTTTGGGTGCACAGGGCGCCGACATGTAGCCTACAAGATCCATACACAAATCCGTGAACATTAATTGAAACACCCTTGTATGGTTCAAGACATTTGTACATTAAAGAACCCATTTACCCCCAAAGGAGAATCTTATGTTGGCATATGCGTTAACTCTATGTTCACGATGTTACAGACACTAAAATTTGTGCTTTTAAAATAAATAAAGCAAGAAAATTACCAAAATCTTTCATAAAATGGCAGCCACAACTGTCAAAGTCTATCAAATCCTTATGAAACTACCTTTATCAATATTTTAATGATCAGTTTCCTGTGAGGTAACTTCCGGTGCTTTCAGAATTTCTCCAAAAATACAACCTATAGCAATACTCAACCTTTTTCAGCCTTATTCATACTTTCCTTGAATTTTCTTTTGCATATTTATCAATATCCATTAAACATCATAATAAACGCCAAAAAGGCAAAAAGGTGGGTATACGAGTACAACAAAGAATTTATAATAAATTATTTCATAAAATAATTGCTTCCCATTTTTTGATATGCCTTACATATACTCGTATGTACATATATATCATATATAGGGGTTGTAGGTAGAGGTATCTCTTACATGCGGTCCGTGTGGGTTGGGTTGGGTGTTGGGTATTGGGTATGTGTGGGTATGGGCAAATCTACATTTACCTTGACTTTGTTCTCATTAAACTTCAAAGTGCTTGCTCACATGAGTGAGAGTGCTTGCTGTACATGTGAACTCATCCAATTGCTGTTCCTTATTAACAACTGGATGAATATATAAAACGAAACAAAAAGCATTAAAGAGCACACTAAAAGCACCATCCGCTGGTCTTTATACATACATACATACATATATATAGGTAGATAGGATGACTGGCAAAAAGGGGTTTTCGTTTTGTGTATAAGCCATGTCCAGTCCAGTTCAGTCTGGTTGAGTTCGTATATAGGTATGTATTCACCCTCCAACATGGAACAGTAATTAGTGCCTTCTATCCAATCCTTAACTGCCCTTCAATATTCAAAATTAATTTTGCCGCTGCAGGAAAGACTTCTCAGGCGCTCTACTACTCGCCATTCAACCCTCTTCCATTCCTTTCCCAACTTCGTCACTTCCCGTTAAAATCGGCAAGAACTGACCAATTTAACTTTAGATCCTACCATGACGGGTGCTATATCCCTCCTTTTTGTATCTGATGTTGATGCAAAACTCTCTGGAACTAGGGCTGGATGCTGGCTGGATACAGGGAGAGCACCATCAGCTTTGGTTTATTATTTCTTTTGCATTGTATAGTCCATCGTCATAGTCGTCATCGTCGTCCATCGTCCATCGCCGCCGTCGATCGTTTTCTCTTTTTATTTTTGTATATGCAATTCGTTTGCTTTGAAACAAGGACAAAACGGTTGGTTAAGTCATACACTGGTAGCAGTGGTCACCATCGCCATCACCATCACCATAACCATCGCCATGGTCATTCAAGACAGCAGACCGACATCCTATCGGGCAGACCGGAATAGGAACTCTTTTGGAAAAACAAACCTTATGCTGAACAAACTTGACCGGAAATTCAAACAGGAAGAACAGAGTTCTTCAAAAGTTTTGCAAGGATGTCCAGGAGAGTTTTCTTTTATTTCCATTTTTTTTTCTTCTTGTTGTTGTTGTGTCCCTTTTCCCTTATTCCTGTGTGTCTCATTTTTGTTGCTGCCTCTATGGGATGCTCTCCAGTTTGTTCGTTTGTACGTACTCCGTCTGCTCCATCCGTTCTTATGGTGAATCTTACACGAAAATATATAATCATACAACCCCCCCCCATACCTCTCCCACTTTGAATTTCAGCTGGGTCCGGGAGAATTGTGTATTGTGGCCATTTTTCGGGAGTGTTTCCAGCATGTTTTCTTGTGTTCGAAGAGTCAAATAAAATATATTATACTACGAGAAAGCCTCAGAGAAAAAAATGTAAATCAAAGGAATCAGTTTATTATTTTTAAATGGCAAAAGGACCTCGCTCGCCATTTTGTTTTTTGTTTTTTGAATTTTCTGGTTGCTGACATACACCACCTCAACGCCACAGACAAGTGTTGGATTTTGCACTCGAGTTCATAATAAAAACGGGACATGGGAAGTGAGAGTTTGTCCCTGGATAAGCCACTGTTGGGTGCTTTTATGGCCATGTTGCAGGGTAATGGTTATGTTATGTACACTGTACAGTGTACTGTATATATGTATGTATGTACAACATACTATAGGAGTATACAGGGGGGTATTGATAACTCTGGTTTTCACTTTATATTTCATATACAAACAAGTCAAAGCCAAACTTTCGGTAAGCGCAAAAAATAATAGAGCTATAACGGATGGAGCTTGTTTGAGTGCTTACTTGAAAGCAGCGTAGCTCGTAGTCTAAAAAAAAAAGTCACTAGTGTTAGGTGATGTCTGCCAATGAATGTGTCAAAACCAAAACCAAAGCAAGTGAGAGGCTCTTTAGAATTTCAATATTTATGACAGGTTAGTTGTGTGTCGTATACCTACATAGGTGTAGATATAGTTAGAAAATTCGGTATTATAGAATGTCCTGTTCCAAACAGTATACGTACAACTGGAGTTTTTTTGAGAGAGGTGACTCAATGAAAATATGTCAATTTTGTGCCTAACTTAATGCACATTAGTCATGCTTAAGTAGACCGACATGGGAAGGCGGGTAGGTTTTAAAAATAAAACTATACTATACAATGTTTCTATAGCTCGGGTTTACTGGATTGTCAGTATTTAATTCAATAAATGTGTGAATTGGAATTGATAAACTTGAAAATACTAAATGTTTAAAGTGTGAATATGCTGCTGTCAGTAATGTTTTTTTTTTTTTTAATAATAACTTTTGACAGTAATAAATATAAAAAGCATAAAGTGTTCGTGGTATAAAATTACTTTAGATCATAAGAATTTGGGTTGTTAGAACGTGTTTTCTTGTTGGCATATCAACGGTAGGTAGTGCCTAGAGAAGTTCTGGTACTACTCTTCCGTTTTTTAACATCCTTTATTCAAAATCAAAAACCTTAAATAAATCGTGATTTTTGATTAAGAGGCGTGGTATCCACCCACTTTCTTATATAATACAAATAGATAAATAGGTTAGGTGGCGCAACAGTCCATTGAGATCTAGGGTCTAGTGATTGGCAATGTTGTCAGGGAAAGAGGGGCCCTACAGTTTTAAGCCGAATCCGAACAGCTTATTTGAAAAAGCACTTTTCAGGACAAGAATTACTTTTGGAGGATATGTCAATTCCTCGTATAAAATGAAGGATTTAAGGATCCGTTAAACTGGAAACATAACAGGTGCACAAATTCAGAGCTTTTTTGCTATTTCAATGCTCTTATCCTTAAATTAGTTGCGAGGAATTGACAAATCCTCCAAGAGTAATTCTTGTCATGAAATGTGCTTTCTCAAATTAGCCGTTCGGATTCGGCATATAAACTGTTGGTCCCCTCCATCTCTGACAACGTTACTGGCACACAGGAATGGTTGAGAGTTTTAAGTCACTAGGCCCTGGTTCTTCATGGACTGTTGCACCACCCAAATTATTTATTTTATCTTTAAATTAGTTGTGATTCTATATTGACATGTAGTAATCGTAGCGTGATGGTTAGTGCGTTGGATTGTCATGCAAGAGGTCTTGGGTTCGATCCCTTCCTGTGCCACCTAACTTTTTTCACGGGTAATGTCTCTTGCGAGGAATTGACAAATCTTCTAAGAGTCATAAAATGTGCTTCCTCAAATTGGCCGTTCGGATTCGGCATATAAACTGTTGGTCCCCTCCATCTCTGACAACGTTACTGGCACACAGGAATGGTTGAGAGTTGTTAGCCAGCCTGGTTCTCTACGGACTGTTGCGCTACCTAATTTATTTATTTTATCTATCTCAAAATCTTAAAAAAGCAATCATGTAATAATTTATTGCTATTTTTGGGCTCCTTAGTTCTCAAAACTTCAAATAGGGTGTCAAACCTTACCCAAGAAATTCAGTAGAAAAGCTGAAATTTCTAAACCAAATTTAAAAAAATACTAATAGAAATGATGGAATTTAGAGTATTTTTGGGGTCCTAAGTTTGACAAACTGCGATTTATTTTTTTTAGCCCTAATCCGCAAGATTTAAATCGAAAGCTGGAACTGTTGGATACCTAATAAATAGAACATTTTTGTTTTTAATCTAGGGAGAACTATAAGGTTATTTTTGGGGTTATTAAGTGTTCTTAGCTCGGCTTTGTTTAAAAACCCATTCCCAGTCAAACTTGTAAGTAATATGAGGCATTGAGTGATTTTTAGGCCTTCAATTTTGTAGACAAAAAAAATGTTAGGGTCCACGATTTGAACTTGAAAATTGGTTCCAAAACCTTACAAATTTGGACCAATGAGTTTCCAGTTTCCTGAAAAAAGGAGACCCTCTAAACTGCACCATTTATAGAGGAATCAGTCTACTTAACATCGCCTACAAAATCTTCTCTGCCGTAATATGTGAACGTCTAAAGCCCATCGTCAACAACCTGATAGGTCCTTATCAGTGTGGTTTTAGACCAGGAAAGTCCACAGTCGATCAAATATTCACATTACGGCAGATCTTGGAAAAAACCCAAGAACACCAAATCGACACCCACCATCTTTTCATCGATTTCAAGGCCGCATATGACAGTATCTACAGGGATGAACTGTATAGAGCCATGTCTAGTTTTGGCATCCCTGCCAAACTCGTCCGTTTGTGCAGGATGACCATGGAGAATTCACGCTGCTCTATAAAGGTTGGAAACAACTAAACAGAACCTTTCGATGTCAAAAAAGGTTTTAGACAAGGTGATGCGCTGTCATGTGATTTTTTTAACATCTTACTTGAAAGAATAGTGCAAAGCTCACACGTCAACACTAGAGGCACTATCTTTCAAAAGTCTGTTTAATTACTAGCATATGCTGATGACATTGACATAATCGGAAGAACTCAGCGTGATGTCAATGGGGCTTTTGTGAGTATTGAGGCAGAGGCGGCAAAAATGGGTTTAACGGTTAATGAGGGCAAAACAAAGTACATGCTGTCGTCAAGAAAGGACCTACAACACCGACGTCTTGGTCAAAACGTCACCATCGACAGACGTAACTTTGAGGTAGTCAAGGACTTCGTCTACCTAGGCTCCGCTGTAAACGCAGAAAACAACACCAGCGCTGAGATCAAACGAAGAATAACTCTTGCTAACCGCTGTTTCTTTGGGTTAAGAAAGCAATTGAGTGGAAAAATACTCTCTCGAAGGACCAAAGTGTCGCTATATAAGACCCTAATCATCCCCGTCCTGCTATACGGTGCAGAAGCATGGACTATGACAAAAGCGGATGAAAGCCCCTTAGGTCGTTTCGAGAGAAAAATTCTTCGTGTGATCTACGGTCACGTATGCATCGAAGGGGAGTGGAGGAGAAGATGGAACTACGAGCTGTACGGGCTGTACAGCGACGTAGACTTAGCCAGAAGGTTAAAAGTCCAACGACTAAGATGGCTGGGTCACGTAGAGCGCATGGAAACCAATGCTCCGGCCCGGAAAGTCTTCGAATCCACACCCACAGGACGGGAAGGTGACCTCACCCAACTCGGAGCACGAAACTGGAGACATCTAGCTAGGGACCGCGCTAGATGGAGAAGTTTGTTGGGTGAGGCCCTAGTTCACACAGGACTGTAGCGCCACCTTTAGTAAGTAAGTAAGTTTCCAGTTTTACGTTAAGCTAGGATCACCACAAGTTCACTTTTTTTCAAACATATGGGTTCGAAATGTTGGTGAATCCTCTAAAGCGTCCTGGATAGCCGAGAATGGTCGGAACAGTTGTAAATATGAAGAGAGTAAGTGAAGCGAGTAAGGCGGGGGAGTTTAGCCCAGCGACACGCGTCTTTTTTGGGAAAAAAGGAATAAGTTTGTAGAATGTTAGACCAATACTTAAATTTTCACCCATACGAGCTCAACTCCTCGGTCGGAAAATTGAAAATTGTGAAATCATTTAAGGTTATCTTTTAATAAGCGATGAAGATCAAGAAATATCAGAGCTGAGATTATGCCGATAATTTTACGAAAAGTCTTCGAAAATGATGTAATAAGGTTAAAAAAGTGTGTAAGCCAAAACGGGAATTATTTAATGGATGTAATATTTACGGGTAGTACCCGTAGCATGGTGGTTAGTGCGTTGGACTGTCAAGCCAGAGGTCTTCACGGGTACTGCCTCTTGCGAGGAATTGACAAATCCTCCAAAATAAATTCTTGTCATAAAAAGTGCTTTCCAAAATTAGCTGTTCGGATTCGGCTTTAAACTGTAGGTCCCTTCCATCCCTGACAACATTACTCGCATACACGAATGGTTGAGAGTTATAAGTATCAAGGCCCTAGTTCTCAACGGATTGTTGAGCCACCTAATTTGTCTTATTTATATTTCTCACTACTTTTTTACGACAGTCTTATTAATCAGGTTTTTTTAAACACCGAAAATAGGCTCATTTTTGAACATCTATGTTCTTGGAAGCATATTATCTTTCTGCAAGAAACTTTTTGAAACTTTTAGCTGTTAAATAAGTAAATAAATATTGTACTGATTATAAACAACATTAATTTAAATTGTCATCAGGAAAACATTTCTTATATTTATCTTCATATACGATATACGTTACTTATTCTAATTTAAATCGAAATGAGAATTTCTGGTGTTTTAATTTAGGTGTCTGTCTTGAATTTTCCAATTCTATGAATGTGTGTTCTTTTGGATATAGATATGTATAGCTTAAAAGTGGGACGCTATCAAAAGTTAATTGAATTCAACGAATGAATGCACTCCAATTTCTTGCAGGCGACAAAGAGATCGCGTTCTCCAGTTCTCACCTACTTACCATAATTATAAAACAGGAAATTAAATGTCTTCATTTCTATTCAAATTTCCTGTGCATCCTTAATACATAAAACGTTATACCAAACGTTCACCAGAAATGTCTTCACTTACTCGTACATAAGCAAACAGACCTTATACCGTATGTATGTGTAGAAATCTACGTGCATCCACGCGGATCTAAATTTTGTAATTCTAATTAAAGTTTTCCGGTAAACTTATGCACTCACACCCTATCAAAGGGACCTTATGCATGGACTCCAAGAAAACAGACATCGTTCTTTCCTCAAAGTAAAAAAGGAGAAGGAACATGAGCATATTTGCTGAATTGCTAATATGTAAGGCATACCTTATACAAACTCCTGTACTCGTTTGTTTGTCCTTATTTGAGGAAGAAAAAAAAAAAAGGGAAAACTCAAAAGTTGCAGATAATTTGCTGAAAGCAATTTAAACTTTTTTGATTTCGATTTGTTTCTCATACCTACTCATCGATTGTTTTATTATTTAACCCAGAAGACGCATACGCATAGATTTTGCTTTCGCGGTTAACTTAAGATGGATTACCCAGCCAGAGACATTAGACATATGTAAATACTTTCATTTACAAAATAACTGCGGCATTGTAAAATTATTCGAGTGGAAGATGTGATATTATTATGCGTAAGTAAGTTCTTAAACATGCAAATAAAGATTTATGTTTAATTGAATTGTTTGCTAATATAATTTGAGTTCACAGTCAACTGATCATAAATTAATACAAAAATGATGCTTTATGTATGAAGTCAAGTTTGCCCGTAAATATACACAACATTTAAATTTGAAGCCATGTGTGTGGTGTGTGGTTAAGTGTTGAAAGTTTGAGGGTTTTGTACAAATCAAGCAGTATACAAATCTACGTACAGTACAAGCTACTTTTTACGAAAAGTGCGTATACGCCCCAGTGAACATTTGATATCTCGTAATTTCCAAAGCTGTTTTATACACTCCTAACGCATCTGTTTGGAAAAAGCCCGATAGAATTAAGGCATAGTTTTTGTTTTGACTTTTAATGAACATATCCAGTACAAATAACCGGCAATGGTGTTCAATCTGTGCCTTTTTTCAAATACGTTTATCAAACACATGTAGGGTTTTTAAAACAGGCAAATCCTAAAAAAGACGAATCCTCCACTCCCTCTAACTATCATCCAATTACACCTACGTCAGTTCTTTTTAAAGTCATGGACACGCTGATCAATTTTTAGTTTAAGAAGTATCCTGAAGAACGAAAAATTCTAAATAACCGGCAGTATGACTTTCGTAGCAATAGGTCCACTGGTGATCTTATGGTTTATCTCACCCCACAGTGGAACAAATCTTACAGCGTTTTGCACTCCGATTTCATTTAATAGAGTTTGGTACCAAGCTATCTTAACAAAAATTCATGTATTTCGTATTGACGAATTTCATCGCTTTGTCGGGTTAGAAATTACCTTTTGAACCGTTCAATTCAAGAAGTATTGGACGGATTTAAATCTGATATCGCTCTGTTGGTGCCTGTTTGGTGTCCGACTCTCTTCCCTATTTTTATATATTTACTTTTTTCTAAAACTACTAACCCACTTAATTATTTTGATGGTTATAACGTTGGACTTTCATGTCTTGGTTTCAATCCATGCCTGTACCATCTAAAGTTTTTTTTTTCACGGGTACCGCCTCTTGCGAGGGATTGACAAATCCTCGAAGATAGATTATTGTCATGAAAAGTGCTTTCTCAAATTAGCGGTTCGGATTCGGCTTAAGACCAACAACTCACACACTGGCTGAGAGTTGTAAGACACTAGGCCCTAGTTCTCAATGGACGGTATCGCGAACTAATTTGTTAACTTCCCATAGGAAGTTATTGTTATGGGTCCGATTTGTCACATTGAAAATTATGACAATATTTATTAAGGTCACTAGAGTCGAAATTAAAGTTTTTAGAAAGATGTCTGTGCGTGCGTATATACGTACGTCCGTACGTCTGTACGATCGCGACGTTTTTTCGTCCTCCATAGCTCAAGAACCAGAAGAGATATCGACTTCAAATAAATTTTGTTATACAGATAATAATGCACAAAGATGCAGAAAGGACTCTCAAGAAAATTTCGTGGGTGGTTTTTTTTACCATAGCAGTTTAAAAAAAAAGTGAAAAAAATTTTAATTATCTCATGAACTAATGACGTTAGAGAATTGAATTAAATTTTATATCATATATTGTAACGTGATACAAATAAATTATATTTTTGGAAAAAAATCCAATTAACCGTTTTTTTTATAAATCAAAAAAACTGAAGAAAAAAATTTGTCACCTCGAAAATTTTACGACTAAAATATGATTTCATCTCCAAAACAATTTTGTGCAACGAAGAATAATGTTTTTGACATCTGATAAAATTTTGAGAAAAATCTAATTGACAGTTTTTTTTTATAAAAAAATAAAATCCTAAAAAAAACATTACTCATAGTTGGTAAAAATTGAATTTCGACAAATATCTTTTCAAAAACTTGAGATTTAGGCTTCAAACTTTTGTTATCGTATAAGAAATATTGTTTTTAACATTCAGTAAAATTTTGAAAAAAATCGAATTGACAGATTTTTTACAAAAAATTAAAACCCGAAAAAAAATTTAACAAAAGTTGTTAAAAATTGATTTTCGACTCAAATATGGCATCTAACTAATTTAAGCTTATAAGAAATATTGTTTTCAACATTCGGTAAAGTTTTGAGAAAAATCGAATTGACAGTTTTTTTTATAAAAAATAAAAACCTAAAGAAAAACATTACTCAAAGTTGGTAAAAATTGAATTTCGACTCAAATATCTTTTCAAAACTTTGAGATATTGGCTTTAAACTACTTTTATCTTTAAAAAAATATTGTTGTTAACATTCAGTAAAATTTTGAAAAAAATCGAATTGACAGAGTTTTTACAAAAAATTAAAAACCGAAACAAAATTTTACAAAAGTTGGTAAAAATTGATTTTCTACTCAAATATCTTTTCAAAAATTTGAGATAATGGCATTTAACTAATTTTACTTATAAGAAATATTGTTTTCAACATTCGGTAAAATTTTGAGAAAAATCGAATTGACATTTTTTTTTACAAAAAATAAAAACCTTAAAAAAAAACAATACTAAAACTTTGTAAAAATTTACTTTGGACTCAAATAGCTTTTCAAAAATTAAAAATATTGGCTTCAAACTCATTTTAATTCACAGAAAATATTGTTTTCGATATTCAGTAATTTTTTTTATAAAAATCCAACAGTCCGTTTTTTCATAAAAAAATAAAATCTACAAAAAATAGAACGCAAATTTGGTAAAAATTGATACATAAAGACAAACTTTTAAGCAAGACAAATCGACAGATGGGATGGGAAGTTATCAGTGTGGGTCCATCCCAGCCTTTTTTTTTTTTTTTTTTAATCGTTACACATATAAAGAAAAACCAGCAACTATTTTTCTGAAAGTTCTTTTGCTCATCATTAAGATATTTTGTATGTATTAAAACAAACGCACGTAACATTAGCTCATAGTTATTTCTCTAAAAGTGACGAATTTAGATTCTAGGGTTTAAATTCGCAAATCAAACATGGGAAGTTTAAAAGCTCAGATAAATATCATAAGTGTTTGCAATCTTGCCATCGAAATCATTCAAAAAGTGCTTTTTAGCGTAAAGCTATACTATTAAAAAGATGAAGCAGCTATCAAGAGAAACTTATTTAGTGGTTTATTAAAAAAATGCTTTCCTCTCTAGTATAAAATTGCTATATTGTAGAGTATTGTTATAACATCAGTCTGATTATATCGAAGTTCTTATACGCAATTGGATGTATGAAAATGTATTGATGGTACTAACATACATATGTCATTTCTCATTTTGAAAAAAATGTCAGTATAGTGCTTAACTAAAATTAAAAACAAGTCTTCCTAGGGGAACCCCAAAAATATACAAATTAAAATATTCCAGTATTTTCTGCAAACAAAGTATTGATTGAATTAAAAATAATTAATTTAAGGCAAACTTTCTATAAGAAATCTTAAAGGTATAAACATTTGCAAACCAGAGCAAAGTAGCATACAAGACTTTGTTTACAATAATATAGGAATTTTTCCAAACACTTCTCCAAAAATGTGCAATGAAAGTCGTCAAGTTTATTTTATAACTTCTAATTTCGAGACTGCAATATACAAAAAAAAAAAAAACAAAATACATACTCCCAAAAACAAATGTGTCTCACAAAAAACTAAACTACCCTTCCACCATCATTTCAATACCCATTTTACCAACCCTTCACATTATTTGCTTCTTAATTTTAAAAGTTTTCATTTCTATTTCAACTGGAATCAGAGAAATTTCAAAATATCTTCCAAAAGGTTGCCATTAACTGCAAGTGATTTATCTATTTGAAAATTTTCGAAAAATTCCAAAGAAGACAAAACAAAAAAAAAAAAAACTCGCACACAACAAAAGTTAAAAGTTTTGCCAAAAATCATCATCACTATAGACATAGAGGAAGAAAGAAGACCAGCTGCCGGAAGCAAAAGGCTTAATAGAAATACCAATTTCACTTGGACTTCTCTTTATATATATGTACATGTATAGAGATAAATAGTTACTCATACTTATAGGTAGGGTTTTCAAGCCTGATGTTCTATCTATATACAAAATTCAATACCCCTCTGTCTCCACCCACAAACGAACAACTGAAACTTTTCCAATTTGGCAATAATAACAGAACAAATATTTTCACACTAGACAAAATGGCAATTGTCAAACAAAACATAATGTATCGAATTGCAAGCGTCCCCAGCAGTGCACCGAAACACCGAAGCACCGAAAGCACCCACCCCTTGTGCAATTTAAGCACAAAAGCCTTTCCTGTGTTCTTGCTCTGAACACTGACAACAACCTACGTTATTCTGTGCATCTGCATCATCTGCGGTACATTGGCCACCGCGTCAGCAATTCAACATCCAATTCTCGCACCGAAATCAATTATGTTCCATCATAAAACACAGCACACAACAAAATCATCATAAACTTTGCGATATGCCAGTTGTTGTCACCGCGAGCCTTGTTGTCTGGGCGTGTCACCTCCATAACCACCGACCACCACCTCCGCATTGCCTTTGGTCCCAATTCTGATCCTGATCCCGATCCCGACCCCAACCTGATGACATCAGGAGGGAGAAGCACAGCTCAATGAAAACTCCTATACCTACGTTTAGATCCATCTGAATGTTCGTCGGAGTTCCTTCTGCATCACTTGCACGCCAAAACCGCAACGAAAATTTCATTTTTACTGGTTCACTCTCCAACCTCATAAATAAGTCCTCTTCGCAGGATAGAATTTAAAATACTCACCATCCCTCGCATCCTTTATAGAATATATGTATATGTAAACATTGGAATGGTTTGATGACGACAACGACAACGAAAACGACGACGAACAGAGGGACAGGAGGACACAGGCACAGTGTTACATCTGATGAAACTTTCGTTAAACTAGCTTGGCTTGGCGCGGTGGCATAGCGGCCAGGATGGGCGCAGGGTGGAACGTGGAAGGTCGACCCAACAACCAACAACTTGGTAGAAGGAAGTGCCTCAATGGACCAACAACTAGATGCAGTTTACACAGGGAATGTGGCACGCGCACCAAACAGCACTGCAGCGCGCACACATTATCCTTCCCTTGTTGCGACATTAAAAACTGGAGCGATAGTGTTGCAATTGTGTTTAACCGACTTCAAGTCCTGGCAATAAATTATACAACATTTTTTGAAACAAAGCCGTAGAAATGGGTTCACGTTTTGTTTGTTGGGCAAAAACGATATAAAATGAGTATACTAGAAAAAAATAAAAATAAAAATAATGATAAACAAAACAAACCGCGTCGCGTTCTTTGAACGCTATGGTGCATGTAATTGGACATCTGTAAAAGTTGAAACCAGCGAGATAACATGGTTTACGGAATGAATTATAAACACAAAAATATGTAGATTTAAAATATTTTATTTATGTATGACTTTTTTTGTATGTATGTATGTATATATGTATTTTTGTGCTGTGAATATAAAATAAAGGAAGAGGAGATTGATGACGGAGTCATTTTTTGATAGCGTCAGCCAAGAAACGGACTAGACTAGAATAATATATTTTTGCGTGTTTTCCTGCTGTTTTTGAATACACATAACTAACCTATAACAGACCTACTTCTGTATGTGTATGTATTTGTTTTGTGAGTGTTTGATAAATATTATAATGTTAAGGGAATTAATTACGTCTAAAATTAACAAAACATAATTTATACGGATTAGTGGTGTGGCAGAGGTGGAATTGTAATGTTTCTCGTTTAAAACCAATCATAATTTGTCAAATTAACTAACGTATGTATTTGTAGAAATTTGTCAGATTATCGCAAAGGGCGTTTTGTCTTTTATGACTTTTATGACTTTTTATGAAAAATAAAAATAGCATAAAGGTACAAGTAAAACCAAAGTTTAAGAAAGATTAGTTGTTTTTTTGTTTTTAATAAGAGTGTGTTATAAGCGTTAAAATTTCCGTGTTCCAAGAATAGCAGTAGTATTTTGACCAGCAATGAATTGCAAGTTTTTTAATTGGTTTTGATGTCCTTAATTCAATTCCGACTTCAAAATTAATATATCACGTCAGGTTTTTGAGACATTAATTTTGGAAATTTGCAAACATAAAATCTAAATTAATGAAGTGGATTATTTTCAATAAAATCCTTAATGGTTTTCTTAATCTATAATCCCTTTCTTCAATATTCAATAATATAATATTTCATATAATATTCGTAAGTTGTTACATTTCAACTATCTTACAAAAATCTGAAAGAAACGCGAGAACATTTATGATAAAGTCTTTTTCTTGTATAGAATCTGTTGTCTTAATAATTCTGGTACGAGTATTTAGAGATTTAGAAATATTAAAGAACACAAAATTAATGTTTAAAACGTTTTTTTTTTTTTAATTTGATCAAATTGTTTGAATTTAATTTTAGATTTGAAATCAACACTTAAAATTAACTCCAAACCGTATTTTTCAAAACAATCAAAGTATTAGATTCAAGGTTTGCTAAAAATTATATATATAGAGTCAAACAAACTAATAACTAATGAGAATTTCCAGAAAATAAGTAAGATACTCAAATGATTTAAATTCTATCTAGAAAAGGATGATTTGTGTTTTTTCAATTCCTTAAATACTAACGAGAGCAATACTTATACATAATACTTATAATCTAAATTAAATATTCTAAGCTGTTGAAGAATATAGTTTTCAATTTAATGCATGTTAGATTATCATTAATTATAGAATTAACTTAGTCTTTAAATACCCGTTTTTGGTGGTTTTTAGTATTTTTAAAGGGTCATATTTCAAAAACCTGATGTGATGGAAAAATTGTATAGTGAGATTCGAATTAAAGCCATTTTGAATATTTAAAAAAGTATTGTTTTGTTTGTGCTCCCGAAAAAACCAGTGTTATAACTAACGTTGGCGGTCCTCCCTAAATCGGATATAATTTTGTTTATGTCTCTCATCCCAGATACATATGAATAATATAATAGACCATGATTTTATTAAACATTTTCGGTGCAAATTGGTTTAGAATACCGGAATATTGCATGAGCATGGCCAACGACCAACGAATGGACGAATATTCGTCGATTTTGACATTTCTTTCACATTAGAGTTTTTAATTCGTCGCGAATGAAGTTTGACATTCACCACCGAAACCAAAACAAGAATGATTTTTTTAGGTTAAGTTCGCGCGATTTTTTTATTCGTTGCGAGTGTGGATAATGTGGAACGCGAATAAAGTTTGACAGTTCGTATCAACTTCAATTTTTTTCGCGACGAATAAATTTGTTTTCTTAAATTTATTAATATATGATATTGAAAAGTAAAAGTTTGCATCATAAATCAAATAGAAACTATATTGCTATCGTTTTGTTAAGAATTTGTGTGGAAATATGTCTTCAAACGTATATAAACTCACATTTTGTAATTCATTCGTTGGTCGCGCTCATGTGAATGCTACTTTAAACATTCGTGTAGTACACCTAAAGAACAAATATCTGTAATGGACGGTAGGACTGAAGTTGGGCTAGAGGGTATACTGATGAGCAAGTGTTACGGTTGAATTGTTTAAGGGGAAGAATGCAGCTGGCTATTTCTCTAGAGCATAAACCGTTAAAATAACGGTAAAAATAGTGACACAAAACACTTAACGACGGTGTTCAAGTGACGTGATAATCAAACAATGATTGAATGTTATCATCTATCAATTTAAATGCTCTACGTTCAATACTGCCCAAGAGGCTTAAGTAAGTTGCAGGGGTACCAGCCACTCAAGTTTTTAACGTATACAAGTCATAAAGATAACAGTACGATCAAATAAGAAAAACTTCTTGCATCACCTTAGGAATTAACCCAAACATCCTGCGGCGAATTCGCGTATGTGATCCTTTCACAAGACATACACATACCGAAATTATTGAGATAGTTAGTCTCACTAATGCAAGTGCCATGGGTTGGGTTCGATATCCCGGTTTTTATATTCCCGTTCTTAAAAATCCCGATTTTATAATCCCGTTATTATAATACTGCTTTTTAAAATCCCGATTTTTCATAGTTCCGCTTTTTGTAATCCCGTTTTTTACTATCCCGATTTTTCAATCAAAACTAGTTCTTTAATTTTTAAAAATCGCTCGATTTTTTTTTTAAATTACACAACTAGTTTTGTTTGCAAAATCGAAATATTAAAAAATATTATTTATTAATATTAATAAGAATGAGAAATGTGTCTAAAAGCATTTTATTGAAACCTTTAATAAATGTAAGATATCAAAAAATAATAATATAAAGTAAAGTAGTATTCTTTTAAAACAAAACAAAAAAAAAACTCAAATCAATTAACAAAGTATACTGTTTTCAAGACTGTAGGCTATACGACGCAAAAAACCTAGTTTTACTATGATTTTAAAAAGCGGGATTCCGATACGCTTCTTAATTTAACATTCAAACCTTTGAGTCCTACTTTAATTTAGTTTAATGCAAGCATTTTGTAAATAAAAAAACGGCATTTTCAGGATTTAAATAGCGGGATTTTAAAAAATCGGTATTTTAGAAGGCGGGGTTTAAAACTTTTTTTTCGGGATTTTAAAAAGCGGGATTCCGATACGCTCCCAAGTGCCATACATGGATAATGGCAAGTGGGTTTATCTTGCTTTATTGGTACAAGACAGCATGGTGTTTTCGAATCATTAAATTCGACGCGATTTCTTATTCCTTGTTGTATCATATTTTGTTGTTAATGTTGCACAATCTGAAAAAGATGGATGTGAGTCTGAAAGCGAATATGAAAAGAGTATTATCGTCAGCGAAACAATGTATTGTTAGAAGTGTTGCAGACAAAACAAAGCCTTGGGGCACACTAGCATTTATTTTGTGGTTTTCAGACTTAAGCCCATCCAATACTACTTGAATTGAAGGATCCGAAAGGTAAGTATGTACTAATCCAATGAAGGAGGCATACTTGAAAACCAGAGGCAAGTAGTTTCGATAAGAGAGCCTCATGCCAAACCTTATCAAATAATATAATCTTACTTTCTCCAAAACGATCACCACTGTTCGGTGAGATGAACCATAAGATCACCAGTGGACCTATTGCTACGAAAGCCATACTACCGGTCATTAACAAGATTTTAATCTTCGAGATATTTCTTGAGCTGATAATTAATCAGCGCTTCCAAGACTTTGGAAAAAGGGATGTGAGTGCAATCGGTAGGTAAACTAGAGGGTGGGAAGGATTCGCCTTTTTCGGGAATAGGCTGGACAAATGCTGTTTTCCATCTACTCGGAACGAGACCTGAGGAGTAGAACAGATGAAAAAGCTTACGCAGTGGATTTGCCAGCGTTGAAAAACACCTCTTAAGAACAATAACGAGAATACCATCTGGACAAGCGGATTTATGTATGTTGATAACTCTTAGAACTCTCGCCACAGTACGAGTGGTAGCTTGAACTTTTTCCGGCTCACCTTAGTAGGGTTGGATTTATAGGAACTGAAATTTACTTTTTTAACCATAGTGCTTAGGTAATAAATGCTATTTTTTTTACTGTTTTGTAAGCCATATTTATACAAATCTAAAATCCTGGTGTTGATATTACAGTACGTTCAATAAAAAACACTCTTCGTAATCAAACTTTTTCGAAGAGTTGCTACACAAAATCCAAAATGTCCTCTCTTAGCTGAACTTTGCACTTTTGGTTGTGTATAGCTGGCAAAGCAGCACATTACAAAAGACCAAAACTGGTATAGAAAAGTCTGGTTGAAAGGTAGATCAGAAAATAGCTACTTTAATTTTTAGTATCGTTCTATCAGTTTTGCCTCAATTTTTTGGGTGCGTTCAGTTTATGCTTATAAAGAAAGCTGCTTTCGTATGATACTTGCTATGTTAAGATTTTAAAATCAAGACATTTTTAGTAAATTCGTAATTAATCGAGAAATAAATTTTTTAAAGAGAATCGCCAAACAAACTACCAGGCTATTCAAAATTTGTACTCGTTGAAAAAAATGTAGGCGACGCAAAATTTAACCAGAAATATGAGGTCATTCATTTTGTAGTTTTAAGTTGATAGTGCTTGAAATTGTCAGACTTATGTAGTTTCCATTTTCAGTCTCATAATATTGTTTCAATGTTTGCAATTTACGACAGTGGATCCCTTAACACTCAATCAACAAGATAACAGATCGTCTATACAAGCAATTGGTAAAATTGTGATGAAATTTGAATAGAGTGGAATCGTAAGGCTTGTGCAACACCCTAATGCACGATCAGTCAAAAATATTGCGGCTTAAAATAGGGTAGATATGTAAATATACAACATTGATACATATAAGGCTCAAAAAACTTTCTACGAGGTGCTCCACGCCATTGCATCCATGCAAAGTGACTGTTGAGTGTGCTCTATGGTCGGAAGGTGTCACGTGTCAATGGTCAGCATTTCTTCAAAAATGCCAATGAACACACGGTCACAAACAATTGGGAACGATATGATCGATTGATGGTCGTCATTTCACATTTAAGGGACATCAGTAGGCAACCTAGGTCCTGTACATTTTTTATTGTTTGTAAAGGGTTTTTCAATCGGCGCCGGTAGATTTAGGCGTATCGTGGCGGCTATTTGACATCTGTCAAATCTTTTGTTTATTATTCAGTTGTTTATGCCAAATCATCATGGCAAGTTACACAATAGAACAATAATAGGTTCAAATGATAAAACTTTATTATAAAAATGAGTGTTCGTTAACGGAAACGCTGCGCGCATTGCGTCCATTTTACGGAAGAAATGGTGGCCCTTCAAAGTCGGCCAAATTTGAGACGATGGTTTTATTAAACAATCAGCCAATACCCGTACGTTTAAGGAACGCAAGATCTTCTGAAAACATCGCCGTGGTCATTGAAAGGGTACAGAAGAACCCAAGGCAGTCTACTCCTCGCCGTGCGTAAGAACTCGGTTTTTCGCAGATTTCAACTTGGCGAATTTTGCGTCGGGACTTGGGCCTTCAACCGTACAAGATCCAACTGACCCAGGAGCTCAAAGTTGATGACTATAGACAACGCCGTTTGTTCGCTGACTGGGCTTGGAATCGTTTGGAAGAGGACCCCAATTTTGGCCGAAAATTCATCTTTAGTGACGAGGCACATTTTTGGATGAATGGCTGTGTTGATAAACAAAATTTCCGTACTTTTTTGAAAACGACGTTAGTGAGGCGGTCACCATCAACAGCGATGGCTACATAACGATGATAAGTAATTTCTTATGGCCCAAATTGAACCATATGGACCCAGACGACATGTGGTTCCAGCAGGAGGGGCGGTGCAGCGGGGAGCGGCACTACGTGCTACAAAGCAAACGCCACAATTGACATTGGCAACATCTTTATAAAGCTACGTAAAAGACCTTACAGAAACAATATCATTAAATCTTTGACACATTAACACAAAACATTACTGAAGTTATAACTAAGAAAACGCCCATAATGGCGAATTCCAATCTTAGTACTGAAATACAAAAATAAAAACCGCTGGGTGTTTTATTTATCTTTACTTTAAAAATCAAAAAACCAATGGCCTTACAATATTTTTCAGGAACATCTGGAAATGATTGTGACTTGGGAGTTAGAATTGAAAATTCACAAAAATGGTGAATTGAACTGAGGATTTTCTTGATACGAGTTAAATCTTCTGAATTTCTTTTAGAATAGCATTTAGTATTCCTTAGCTCCGTTGTTATAAATTGATAAATTCAGAAACATACAAATAGCTTAAATTACCATTATAATGCGAAACCCCCACTTGGAGATTATAATTTTCAAAAAGTTTCAGCTCTTGAAAGCAATAATGTATTATAAATGTGATGAATATACTTAACTGTACGTTTATGTACCTACATAGTTTCTTATCACGAAATGTCCTTCAAAAATAAAATCATATACATACATATGAAAACCTACCTTTTCTTTCAACAAAGCTTATAAAATATTGTTGGTTGGTCTTACTCCATAAGTAGATGCACATATATCATGGAAATATAGGTCTAGGGTAGATGATGAAGATAATATGCAAACAAATGAAAGAAAAAAAAAAAACATTAAACAAAAGCGATTTAATATTGTAAAATTTCTCAATTACGCATTTATATATGAAAAAAGACAGAATAATTATCATTAAAATAAAGCTCATCCAATTAAGATATTTTAATCTTTTATCTGATCCGAAATTTTCCCATTTATATGTCCTGTGAATTTAATAATAATTGTCCTCTTTTCATGTTTTGTACTTTAACTGAAATTGCTCTACTTCCCGCTGCATGTTTCTGCTCCTCACGAGTATAGATCTCTACCTACCTACCTCACAACTTCCCTCTTCAGAATGGAAATTACATAAAAATAAAAAAGAAAACAAAAATAATGGCGAACGGATGTTCCCGAAACGAACTTCAACTTTGAAAATACATATGTCCTGTGTACTGTATGCATGTTAAAAACGCTTCTCATCTCTCTCTCTTGCTCGCTCTTTGTCGTTCTCTGATGTTACTTGTCCCTTCCCTGATGCTGTTCAATCCCGCATGAATAACGTTGTTATATGGCGTCGTCGTCGTCGTCACATCCGAAGCTGAACCAAACTCCATTGCATTGGCACTGTTGACGTTGTTGTTGGTTTACATATAGTTGAATTTTGAAACAGTATTTGTAAAGTTGGTCTATCTATATGTATCTATGTCAGGATGAATTGCTGGAGTTGGAGTGTGTATGTGTGTATGTAAAGTTTGGTTTACGAACTGTGAAATAATTACACTGTCGACGCTTCGACTTATTGTGTTTTTATTAGGTGTTTACACGCTGAAGTGTTGACCATTTCGAATCCATGTTTTTCAGCCAAATAATTCCGGCAGTAATTGAATTTTCAGAATGTCCAAAACCCAAACCACCCCCACTCACCTATATCGAAATGTCTGCCTGGTGACGCCCAACACCACTTCTCGGATTGTTTGAATAAGGCACTCTACAACCAGCACAGCACCCTTTTATCCTGGCTTGTAGCCTGTTTGCCCAAATAGAATCGTCACCCCTTATTTTTGGAATTAGGATTCTGCTTAGGGATGCGACATCAAAATCGACATCGACAGTGTAAGCGACAGCAACACAGCCATCGCATAATTTCCAACAACCAAATCGACGCATTTAATCGAACATATTTTAATCGATGTACAAAGACGTCGTCGTCGCGTTGTCCTGATGCAACGCGGAGGGGGAGTAGATTTTGATTGCTTGATTGGGTCCGAATGATTAATCAGGGCCAGTTAAATAATAACAATAATTTATTTGGCAGCTAAGCATAATAATTAGTTTTGCGGGTGGTGTGGTGGTTGGTTGGTTGGTTGGTTGGTTGGCTGGCTGATGGTTGGCAATAAGAGATGAGTGTTTTCCAGTGTATGTACCTACATATTCATATTCGTGGAAGCTTCGGAGCTGCATGTGTACCTTACCTATACCAATTCTGCATAGATAGGTATACAAATTAATGTTTTCAATTATAAATGATGGCGGGTGTAATCGTGGCAGCGGTGATTATTTTGAAGAGTTTAATTAAATTGGCCAGTGAGGTTTCGACCATGGTACGCTACACTGAGCAGCAATTTCAAATTTCAATCGAATCCATGAATGGACAATTATTCCTGAAATCCATTGCCATTGCATTCCACCGTCAACCGTTATACCCATTCACTATTCACCGACACTGTCGCGGCGGGCGTCATCGTCATCGTCATTCTATGGTGTCCTTTTTTCGATCTTCCTCCCCTCATCCACCCTGTTCCTAGTCACGTTTCTGTTTCTGGATCCTGAAATACTGGTACTGTTTGCCGTTTTCTGATGGCTCTGTGTGTGGGGAGGTGGTTGTATGTGAGTGTTGGGGCTTCGGGGAGATCATTTCAATTTAATATTTTTTCGTTCATTCAGTTTTTCATCCCTCTATAGTAGATATGCAGTAAATATGAAATGAGACTGCATTTATTACACGTTAATTAAAGAAAATCCACACAACTTCCCCTCACCTCACCTCACCTCACCACCTACTCTCTATACATACATATTCATTGAAATTGAAACTGAACCAAACTTTAATGGCTATGAGCAAAATGATTGTAAAAGAAGCATCACCATCTTTAGATTTCCAGTCTCCCGCTCCGCTCCGCTCCCTTCCAGTGTAGGTTAGGTTAGGTTAGGTTAGGTAGGTAAGGTATACATAGTCTCTAGGAGTTGAGGGCATTGAGCTAAGGATGTCAATTCACTGAAAATGTCCGTTCTCGTTAGTCGTGTTGTAGATAAAAGTTTATGATGATGATGCAAGGGAAGGCATAGGGTGTATGATAGTTCTCTGTATGGATGGGGAGTGTATGGTGTTGAAAGTAGTTGTAGGTAGTACACTAGTTGGAAAATGAGGTTAATCCTTTTTTATTTTGAAAACGAATTAAACAAAAGACACAAAAAAAAGGTTAACAGTACAAAGGTAGACTTACAGGCGACGACGATGACTAGTTTTTACGAGGACGAGCGACCGACGAAGTCTTCAAATATAGACACGAGCTTAAACACAGACTGAGTAAGGGATGTTATAGTATACAATACATATATAGGACTAGGGCTAAGAAAAGATGAAAAGGTTTATTATATATATCTAGTCGTACCTGCTGTTGCTGCAGTTGGTTTCATTTATGCCATCCCCTCCCCATATTCACCAAGTCTCCGTCTTCGTCTTTGTCGTTCTATTCTTTGGTTCTCTTTGGGAAGGATGGCAATTATTTATCCTAAGCGAAGCTAATTAATCTCCTTTTCTTACATTTACCGGCGGGCGTCAGAAACAATAATAGCAAAATGAAGGCATAAACATTACAGTTAATGAGAATGCTTTGTGCGGAACTTTGTTTTTCTCGTTTTTCTCGTTTTTATTTTTCTATCTTTTCTCATACTTTTCTTATGAGAGACTGACACTAAAAAAATTGATTTCAATTTTCATTATTGTAGTCGTTACCTATGAACTTATATAGGAATAGAAAATTTTCCAATTAGTGATATTTATCTATTAAAAAGGAGACACTAAGAAATAGAAATAGGTAGGTATTGTGTATTGGTTAATTTTTGAAATCACGCAAAATGACTTTTATATATTTTCTGAAGAAGGTTGCCATGGTTCAGAGAGTAGAGTATCTAAACAACTATTATTAGCAATAAGAAAGGGCAGTACGAGAACATATCCTCTCATGATGTTGTAAGGATCGATTGTGTTTGGAATTATGTACTTTCTTTTCTACGATGCATGGCTATTGGCTAAGGTCAAAAATTGATTGTTATAACTGATAAAATTTAATTGGACACGACTCATCAATCAATAAAATAACAACTATAATGGTTCATTTAATCATAATTTAATAATACTCGTATCTGTACATTATGTATGTGTCAAGTGTATGCACTAATTTTGTTTACAAAGCAAGGGATTGGTTTTGCAAGGAACCCGTTAGATTATTTTAAGGGATAAGTATGTAGATTATAAGAAGCAAATCTTATGCTAAGATGTTGATATTTAGGTTGTCCTTTGGTTTAGTATTTGAAATAGAAATACAAATATACAAACGTTTTCAAAACTGAAATGTTGTGAATTTTTATAGTATTTAGTCTTAATTTGTATAAAACTTGAACAAAATGTTAATATTTTGGTGCGATATAAAATTTGAAGTCAATATCTTTCTTTGTTTTCCTAATACTCAAGTCGAAAACTATTTCTTATCATATTTCTTGTATATATTCGTGTTTTGTAAAAAAAAGTTGTAACTTGATTTTTTATACAAAAATAACTAAAAGTTAGCAAACATATTTTGCATATGATAAAATAAGTTTGATTTCAATATCTCTGTTTGTTACCAAAATTTTTAGTGGAAAACCAATTTTAACAAATTTTAATAGCATTTTTTGAAAGTTTTTATCTACTATATAAAAATAAGTCGGGTTTTCCTTCCTGACGCTATAACTCCAGAACGCACGAACCGATTTCCACGGTTTTGCATTCGTTGGAAAGGTCTCGGGCTCCATGAGGTTTATAGTAGACAAAATTCAGGAAAAATTTCAACAGAAAAGCGGTGAACTCTGTTTAGCTTCCCATAGGGCCCTATATTCTTAACCAAAGCTTACTTTTGGGAACCTTTTTTGGTAAACACAATAATACTGGTGGTCTATTTTTCCTGGACGCACCTGGAGGAACATGGAAAACATTTGTCAGTTCATTGATTTTGGCCACTATTCGATCAAGATGTGACATGGCTTTGGCGTTAGCATCATCTGGAATTGCGGCAACTCTTCTAGATGGCGGTCGTACTGCACATTCTGCGCTTAAGTTGCCACTCAATTTAAACACAATTGATACTACAACATGCAATATTTCCCGATACAGTGCAATGGGAAAATTGTTGATGCAATGCAAGCTCATTGTTTGGGATGAGTGCACAATGGCACATAAGAAATCACTTGAAGCACTTAACTTCACACTGAAGGATCTTTGACGAAGTAACAACATCTTTGGCGGCTTGATAGTATTGTTGGCAGGCGATTTCAGGCAGACGTTGCCAGTAATTCCCCGTGAAACGCCTGCAGATGAATTGACTGCTTGCCTGAAGGCATCACTTTTGTGGATAACGTTAAAACATTATCGCTAACCACTAATATGAGAGTTCAACTTTAAAATGATCAAAGTGCTGCACAATTTTCCAAACAATTGTTAGCTGTTGGAAATGGAAAAGTGCCAGTTGATGCGACAACTGGATTAATTACTCTTACCAACGACTTTTGCCGATTTGTAGACTCTCAATTAGCTCTTATTGAAAATGTTTTCCCAAACATTAGTGAGAATTATCAGAATTATGCTTGGTTAAGTCAACGAGCAATTCTCGCCGCAAAGAATAATGATGTACACTGAATTTCACCATTTGGTAACATACAAATCCGTTGATTCCATAACAAATCCCGATGATTATCCAAAGGAGTTTTTGAAATCTCTGGAGTTACCGGGATTTCCACCACATAACTTGCAATTACTATTATGAATATGATATTGCGTAATTTGAGCCCACCGCGACTTTGCAACGGTACTCGACTTGCGGTGAAAAGACTTATGCCGAATTTGATTGAGGCAACCATTATTAACGATTATGTATTCCTCGAATACCAATAATTCCGACTGATTTTCGGTTTGACTTCAAACGATTGTAATTTCCGGTTCGCCTTGCGTTCGCAATGACAATTAACAAGTCGCAAGGCCAATCCCTTAGTGTTTGCGGGATAAATTTAGAAAATCATTGTTTTTCACATGGGCAGTTATACGTTGCGTGTTCACGAGTTGGGAAACCATCTGCTTTGTTTGTGTTAACGTCAGACCAAAAAACAAAAAATGTGGTTTACCAAAGAGCACTTCAATTTGCGGACAAGTATAACTCTTCGATTCAGTATTTACCTTGGATTCACTTTCATTTTTTACTTAGAGAAGTTCAACTAAAATAACACTTCATTTTTGTAATTGAAATGAATTCATTACTGTTTTGAAATTAAATAAAATTTTTCCTTTTCAAATATAAAAGAAACAAAATAAATTTTCTTCATCTTTTAATCCCCAAACGAAATGTTACAAAAAACGAAGCCATCAGGTGGCGAAACGGAGTTCGCCGGGTTTGCTAGTTTCTTATATAAAATAATAAGGATCAATTTTGCACTGAACGAAAACATTTTGAAGTCAATACTTTCATTTATTCACGAGATATCTAAACTCGAACATCAATTTTTACCAATTTTGTGTAATACTTTTGTTGTTTTTAATTTTTATGAAGAAAAAAATTGACAGTTGGATCTTTATAAAAATTTTACTGAATGTTGACAATAAAATTTTTTATAAGATGAAATTAATTTGAAGCCAATACTTTAATCGTTGTCAAGATATTCGGATCGAAAATCAATTTTTACCAACTTTTAGTCATGTTTGTAGTTTTCTTTTTTTTTTGAACATATGTCAAAAACTGTATTCTTAGTTGTATACAAATATTTTAGAGGAGGTAAAACCAAAAATATTCGAGGTGACAAATATTTGTTTAATTTTTTTTTATTTATAAAAAAAGTTAATTAAATTATTAAGCAAAATTATACTAGTTTGGTATTCCGTCATATTTTACAATATAACATTTAATTGAAGTTGCTAGCGTTATTGGTTCGTGAGATATTTTGGATATTTTAAATCGCTATAGTAAAAAAAAAACACCCACACAATTTTTTTGAAAGTGCTTTCTGCATCTGTCTGTGTAACAAAGTGTATTGGCAGTCGATATCTTTACTGGTTCTTGAGATATGGACTACGAAAATTGCTTCCCGAACGTACGAGCGCGCACAGAAAAAAAATTGTCATATTAACAATTGTCGATAGTCAACTTGAAATTTGGCCAAATTGTCGCATTGACAATCGCGGTTACCGGCTGAAAATTAACTAATAAATTGTCAATCTGACTAAAAAAATAGTCAATAGGATGACTTTTTTCGTTCTATGTACGATAGTACAATTATTGACGTAACAATCAAAGTTGCTAACTTAATTAATGAGTATAATCAATTTAGTTGGTTCTCTTTAAATCATATTTTAACACTGACAGTTGTTTCACGCACATAATGACTTGGACAAGTCAATCATCTTTTGTGATGAGGCGCGTTTTCATCTCGGTTGCCACAATATTGTCGAATCTGGGAGCCCCAGTAACCAGAAAACCTGATTGATATTGCCATGAAGCCAATGCTCAGAGTGACAGTTTGGTGGTATCGGTCTTTCGTTTTTGAAGAACAACATTTCAGTCAAGGATGGGCGTTACAGAGTATGTTAACAGACTTTTTTTTACTGAAATTATGACATGGCCTTAAACGACCTCTATTTCATGCAAAATGACGATTCATGGCATAATACTAAATAAATCTTTTTCGAATTAAATACCCAAACAGCTGACTTGACGAGGAAACTATTGAGCTGCAAGTTTAAAATAATGAATTAATACATTTGTTTTGGATTTGATTGTATTATTTTTTATGTTTCCCATTACTCGATGGCTCCAGAGTAATCATGGCCAACTTAGTTACTAATTCTATTACTTCATATCTATAATTTCAAATAAAACAACTAAAGTGTCTGTGAGATGTAATTCACGATTTGTTTTCGTTTGAAAGATCTATTAATGGTTTATAAATCAAGTGGAGTTTGAGTGCTGTTCTGTTCGCGGTCAAAACGAAGTACCTGAGGATACCGTGCCCTCAAATTGAATTTGCAGAGTTTTCACTGTGTGGTATATACAACATACTACATGTAGTTTGAGTCCATATTTTAACAATTCAAGTCTAAATCATGGTTCGGCAGATCTGGAGTTCCGTCTAATTTACGGTGTCAGTTGACCGTTAACTTAACCAGCGTTCTAAAATGTATGTCATATCTAAAATTACAACAAAAAAGAACGAAACATGTTTAGCATTGAACAAGAAGAATTCTACACTATAGATATCTGACCAAGGTGATATGATAAAATAGACTGCATAAAAGACATCCATTTTGAAAGCGATCTAACTTTCACAGTAAAGACACCAAAAAGTATGCCACAGTTTTTCAAGTTAATGATGTTTTCATAAACTACAGTTTTCGGTTGTAAACTTTGGTGAATGGAATCTTATTGTCCCTTTAGAGACAACAAATCTTTTATCACTAACTTTTAAAATCCAAAACACATCAATAAGCCAGTTGATGAAGCCATTAACTTACATCTTTCAATTTACAAAATTTAACTACCCATGTTTAAAACAATCCTTATATTGCCTGTAACCATTTTCCAGTAAAAAAAAAACATTTTAAGGTAAATCAGAGCACTGAAGGAAACCATTTTAATGCGCAGATATTTTCCTAATTTTTTGTTTGTTTAATTGAGGCTGAGTATCGTGTATAATACGTAATTTACACACGCAGCCAACTACAAAAATATTAATTAACTGTTTTGCTACATTATAGCATTTATAAACCTACATACACACCTCTTATATACGTAAACATACATATCCTCGTACATCATCAAAGGATTTACCAAACAAAATATCATAATAATAATAATTAACCACGCATCATGTGTTGTGTGTATACTCTGCATGTTTTCGAAAGCCTTTATAGGTACATACGTACGCGTGTATACTACTCCTCTGCATGATGTAGCTTTATTCACTTAAAAATATTATATTCGTGTTGAAATATTTGCAAATTAAAATTCCATGTTAACTGAATGCATTTCCTTTATAGCCTTTAAAGTACCTTTTAACTCATATGCTCCAGCTACACCGCAGGAGAAACAAGGCCTTTTGATGGTAGGTAGGTAAAATGCACGACATTGACGCACGTAGTACATACATACATAGTGGAACCTTATATGTCAAAATTCTTCCATTGATGTGCCTAAACTTACAAAGTGTTAAGTCCGAACAATGTAAAAACGCTTTTCAAAGGAACGCCCGACCCGGCAGGAGTTCTTCGTCATATCGTCGTAGTCGTAGTCGTCGCTCGTTGTCCTGAGTAACCCATCACAACAAAATACACCTAAAAACATTACAAGCATCCTTAACATCGCCTCTGATGATGTTATATATGAACTTTCAGCGTCAAATGTGTGTATACAGCTATTGCCAAAATAATAGGAACATTTCTTACAAGTGGTAGGATTTTTGATCTGGAATTGATTTCAAAATGCTGTCTTAGTTTTCTTTAAACATTCCAAATTACAATAGATGCAGCGAAACACTGCACCAAAAACATCTTGAAGCACTGCATAATGAAGACATATCCATAAGTGAGATCGCGAAAGTAGACCGAAGGTCTGCAAAAATTATATAAATAAATAAAATGGCACAGAAACCATAAGATATCATTTTATAAAAAGCTTTTAGACAGAAAACAACTTTAATAAATTTAATGCCAGTGTATTTTCTGTTTTACGCTGATACGCAAATCAACTCTGGTTATTCGTATCCTGCAGGAGGCTAACCTCCTGCATTTTGCATACTGCATAAGTATTCAAGGAACATGAAGCTTTTAAGGCATGAAGGAAGCTCGGAATGCACTTTAAAGTGTTACAACGAAAATTAAAATGATGCCGTGGAATGAATTGGCTTTATTTCACTTAAAGCAGTTTAGTTTGCACCCAGAAGTGCGGTCCCCATAAACGGTATAAGATGTATGAGAAACATGCTACACCCTGAAACCGCCCTGGTTTAATAAGGCCAATTTTTAAAAGTTGGTCTCATTTCACTTGGCTTTATTTTACACCACCAATTATTTATTTGGAATAGATTGAAAGAGGCAGAAGCCGTGACAAAAAAAAAAACTGCTTTGGTGGCAGAGGCAGGAATTGAACCCAATACCTCTAACCTGACACTCCTATATTCGTCGTCGTAGGAAAATTTGTCAGGAATGTTCTGCTCGTACAAAGTGACGTTTGGCAGAAATATCAATGACTGATGATTCTATATAGCCACAGCTTTGCGTGAAACATCAGAAATTCGGATATAGAAGATTAAACTTGTAACTTGTTCTGAAGTATTATCTCTTTTCTTTGAAGTTAAGTTCACAAAAAATCAATACTTACTTATTCAAAACTTTGTCAGCACAAAAATAATTAAAGAAAATGGGTTGCCCAGCTACAAAGATATTCACAAGAAAAAGGAGAGCTGTTATCCAGAAGCTGAAAAACTAACAGTAACGGAAACAAGTGCTGGAGTAGATTTACAAGCTTTACTTCACCACACAGCAAGTAGATTATTAATTTCTCAGAAAGATGATCTAGAAACACTCAGCAAAGAAACCTCTTAAAGTCTTCAATTAGAAGATAAATGGGGATTTGATGGAAGTACTGGACAGAGCGAGTACAAGCAGAATTTTCGTGAATCTGATGCGAAAGACTGTGACTTCTGTGTCACATATTACGTGCCATTGCAGCTGCAGTTAAGAAAGGATATGCAAGAGATAATTATTTGGAAAAATCTTCGACCGGCTTCAACACGATACTGTCGTCCAATAAGGTTTCAGTTTAAAAAAGAAAAAAAAAGTTTTTGCTTTGGAGACAGCTGAGTAGATAATAAAAACCTATCCATGGTATTATTTACCCGCTTCGGTTCACAAGGTGTTGTTAAATGGTGCATCGGTCATTGATCATCATGGCCTCATTTCTATTGGCGAATTAAGTGAGGAAGACGCAGAGTCCCGAAACAAGGATATACAAAATTACCGACTCCATCACACGAGAAAAATGTCTCGCATTGTCACAAATATCGACCTTTTCAAAATACTTCTATTAACTTAACTTCTAATCTAAATCTGCATTAGAGCTTATACAATTATTTTAAATTTATCAATTACGTCTGTACGTCCGGGAAGTTGTTTTCGTCGTCCATAGCTCAAGAACCAGAAGAGATATCGACTTCAACGAAATTTTGTAATGCACATAATAATGCAGAAAGGACTCTCAAAAAAATTGAGATTGTGTTTTTTTTTACCATATCAATTTAAAAAAAGGTGAAAATTGTGGTTTTCCCAAAATATCTTACAAAACAAAAAATATTTGTCACCTCGAATATTTTATGACCAAAAAATGATTTTATTTCCAAAATAATTTTGTGCAATAAAGAATAACGTTTGTGACATCTGCTAAATTTTGATAAAAATCGAACTGACAGTTTTATTTATAAAAAATAAAAACTAAAAAACACATTACTAAAAGTTGGTAAAAATTGATTTTCGACTCCAATATCTTTTCAGAAATGTCAGATTATGGCTTGAAACTAGTTTTGTCTTATAATGAATATTGTTTTCAACATTCATTAACATTTTGAGAAAAATCGAATTGACAGTTTTTTAACAAAAAATAAAAACCTAAAAAAAGAAATTACTAAAAGTTGGTAAAAACTGATTTTCGACTCAAATATCTTTTCAAAAATAGATATTTTCTTCAAATAAATGTATTTTATAGAAAATAATGTTTTTAACATTCGGAGAAAATTCTAGAAAAATCGAATTGACAGTTTTTTAACAAAAAATTAAAAACCTAAAAAAAAATTAACAAAAGTTGGTAAAAATTGATTTTCAACAAACGGGATGGGAAGTTATAAGTGTGGGTCGGATCCTAGCCTCTTTTTAAAAGTTGGTCTCATTTCACTTGGTTTTGTTTTACACCACTAATTATTTAGTTGGAATAGATTGAATATTCTTGTTTGTCGCCCAATGTAATAAGCGTTTAACCCTAAGCTCATAAAAATTTTCAAATTTTGTCGCAACAGTCCGTAGAGAACCAGGACCTAGTGACTTACAATTCCTATGTGCAAGTGATGTCAGCAAGTGATGCATGGGGAGAACCTACAACTTGTATGCCGAATCCGAAATTTGGAGGATTTGTCAATTCCTCAAAAGAGGCACTAGCCGTGAAAAAAAAATGTTTTAGTGGCAGATGCAGGGATTGAACTCAATACCTCTAATATGATAATCCTACTCACTAACTATCACACCACGGCCACTACAGGTAACTCCTCAAGAAAAATTTCAATACCTAGTTATATGAACATTTTAATAAATTAAATTAATTTAAAATAGATTATGAAATATGAGCTATCAACAATTAAAACTAATATAAATTTTGTTATGAAAGGTACTGCTGTTTGAAGTTTAGATCAAGTATTCCTATGTTTTGGCCGGCCTATGATGAAGTATGCGTCAAATTGACTCCAAAGTCTATCTTATTGACCAATATGAATTTTTTAAATCACAGATTAGGAAACATTAACAAACTACAGTCGAACTTCCCTATAACGAACTTCTACTTAACGAAGATCCCTCTATTACGAATTGATTTTGAGTACACATCTTTTTGGTTACTTTTTTGGTTTGTTTTGATCTCCTTATAACGAATTTCCATAAAGCGAATTTTTCTCTATAACGAACAAATTTTGTTGCTAGAAATCCAAATCTCATACGTTTTTGTTTCCACATAACGAATTTTTTCAAATAATTTTCTGTTAAAAACAACAGCATGCAGAGAAAAAAAACCTTATAAGGGGATTTCCCCAAGATTTTAAATGCAAGCATTCTACCTACGTATGTTCACTGTTCAGGCTTCAGTGAATATAATTGAAAATGTCTCGAAGTAGCATTTCTCTTGAGAAAAAGTTGTTCATAATTAATAAAGTTGAAGAACGATTGACTAAAAAAAACAGATATTGCTATTGACGTGTTTCGAACCTGTCTGGAGATGAAGAGTAACGTACCGACTAATTTATTTGAATCTCTCAATTTATTAGACGATTTTGTTGAAAAAGAAAAATGGAAGAATGTTATCCAAACTAAAATCACTGACTTCTTTAAATAAAAGTAAAAACAAAAAATTTCTGTATAACGAATTTTCTATATAACGAAATAATTTTCTGGTCCCGTGCAAATTCGCTATAGGGAAGTTTGACTGTATTTACCATTGAAATTTAGTAGTTAAATTAAAGACTTGTTACCTTACACAAGTGCAAAAGTCATAATTAAGAAATTAAGTTCTGTTATTATTATTTTCGCCATAGCTGTACCTATACCTATGCTGCGTAGCTCTTTATTGTGTAGGCGAGTGTATTACTACCCAAAATCACAATGTTAAAAACAACAATGTACAACAACACACACAAAACAATAACAACAACGGCGAAAACCAAAAAAGAACGCCCTAATTAACAAAGTGAAATTACATATTTACTAAATTAGGTTAATTACTATCTTTCTCTTTCATACATACAAACACACATTTGGTACATGGGAGAAAAAAGGGATACAAAAGGAAGAGTGATAGTAGAGAGACACCATACGATGCTAGCTCCACCTAATGTCATAATACTTGAGCTCCGCATGATGTTAAGCTGAAAATTTAGGATGGCTATTACCCCCATATGACGTTCGGTCGAGCTCCAAGATGACTCTTGTGCGGCACAAAGATGAAAGGATATAATGGAATATTAAAGTAAAAGCAGCCATTTAACGAGCGTGTACTCTATAATAACCATATTCGCCTCTGCTTGGTAAAATCATCACACTGAGGCCTCATATACCATACCATATTATACCATACCTCCCTACCTACAACTTGTTGTTTTTTGGTCCTTTGGGCGACAGTCTTTTTGAAATACTTAATCATACCTTCATATCATTTATGTGAGTATTTGGGCTCAGAAAATGTATAATGGTTTCTGTTGCTATATCACCCCCTTTTCATGTATACATATGTAGGTATACTGACGCTGCCGTCCGTCGTCGTTGCCTTCATCCTCATACTTAAGTTCAATTTTTAATGACTATTACATTAAATTAGAAGTATGTACCATAAGTATGCACGCCATGGAAGAAAAATTATTTTGTAAGACCTTGAGTGTCCTAAAGAGATTCTGCTAGATGAAAGAGTACAATCTGTTTGTTTGAATAGACTTTAAAGATGAATAGAATTTTCCTGACCACGGATAATAGAGGAAGAGACGAGTGCGTCTCTAAATGACCAATAAAAACAGTCTGGTATTAGCTCAAGGGATGTCCTCAATGTGGCTCAGCATTTTAAATATTCGTAAATATTATATTAATTTTTGCAACGGGGCTACACCTATAAAATCTAAGTTTGCGCGTGTCATCTTTTATAAGAGATACTATTTCTTCTATGTTCCTCTAATTTAGGTTATATTAATTTTAATAACTATACAAGCTGGCCTAGCATAGCAGACTTTGTCCTTTAATATAATAGTTATGTGATAAATAAACTGACTTTACGTACAATCGACAAAACTAAAGGAAAATTTCAATTGAATGAAAATAGTACGTATACGCCCAGTGTACCATTTTGAATTTAATCGTTTAAAAGGAAATAAAACGTTGGAATAATTTGTAGTTTGACATAAAATATGAGTAACATTACAACTATTAGTGAAGACCAATACGTTTTATTAGCACAGTAACTTGTAAAGTAGCATCTTTTCAAATTAGACGGTCAGGTCTTTCAGGTCTGGTAATTAGTTTACTAACCACATATGCGCGGGTATTTAAAATATATTTCAACCCCACCTAACGATAAAATTCTAATTTAAATGTGTACTTTGGTGTGTTTTCGTTGTACATTGCGGAATTTCTGCAAATAAAACGCAGCAGATGAGTTATACGATTTTTTTTACAAAACACGTTCAGTGTCATTTTTGTCAATGTTAAGTTTTGAAAATCTGTAAAAAAAGGTAAAAGTGTTTCTGGTGTTATGATTTTAGTGTTTTTAACTTCCCATATTAAGTTATTGTAATGGGTCCGATTTGGTCCGATTTGAAAATGTTGACATTTCTCGACGTTTCAAGGTCCCTAGAGTCGAAATAAAAGATTTTTAGAAAGATGTCTGTGCGTGCGTGTGTACGTACGTTCGTACGTCCGTTTTTTCGTCGTCCATAGCTCAAGAACCCGAAGAGATATCGACTTCAAATAAATTTTGTTATACAGATAATAAAGCAGAAAGCTGCGGAAAGGACTTTCAAGAAAATTGAGTGGATGGTTTTTTACCGTAGCAGTTTAAAAAAAAGGTGAACATTTTGGTTAACCCTAAATATCTCACGAACCAATGACGCTAAAGACTTGAATTAATATTATATATTGTAACGTGATACCAAACAAAATATATTTTTGGAAAAAATCCAACTAACGTTTTTTTTATAAATCAAAAAAACTGAAAACAAAAATTTGTCACCTCGAAAGTTTTACGAATATAATATGATTTTAACTCCAAAACAATTTTATGCAACGAAGAATAATGTTTTTGACATCTGGTAAAATTTTGAGAAAAATCAAATTGAAAGTTAAAGTTAAAAACATTACTCAAAGTTGGTAAAAATAGATTTGCGACTCAATTATCTTTTCAAAAATTAAAAATATTAGCTTCAAACTAATTTTACTCACAGAAAATGTAATTTTCGACGTTCAGTAATTTTTTTTTTATAAAAATCAATCAGTCAGTTTTTTCATAAAAAAAAATTCAATCTACAAAAAATAGTACACAAATTTAGTAAAAAATGATGTTCGGTTCACGATATCTCGTGAAAAATATAAGGTATTGACTTCAAATTCATTTCATTCATCCAATATGTATTTGTTCATTAAAGA
The DNA here is from genome assembly GCA_951509635.1 of Eupeodes luniger. Classification (NCBI taxonomy): domain Eukaryota; kingdom Metazoa; phylum Arthropoda; class Insecta; order Diptera; family Syrphidae; genus Eupeodes; species Eupeodes luniger. The sequence goes on along the minus strand of OX608074.1, from coordinate 43,444,358 downwards.
AACAAAAACTTTTAAGAAATGCTACTAAAATTGGTAAAAATTGGTTTTCGACTAAAAATCTTGTTAACAAAAATAGATTTTGAAATCAAACTTTTTCATCATATGGAAAATATTGTTGGTTATTTTTAATTTTTAAGAATAATTTAACTAAAAACTTTTTTAAGGAAACACGAAAACCTAAAAACTTTTAAGCAAGACAAATCGACAGACGGGATGGGAAATTATCAGTGTGGGTCACATCCCAGCTTTTTTTTTAGATTTTGAAATATACACCGGAAAAATAGGAAACATAGTTCAGACTGATCTCGGCGGCAAGGTAGTTCGAAAATTTGCCGAAAATTTAAAATCGAAGAATAACAGAGTATTCTTTGATAACAATTATTTTAATAGCTACGTTTTACAGGTAGACTTCCTGAAAGACAATATATTAGCATGTGGAACTGTGGATTCCAATCGTAAATATTTGCCGAAACTGAAAGAAGACAAAAATGTGACACGATGCCAGTTCGATTATAGAGTAAGCGATACGAATGTCGCAGCTATAAAATGGAAAGATAAAAGATCGATTTTAGTTCTAACCAACTATTTAGACCCTACAAAAACAGGTGTTGTATGTCGTAGAGAACGCAATAGGGACATGACTGAAGTGTCTTGTCCTGACGCCGTGATGCAATATAATAATTGTATGAACTATGTGGATAAGTTTGACCAACTAAGAAGTACATATGCCATCGACAGGAAGTCCCACAAATTTTGGCATTGAATTTTTTCCATTTTTTGGACTAAACAGTTGTAAAGGCCTTTTCGCTTTACAAAGAACTCCGAAAGGAACATCACCCAGAATTTGATTTACCAAATAAAAAAAAACTTCCGCAGAACTGTTTACGAAGGGATCCTATTAACAGCAAAGGCGAAGAGAAATTCCCTCAATAGTAATGGGTCTTCCTGTCCAGTGCCTGTCTCCATAAAACGCCACAAGCCATCAGTTCCGAAGGAATTACGGACGGAAAGAAATTTGCACCAACCAGAACGGTCTACTTCAAGAAGATGTGCGAAATGCAGCATAACAACAAATCCTTAAAGTACAGTATGGAAATGCAACACTTGCAAAGCCCCGCTTTGTATCCGCAAAAGACAAAAAATGTTCCTCGGATTTTCATACAAAATAAGTATAGTCCTTTTATTTTTCATGTAATAATGAAATTATCTTTTTCATTCTTATTTATATGTTTATTTATGTACAAGGTTGAGCGCCAAGGTAATTACTAAAATAACCACCTTATTCCTCAAAAACAGTGTGTTGAATTTTCAAATTTTTAAAAATACGTGTATTACTTTTATAAAGAACCTAGTCTTTGTAAATCCATTGCTGAAAGAGTTAAAAAAGTGACTTTTTGTCTATAAAATGCAAATAAAGTTCCATATGAAGTATGCGGTTATTTCCGATTGTCAACCAATATTCTTGAAGATTACGAGACAAACTGAGGGTTCCTTATTTTTGTGTATCAAAGGGTATGATGCGTGACAGTCATTTATGTTCAACTTGCATTTACTATGGAAATAAAAGCGCAAAAACGAAAAAATATAGACAAAAAAATAAAGACCTAGTGACCTACTATTCCAAAAGAATCCATGTGCTAATCATAATGTTTGAAAAAAAAAAGAATGAAGAAAATAAGAGTAATAAAATTATGGAAAATTTATAGCACACACCAACACCACCCATTATAATGTATCTCGTACATTATAAACATTTTGTGTGATGTATCTTACTCATTCTGCTGATGCACATATTATAACCCATACGAAGAAGAATATACCAAGAGAATGCGAATATGGAATTTTACATGGAAATCCTTTCATCCAAATGACAAAGATTCATGGACTTGATGGGATTTTATCTTTTACAGTTAAAAACATACATACAAACATACATACATACATATTAATGTACAATACATACATTTGGAATTATACAGAGCTCGTTAGTCGATGCTAGGAAAATTTTAATTGGTTGATTTATGGCTCTGATGAGATTCTTAAAATACCAGCTAAAAACAAAAATAATAGAAACGAAGAAAAAACAATAAATTAAAAATATATGCCATAGAACGTATGTACACATAAAATGTGTGAATTTTCAAGAAAACATAGATTCTTTTAATGGGAAATTGGAAATTATCTTCATTGAGAAGAAGCGAATATATAATGTAGATAGTTGCTATGAAAAGAAAATGGAAAATTATCTTTTTTAGCTGAAAGGTTTTGAAATAAGATATTAATAATTAAAACACTGTTAGTTACACGGATTGATTTCACTATATTTCGTATGGAAAGCAATCAAAGAAATGATTGGAAATAAAGTCTTAAAATAAGGACCTCGCCCAACATTGTTGAATCTATTTCTTTTTTAAAACTGGCTACTAAACAATCTGTTTTATCAATATTAATTTTTAAGCCAAAGTCTGTCACTGTTTAAATAATACTAATTTTTCATAATAAGGGTTGTTTTGTAGTGACCCTCTATTTTTTGTTTAATGTGCAAAATAAGTATGGATGTGTATGGATGGATCATTCAACAAAACATGAAAATCTATATATATAACACTGAAATCAAGCAAAAGAGGAAATCTTTGTTACGGTTTGGCTTCGAAACTTCTTATCCAATTGTCATGCAGTTTTTTTTAAATGAAAGAGAATGTCACGGAGCAGGTTTTAGACATAAATAAAGTCCGATAACGTTAGTCAATAATTTGTTATCTATACATATAACATCCAAATATCACTGACTCACTGATCTCACGTTTCGATAGGAAATATGAATAGTGCAATTTCTGTCGTGCATTCAAATAAAATACAAAAATGTTGTATATTGTAGATAAAATTAAATTTCGTTAAATTGTAATTCATCAATTTTCTAAAATGTCTAACTGATCTGGGTGTAAAAAAATACCAAAATATACATTTTCTAAACACTAAGGCCTTTTTAAATAACATATTTTAAAAAATCCATTTTTGTTTCATTAAACAATTAAAAACAAAATTGATTAGATAATTTAATGTTTGTATTTTTTAACAACAAAACCAACAATTTTCAATTTGTTAAAAGGTTATTCCACTGCAAAATATTTTAAATTTCATTAAGAATACATGATTTTAAATCTAAACTCACATCATTACCTACAAATAATATATGAGTATTACCATCAGATAAAAATATGTAGGTACAATATTTCAAAACTATGTATATACATACGTCTACCCACTCATAGATGGGTACATATTTATTTTTTTTTGTGTGAAAATTTTTGTTTTCAACATTTAAATTAAAGCTTCGTGGCATAACACAGAATTCATCATTAGTTTATCTATAATTCATTTCCATCTATTTAAAATACATTTTATCATCCATATCCTCAAAGAGCTTCCATTTTCCATTTTAACACAGTCAATCAGGATATTCAAACCGCAATATGTCCACACCGCATCATAGAGGAGTTTGAATATATATCCAACTGTCAAGCCTGCCACGGCCACCCCAGCCATCATCATCATCATCATCATCATCATCGTATCCCGTCTCGCTCCCGGACCGACCTGGCAACCGACACATTCTCATTCAAGTATATCATTACAGTTTGATTTATGTAGGTATGTATATTTTATTTTGTTAAAATATTCATAGCTCCTCATTTCGGTCCCACACCTTTGCTTTGATGCGATGCTACATATTGCTATGGAAATGGAAGGCTCCTCTCCTGCGAGAGGAAGGACCCCCACCAGTACTACAGCAGCCATCACGAGAAGTGGAAAAGCATGCTTTTTTCGGATATTCAAAAACATAAATCTAAAATTTTTGTTCAGTTCGTCGTCATCGTCGTTTTAGCGTTGCATGCTGCTTACTTTTTGGCCTCAACATCAGCCTCAGCCTCATCCTCAGTCAAGATTCAAATGAGCGCCTATATTGGATTTGTGAGGGGACATTCAACCTTTCTCAAGAAAGTAATAATAATAAGGGATATATGGGAAGCCCTACCGCCTTCGTCGACCACAGCCCCACTATACCACAGAGGACCCTTATTTTCATACTTTGAAAACCATTTTATAAACTGAAATGAAAAGGACACTAAGGATACTCGTATACGAGTATAGCTATGATGGGGGCTGGGGAGTGAGAAAACGAAAGCCTTCAAAGATATGGCCGCCCTTTTTTGTTTTATTTTTTTTTTTTATTCTGTACTTAGGAACGTCTTTTAGATATTCATAATTTCATTGGAATATTTTTTTTTTCACATTTTCATCGAAGGCGCGCGTAAAAAAGCTCATTTCTTATTATGTTCCGGTCAGGTCACTGGGATATGATCGATATTCTGCGAGGATTTTTTTGACTTTTTGATTTAGGGACTCGCTCAAGGGGAAAATGAATTGCCATGTTCGAACACTTTATGTCGCATAGAAAAAACTTTATTATGTACTCGTTCTAACTTAAGATTGTGATGTTTGGAGATCTGTTTTGGATTTGTTTTGGTTTATGCGTAATGTGGTATGGGGACGGGGGATTATTCGAGGAAAAGCATGATGATTTTTCAATGTTGTTATACTGGCGAGTGATGTATTAGAAAAAGAAAATGCTATCCACATATCAATTTCCAGAAATAGGGCTTTTGGAATCAAGCTCAATTGGTTTTGAGCCACCAGCAGAGGAAATACTCTTTTTATGGATAAATATGTTTAAAGTTAAGTTTTTCATAAAAAGTTAATAAACAAAACCAAATCTACCGTTTCAACTCTTCAAAAAACAAAAGTAAAATAATAGAGATAAAATTTAGTTTGTTCAAAATGGTTGCTGGTTAAAAGAAATAAACAAAACTTTGAAAACCTTCCTATTTTCAGATTTATTTAAAAAAACCATGTGGGAGTCTTGTTGACAACACAGGTCATTTAGTCCAAAAGATAATGGTTGGCATTAAATTGTATTGATAGACGCTCCGGTAATAGTAAGGGACTATTTTAAAAAGTTCACAAAGAAAGATTGGAGCTAGGAGGTCGCCAATCATCAGGCTAACTGTTTTTTGAGCCACTCATCCAGAATTGCGAATCATCCCTGAATACGATGAAAATAAGACCCAAAAATGAGGCTGGGATGCGACCCACACTGATAACTTCTCATCCCGTCTGCCGATTTGTCTTGCTTAAAAGGTTTGTAGTTTTTGTGTTTGGTTAAAAAAGTTTTCAGTTGAATTATTCAAAAAAAAAAGTAAAATTAGTTAAAAAAGTTGTCAGTTGAATTATTCTTAAAAATTACCAACAATATTTTGTATCGTATGCAAATAGTTTTATTTCAAAATCTTTTTTTGTTAACGAGATTTTTAGCAATTTTAGTAGAATTTCTTAAAAATTTGTATTTCTTATATAAACAAATACAAATTGGAGGAATGAAATTAATTTGAAGTCAATATCTTCTATTGTTCACGAGATATCGAGAACCAAACATCAATTTTTAAAAATAATGGTGTAGATTTTATTTTTGTTTAAAAAAATACGAACTGTTGGATTTTTTATATAAAATTTACAGAATGTCGAAAACAATACTTCCTATGAGATTACATTAGTTTGAAGCCAATATTTTAAGTTTTTGCAAAGATGTTTGGGTCGAAAGTAAATTTTTACCAAGTTTTAGTATTGTTTTTTTTAGGTTTTTATTTTTTGTACAAAAAACTGTCAATTCAATTTTTCTCAATATCTTACCAAATGTTGAAAACAATATTTTTGATGAGTTAAAATTATTTTAAAGTCATAATTTTAATTTTTTTGAAAGATATTTGAGTCGAAATTTACTTAAGCCTCAATTTTTACCAACTTTTAGTAATGTTTTGTTTAAGTTCTTATTTTTTGTAAAAAAAACCATAAATTTAATTTTCTAAAATTTAATTGAATGTTGAAAACAGTATTTCTAATAAGATAAAATTAGTTTAAAGCCAATGTCTCAATGTTTTGAAAAGATATTTGAGCTGAAAATCAATTTTTACCAACTTTTATTAATTTTGTTTGGTTTTTAGTTTTTGTAAAAAAAACCGCCCATTCGATTTTTCTCAAAATTTAATTGAATGTTGAATACAATATTTTTTATACAAAAATTTATTTAAAACTATTGGCTTTCTCAAATTGAAAAAGATATTTGAGTCGAAAATCAATTTTTACGAACTTTTAGTAATTTTTTTTAGGTTTTTATTTTTTGTACCAAAACACTGTCAATTCGATGTTTCCCAACATTTTACTGAATGTTAACAATAATATTTTTTAAAAGATGAAATTAGTTTAAAGCCATTATCTTAAATTTGTGAAAAGATATTTGATTTGAAAATAAATTTTTACCAACTTTTAGTAATTTTTTTTAGGTTTTTATTTTTTATAAAAAAAACTGTCGATTCGATTTTTCTCAAAATTTTAACCAGATGTCAGAAACGTTGTTTTTCGTTGCATGATGAAATAATTTTTTGTGCGAAAAATATTTGAAGTGTCAAATATTTTTTTTTCAGTTTTTTGATTGATAAAAAAAACCGTTGATTGGATTTTCTTTCCAAAAATATATTTATTTGGTATCACATTACAATATATAATTTAAAATTTAATTCAAATTCAAATCTCTAAATATCTCACGAACAAATGTTCGTGGACGGGCCATCTAATGGTTTCTTTTTAAATTATTAAGGTATTTTTACATTTTAACAGAAAGTCATACATATAATTTTCGCAAGGAATTGAGTCATGTTACGTTTGAACTCTTGGTAAATATTTCAGTGAGTGCTGTGTAGTCCCATTCGAAGAATTCATCACCCATACTTTACGCAAGTTCAAAATGTTGATGAGACCGGAATGCCGGAGGACAGCACTCATTTTAGAGCAAAAGCGAGGAATGTAAGACTCAAATCATTAGCTTTATCACATCATCGATCTGAAGAGATCAATACTCCACGCAATAGCTTGAGGAAAACTTTGCACAAGAATCTCTAATTTTACTGGTTGACAAAGTTTTCTTACTGAAATTCGACTTCTAAATTAATGTACCACGTCAGGTTTTTGAGATATTACTCTTTAAAGTCCAAAAAATCTAAATTTATGAATTGGCGTTTTTTTCAATAAAATCCGTGATGGTTTTCTAAATCTTTTAACAAGTTCTTCAATATTTAATTAAAATGTTTATATAATTTTATATTATATTCGTAAAATCTTCATGTTCAAGTGGTTTGTCTTCACCTGTCTTACAAAAATCTGAAGGAAACGCTAAACCATTTTGTTAAAACTCCTGTCAATAGAAAAAACTAAAACGGTTCGAATGTAAGAATTGTTTTTGCAAAACAATTCTGTTATATGAGGTTTTTGAAATATATTAATAAATACAAAAATAATTTTGGAAATAGTTTTTTTAACACTTAAGCAAATAATTGAAGTTTAAGTTTTTATTCGAAATCAGCTCTCAAAATTAATTTCAAAACATATTTTTCAAAACCATGATTTCAAGATTTGCTCAAACTACATATAGAGTCAAATAAAGACTCATAAGCATAACTAATGAGAAATTCCAGAAACTAAGTAAGATCCTTAAATGAATCATACAATTTATTTTGAGATATTTTGAGTAAACTTAACATTAAAAACATAATTTTTGATTGTTTTTATTATTTTTAATGGGCAACTTTAAAAACCTGATGTGATAGAATTAAGGACATCATAATCCTTTGAAAAAGTATTGTTTTGTTTGTGCTCCCAAAAAAAGTAGTTTTGTCGACCAGTATAAACCGTGTAAGCGGTCCAATTGACTCAGCAAAAACGACCGTCCACTTCGTTATCATTTCTCATCTTCTTTTTACAAAGAATTTTGCAGCATTTGCATGTCAGCGGCCACAAACTTACGATATCTTAAAAACGCTAACGTTATTATCGAAAAGCCAATGCATCCCGAGAGAGCGACAGTTTTGTACGGATTGTGAAGTGCTTCGATTTGATCAAGTTGTTCTTTTCTTTGTAGGAGCAGTGCCATGCCAACTTTCGTTTCAAAAACTTGAGTCCAACAATATCCCAGCAATTCGTGAGCTACAGCCCTGAACCATCATCAATGTCTTGATAATTTAAAAAACAGAATACTCCACAGCAACGCGGCCACTTGAACGACTATAATATATGGTAAGAAAATACTTGATTTTTATATCGCATTTAAAAAAAAGAAACTTGTATTTAGTCTACCCTTTACTTTAAGATCTACATACATAAGTAGCGCAAAAGTAGATTTTATTAATTTATATTGCATACTCTTTGGAGATTTATGGCATAAATACACGAATTATATTGTTCTTTTCCACAAGCAAGATAATTATTTTAATTTATTTATCTTTCGTATTTTGACTGTCGAGAATTACTAGCTGGAACACAAAACCGTAAAAATAATTTTTTCTTTTATAACGCAATTAAAAAAATTTAATTAAATACTTAAATAGTTCGAAGTCTGTTTTTCTTTGAAATATTATAGATTTTTACTAGTCAAAAGATTTCTTTCAAAAGTGGTTAAGTGGTAAATGCATGCATTTACAAAATGGAAAAATGTTGATAATGACAGTTAATACTTCTTACTGAATATGTTTGTAAAAATTTTATTTAATTATCTTCGCTAAATAAAATTATCAATCTAGTTTATAAAAAATAAAAAAGTGTGTATACGCCCGAGTGTACAGTTGTATCATTATATTTTAAATGATATGTTTTGTTGTTTTTCTTTACTTTTTATTTGTATATTTGGAGACAGAGTTAAAAGCATTTTTGTTCAAAAAAAAAAAAAAACATATAATTCCATTTACTGTATTAACTTTAAACCGATTTACTGTAATTAGTTTTGAATTATAGTACCTAAGTTAAAAATATTCTTAATTGAAATTGTGTTTAGTATATTGAAAGTTTTGTTATTTAAATCTTTTAATTAGCTTTGCAATTATATCAGTAATCAATATGGCTTTATCAAAGCTTGCGTATACAAAAAACTACAACATTTAAATCACTCTAAAACTTTCACAGCTCTAAATGACCCTGAAATGAATAAAGTAACAAACTTCTCTGCACATTTTTTCGCTTTATTTCAATTTAAAAAAAAAAAAACAAAACACAATCATAAAACTTTTTTAATCGAAATGTTTTCCATTCATTGCTTATAATATAGAGTTGGTGGTACCTCCATAGTTTTTGTTGAGAGTAAAAAACAAAACTTTATAATAGTCCAAACGAATAATGCAGTTCTTGTGTAATATTTCATTAAATCTCCGATAGGGAAACTGTCAATTTTTTGTCAGCTATTTCAAAAACTTTTCAATGCACACATTTATACATACATAGATTTTCGTATATCTAGGACGACCGACGAGTGGAAACGCTATCAAATGAAATAGAAGATACAAACTGAAATTAGCAATAAATTTGAAAAACCTAAACAAAAGATAGGTATAGAGGTTCTGCATCAGGATAGGGAGAGGACATTCAGGACACAACACACACACACACACAGTTAGCTAGGTACGCTCATATTATGAATGGTTTGCTTTTATGCTCCCAGTGAAATGGATCCCTTGAGTGTAATCTAATTATTACTGTCCGATGTGTGTGCTGTGAACTGAAAACGTTTTTCTTTATAGAAGTGAAGAATAAAACAACAACAACAACAACAAAACTATACATAGTTTCACCTAGCGGCGTTCTACCATATATGAGGTGTATCTTGGACTCTGGGGCAACAGAAGTAGTTGCAGCAGCAACATCAGCGGTAGCCAGGTAAAGTAACTCCATTGTGTTAGCTACTTCAACCGAAGTGAATTGCGAAAAGACTTCACTTTATTGATACAAACAAGAATTAGGGTAGAAGGACACACACTATTCTGCTGTGCGGCTAATGCTCCTTTTGAAAGGAGGAACTACGTCCGATGACGACGACGACGACGGTGATGGCTTAACAAGTTCTTTTTTTGTTGTTGTTGTTGGGAAATAAAGATATCTAGCCTAGGTAAACCAACATAGGTACTGGGTATAGAAATTAATGATGTAATGAATTTGCTTGTGTACTTTTTGTTGCAAACTAAGGCTTATACGAATATCGTCTATGTTTCAGTACTGACTAAGAGAATGGAAAAAACTGAATATGGTATGACATAGAGGAAGAAGTATTTTTGCTGCTTGGATATAGATAAGTAAGTTAAATGCAATTTAAGGCAAGGACAGATCCAGACTTTTAATCAGGGGAGGGGGGGGTCACACACTTAGATGGAGGCTAACAAAATTTAAATAACATAGTGTACATCTTAACCTTACCTTTACACATTTCAAGGACTAAAGTGAAAACTTTAACTATCAAATTATTATAGAACACTGTTGTACAATGAATATCAATTTATGATGACTCCCTGCATACATATGAAAGCATTCCAAGATTCCAACAGTTTTCTATTTCACGCAGATATATAAGAAACTGTTTTGAAAAGTAGCTTTTTTCCAAAAATAAAATATACTTTTCTTGTTTCCATTTCTATTAATGCGAAGAACACTACAAAACTTGAAAAATCCAGAAAATGAGAGAGGATCTGATATAAAGAATTGTCGGGCTTTTTTTTTGACGTAGTTTTTTTCGAACTCAATTTTCGGGAGTCTATTATTACTATCGCTATCAGTCTGTTTACTTGTATTTTGATCTTAGTCAACAGAACTTAAAGATTGTAGAGAGAAAAATGTTTGGTTCTTGAATTTAGCCATAAGTTTAACAAAAGTGTCACTTTTTCAGTTTTTGGGACATTTATATTATTGAAATTCGTGTTTAAATCTCAGTTCTAAAGCATCCAAAGCAAATTCACTTCAAAAAAAAAACTCTAGATTAACTTATATTTTTTTTCGAGAACCATTTTAAATTTTAAATTTTGTCTTGAAAATATTTTTGGTAAGCACTAATTAAAGTGCTTATAAATAAACACTTAAATTTCCTTAAAAATGTTGACCCCTTTCTGAGATATCGAGTTTTTTAAACAAAATTAATATTATTTAAAAAAAAAAATTACATTTTTGATCATAAAAAATCGTCATCAATTTGATCATTTGATCATCGACAAGAACTTACACAATAAGGGAAGATCATTGAAATCGAGTCATAAGTTCTTGAGAAAACTTAAACACAAAAAAAGAGGCTGGGATGCGACCCACACTGATAATTTCCCATCCCTTCTGTCGATTTCTCTTGCTTAAAAGTTTTTCTATATGTATCAATTTTTACCAAATTTGCGTACTATTTTCTGTTGATTTTATTTTTTATGAAAAAACGGACTGTTGGATTTTTATATCGAATAATATATGAATATCGAAAACAATATTTTCTTTGAAATAAAATAAGTTTGAAGCCAATATTTGTAATTTTTGAAAAGCTATTTGAGCCGAAAGTAAATTTTTACCAAGTTTTAGTATTGTTTTTTTTAGGTTTTTGTCAATTCGATTTTTCTCAAAATTTTATCGAATGTTGAAAACAATATTTCTTATAAGTTAAAATTAGTTAGAAGCCATTATCTCAAATTTTTGAAAAGATATTTGAGTCGAAATTCAATTTTTAAAAACTATGAGTAGTGTTTTTTTTAGGATTTTATTTTTTATAAAAAAAACTGTCAATTGGATTTTTCTCAAAATTTTATCAGATGTCAAAAACATTATTCTTCGTTGTACAAAATTGTGAGGTGACAATTTTTTTTCGGTTCTTTTGATTTATAAAAAAACCGTTAGTTGAATTTTTTTTGCAAAACTATAATTGTTTTGTATCACGTTACAATATATAATGTAAAATATAATTCAAGTCTCTAGCGTCATTGGTTCTTGAGATATTTAGGTTTAACCCAAATTTTCACCTTTTTTTTAAACTGCTATGGTAAAAAAACCACCCACGCAATTTTCTTGAGAGCCCTTTCTGCATCTTTTTGCATTATTATCTGTATAACAAAATTTATTTGAAGTCGATATGTCTTCTGGTTCTTGAGCTATGGAGGACGAAAAAAACGTCGCGAACGTACAGACGTACGGACGTACGAACGTACGTACACACGCACGCACAGACATCTTTCTAAAAGCTTTTATTTCGACTCTAGGGACCTTGAAACGTCGAGAAATGTCAAAATTTTCAATTTGACAAATCGGACCCATTACAATAACTTCCTATGGAAAGTTAATAATTCAAAATATAATGGGGGTCATATCCATTAACACAATACGATTCGTTTTGAATTGAAGGGAGTTCCTACGGAAAAATAAACAAATTATCTCATACGGAGGGGTCATGAAAGCCCTACACCTCCCCCCCCCACTGGAGTCGCCACTGATTTAAGGTCAATCATTGGATTCATAAAATATCTCGAGGTAATAAATAATAAAAAGTTGCAGTTAAAAAACAAAGTCTCGATGCAATTTTAATGCTAGCGATTATTTAGAAATTAAAAAATGGCTTGAAAAGAGGTTCCAGTTCAGTTTTGAATTAGTGATTATTATGACAGGGAAAGGCAGTGCTTGTTGATACATTTCAATTAGTAAGTTAGGTACCAGCCCCCGCATATATGTTTGCATTAATCGAAGCTAGATTTTTAGATAGATTTTGGACGATTTTTGAACTCCTGTTTAATTTAGAATGTTGTTGAAAATGTCAAGACAAAAATCCTTAACTTGAAATTTTATATCCTAAAACATTGAAATCTCACCAAAAAACGCTTAAAATCATTTTTTTTTTTTGGAAATGCAAATTCTAAGACTTTGATATCTATAACACGATTTATAATTGTGCTCAGTTAACGGCATGAAACACCACTTTAAAACACAATAGACAATATTAAGTGATGTTCTGGCTAAACTTGAATTAATCTTTTTTCTACAATTAATTTATTAACCTACCACACATACACATATGTATGCATAAAAATGTCATCGCTGCATTAATTTATTGTTAGAAAACAAACATCGCCATTAACGTAACTGTAAAATTCCAGTTTTTCAACATTTGCATCGAACTTTTCGAATTAATTTGTTTTATGGATAAACATTTGGCATCTATGCAAATATAGGTTCATATTTCACCTTTCACTTTTTTATTAAATCATTCAGAAAACAAATAACCCCTTGTTTACATTTTTTTACAATTGCATAAAAGCTTTTTGGCAGCAAGCTTCTCAGCCAAAATTTACAGAATTAATTTTGCCATTTATAAATAAATATAAAATATTCTAGAATTCATTATAATCTAATGGCAAAGCTAGTCTCATTTAAAAATTTTATGTATTGCATACATTAAAAACAAAAGTATATATTTGTATCTATTTAAAATTCAAATTTACTTACTAATAAAAGTTTATAAACAAAAATAAGTAGTTTAAAAAAAAAACTACTAGGTTGCACTAACTTGCTTTAAAAATGTTGAATTTTATTTAAGTTAATAGAATCAGTTCTTAAACTGGTATAAGACCTATAAAAAAAACAGTTGAACCTATAGACAGAAAACTAAGTTATTGCTTTTATTTTGCAAACACTTGCGAAACTAAATTAAGATTTTTTAGAGAGTTCCTTCAAAACCTATTTTTTCATACCTTTTTACTTTTATATATGATGATATAAATATATTCTTAAAATCAAAAGTGTCCTTGTTCTACCATGGATCTTCACACTTCTGAGAGTTTATACAAAAATAAGGTTCGCAACAGCTGAGAGTTTAAAGAAATGAAAAATTTGTACTTAATTATCAAAAAGATGAATTTGAAAAAGGAATGGGAAAAGAATTGATGTAAAAATAAAAAGTTACGTGACAATATTTGGTGATTTATGCAAGACACGCTTCCAGCATCATGGATGTCCAAACTTTCCGAGGAGCTAACATCGACTCGGACCACTACCTTGTTGTAGCTAAGGTAGAACTTCGGGTTTCCAGACTCAAGGCAAAAGAGAGAGATGCTGGGCGACGATACAACGTCGAATGGCTACAATCGCAAGAGATCGCCAAATCCTTTTCCGACCGAGTTACAAGTAACCTCTCTCGACGTTCTCTGCCACCAACACAATGTATCGAGAACCAGTGGAAACATTGCCAAGAGGCAATCAGAGACGCACCCTCTGAAGTGGGAACCCTTGGTTTGATGAGGAATGTCGACAGGCAAATACAGCCAAACAACAGGAACGCGAAGCGGCGCTGCATAGAAGAACGAGAGGTGCTCACGAGCTCTATAAGCAGAAGAGGCGAGAGGAACACCGACTTCTCAGAAGGAAAAAGAGAGGGCATGAGAAGCGCTCGGTCGAAGATGTTGAGGGGTTCAAAAGCAGGAATGAAGTTCGAATGTTTTATGAGCAGGCCAAACGAATTTCACAAGTACATAAACCTCGAACAGAAGGCTGCAAAGACGAAAGTGGAAACATCATAGTGGAACCGCAGTCAATGCTGAGGATATGGAAAAAACCACTTCTGTAGACAGTATAACGGCGACGGCGAACCGAATTCGCCTGTCAGGCAGAATGATCCATTTCAAATAGACGATGAAAACCAACAATCCCGTCTTCCCAACTTAGACGAAGTAAAGATTGCCATATCTAAGCTGAAGTCTAACAAAGCCGCTGGAGCAGATGGCTTGAATGCCAAACTCTATATTGATATTCCTACATTGTCTTGCAACAACTCCTATAAGTATGGGATTATGTACTATACTGTATTATGGTACCACAATCTTTGCTTGTAGCACAAGGGCACATAGTACGTTTGACGAGACAGCATTGCCTTCAGCCCCATACTGTACCGGAGATGTCGCAATGCTACTAGTTTTTCCCGCGATGATTTATGGCGTGATAATCGATACCCTTATTTGATTGCTGTCAATAGTGTAAGTATAAGGGACATAACAATAATGTATAGACTTTTTTGCTAGGAGCGTTGTAATGGGTGATTTTTTTGAGGTTAGGATTTTCATGCATTAGTATTTGACAGATCACGCTGGATTTCAGACATGGTGTCAAAGAGAAAGATGCTCAGTATGCTTTGACATTTCATCATGAATAGACTTACTAACGAGCAACGCTTGCAAATCATTGAATTTTATTACCAAAATCAGTGTTCGGTTCGAAATGTGTTTCGCGCTTTTTTATCGACAAATTTTGTTCAGCGATGAGGCTCATATCTGGTTGAATGGCTACGTAAATAAGCAAAATTGCCGCATTTGGAGTGAAGAGCAACCAGAAGCCGTTCAAGAACTGCCCATGCATCCCGAAAAATGCACTGTTTGGTGTGGTTTGTACGCTGGTGGAATCATTGGACCGTATTTTTTCAAAGATGCTGTTGGACGCAACGTTACGGTGAATGGCGATCGCTATCGTTCAATGCTAACAAACTTTTTGTTGCCAAAAATGGAAGAACTGAACTTGGTTGACATGTGGTTTCAACAAGATGGCGCTACATGCCACACAGCTCGCGATTCTATGGCCATTTTGAGGGAAAACTTCGGAGAACAATTCATCTCAAGGAATGGACCGGTAAGTTGGCCACCAAGATCATGCGATTTGACGCCTTTAGACTATTTTTTGTGGGGCTACGTCAAGTCTAAAGTCTACATAAATAAGCCAGCAACTATTCCAGCTTTGGAAGACAACATTTCCGAAGAAATTCGGGCTATTCCGGCCGAAATGCTCGAAAAAGTTACCCAAAATTGGACTTTCCGAATGGACCACCTAAGACGCAGCCGCGGTCAACATTTAAATGAAATTATCTTCAAAAAGTAAATGTCATGAACCAATCTAACGTTTCAAATAAAGAATCGATGAGATTTTGCAAATTTTATGAGTTTTTTTTTAAAAAAAAGTTCTCAAGCTCTTAAAAAATCACCCGATACATGCCGCCTGTCAGAATGGGCCTGACTCACATACTGGCATTGGCGTATCGGCTATAACTATTGTCGACGTTACTATTCTCTAATTAATTAATTTAATTTGTTTTCTAATTTCGATTTTGCAATAAAATTAGTTCTTTTAATTTTTAAAAATAGCGCAATTTTTAAAAATTAAACGACTAGTTTTGATTGCAAAATCGGGATAATAAAAAACAGGATTATAAAAAACGGGATTATATGAAACGGGATTACAAAAAGCGGGATTATAAAAAATCGTGATAATAAAAAGCAGGATTATAGAAAACGGGATTTTGAATTCGGAATTTTAAGAAACGGGAATATAAAAAAAGGGACATTGAACCCAACGCAATATGATTATGGGAGCGTATAGGAATCCCGCTTTTTAAAATCCCGTTTTTAAAAAATCCCGAAAAAAAGTTTTATAATCCCGTCTTCTAAAATACCGATGTTTTGAAATCCCGTCTTTTGAAATCCCGCTTATTCAAAATGGCGATCAATTGCAATTCCGCTTTTTAAAATACCGTCAAATCCCGACAATCCCGTTTTTTTTTTTTAACAGAACACGTGCATTAAACTAAATAACAAGAGGAGTCAAAGGTTTTTATGTTAAATTACTTGACTAAAATATGATAATATGGTAATTTGTTTTGTTTTTACTGTACATAAACATTAATATTTGTTTAAAATATTAACTCTTGCACAAAAAATATGCATCCTAGAGCAAATCTACCTCTCGATAATGGTTTTACTGTTATCATTGACTTTGTTAACTGATTTGAGTTTATTTTAAAAGAATACTATTTTACTTTATATTTCTAAGTTTTTGATATGTTGTATTTGCTAAAGGTTACAATAAAATGAATCTAGAAAAATATCTCATTTTTTAATTTGTTTCAAATTTTTTCTAATTTCGATTTTGCGGGCGATTTTTTAAAATTAAGCAACTAGTTTTGATTGCAAAATCGGGATAATAAAAAATGGGATTATAAGAAACGGGATTACAAAAAGCGGGATTATAAAAATCAAGATTATAAAAAGCAGGATTATAAAAAACGGGATATCGAACCCAACCCTATGAATATAGAGCTACCAGGTGCTAACTATACATTTTTTCAGTTACCTGACAATATGGCAATCACTCATCATCTTAGCCGATTCCTCCTCACTTTTAACTAATAAATCAATTTTTCAGAATTTTTAATTTTATTAAGGTCATTGACTTAACAATTACATCAAAACGTGTGTAAATATATTATTACACGTGTTAGACCCAGTTTTGAATTTCGTTTCTGTTCACAACTTAAAAAAAAAGAAAAGATTTTTGCATATGCAAATTTCCTTTTATTGGCAAAATTAAATATGTTAATCTATAAAAACATATTTATTCATCAAATCAATTCAAGTCATTAAGAATACATTATTAATCCAATTTTATATTTCACAATATAGGCTTAGAGAATATTTCCAATTAATTTACTTTTATTCAATCGCAGATTAAAATTAAAAAAAAAAATTATTCTTTCACAACATTTTATCAAAAGCGCATTATAAATTTATGAAAAATAAAAAGCCAATAAAGTATGTATGAATTTGGGTGCGATACAATTTTTTTTTCTCCAGGGTATCCCCCAAAAGTCTAACTTCCCAGATTAATGACATCAAGATTTTAACTGTATACCTACCCACCTATATCTAAGTACATACCTAACCTAGTCTCATAGCTATGATATCGCAAAAAAAGCACAAACCTTACGATAAGTTCAGCATTCATTTTTTAAGTGAACTGTCGTCGCTCGGTCGCTCGTCGTCGTCTATAGCTTGCAAGCTATTGTAGGCGTGCAAAGTGTACCTAAAAGCAAAACAAAAGTTGACACACAAAAAAAAAAGTTCATACTAGCTCCAGCTCTACACTACACACTCCTTAGATCAAAAATTCTTTTATTGACTCAGTTTGCTCTTTTATCTGGTTATCTGTTGCTCTTTTGCTAAGGTTCTGAAATTAAAATTAAACTTAAAATGATATAAAAAAAATTCAAAATATACTAAAAAACGTGTGCCCCTATCAGCCAGCCCGCCGTGCCGCGCCGGGAACGTTATAATAAAATAGAATCATAACCAACGGTAGATAATAAATTAACGAATTTTATTCATAGAAACCGGTGTGTTAGATGATTATTTTTTGATATAAAACAAATACTAAGCAAAAAAAAAACAACAACAACGAATCAGAACCTACCGAATGCCGAATGAGAGCCTCATCGAAAGCTTATAAATATAAACATCGAATTTGACATGCCACAATCGCACAACTCAAAAAAGCATCGACTCGCAATGACGGGTGGCGTGCTAGCAATTAGTCTTTTTGTCCTTTGTTTATTCGCCTTCGGCACTACTGTCTACTCTAGTTCGTTACGTGGCGCAGCAGAGGAGCGTCTGCACAACTCCGCTGTCGATAAACACAATAATTCCTCCTTGGATTCAACACTAGAGCTGCTGCATGTGGTAAGCCATCATCACCATCTTCTGCTTTTGATCACCATCACATAACATAACGGATTGTTTGTCATTTTTTGCTTTGTTGTTATCAATTTTAATCAATTAAATAGTACAATAGTATTAACTAGGTACCAACATAGTTTGAAAAGAATTTTTATTAATCGCGAAACTAGACAAAGTAAAAATAATTCACTATAATTCACTGTTATAATTGGTAATAATAGTCTGGAGATGAGGGAGGGACATGACAGTCCGACAGATAGTTCGTTGTCAACGGAGTGCGATGTAAGAGTGCGCGATAAAGTGCGGTATACTCGAATTACAGAGTGCGTAAGCGCGTTCAGTTGCGATAGTATAATAAAAGCTTTGACTCCATAGCTGCTTGTTCTGAAGGAAAAGCTGGCACATGGACGGAATTCGGCCTTAGTCTTTCGGTCTTAGTCTTAAGACGCCTTAGTGACGGACCTTTTGAAAAAGTGCATACGTTTAAAAGGTGTATTTTAATTAACAGAAAGAACATCTTATATGTACATATAGAGAAAACAAGGTGTCCAATTAAATTCAAATCACTGCACATTAACTCGAATTGCTAATGAAAGACAATGTAATTGATCTCAAGCATTGCCACCACCATCCCAACCGCGCGCTGGCTGCCGTGTCACTTGCCACCGCGCGCCGTTGCCTCCGCGCCGCCGTGTCGTTCGTTTACTTTTTAGCATAGACATAGACATACTTGTAATTGTATTATAATTGGGTTTTAGTATTTTTCTTACTTGTACTTTTTCAAACCACAATACAGTGGAGTATTGACATAGAAAAATCAGCCAACATATCTTTTCAAATAAAAACATACAATGTAAAATGATCTTGAATTGCATCAATTGTTATTTCCGGGATGTGTTAATAGTTCAAATTTTCTACTGTCTCTTATTATTAAAAGTTGTTTTTATTTATTAAAACAAATTAAATCTTAAGAAAATGGTTTAATATTATGACAATTATTATGTAGCTTACTTTTTCTATAAATGTGGGTGTGCATGCAAATAAATGGATTTTCTTTAGAGTCTGGAAAATCAAAATCCAGTTCCTTGCCCAATTTTAGTTTGAAATTGCATCATTAATTTTCTTAAATAATTTTAGTTTCTTAAACGTTTTTCGATATTTTTTGTTTGTTAGGTTTTTAACGAAAAAACTGAACACAAAAATTCTGAAAAAGAAAACAATCGTAAATGTTCTCTTTATTTTTAGTAGAATGTCAAACACATGTATCACCTAATATGTATTTTAAAACAACAAATCGATTTCAATTGAATCGATAGTAAAATAATATTTGTTCAAATATTAAAAATTTTAGTTTATTTTAAACAGATAATTTTGGTTTGAAAAAAAAATGCAAAAGTGTTGTGTGTGTTAACTTTTCAAATATTAGTTCAACGTTTAAAAATATTGACGTCACAGTTTTTGTTGATACTCAAGTCTAATACATTCCTTAGTTGTTTTTTGGCAAATTGTGAAAAATAAAAAAAGGACCACCTCATTTCCTTATTAATTTTAATAAAAACCGGCTACAATGAACCCACAATGATAACTTGCCATTAGTGCCATTAAACGTTCTTGAATTAAGTTTTTTTGTAGTAAGCCAAATCATTTTTAAAAGAGCTCTTAATTTAGTAATATTTTAATAAAGAATTTTTTTTTTTTTTTTAATTTTGTAGACAATTTCTCGGAACTGTGTATTTTTTTAAAAGTCATACCAGATTTTCAATACAATATCATCTCTTGTTCTAAATTTTGAATTCCCCATTAGAAGTTATTGCAATCGATTTTTTTTATGAAATTGACAGTATATAATGACATTTCTCAAGGTTTTAAGATTAATAAAAACCTAAATAAACGTTTTTTAGAGATTAAAACTTTAGCAAATTTTTAATAACAATATTTTAAGGGAGATACTAAATTTGAAGTCTATTTCTTTCTTTGTTCTCCTAATACTTGAGTCGAAAACCATTTCTAATTAGTTTTTTGTTATTTTCGTAGGTTTTCATGTTTTGTAAAAAAAAGTTGTCAATTTAATTTTTCTTAAAAAATAACTGAAAGTTAGCAATAATTTTACTGAATGTTAGAAATACTATTAATTTGTGGGATGAAATCGGTTTGAATCTATACTGAATCTATATCTGTTATTTTTTCCAAGAGTTGAAAATCAATTTTTACCAACTTTTAAAAAAGTTTTCTTTTTTATTTGTAAAAAAAACCATAACTTACATTTTTTTTAAAATTGTACGCTATTCTTTGTTGCATATACAGTCAAACACTTTTTTGGTGTGTTTTGATCTCCTTATAACGAATTTCCATAAAGCGAATTTTTCTCTACAACGAACAAATTTTGTTGCTGGAAATCCAAATCTCATACGATTCTGTTTCCACATAACGAAATTTTTCAAATAATTTTCTGTTAAAAACAACATCATGCATAGAAAAAAAACCTTATGAGAGGATTTCCCTAAGATTTTAAATCCAAGCATTCCATGTTCAAGCTTCAGTGCATATAATTGAAAATGTCTCGCAGTAGCATTTCTCTTGAAAAAAAATTATTATTAATTAATAAAGTTGAAGAACGATTGACTAAAAAAACAGATATTGTTATTGACGTCTTTCGAACCTTTCTGGAGATGAAGAGTAACGTACCGACGAATTTATTTGAATCTCTCAATTCTAATTCTCAAACTAAAATCACTGACTTCTTTAAATAAAAGTAAAAACAAAACATTTCTGTATAACGAATTTTCTATATAACGAAATAATTTTCTGGTCCCGTGCAAATTCGCTATAGGGAAGTTTGACTGTAATTATTTTGGAGGTTAAATCATTGGTACCATATTTGAGGTGACAAATATTCAGCGTTAAATATTATATTTAATCAAAATAAAACATGGAATAATTCGTCGCCGTTCTATTAAAACTCCCTTAGTCCATTTTTTGTGGGTTGGGTTCGATATCCCGTTTTTTATATTCCCGTTTCTTAAAATCCCGATTTTAAAATCCCGTTTTTTATAATCCTGCTTTTTATAATCCCGATTTTTTATAATCCCGCTTTTTGTAATCCCGTTTCTTATAATCCCGTTTTTTATAATCCCGTTTTTTAAAAATCGCGCGATTTTTTAAAATTAAACAACTAGTTTTGATTGCAAAATCGAAATTAGAAAAAAATTTAAACAAAGTAAAAATGAGATATTTTTCTAGATTCATTTCATTATAAACTTTAACAAGTAAAACATATCAAAAAATAAAAATATAAAGCAAACTCAAATCAATTAAAAAGTCAACGATAGTGGCAAAACCGTTATCGAGAGGTAGATTTGCTGTAGGATGCATATTGTTTATGCAAGTGTTAATATTGTAAACAAAAATGAATGTTTATGTACATTTAAAACTAAACAAATTACGATATTATTATATTTTAGTCAAGTTATTTAACATAAAAACATTTGTTTCATATTGTTATTTGGTTTAATGCACGTATTTTGTAGAAAAAAAACGGGATTGTCGGGATTTGACGGGATTTTAAAAAGCGGGATTATAATTGATCGGGATTTTAAAAGACGGGATTTCAAAAAATCGGTATTTTAGAAGACGGGATTTTAAAACTTTTTTTTCGGGATTTTTTAAAAACGGGATTTTAAAAAGCGGGATTCCGATACGCTCCCATTTTTTGTGTCTTGAGATATTTGCATTTAAAGTTTTAAATCAATATGCAAATTACTAGAGTTTTTATTCTTTATAATTTAAAAGTGGTGCATCATTGAGCTTAGGGAATTGTGAGAAAATATAAATTTTGCCATTTGCGACGATTTGTCATTTTGAATATTTTACGAAAAAAATAAATTACACTACAACGTTTAAAGCCCTTGAAGTTCGATTAAATAATAAAATGTCAATTGATTAAAATTAAAATCATACTAAATATTCAAATAAAATTGGTTTAAAGTTATAAATATCTGGTAAAAACGGTCTTAACTTCAGTAATTTTTGGCATGATTCCGAGGTTTTTAAATGGCAATTTGGCTCAGTGCTTTAAAATACTTCTTATTCCACTGGGGAATGTTATGAGTAAGGGTTTCTTTCCCATCATTTTTCTTAGCACAAAATTAAGATGGTTTTGTATTATTAGTCGTTTTTTTCTTAAAATTCTAAAAAATATAAATATTCAACTCTGAAAAAAAGTAAAAATAGAAAGATAGCACATCATTTCTGAATATATTCACGAAAAATCAATTAAAAACCATTAGTGGTCTCTAAAATGAAATATATTTTGCACTTTATATTAACTTTACATAAATTAGGTAGCTTTAAACATTTACTATTTTTTAATAAGAATCAAGCTAAAAATGTGTATGTCTTGCATTTCACGATTATTAATGGTTTTGTAATAAGTATTCAACCATACTAATACCTTGACACTACTTTTATCAATAAAGTTTATATACATTTTGGAAATTATTTTTAACATCCCATAGGAAGTTATTGTAATCGGTCCGATTTGTCGAATTGAAAATTTTGACATTTCTCGACGTTTTAAATCAAAAAAAACTAAAAAGAAAATACTTGTCACCTCGAAAATTTTACGAAGAAAAAATGATTTTATTTTCAAAACAATTTTTTGCGACGAAGAATTACGTTTTTAACATTTTGTAAAATTTTAAGAAAAATCGAATTGACAGTTATTTTTTTATACAAAATAAAAACTTAAAAAAAACATTACTAAAAGTTGGTAAAAATTTATTTTCGACTCAAATATCTATTCAAAAATTAAAAATATTGGCATCAAACTAATTTAATCTTACAGAAAATATTGCTTTCGACATTCAGTAATTTTTTTATAAAAATCCAACGGTCCGTTTGTTAAAAGTCAATGTCCTTATGTTTCTTTTTCTGAACAATTAATTTTTGTTTTATGTTGAAACTTAAATTCAAATACTCCTGCGTATTGACTAACTTTCAAATGTATTCCACAAGACTATTTAGTTTAGTTACTTGAACTTGACTATCTAAATTTAGATTGAACTAGATTAATGAAGTACATATTAGCATTACCATTTTCGTACCCAAACAGATGTTTTCACTTTAAGACTTATTATGGGGACATACTTAAAAAAACGTGTTTTAATACTTATGTTGAATTTTACCAATTAAAAGAGAGGGATAAATTGACGATACTTTAAAGAAATATATATTACAATCGTTATTATCAACAATTAAGTCTGCAAAATTAACCCATTTTAAAGAAATATTTTTTTTTTACATTTTTGTTAAAATTAATAAATTCTAAATTCTATCAAAATGTTTACATTTTGAAACATTATTTTAAAAATATAAAAACACATAAGAAATACTGATTCAAAAATATTAAATTAAATTATTTAAATTGGTCGAACGAACTTGATCCTACATCCAAAGACTTTGTTTTCAAATACAACTTATATTTTAAAACTTAAAAATGTGTCTTCATAAATTAAAATGCCATTTAATTTATCAAAAAACATTGAATTATTTAGAACTTCACATTTAATTTTGAAAAAAAAAAATTATGACACGTTTTCTAGGTGTTGAATTTTGCAAAAGAAAAAAAATAATATTTTATTAAAAATCCAAAAAAAAAGGCAGTGGCATTTTTGATCATATCAAATGTTATTAAGGCATAAGAGCTTGTGCAGACAAAATTATTGAAATCGGTTCATTACTTCTTGAGAGAACTTAAAAAAAAAAAATATGAATGGTTGGTACCTTTCAATACAAATATATTTTTGTTTCTATTGAAAGAGGTCAAATTAAGAAAAAAAAGAGGCTGGGATGCGACCCACACTGATAACTTCCCATCCCGTCTGTCGATTTGTCTTGCTTAAAAGGCTTGTAGGATTTCGTGTTTTGTTAAAAAAGTTCTCAGTTGAATTATTCTTAAAAATTTAAAAACTACCAATAACATTTTGCTATAATGAAATAGTTTGATTTCAAATCTATTTTTATAAACGTGATTTTTAGTCGAAAACCAATTTTTACCAATTTTAGAAGCATTTTTTAAATTTTTACAAATTGGATGAATGAAATTAATTTGAGAGATATCAAGAACCGAACATCAATTTTTACCAAATTTGCGTACTGTTTTTTGTAGATTTTATTTTTTTATGAAAAAACGGACTGTTAGATTTTTATAAAAAAACACTACTGAATATCGAAAACAACATTTTCTGTGAAATAAAAAGAGTTTGAAGACAATATTTTTTTTTTTTTTTTGATTTTTAAAAGCTTTTTGAGTCGTAAGTAAATTTTTAATAAGTTTTAGTATTGTTTTTTTGTTAGGTTTTTATTTTTTATAAAAAAATAGATTTTCCTCAAAATTTTATTGAATGTTGACAACAATATTTTTTAAAAGATAAAAGTAGTTTAAAGCCAATATCTCAAAGTTTTGAAAAGATATTTGAGTCGAAAATCAATTTTTACCAACTTTTATTATTTTTTTTTAGGTTTTTATTTTTTGTAAGAAAACTGTCAGTTCGGTTTTTGTCAACATTTTTCAGTATGTTGAAAATAATATTTCTTATAAGATAAAATAAGTATGAAGCCTTAATCTCAAGTTTTTAAAAAGATATTTGAGTCGAAATTCAATTTTTACCAACTTTGAGTAATGTTTTTTTTAGGTTTTTATTTTTTATAAAAAAAACTGTCAATTAGATTTTTCTCAAAATTTTACCAGATGTCAAAAACATTATTCTTCGTTGCACAAAATTGTTTGGAGATGAAATCATATTTTAGTCGTAAAATTTTCGAGGTGACAATTTTTTTTTCAGTTTTTTTGATTTTTAAAAAAACCGTTAATTGGATTTTTTTCCAAAAATATACTTGTTTGGTATCACGTTACAATATATAATATAAAATTTAATTCAAGTCTCTAGCGTCATTGGTTCGTGAGATATTTAGGGTTCACCAAAATTTTCATATTTCTTTAAACTGCTATGGTAAAAAAAACTTTTTGCCTTATTATCTGTACAACAAAATTTATTAGAAGTCGATACCTCTTTGGCTCTTGGGCTATGGACGACGAAAAAAACGTCGCGAACGTACGGACATTCGGACATACGGACGTACGGACGTACGAACGTACGTACACACGCACGCAATGACATCTTTCTAAAAATCTTTTATTTCGACTCTAGGGACCTTGAAACGTCGAGAAATGTCAAAATTTTAATTTTGACAAATCGGACCCATTACAATAACTTCCTATGGGAAGTTAAAAATAATTAAATCCAGAAATCTCGTTTCTGTGGAAATTTGTGAGTTACGAGATTAACTCATGAAGCCGACGAAATGTGATACTTTTCTAACCAAAAAGTCAATAAGTTCTGATCTTAGGTCAGAATTTCTTGGCAGTTAGATATAATCACTACTTGTTTGAAAACGGAGTTTTACATTTTTCGTTCAAAAACTTTTTTAATCAGAAATTAACTTTGATTTTTTTCAAAAAATTAATAATTCATATTTTTTTTGTGACTATGATTTTTCAACCTCTAAGGAAACATTTTAGTTGTTTCAATCAAAATGTACTTTTGCTTTGGCATATCGAAAGTCCCAGTTTATTTTAAAATGTTTACTTATAACAAAAACAACACCACAATCCTTCTACCTTCAAAAAGCTTTATTCAGTTTTTTTCCTCATCTTGTTTTGTCTAATTTTTGAATTCTGTTTTGTACAAAATATTTACAAAACTCATCTCAGAGCATATCTGTGGACCTTTGGACCATTCAAACAATATTCATAAATGAAGTGATGTTATTCGAATTAAGATTAAAAATTATTGCATTTTGAATCATTTTCGAATTTCAAAAAGCTTTTCGAAACCTAAGTAAAATATTTGTTTTGCTCATATAAACATAACTTTGACGTAGGCTCACTTTCAAAAAATATTGCATGAGTCTGTATATTTTTAATCTTTTCATCAATACAATTTAAAAAAAAAAATATCTATTTCAAGTTTCACGAACTGATAAGGAATGTTTTGTTTAACTGATAAATTTATTTATTTTTACTATAAATATAAAATAGATACTCGTGTGCCGTGTGATTAGAATTTTGTGTTCAATTGTTTATAAACTTCATGCCTCTAGACGGGTGTGAAATTAAAAGCTAATGATTCATCGGTGTATGTTAAGTATATGCATATACATATGTAAGTAGGTACGTAAATTCAGCTTTACAAAATTATAATTATTATTTCAAAGATTTTTTGATAGCGAAATTGGCACGACGAGCGACGGCGACAACGACAAGGTCATATAAACACACGAATTTGTTCCGAGTCACTATAATTTAGTGATAAGAAAACTTAAAAGTCACATCGCAATAGCGGTGTCATCTTCCGTCATTCTTCAATATAATTGTGTCAAAATATTGTCTTCCGGAATAGGTATAGAGATCAGTCGGTATTGCCTATTTTTCAAAGGGTTAAAAACAAAAACAAGTGTTGTTGTCTATAATTTATGAGATTTTATTCTAAACAAATATAATATTGCTTCCATACAACCCCTTTTTTAATGAGCTAATAAGAGCTTATCTTGAGTCAATAGGCCAACCTTCACACGGAATACCTGACTACGTAATGTAGAATGTAATGAATAAAAGGGTCAAGGTTCTTATCAGTTTTATTCTTAGCTCCTAAATAGAAGACACTTTATTTACTAATGTAACAATTAACACTGAATAAGTTTTAAACAAGCAGGTAGACTCATAGGTAATTGACAGTTAACATTGATAGTGCATTTATTAAAAATACATGATACCCTGCTTTCTTAAGCATGTGATTTGATTATGTACAAACTAATTGGGGGTTTTTGGAATAGACAGTTTGTAGATAGTTGTGCATAAATTAATGGCCTCTTGCCACCTTATCTTAATTATTCAAAGTACACATGTTTACTTAGATTTTCTCAAACAATGCTATAAGAAAGCTGTTTATACGTTAATTAAATGATTAAATCAAAAAATAATCGCCTGATATGTACGTAATGAGATTTAAAGTAGAATTTTTGAAAAAATAAATATGAAGTAAAATAATTTTTATGTTAATATGTTATTTTTTTTTTAAAATATATTAATATATTTAAAAGAAAGTATAGAATTTGTACAAATTGAACTCGAAATAGGAGGAATTTGAAAACAAATGCTTCTGTTTGTCTGTACCTTGATTGTTAATTTACTAAAACTTGGAATACATTTAGTTGTAATGCGCTTTATAAAAAGGAGGAATTGGTTTCATAGCTCCAAATATCATACCGAAATGGCAATGGTTGATATCTACATTTTCATCGAAATTGATTAAGTATACGAAAGTTAAATATGTTAGTACTAAATCACATTTTTGACAAAACAAAAACTGTTTTAATTTTCGAATTCATATTGGAAAAAGAAGCTGGGATGCGACCGACACTGAAAACTTCCCATCCCGTCTGTCGATTTGTCTTGCCTTAAAGGTTGGTAGGTTTTCGTGTTTTGTTAAAAAAGTTTTCATTTGAATTATTCTTAAAAATTTAAAAATTACCAATAATATTTTGCATATGATGTTTGATTTCAAAATCTATTTTTGTGGAGCATTTCCTTAAAGTTTTTATTTCTAATACTTAAACAAATACATATTGAATTAATGAAACCAATTTAAAGTCAATATCTTCTATTGTTCACGAGATATCGAGAACCGGACATCAATTTTTACCAAATTTGCGTACTATTTTTTTAGATTTTGATTTTTTATGAAAAAAACGGACTGTTGGATTTTTGAAAAAAAATGACTGAATGTCGACTTTCTGTGAGATAAAAATAGTTTGAGGCCAATATTTTTATAATTTGAAAAGATAATTTAGTCAAAACTATATTTTTACCAAGTTTTAGTATTGTTTTTTTTTTTAGGTTTTTATTTTTTGTAAAAAAAACTTTCAATTCGATTTTTCTCATAATGTTACTGAATGTTGACAACAATATTAAAAAAAAAATAAAATTAGTTTAAAGCCAATTTCTTAATGTTTTGAAAAGTTATTTGAGTCGAAAATCAATTTTTACTATCTTTTATTATTTTTTTTTA
Organism: Eupeodes luniger; assembly: GCA_951509635.1. Classification (NCBI taxonomy): domain Eukaryota; kingdom Metazoa; phylum Arthropoda; class Insecta; order Diptera; family Syrphidae; genus Eupeodes; species Eupeodes luniger. The sequence goes on along the minus strand of OX608074.1, from coordinate 43,415,800 downwards.
GGTTTTTTATTTTTTGTAAGAAATTTGTCAATTCGATGTTTCTCAAAATTTTACGGAATGTTGAAAACAATATTTTTGATAAGATAAAATAAGTTGGAACCCATTATCTCAAAGTTTTGAAAAGTTATTTGAGTCGAAAATCAATTTTTACCAACTTTGAGTAATGTTTTTTTTTTTTAGGTTTTTATTTTTATAAGAAAAGCTGTAAGTACGATTTTTCTCAAAATTGTACCTGATATTAAAAATATTATTCTTCGTTGCAAAAAATTGTTTTGGTGATAAAACCATTTTTTAGTCGTAAAATTTTCGAGGTGACAAATATTTTTTTTCAGGTTTTTTGATTTATAAAAAACACCGTTAATTGGATTTTTTTGAAAAAATATACTTGTTTGGTATCACGTTACAATATACAATATAAAATTTAATTCAAGTGGCTAGCGTTATTGGTTCGTGAGATATTTTGGGTAAACCAAAATTTTCACCTGTGTTTTAAATTGCTATGGTAAAAAAAAACACCCACTCAATTTTCTTGAGAGCCCATTATTATCTGTATAACAAAATTTATTTGAAGTCGATATCTCTTCTGGTTCTTGAGGTATGGACGACGAAAAAAACTTCGAGAACGTACGGACGTACGAGCTTAAGAACGAACATAAACACGCACGCACAGACACCTTTCCAAAAATCTTTTATTTCGACTCTAGGAAATTTTCAATTCGACAAATGGGACCCATTACAATAACTTCCTATGGGAAGTTAATAAGAATATGCAACCAAGTGGGATGCTTTATTTTCTTTTTTTTATTTTATTATCTAATCAGCATGATGATGAAACTTTTTGTTTAACATTAATCAATTTTGACACATAACCGCACTTGAACCTAATTATACAATTTTTTTCTTTAATATCTGCTTAAAACACATTTTAATTAATGAGAGTATAAGAAATCAATTTTGTTTTTAAATTATATATTTTTCGCTATTAAAGCGACAAAAATTGATTTTAGATATAATTTCAGTTTAATTCATGTGATTTCGTAAATATCTATGTATGCATTCAATTTGTTTTTATTTCATTAAAATATTTACTAATGTACTGAAATGCACGAATGAAATATCTATGATCGTTTAAGTTAAAAAATAACAGTGTCACCTGCCAGGATAGGAATACAAACCACTGATCTAATATGTTTTTAGTTAGTATTAGATCTTATTGAAATTTTCTTTTTCTGGAGAAAAAATGTTAATTTTATCTGATAGAGTAGACTTGGGTCAATATTCGGCAGTGCCTTGTTTCAAAAGAAAAACTTCTGCTTATATTGTTTACCTCAAAGACAAACTTGCAAAAAAAGTTCTTTTATATCTTATTTGTAATATTTAAATTCTTTAATGATTAAATTAATAAATAAAAAAAAATATTGGTGCCATTGATAATACTTAATCACTGATTCTGTCTCAAAATGTTTCCAAGACCCCGTGAATGTTCCCTTCTGATTTATAAATCAGTTTGCAGTTTATTTTTACTATGCTAATTTCTGAAAATATGCAGACGATTCAAATAATTATTGCGTTATCTAAAGTTATTAATAAATTTTATATTATTTCAGAAAAAAACTGATATATCTGCACCTGCATGCACTTTTGATTTTATAAGACCTATTTTAATCGGTTAGTTACATTAATTTATATAGCAAATATAAACAATGCGGGTGAAGTTCATCAACTGGGTGAAATGGAACAATCATTTATTAAAGCCAGATTTATTATGTCATTACTCTCAACTTTATTGTACATTCATTGCTTATAAATTGTATATTTTTTATTTCATGGTAATTAAACATTAAAATCAGTGTAAGAAATGTAAACATAAATATAGATTAACAAATTCATTAAAGGATTTCAAAAGAGACCCGATAAAATTTGAACTTTTTCGATAAGGCAAGAATGGTGTAACGATTTTGTATGTTAACATTTTTAAATTTTATAAAAGTCTTGAAAGAGAAAAACCTTAAATTATTGCACTGCAAAACAATTCTCAGGAATTTGGAAACAGAAACAACGCCATGTGATATTTTTTTTCCATGACATTTCTGAAGAAGTTTAATGACAACTTAAAGTCTTGTATTCATACAATTTTGAAAAAAAGTGTTAGTTTATCTACTGCTAATAAATTACTTTATATGTTTGTTTACTAGAAATTGATTCAAACAAGGGAGTTCAAAATTGAAAACTTTTATGGTTTTTGTAAAAATTGTACAAACTACACCCCGAACAAAATAATTGTACTTTTCTCCTATTTTGAGGTTTATCCGGACATTGATTTTCGATGAATTTCTTCTACCAGTTTTAACAAATAACGTGTCAAAAGAAAGAGGGTTTGCTGTAAGGTATGCGAATTGTATTTTTATGAAATACTAGCTTTTACCCGCGACTTAGTCCGCATAGTAGTATGGATAGTAGTATGAACAAATCTGAGCTGTACTTTTTTATACGTATGTTTCAATTGTGCCGAGATGGGATGAGGCCATACTAAGTGCGATTGTCATAGGTTAGGTTAATACATTTTAAGAAGAAGATAGGTTACTGCAATACATTTTTATATACGACGTTTTTTGTTTTTCCTTCCTTGGCCAGAACTTAAAGATTTTGTGGCTTTGAGAACACAATACATATAATTGTCCATGGGAAAAACAGTTTCTTTCCAAATTTACACCTGAAACTTTTAGCGTTTTTCCCTGAGCTCCAAATATTATTCAAATCTTTGGTAATTAAGGAGTGAAAGCGATTAGATTCCCCGGAAAGTAATATTTCCCATGGGAATGCGTTGTTTTCCCGAGGTCAAAAGTAACTCGTGTCTTTTCTTAAGTCTCAAACTACCTCCTTACCAAATTTGATTTAAATCTGTTCAGTAGTTTAGGCGTAAAAGCGATCGGCCCACCTGAATTTTCCCATGGGAATGCGTCATTTTCCCGGGGTAAAAAGTAGCCTTTGTCCTTTCTCAGGTATCAAAATATCTCCATACCAAATTTCATGCAAATTGGTTCAGTAGTTTAGGCGTGATTGAGTAACAGACAGACAGACAGAGTTACTTTCGCATTTTTAATATTATAGTATAGATAGATATAGTCTTAAATATTAATCTATAATTTGTTGACAAATTTAACTTTTTATTATAAAAAAATCAATAAAATACTGGGAAAATAATGTATAAAAAGAAATGATTTGTGTATTTCAACGAACGTTATGAGCGGTTTAAGGATAAACTAAGCCAGGGGATGAACCTAGTGTCAACGCACTACGCACCCCAGAGACATCTCATACTGGAAACAAAAACTCATCCCAAGAAAATTATATCACCTCTGTATATAAAACCTTTAGTACTATCTTCTTGGGTATTTACGGGGCGGAACCTAATGGCTATGGTGACATTAGCTATTGCAGTATTTTTTCATTAACTTTTTTATATAAAACTTCTAACGTCACCTTGAGACTACGGCCAACGTTAACAAAATATAATGATATGATAATAAAGGGTGATTTTTTAGCTGATATCTTTTTGGCAACACTGGTTTAAACAGCTGACGCATGTTTCGTGTTTTGTTTCACTGTCAAACATCTTCAGTTTGATCTATAATTTAACCATTAATCGTCTTACAAACGAACAACACTTCCAAATTATTGAATTTTATTATCAAAATGCGTGGTCTGTTAAGAAAGTTCATTGCATGCTTCTTCCAGCGAACGACGAAGCTCGTTTTTGGCTCAATGTGTACGTAAATAAGCAGAATTGTTGATTTTGAAGTGAATATCAGCCAGAAGCATTGCAAGAGCTACCAATGCACCCAGAAAAAGTCACAGTTTGGTGCGGTTTATGGGCTGGTGGCATCATTGGACCATACTTCTTCAAAGATGATGCAAATTGTAACGTAACTGTGAATGGTGAGCGCTACCATGAGATGATATCCAACTTTTTTTTGTATGCGTTTTTTTTTTTTGAAAAAATTTCCTATAGCTTTAAAAAAAAAATCACCCTTTAATTGAAACAAAGTTCTATTTATTTCATAACCTCCATATTTTATTAATACTTATTTTTGGGAGAAGTTTTCATCTGCTCCTTCTTTTAAGAAAGAAAAACATTCAATTAAATTGGACACTGTTTGTTTTTACTTATTATTTTGTTGTTCAAACTAATTTTTGTCGTTTTGGAGATTTTACAATAAGAGCAAATAATTTTCAATAGTGCTATAATGAAATGACTGAATTGGCAACTTGCGATAAACTAAATAGGCTCGAAAGTAAAGATACCTATATTTCAATGGCCAATTATGGCTAATAACCTCATAGCTGATGAATAATTAGCTTAATACTATGAACATTTTACTTATAATTTTGAATTCCGTTAAAAAAGATGCACTTTTCTTAAAGTTTAAAATTTGATTGTGTTTCTTTGATTAAGCGAATTTTTATGTTAGAAGCTTGTATCATCCATATCAATAATAACATCAAAAAAGTTTAATTAATAAAAGAGGCTGAGATGCGACCCACACTGATAACTTCCCATCCCGTCTGTCGATTTGTCTTGCTTAAAAGTTTGTCTACATGTAGATATCGATTTTCACCATATTTGCGTACTATTTTTTGTAGATTTTATTTTTTTATGAAAAAACGGACTGTTGGATTTTTTTATCGAATGATATATAAATATCGAAAACAATATTTTCTGTGAAATAAATAAGCCAATATTTGTAATTTTTGAAAAGCTATTTGAGTTAAAAGTAAATTTTTACCAAGTTTTAGTATTGTTTTTTTTTGTAGGTTTTTATTTTTATAATATTTCTTATAAGTTAAAATTAGTTAAACGCCATATCTCAAATTTTTGAAAAGATATTTGATATGAAAATCAATTTTTACCAACTTTTGTAAAATTTTTTTTAGGTTTTTAATTTTTTTTTTACAAAAGCTGTCAATTCGATTTTTTGAGAATTTTACTGAATGTTGACAACAATATTTTTTGAAAGATTAAAGTAGTTTAAAGCCAATATCTGAAAGTTTTGAAAAGATATTTGAGTCGAAAATCAATTTTTACCAAATTTTATAATTTTTTTTTAGGTTTTTATTTTTTGTAAAAAAAGCTGTCAATTCGATTTTTCTCAAAATTTTTCCTAATGTTGAAAACAATGTTTCTTATAAGTTAAAATTAGTTAGAAGCGAAGTTTCAAAGTTTTGAAAAGATATTTGAGTCGAAAATCAATTTTACCAACTATGAGTAATGTTTTTTAGGATTTTATTTTTTATACAAAAACTGTCAATTAAATTTTTCTCAAAATTTTATCAGATGTCAAAAGTATTATTCTTCGTTGAACAAAATTGTTTTTTGAGTTTTTTTGATTTATAAAAAAACCGTTAATTTGATTTTTTTTCCAAAAATATACTTTACAGACGTACGGACGTACGGACGTACGAACGTACGTACACACGCACGCACAGACATCTTTCTAAAAATCTTTTATTTCGACTCTAGGGACCTTTAAACATCAAGAAATGTCAAAATTTTCAATTTGACAAATCGGAGCCATTACAATAACTTCCTATGGGAAGTTAACAAGAAAATTGTCTTTCGTTAAGGAAATCTGTCGCCCTATTTCTTAAACATATAATTTAAGTTTTAAGTTTCAACAAAATGTCTTAAAATTAGAAATAATTATTGTTTTTATCATCAACATACGAACAATATGTTCAAATCTCCAGCTGACAATGTTATGAAAATTTTAATTCTTGACGAAATCATTCTTTCAAGTTGTTGAGTTGAATATACATAAAACATTTCATATTTATTTATTAAGATTTGTTGGTTGCTTATTTTAGTGAACTCTCCTATTGTGTACTCTAACCCATTATTTCCAAAGGCCTCGCTTTTGAGCACTATGTACATATACCAGTTAAAATACATATTTTTGTCCTTTCTCTTTAAAAACTAGACTTTTTTCAAACAAGACATAGTTTTAAACTTTTGATGTCTAAATTATTGTCTATCTTTTTGATTCTGTTAATGTAACCTATTTTTTTATTTTTATTCATAAAAGATTCAATTATTTTTGAGGGCTTTTTAAATGTAGTGATTTTGCTGTCAAAATTGTCACATTTGTATATCATATTCGATCTAAGCATAGTTTACAATTGGAAAAAATATAAAAATGCTCCAAAAATTATATCTTTTCAATTCATAACAAATAAAGAAGCATTTAAAATTGCTTATTACGTTATTTTTAAACATGGTATTATTTGTATATTTTAAAATCAAATCTAATATTTAAGCTCAAAAATATCACTAAATTGTTGATTCTAACACTGATTGATTTCAAATTGTCAGCTGTATATTATTCTTAGTTTAAAAAAAATAATGTTTATCAAAAGAGAATTAAAAGAACAACGGAATTCGATTGTCAAAAATCCTAAATTCTTCCAACTTTAAATTATTTTTCTTACCAAAATTTAACAAACAAACCACTGTGTGCCACTGAGAATTACCACAAGTTCTTTGAATAATCAACCTTCTTATACTAAACTTGTAAGCTTAAGAACGCTATCTATCCAAAATAAGAATCCATACAAATTTATTTAGTTTCTTTAACGACTCAAAGCTTAACTTGTGTTTGGCGGGGAAAATCCAAATTACTGAGTTTTAATATTATTACGAATTCGTAAAAAAATCAATCTGACATACATATTTATTAAACTTAAAACTGAATCATTTGACAAATCTATCAATCTATCGCAAAGGCACGGTAAAAATATTTTGTTGACTAAACTAAGTCTAACATAAATAAAACAAAAGCTTTTAATCTAAACTTGTAGTTTTTTTTTCATGCTGCTTTACCCCACTATTATTAAAGTACACTAGCCTCAAATCCAATAAAAACCGAAGATAACTGTATCGTTCTTGATCTTCATAGTAAAAATCTTTTGTTCTTCAAAAACAAACAAAACAAAATTATTTTTAGAATCGGCGGCGAGACTCTGTTTAACCTATTTTATTATTTTTTTTTGTTTTGACATGTGTACTGATAGGGAATTTTGTCTTTTGTTAATGACATTCACATTATTTACTTTTCTAAAAAAGTGTTATATTAATTTTTTATTATTTTATTATCATCATACAGATTTTTAGACATGGACCAAGGACACCTGCAGACACTTACCCAAAAGATCCCCATGTGAACGAAACATTCTTTCCCTTTGGTTGGGGACAACTTACTAATGTGAGTTTATCAACAATCAAATCGTGTAAACATAATTTAATAATTATTTGTTTATTTATAAAACAGAATGGCAAACGAGAGCTTTTTAATGTAGGCTCGTGGCTACGAAAACGATACAATCATTTCCTAGGACCTTTCTATGTTCCCGATGTAAGAACTTTAAAAAATGATTTTTACCTAAGACTATATCAAGTTTTTTTTATTTTTAGTATGTGCACGCCCAGACGACAGGTGTTACCAGGACATACATGTCAATGGCCACCGTTTTGGCCAGTCTTTGGCCACCAAAGAATACACCTATGGAATGGAATTCAAAGTATAATTGGCAACCAATTCCAATTATGTCACAACCTTTAGAAGAAGATAATGTAAGTATACCTATACTCTTACGGACTTCAAACTTTAAGAAAATTGCTAATTAGGTTGACTTTGTTACAGCTTCTTTTGGTTCGTACTCCATGTCCAAGATATTATGAGGCAATGAAAGAAGTTTTCCAACTGCCCGAAGTCAAGGCTGAACTAGAGCCATACGAGAGTCTTTTCAGTGAACTCACAGAATTGACAGGCATGAATATAACAACCCCTGAAGATGTGCAATCAATTTACACAACACTACTAGCAGAGGTAATTAACATCATCTACTACTCTCATCAAGAGTTATTTTAATGTCCTTTATCCTTTTAGACAGAATTTGGCTTAGCTCTTCCAGAGTGGACAAAGGATTACTACCCAGAACAAATGCAATTCCTTGCAGAACAAAGCTACCTCTACGCAGTTTACACAACAGAAATGCAGAAAATTAAGGCAGGTAAGTTCACAAAAATAAAAACACTACTTCATAAACTTCCACCTGAGTGCCAATTTTTCTTAAAAAATAATTCTAGGACCCTTTTTAAGGAAAATGCTCACTGAAATGAAACAAAAACGCGATGTTGACTTGAAGCCTAAAGATCGCAAGCTTTTCATCTATACCGGACACGATACGTCACTTGTAAATATTTTAACAGCTCTTGGTGTATGGGAAAGGCAGTTGCCAAGATATTCCATTATGGCACTTTTCGAGCTTCATAAAAATAAAAAGACTGGTGAATATCATGTTGAGGTAAGGAACCAGAAAACTTTGACAAATTAAATAATAATTTATTCATATTTTTTTCTTTCTCTTTCTTTTTCTCTTTTTCCTTTTGCTTGTAGATATTCATGAGAAATAATCCTAAAGCAGATGCTAAACCATTAACAATTCCTGGCTGTGATAGAAAATGTCCATTGGACAAATTAATTGAGTTAACTCAGAATGTAGTTCCTACCGAGCAATCTTTGAACTCATGTAGTGCGAAGGATCCTACTTTTACAGAACCACCACCAAGTGGTCCTTAGAAAGAGATGTGAAGAAAAAAAAATGTGTTTAGTGTTTATTTTTTGTGAAGTTTGTTAATTTATTTTCTTGTTTATTATTTTTTTTTGTATAATTGAGAGAAAAGTTTGGAATCTTGTATAGTCTTCCATTTATGTAACTATTTAAGAAGATTTTCAATTCCTTTTGAATAAAACAAAATATAATGTATACCTACTTATATGTCTTGGGTACAACAAATTAAATCAAATACTTTTATTTCTGAAGAATTAACCAAGTCGAAGAAGTTGTTTTGAATGACTTTCGTTTGCTTCTGTAGTATTTTGTTCAAAAAGTAGTATCAATTTAACAACTCTCGTGAAGTCTGATAAAAATAGCATACCTTTAGGAGTTAGTAAAGCTAAATTGCAAAGATGACTTTTTTACCCAGTGATATGAACACCACTTCTATTAATGTAGTGCATGCAATTAAAAATTATTGTATTTTAAACGATTATTTTGTTTTTCTCAAAAAAGAGAAATTTTAAAACCTTTTGTATCTTTTGTGAAAAATGGACTTTTGTTAATTTTTAACGCAACTTGTTTAAGATAGACAATACTTTAAGGTACGAAAATAGACGTACCTTCCAAAGAAAGTTTAAACAATTTAGTTTACTTACTATTTTATCAAAACTGTCTGAGAGAGTTTTGTATAAAATTAATAAATTAACTACCTAAATTGTCACATTTTCGAAATTGAATGTTCCAATATTGCCTACACCCCAAAAACCCAGGAAGAAATAGTTACACCTTGCAAATGAATTTGTTTCTCAATTATTACTCTTTTGTTGTTTGAGCCATAAATACAAACATTTTGTAGATTAATGAATAGATTAAGATTAAAATAAGTTTAAACATAATGATAAGGATTTTGTTTTAAAAATCAACATTCAGTTTAGTATAGCACTGAATTTTTACCAGCCACGAACTGCCAGTTGTCACATTGCTAAAAATTTTGCTGTTTGCAACACTTTATTAATAAATAGAGTAACATTTAATGGGACACCATTTATATTTTGTGACAAGAAAAGAATTTCGAAATATCCCATTATTTACGGTTGAAAAATCACATGAAAGAGTTTTTTTTATTCACTTTTTTCGGGCAATCGATTCTAATAAATTTTCAAAATCAAGATTGGATCTTATATACACTCAAAAAAATTAAGTTGTGTGCAATAAGTGAGACGGTTTGAAGAAATCCAAAAAATTCATAAATCCATTTTCATTAGACAACTAAGAGAATAGAAGAGCTATTTTAGAGCTCTGAAAGTTGTCAACATGTGAATTATTTAAAGAAGAAGGTTAGAAGAATGTTTGATTTCTTTGATTTTTTTAAAACTATTTTTTCAATATTGAAAAAGATTGAACCTTTTGATAGCAATTGTGATTTTCGCCAAATTGTATAATATTTCAGCCGAGGAAATGAAGTCTTCACTATTTAAAACTTCTCATAGGATGTTATTGTAATCGGTCTGATTTGTCAAATTGAACATTTTGACATGTCTCGACGTTTCAAGGTCTTTAAGAAAGAAAGAATTCTGTGCTTGCGTTAACCCAAAATATCTCACAAACAAATAATGCTAGCGACCTGAATTAAATTTTACATTATATAATGCGAAGTGATACCAAACTGATATAATTTTGAAAAACAAAATCACTTATCGGTTTTTTTAAGAAATCAAAAAAACTTGAAAAAAAAATCGAATCAGATGTTGATATCACGTTTTCTTTAAGCCTGGACAAGACTTCTGTTATCGCACTAAAAGTTCAGCATGACGCACATAGAATAAGTGTTATTATACCCTAGGCTTTTTGGAGCTATTATTACATCTGGCTCCTAAGATTTATATGGTTTGAAGTTGTTCAGAGCCCATCGTAGCTTGTCCTTTGTGATTAAACCTTGTTGGTACAAAATGAATTGGAACGTTTTTGATTGAAACTAGTTATAGTTTGTGAGATACCAGGAAATTGGATATCCCTTACCAATTTGAGTGGTGCTTCACTAGAATCTGTCCTGCAGCCATCTTTGTCAGACAGCTGGGCATCACTGTAACAATTACAACAAATAAGGGAAAAAAAACATTTAAAAAAAGAGGCTGTAATGCGACCCACACAGATAACTTCCCGTCAGCTGATTTGTCTTACTTAGAACTTTAACAAAACATTAATCATAATATTTTGTGTGAGATAAATAATTTAAAGTCAACATCTTTCTTTGTTCTCCTAATACTTGAATCGGAAACTATTTCTAATCAATTTTTTGTTGTTTTTGTAGGTTTTCACGTGTTTTCAAAAAGTTGTTAGTGATTTTTTTCTAAAAAAATTAACTAAAAATTACCAAAAATATGTTCATTACATGAAATTGTTTGATTTCAAAATCAATTTTCGTTAGCGAGATTTTTTGTCGAAACCCAATTTTTACCATTTTTAGTACCATTTTTTGCAAGCTTTTATTTCTTACAGATCTGCAACTACAGATTAGACCTTTTTGCACCAATATCGATAATCGAACATCAATTTTTACTAATTTTGCGTACTAGTTTTTTGTGGATTTTAATTTGTATTTTTGAATGTCAAAAACAATATTCTATAAGATGAAATTAGTTTGAAGCAATTTTTTTTAATTTTTGAAAAGATATTTGAGTCGAAAATCAATTTTTAACTTCCCATAGGAAGTTATTGTAATCGGTCTGATTTGTCGAATTGAAAATTTTGACATTTCTCTACGTTTCAAGGTCCCTAGAGTCGAAATAAAAGATTTTTAGGGAGATGTCTGTGCGTGCGTGTGTACGTGTACGTACGTTCGCGACGTTTTTTCGTAGTCCATAGCTCAAGAACCAGAAGAGATATCGACTTCAAATAAATTTTGTTACACAAATAATAATGCAGAAAGATTCAGAAAGGGCTTTCAAGAAAATTGCGTGGGTGGTTTTTTTACCATAGCAGTTTCAAAAAAAAGGTGAAAATTTTGGTTAACCTTTAATATCTCATGAACCAATGACGCTAGAGACTTGAATTAAATTTTATATTGTATATTGTAAGGTAATACAAAACAAGTATATTTTTGGAAAAAAATCCAGTTAACGCTTTTTTTTTATAAATCAAAGAAACTGAAAAAAAAATTTGTCACCTCGAAAATTTTACGACCAAAATATGATTTCATTTCCAAAACAATTTTGTGCAACGAAGAATAATGTTCTTGAAATTGGGGTGCCAGCACGTAACTTGATACAATCGAGGATTGTCGATCAACTCGAAACAAATTATTTTTGACAGCACGTAATTTGAGACGAGTTCCATTGTGACTTTTACTTAAAAAAGTCATTGTGAACTATAAAATGAAATGTCAAATGAGTTTTCTTTGAAATTATTTCATTCTAGTTTCAATTTTAAGTTTTTTTCGAAATGTTTTTCTTTGATTCGGAGAGTGAAAGTGAAGGCGAAGAAGTGTCCTGTGCCAAAATCAAAAGAAGATATTTGAGAGATAATAGCAACCCATTCGAATTGAGTGAAAATGAGTAAATATTCAAAAAGAAAAGAAAGATTATGTATAACATTTGTAAAACAATTTTTTTTAGCTTTGCGCAGCAGTTTAGAGTCAACAAGGAATGTTTTCACACGATACTCAGCTTTGTAGAAGAAGAACATGAGTTCCACCAGTTCTACAGCTTTGTGCAACATTAAATCTCCTAGCCAGTGGGAGTTACCAAACCAATGTTGGAACAAATGTGTTGCTAAGTATGGCACAGACAACAGTTTCCAAATTCTTTCGCCGAACGTTGAGTCTCCTGGAAAATAAGTTTTGTCCGCAATGGATTAAGTTTGATAGCTCTAAATTTAGAGACAGCAAGGAGTATTGTTATAGGAAATTTAAAATACCGGGAATAGTGGGCTGCGTTGATGGTACTCATATTCCTATTTTAAGACCAAAAGAAAACGAGCACATCTACTTCAACCGAAAAGGGTTCCATAGCTTGTGGAGGACCCTCTGTGTTTAGGGATTCAATCAGTCTTCCCCACAGCATATTGTTTTTTTTACTCCCTTGGGCAGTTTTAAGAATTCCCCTCGCTAAATCAACGTGAGAACTCATAAAATTGGTCAAAATCTCAGTCTGTTTTTTATTTATTGACAAATTATTTTGTTTTTCTCATACAAAAATCACTGCCGACAATAACTAATTTCTGTCGAGTGAAAACTTTTGTTTCAAACGTCAATTTGAAGTTTGTGTACTGCCAAATCTGGTGAAACAATCGAGGACACTCGATTGAACCAAAATGTGTGCTGCCAATGCTCGATTGTATCGACTTAACTCGGTTGTATCAAGTTACGTGCTGGCACCCCTGATAAAATTTTGAGAAAAATCTAATTGACATTTTTTTTTATAAAAAATAAAATCCTAAAAAAAACATTATTCAAAGTTGGGAAAAATTGAATTTCGACTTAAATATCTTTTCAAAAACTTGAGACTAAGCCTTTAAACTTATTTTATCTTATAAGAAATATTGTTTTCAACATTCAGTAAAATTTTGAAAAAAATCTAGTTGACAGTTTTTGTACAAAAAATTAAAAACCTAAAAAAAAAGTTAACAAAAGTTGGTAAAAATTGATTTTCGACTCAAATATCTTTTCAAAAATTTGAGATAATGGCCTCTCATTAGTTTAAACTTATAAGAAATATTGTTTTTAACATTAGGAAAAATTTTAAGAAAAATCAAATTGACAGTTTTTTTTTTTTTAAATAAAAACCTAAAAAAATAAAAATTATAAAAGTTGGTAAAAATTAATTTTCGACTCAAATATCTTTTCAAAACTTTGAGATATTGGCTTTAAACTACTTTTATCTTTCAAAAAATATTGTTGTCAACATTCAGTAAAATTTTGAAAAAAATCGAATTGACAGCTTTTGTACAAAAAATTAAAAACATAAAAAAAATTAACAAAAGTTGGTAAACATTTATTTTCGACTCAAATATCTTTTCAAAAATTTGAGATAATGGCTTCTAACAACTTATAAGAAATATTGTTTTCAATATTCGATAAAATTTTTAGAAAAATCGAATTGACAGTTTTTTTCTTTACAAAAAATAAAAACCTAAAAAAAAAACAATACTAAAACTTGGTAAAAATTTACTTTCGACTCAAATACCTTTTTAAAAATTGTAAATATTGGCTTCAAACTTATTTTATTTCACAGAAAATATTGTTTTTGATATTCAGTAATATTTTTATAAGAATCCAACAGTCCGTTTTTTATAAAAAAATAAAATCTACAAAAATTAGTACGCAAATTTGGTAAAAATTGATACACATAGACAAACTTTTCAGCAAGACAAATCCACAGACGGGATGGGAAGTTATCAGTGTGGGTCGCATCCCAGCCTCTTTTTACTTCAAATGATTGTTATCAGAAAGAATATTTTTCTCAAAGGCAAAGACTCAAGTCTACTTTTCAGTTTGAGCCCATTCAAATATCTGCATTATAAAACTTTGATTTACATATGATATCGAAATCAGGAAATTAGAACAGATGTTATTTTTGATAATTGCTCTTTTAGATAACAATTCATTTTTATGATTTCAACATGCAAAGATATGTTTTCTGGCAAACCAAGTGGCATTAATTCAGGTGCTACCTAAATATGGTACTCAATATAATCTTCCTTATTCTATTTTTAAGAAAAAACTGTTATAAACTACAACCAATGGGGCAATGACTGCATCCTTTTAACAACTTCCTAGGGAGTCCTATCGTATAATAAACGTGTCCAACCTATAACATGATGTACACAGCTAAACACTGCACACAGAGCTCTGCTCATTTAACACCAAAACGGATAATGTCATTTGGCGGCGGCAACATCGTCCTCGTCGTAATATCAGTGACAGTGCAATTCATTGCTTTGTCAGTGCGGTGTCCTGGGATATCGAAACGCCATTATATGCCAATATCCATTTCATATACTTTCACATCTCTAAGCGGATGTGATTTTTCTATTTTTCTATGTTTTTCTTTTGTTGGCAAAGCGCAGCAAGGCGAACGCATAGTTTTCAGTTTTTTTTCACTCCGAGAAAACAAAACAAAATGAAAATGAACAAATGAAAACAAAAAAGTTAACTGCCATAAGATGAAAAAGAAAATCAAGCCCCAGAGTAGTAGCATTGAATAATTACAAATAGAAGGGACACCGGGCAAATCCTGCTCTAGATGGCGACACTTATTTCTCAAATGCTCATAAGTCGCTAGTATCGCACGGCGAGTTATTGTATCTCAGTCTATCAAATACAACACCCAATTTTTTAGATTTGGTCCTTATGGGAAATTTACTCACAATTTGTTGTCGAGAAAGATAACGGAATATTGTTATTTAGAATAAAAAACAACAATAACAACTGTGTAGGTACATAATGTCTGTAAAAGTGTGGCATTCAAGGCCAAATCACGTTCGCTGCAGAAAATGTATTTTGAAGGTTTGTTTTTCTTTTTTAAATTTCGTTCTCATTCATAAAACGAAAATGATTTTGGTGCTTTTCGGTGCATTCGACATGATGATGTTTTGTGAGTTTTTGTGAGTTTTTCTTCAATTTCGTTATTAGTTTGATATGGGTTGGGATAGGTTTATTTTTAAATTTCTTTTTTTTTCTGAAAATAGGGACAGTGGACGAATCATACTTTACTACAAAGTATAGGTACATTGCCAATGTACATACATAAGCGTAGGTAGATATATTGTTTAGGCTAATGTTAGGTAGGTAATTAGTAATTACTTATAGGTATGTATGTAGGTAGGTATTCATATGCACAAATGGAGGTTAGTAGGTTAATATGAATATAGGTACATATATGTACATATATATATACACATATGTATAACATAATTTGGGGGCGTACCTACCTGTTAGATTTTTTAACTATTTTAGTACCGAGTATATTTTTGGCATATTTTTTTGCTTTAAACAAAACTGTCGGCTGAAGAAAAAAAGATACCTATAATCAAAGTGGAGTAAAAAAGGATTCTTAAAACCTACTGTTAAGATTTACCAGTGCACTGCGCGTACACAAATAACATAAAATTTCTACTCGAGTTGTTGAATTTTTTTTATATACATTTTGTGGTAGGTATACATACGTAGCTTTAAGAATTTTTTTTTGAGATATTGTTTTGCTTTAGGTTGCCGGTGGCATGGAAGTAGTTTCGACGTTTAGCAGTTTTTGTAGTCGCTTTAATTTTAACTTATTGGTCCGATTTGTCGAATTGAAAAATTTGACATTTCTCGACGTTTCAAGATCCCTAGAGTCGAAATAAAAGATTTTTAGAGAGATGTGTGTGCGTGCGTGTGTACGTACTATGTCCGTACCATCACTAAGTTTTTTTTGTCGTCCATACCTCAAGAAGCAGTAGGGGGAGAGTACGATAACTTTGGCGACAAAGTTTAATGACGGATTTGTATAGAACAGTTAAAAACAAGCATTTTTTACTATTGGAGGGGGGGTCGATCTCCCCCCGTTTAGGCGGTAGGGGCAATTTAAAAAAATATGTACATTAAATGGAAAAAAAATAATTAAAAAATAACGGTAATACTTACAATTAAGTATTATACCTTTTTTAAAGCCAACAATTTTGTCTGTTAGCTTGTTTTTAAATCAAGTCAAAACTATGCATAGTTTTTGAAAAAAAATTGTTTTAAACTAAAAATGTATGCAAAAAAAAATTAAAAAAAAGGTTTAAAGTGTAGTTTTTCAAAACTTTCAAATTATCTACTGTTTTTTTTAGAATTCATTGCTCTTATTTGTTTTTGATCAAAAACTGAAAACTAGATGACTTTATGTCTTCTAGTTCTTAAGAAAATTGAAAATTACCAAAAAAAAATATTTTAATTAAATTACTTTGTTAAGTAACACAAAAACACCCGGCCATAATATCACACCTACATTTTAAATAAATGCTGACACGATGGGAAATTATGCCTTTATCATTTCCCATACACTATTTTTAATTTTATTTATGTTATCCAAATTTTTCGCCAGCCAATTGTTTGCACAAATAAAGTCTTTAAAACACAAATAATTATGGTAACAAGTAGGTAATAATTTTTATTAAATAAATTAAATACACAAGTGTTCACTTGGGAATAACAATGATGAGTGATTAGACTGACCAAAGGTTTGCAAAAGGCAAACTAAAAAGTGGTCAGTCTACATAAATATTAAATATCAAATATCAGCGCGTGAGGCAAAACATTGAACTTTTATTGAAGATCATATTTCGTCTGGCCTCACGCTGCTGAGGGAGTTGGGTGGAATATGGGTTGTGGGAAAGGTAAAAATTTGGATAACATAAATAAAATTAAAAATAGTGTATGGGAAATGATAAAGGCATAATTTCCCATCGTGTCAGCATTTATTTAAAATGTAGGTGTGATATTATGGCCGGGTGTTTTTGTGTTACTTAACATACTTTTTCCTTGCTTAAGTATTAACGTAGTCTTATTTTGATAGTAATAATCGAATATGGATTAAGATACACCTAGGGTGAATTAATTTTTCTTAAATCCGGCTTATTTAAATGCAAAAGAAACTTTGCATGCACCCCCGAACCTTTCCCCCTCCCCACCGTGCACGTACTCCAACTTGCACCCACCCCAAATCCTATAGTGTTCCCAAGCAGGGGGGTTGCAGATCCCACTGTTGCATACACCCAAAATTGCACACACCTTTCTGTTGCATACACCCAAACTCGTACCTACCATTGTTACTATCAAAATAAGACCACTCAAGCAAAAAAAAAAGAATTAAATTAAAATAGAAGTTGTGGTTATTTTCAATTTTCTCAAAAACTAAAAGACATAAAATTATCTAGTTTTCAGTTTTTGATCAAAAACAAATAAGAGCAATGAATTCTAAAAAAAAACAGTAGATAATTTGAAAGTTTTGAAAAACTACACTTTAAACCTTTTTTTTACTCAAATTTTGAGTTTAAAATTAAATTTTTCAAAAACTACGCATAGTTTTGACTTGAATTAAAAACTGACTAATAAAACAGAATGTTGGCTTTAAAAAAATGTATAAAACTTAATTGTAAATTTCACCGTTATTTTTTAATTATTTTTTTCCATTTTAAATAATAATTTTTTTAAATTGCCCCTACCGCCTAAACGGGGGGAGATAGACCCCCCCTCTCATAGTAAAAAATGTTTGTATTAAGCCCCTCTACCAAAAACCGTTATTTCATCTTGGCGCCAAAGTTATCGTACTCGTGCCAGCAGTAGAGATATCGACTTCAAATACATTTTGTTATACAGACAAAAATGCAGAAAGATGTAGAAAGGACTCTAAACAAAATCGGGTGGGTGTTTTTTTTACCATAGCAATTTAAAAAAAAATTAAAATGTTAACCCAAAATATTTCACGAAACAATAACGCTAGATACTTAAATTGAATTTTATATACAAGTACAATATACAAGTATATTTTTGAAAAAAAATCTAGTTAACGGTTTTTATAAATCACAAAAACTGTAAACAAATATTTTTCAGCTCGAATAAAAAAAGATTTTATCTCTAAAATAATTTTGTACAAAGAAGAATAACGTTTTTGACATCTGGTAAAATTTTGAAAAAAAATGACCATAAGTTCGGGAAAATTGATTTTCGACTGTGAAATCAAATTTTTTCATTATATGCAAAATATTGTTGTAATTTTTTTAATTTTTAGAAATAATTCAACTGACAACTTTTTTAACAAAACACGAAAACCTACAAATATTTTAAGCAAGACAAATCGGCAGACGGGATGGGATGTTATCAGTGTGGGTCGCATCCCAGCCATATATATTATGGTGGTACAGGTACATATATATTATGGTGTTATATTATGTTATATTTAAAACATACAGTTTTGAGTTTTTTCTTGAGTTAGGTAAGTGATGTACTAACATATACCCAAGGTATCTTGTTGAACCTTCGCCGATTTACGTTGTTTATCAATGTTTTGATTAACTTCAAATACTTTGTAGGTAAAGCAGACGATTTTAAGTAATTTTTGTTTTGCTTGAAAAAAAAAACTGTACATTGAACAAACCACATCAAATTATAGTTGCAACACTTTACCAAAACTCTTAAATAAAATAAAAACAGCGTTAAAAAGATAATGTACATGAATATATTATTAATAAGATCAGATAGGTATACTGGTACATATGTACATTACAATGAAAAAACACTTCCTTTAAAAATTAACCTCGATCGAGTTAAATTGAGTATGAAACTAAGATTGAAACTAAATATTCAAGACCAAGCTACGTTATGAAAAACTGCTGCTAGAGAATTTTGATTGATATAAGATTTTTGTTGTTCATCATTTAATTTTAACATAAGTTTCATAATTAAGTGCTGTTGTGGTTAAATTCTGAGAAAAGTGTACTTTTGAAGCACTCTTCTACAAAACATTGCACAGTAGTTTTTACATGACTTACGAATTCTCTTGTGGGAATTGACAAGCCTCCATTAACCTTATTTTCGAATTGACGAAATTTTGTTAAATGTTCCCTTGTTTCATACTTATTTTGACACAAGGACACTCTATAATATGTAGTGTCTTTGTTTTTACATTTGCTTTTGTCCATAAACAATTTGCATAAATCAGTCATTTTTCTTTACCACAGATTTTGCAATATATCCTACAAAATACCTACATATGTTAAGGACATTTTATTGTCACTTTCATTTATTTCATTCCAATTATTTTTAACGTCTCCTTAACAAAATTAAGACAAAATAATTTATTTGATTTAAATTAGACATTGCAAATTGTAAAAAAAGTTTCAAGAAATACTAATGCATTATTTATGTGCATATATTAGTACCTACTATTAAATAAATTACATATATGTGTTTCAGTTTATTTAAAAACCTTCAAATGGCTTTACTGAAGAAATTAATTTTTTGAGTTAATAATACAACATGCACTTGGCCATATCGTACTAACATTCACAAAACTATGTATTCGTAAAATGGTATATCTGCCAGTACCGATAAAAAAATTCATGAAAAAGTAGTTGCAATTTTTTTTATTTTGAACAACAAACCTCCAAGTAAACGATTTGGTAAATCAATTTAATCAAATCTCCAAAACAAAATAAAAATAGTAAGAAAATGCCAATTTTTTACACACGAAAAATAAATAGTATCTTTTCAAATACCTATACCTAACATATTAAGATGTATACCTAACATTATGCCTTTTAACGCGTACATAATATTATTGTCTTCATCTATAAATATTCATATATGTAGTTCGTTTTCAAAAAAGATCCCAAAAGGACTTTTTTAATCCCTTTTGACTTTGTATACACAAACCTTTTGAGCATTTAAATTAGCATATACAAAAACCAATATCATGAAAATGATATTCAAGCTACTAATAGTACTCACTGGGTGCTCATAAGTCGCATGGTCGTTTGAGCAATGTTCGGTGTCCACTTCTATTTGTAATTATTCAATGGTAGTAGTTTATGGTAAACCGCAATGCGAAATCTGTCACAGAGCAGGCACAGCAGCCAGGCAGCAGGACATTTTCGAGGAAGCGATTTAAAGACAAAATGCATTGGCCCGTTTGAGGAGTTTTTACAAAGTAACACTTTCCGCTTCTTTTATATGATGCCACAAGCGGATGTTAGATGTTGGATGATGCAGACACTCGACACTCGACTCGCTTTCGTTATTCGACTTCGACATCGACATCGACATTTGGACGACAATATCTATCGTTTTTACGAAGACAGCAGGAGCAGCTGAGAAAATATGACTCTGTTTAATAAATACTTACGTTAGCTCTATTTAAGTGGGAGCAATAATTTATATCCGGACTCCAACTCAAACTCAACTCCACTTGGATCGAGATAGATATGGGGATGAAGATGAAGATGGGGTTTTGTGCGAGAAGCTTAGCCCTATATGGCAGAGCTCTATAGTCCTTCACGCCTGTCGACGCGACACGTCGAGTGCTAAAGTTGTTCAGTTTCAGTGTCCTGTTCCGAGTGTGTGTCGAATAAGTGTGTGCTCGGTTCATATAAGCCATGGAGACAGCACACATATGGAAAGACAAGAAAAGTGCTAAAAAATATGTTTTTTTTTTTGTGAAAATTTAAATTTTCTTCTAGCTTGGTGGAACGGTCCTTGTTTCTTGTCATACATATACCTCCTTATATTACTCGCATTTCCACACCCTCCACACCATAAACAGGCTTTGAGCAAATATTTTCTCATGCCCAGTGCACATTGTCACACTGAAAGTCCTTTGAGAGACATACATATCAGCGTTGGTGGTGGTGGCAGTGGCAGTGGTGGCGGGTGGCGCGGCCGGCGTTGTCTTCGTCAGCCGTGATGACTGGTAGCTCTAGTGGCATTGGGTAACGGTAGCAGAAAACGATGGGCATGTTGATGATGTCGTCGTCGTTGTCGTTGTCATCTTCTAGTCAAGTAAATATATTGTCCTCAAAGAGTCACACAAGGAATGAACAATTTATTGCCTCATCTAGCTCCTATAGTCCGTGCTTTCTATCCTCAATGCTTGGCTTATACTGGCTCCGTGTAAACTTTATATATGGTATATGTTGATGGGGACAGGAAGTCATTTAAGTACCCTTATAGGTAGGCATATAGGGTATAGCTTCTTCATTTTATTTTTTTTTTCAAGCATTATCATCATCAGAACTAGTTACAGATTTTGTTTGTGTTTATCATAAAATGTGCTTCGTTGCGATGCGATGTCCTCCTTATGGCATGGATTTCATTTTCATGGAGCTCTAGCTAACACAATCTTTGGATATATCTGAATTATAGGCATGGCTTTATAAGCCTGGATTTTTTATGATTTAATAAGCCCTTTTAATGAGAAACAGCTCTGAAGAGCATGAAGCGAATATAAAAATAAAATTTAAGAGGAATATAGATGGGTGCCTTGCCTACTGCCTGAGTGTGTGGCTAAGAGTGTGAGAGAGGTATTGGATATTTAGAAGAGAAGAAGAAAAAATATTCAGCAATATTTTTTAACGGTATATAGGTATATGAGTAAAGAAGATGTAAATTAAAATAAAAACAAAATTGAAGAGAATGAGTGAGGTAGAGCTATTTTTATCAAGATGGCAAAGTACTTCAATTTATAATTGAAATGTTAAAAAAATTTAAACATTGTTTCAACCAATTTATGAATTTTTACAATGTACTTACCGTTAAACGAGTAATGATGGCAGCCATGTCGAATCAATCGTTTCATAGGATGCGCAGATAGGCACGTGCAGGGTATAAATATCTACAAATAAAAATATACAATTCAGTAAAATTTCCAAATCGAAGTGTACTAAAATTTTTAGTTGGTATAATATGCGAGTTCATGAATATTATTAATGATTTGTACTGTGTGATATTTTTAGACATGTTGTTTTCAATCTGGTAATACTTTCTTGGAGTTAGTCTTTTTGAAAGCTGTCACTTGATTCATGCTTAGTTTGGTTTGCTATTTCTAGAGTTACTCCTGAACAATGTTTGCAAATCGTTCAAATTTATTAACAAAAAAGAGGCTGGGATGCGACCCACACTGATAACTTCCCATCGCGTCTGTCGATTTGTCTTGCTTAAAATTTTGTCTATATGTATCAATTTTTACCAAATTTGCGTATACTATTTTTTTTAGATATTATTTTTTTATGAAAAAACAGACAGTTGGATTTTTATAAAAAAATTACAGAATATCGAAAACAATATTTTCTGTGAAATAAGATAAGTTTGAAGCCATTATCTCAAATTTTTGAAAAGATACTTGAGTCGAAAATCAATTTTTACTAACTTTTGTTAAATTTTTTTTATGTTTTTAATTTTTTGTACAAAAACTGTCAATTAGATTTTTTCAAAATTTTACAGAATGTTTGACCACAATATTTTTTGAAAGATAAAAGTAATTTAAAGCCAATATCTCAAAGTTTTGAAAAGATATTTGAGTCGAAAATCAATTTTTACCAACTTTTATTAATTTTTTTTTTAGGTTTTTATTTTTTGTAAAAAAAACTGTCAATTCGATTTTTCTCAACATTTTTAAGAATGTTGAAAACAATATTTTTTGTAAGATAAAATAAGTTTGAAGCCTTAATCTCAAGTTTTTGAAAAGATATTTGAGTCGAAATTCAATTTTTACCAACTTTGAGTAATGTTTTTTTTAGGTTTTTATTTTTTATAAAAAAAACTGTCAATTAGATTTTTCACAAAATTGTATCAGATGTCAAAAACATTATTTTTCGTTGCACAAAATTGTTTTGGAGATGAAATTATATTTTGCTCGTAAAATTTTCGAGGTGACAAATTTTTATTTTTTTTAGGATTTTTGATTTATAAAAAAACCGTTCATTGGATTTTATTCCAAAACTATACTTGTTTTGTATTACGTTACAATATATAATATAAAATTTAATTCAAGTCTCTAGCGTCATTGGTTCATGAGATATTTAGGGTTGATCAAAATTTTCATCTTTTTTTTAAACTGCTATGGTAAAAAAACCACCCTTCGACTCTAGGGACCTTGAAACGTCGAGAAATCTCAAAATTTTCAATTTGACAAAACGGACCCATTACAATAACTTCCTATGGGAAGTTAAAAAAAATAAATGCGGTTATGTTTTTACAATACATCACAATCTGTTTTTAATTTTTAAACACCAGGAGAAGAAATAATGGTACTTTATTTTCTTCTCAATTTGCTTGATCAGTGATGCAACTCAATGCAAAAAATAGTAAGGAGTCACTCTTATTTTAAGTTTTCTATAAAACACAATTTTTCAGTTGCGGTCATACTTAAGCAAGGCACTGTATTTGGATCTATTTTTCTCATCCAAAAATTAGTTTTACCATTTCACATTAGGTGACATTTCGTCTTGTAAAGTTTGGTATCACTTCCAACTATTTCCATAAAAACAGTGTTTCCACTGCAATTCCAGTTCTAAACGTCAAATAATATAATTTAAAATAATAATTCGAGCAGTTTTATTTTCTTAATTTGATCTGGATTAAATCATTGTGAAAACAAAACGCGTCTATTGTTACATTATAAATCCACGAGTCTTTTCTTTATTTAGTAATGTTATTGTTCTGAATTTGATGTTGGTAATGCATTCAGGCGTATAAAACTTATTTTCAATTGTTTTCCATACAATTTCTCGTGGAAGATGATTCACAAACCGCAAAGAAATTGAAAATCTAATTCCTTGAAAGCTCTTAGCTGATGTTGAATATTAATGAATGAATTATTGTGATTTTAAGAAGGAAAACAAAATAAAATATTTATCAACATCTTTGTGTGATTGTATGTGTACCTACCTACCTCCTTGTAAGAGTGTCAGTTCAATCCACCATATATAAAACGTTATCCTATGTATGACTTGGACATTATGACAAATTATTTGTTTGTCCTTGACCTAAAATTTGAAATTTCTTGATTACCCAAAATCTACACTACACCCGCCTTATAGTTGTCGTAAATAATATATGGAAGTGAATCACATATTAGATGCCGGGTAGGACGTATGCGGTGAAGGTTGGTAGGAAAGCAAATAGAAATATACACTCAGAATATTATAATATGACGTACTATGTGTGTGAGTAAGTAAATTAATTAACCACTCAGGAAATCTGATACAGCATGTAAGGCTTTAGCATACCTTCTCTTTAACTCTACAATAACAGTAATCTGTACCTTCCATTACGACCAAATTATGTATCCCTTTTAATTACACAACACACACTCAACTAGGACCTAATATGAGGGTAATTATTAGAATCTAGAACCAAGGCAGAATGTCAACGAACGCAAATTCACTTCCCATAATCCAACCAAACCGAACCAAAATGAACCAAACCAACGCAACCCAACCCAACTCATCCCAACTCGAGCCATCCCATTCCCATTCCATTCGCATTCGCCCTCCACATTTATTGGAGAGAACTTACAGAATTAAGCGTTACAAGTGCAACACATTATCATCATCCTTCTATAGCTTCTACTAACTCTCCATCGCTCGCATCCCCCTAAATACACATGAATCAATAAAACCAAAAACCATCTCAACAATCACTGCTCCAACAGTGAACACTGAACAGTCCTGGCTTGGCTTGGCTTGGCTATGACTATGGCTTTGGCTAGGGGTGGCTAAATAATGATGTGCTTGATTTTTGTTCCAACCCCAGGACTATGTCGACAGTCGAACGACACGACGACGACGATGATGATAATCATGATGATGATGATGGTGATGGTGATGACGATGACGAGGACCTAGGACCTAGGTCTAATATGATACGAATAACTGTAGTATAAGGATACAGCAATGGAATGGCATCGCATGTGGGTCCTTCTGCCCACATAAATGAGCAATGAAATCTACTGCCGCCGACTAACCTCTAATAATTGAACGTACACCATATCAACATGCACAAATTTGTCCCAGTCTCCCAGCCGAGCCGCCCAGTCCTTTCCTTATTCTATACCTACTGCCACTCCATCAGCTGCTGCCGAGGCTTTAGTTTTGCGGAAATATTAAATTCTGAGTGCTCAGCTTTAAAACAGGACGCAACACATACACAAACAACTCATTTAAGTGCAACAATACATACCTATACATAGCTCATTCTCATTTGTGCTGTGGATGCTGCATCGCTTACTACAAAGAGCTACCAGTAACGACGGCAGAGCCGTTACAGTTTCCCCTGTCCAGAGCTGTACAATGATATCAGAAACATCATCCCCCGACCGACAGACGGCTCGGTGTGCGGTGTTACGGGTGAGAGTGTAAATGTAAACTTTAACGCGCTGAATCAGAGCAAACGTCATGCTGAATGGAAGAAATGAGTGTCTTCCATTGGAAACGTGAAGCTTGGAAGGAGGGAATGCAACATGCACCGATGGTTCAAAGCTTTTGCTGAATTCTAAATTAATCCTAAAGCTTTAAATCCTAGAAGCTCAGAAAAGAAGAGTGCATGCGCAGCGCATGAACTTAATCCCGGGGCCTGGAATGCGGGCGGAGTGGGATACAAAGAAAAGTACCACAATGATATCTTGGAACAAGGTCGTGGATTGACGATGAATAAAATCTTCTAATGGCGTCGAACAGCTGTTCAGAAAGTCCTTTTTGTAACAGCCATACTCAATACTCACAGCCACAGCAGTGTTTTGTATTGGAATGTGTGGGGTGCGGTGCGCGGGTTAGCGACATTGTATGGATTAAAAAAGAGAAGAAAAAAGAAACCAATTGCTCGAGGTCCTTGTGCGTAGGAAGGTAGCTATAGGACAAAAACAGAAAAAAGCTTAAAAATGTCTAATATCCAAGTTCTTTGTTGTTGTTGTTTTTTTCTATCCAGTCCATTGTTTCTGGGCCTCTTAAAACGACAACGACAACGACGACGATGGGAAAATAATCCTTAGATCGTTAGTCGGTTATAAATGAAACAAACAGTGGTTTGTGGTTTGTTTTTTGTTTTTGCTTTTTGTGTTTCCTTTGCTTTTAAGTGCGGAAAAGATATCCTTATTCCTTATTCTAGCAAGAGTTGGTTAGGTAGAAATGTCATTTATTCCTCCACCCGACTGACTGTCCCGAAATAAAATATACTATACAAGCTCTGCTAGCCAAGAGTGATTCAATTAGAATCGTATTAAACACTTGTGCTCGCAAAAGGATATTTTCGAGATTTTTATAATTGAGGCTAATTAGGGATCATAACATTTTTTTTATTTTCTATTTTAAAGAGGATATCATCAAAATGATTTAAGAAAGCAGCTTTTTTTTTATATATAATAGTAAAGGTATATATTTAATCTAAGAACAGAGGTAGACAAATTTCTAGGTATTTGGGTTTATCATTTCTTAACATGGTTTCATTAGGGACATTTTGTTTTTATTTTAAGTTGAAAATTAATTTATTTATTTATGTAGGAGTTAAATTAAGTCAAGATTAAAGGGTACGTAGGTGGGGTACTTCGTATAGAAATAATTTCTTTTGATGAAAGATGAGAGAGCTTGGGTACTGGATTTAAGGATTTACCATGTTATTTTAGTTTCAGTGAAAATTTTGACTGGAAAAAGAATTTAGACAGAAATTTGATGACACAGTGTGTGATATTTTTGGATAGTTAATCGGTTTCAGTAAAAAATGTTCTACTATGAATTTAATACTTATGGTAGTCGATAGAGGCCACTATTGAACTTTCACCTGTTTTGTTAACGCACAATATGCTGATAAAGTGTTCAATAATAAAGGTGCAAATGATAGAATTAACGGGTTTTCATCATCCCAAGGAAGATCCTTTAGGACAAAGCGAACGAAATTATGTTGAATTGATTCAATACGTTTTCTATGAATTTCGTAATAGGGAGTCCATACATGCGTTTTAAAAAACCAAGCCATATTGACAAGAAAATTAATGTGATGTGTGAATTCTAAGTTGGAACAGAAATGAACCCCAAAACCTTTAAATGTGACGACGTGACAAAGTTTTTGCTGTGATATACAATAATCAAATACACTACCGATTAGTTTTTTAGTAAAAGTTATCGTCTGGCATTTTAAAGGGTTGAGGGCAAGGCTATTTTTCCAACACCAAAATGCGAAACTATCAATGTTGGCTTGTAAAAGAATACGATCGTGGGTAGATTTTATTATTTTAAAAATCTTCATGTCGTCAGCAAAAATGAGAACTTCACTTGAGCGTAGACATAACGATACATCATCGTTAATAGACAGGATGAACAAAAAAGAGCCAAGATGGCTTCCCTGAGGAACACCAGATTGAGCAACAAAAGGTTTTGAATGACAATTTCTAAATTTTACCTCATATAGGATCTGTTTTCAAGGTATGACTTGATCCAAGCTAAGAAAAATGGTGGAAAACCAAGAGCTTTAAGTTTAAATGAAATAATTCCGTGGCTAAGTTGGTCAAAAGCTTTAGAAAAGTCAGTGTATACACAGTCCACTTCATAACATTAATCTAAAGCGTTTGAACATATATTTAAAATTGTGAAGAGATTTGTAACGGTTGAAAAATACTACACTTTCACAAAAAGCTTGTTCAAACAATTTAGGAATGCAAGAAAGCTTTGCAATGGGTCTGTAGTTTGTGCATTTAACTTTTGTGCAAAATATTCTGAGCCTTCCTTGTCTGGAGGGACCAGTTTCATTAAATTTTGGTATGCCTTATTGATTTCATTTTGGCTTGCCTTGTTACTTTTCTTGAAAATTGGTGTTAGGAATGACTTCTTCCATGTACTAGGAAATTTGCCTGTTTTTAGAGAAAGTTTGAATAAGAACGTAAGGGGTTCAACTAAAGAATTACTACACTTTTTTAATACTATCGGGGGAATACCATCGGGACTAGCTGAACAGTCATCATTCAACGCGGACAAAAGAGTAAGGACCGTACTCTGTAGCACAGGGATGTGACTAGCACTAGAGCTAGATTGCGAAAAGGAGTGAAGATTAAGAAAATATACTTCATCAACTTCTTCAGGGCTATTAAAAAATGACTCACGGAAATGTGTTGCCAAAGCATTACAGATATCAACAGTTGTATCTAGTGAAAGGTTCTTGTAAGTGAAGTTAACTAGAAAGCCACCTGATTTTTTCATTAAGTTTACAAGTTTCCAAAATTTTTTAGGATTCTCTTTTAAAGAGCTGCACATATCAGTAACATAACTAGCATAAAGAAAATAAGAAAGGGACTTAAATTCGTTAAAGTGTTTAACATTAAAAGAGAAGTTGATTGGAGACAGAGTTTTAATTTAAGTTTTCCATTTATAATAAAAAAGAAATATTCGTACCATGAAATAAAATGCACGACTGTGTCGCACAAACTTGCTCCTGTATGCAAAGAGTCTGATTAAAAATGTACCTATATAAGATTTAAAAAATGCCATTTGATTTGTCAAAAAACTTGTGATTCATCCCAAGACACAACTCATCCTAGGACAACTCATCCCAGAAATGAAAAATACTTCTAAGCATACTTAACGAAAACAATTGTTTGTGTATTCAACTAGTTAAAATTATTTAAAATTATTAAAAAACTAAATAATTAAAATAATTAAAAATAAAATAATTAAAATAATTTAAAAAAAAAATTTTAAGGTTCAAAATTTTACCTAAAAAATAAGTTTGTCTTTAAAAATTGAAATGCCATTTTTTAAATAAAAAAATCCTTGATTTAAAATTTTTTTTTTTGAAAATCGTTAGAGCGGTTTTTTTTTAAAATACATTTTTTATATATAAAATTTTTCAATTTTTTTCTAAAAATATTTTTGGTATGCAGTTGTTTAGTGATTGTAAATATACGCTCTACATTTGAATTTCGTATAAAAAATGTTGACCCGTTTTTGAGAAAAATCCAAACAATAAAAAATTGCACTTTTGATAATCAAAAATTGTTAAGGCAATAAAAAAAAATATTAAAACAAAATTATTGAAATCAGTTCATAAGTTGTTGAGAAAATTAAAAAACAAAATAACGGTTCTATGAGCGGTTCCTTTCCTGAGCAATACAAAAATATGTTTTTCTTATTAAAAGAAGCCAAGTTAAAAAATAAAATTTTAGAGAAAATTAAAAAAAAATCTATCGGTTTGTTTTTGAGAAAATTCGAATTTTCGTTTTTGGACAAAAAAAATTGTATGGGGGCCACTGTTAGTTTTGATCTTAAAAAAAATGAAATAAACGCCTAACGCGAATCTGCTCAAAACCTTAACTTCCAAGTTTGAACTTAATCGACCCAATGGTTTAGGCTGTAGGAGCGTGGACAGACAGACAAAACAGATCGGACGGAATCGCGGGACCCACTTTTTTCGACTTCTCTACCATCGTAATATCATGTTTCATTAAAATCTCGAGTTCGAAATTTTGCACGAATGCAAAACTTGCCATATTTGTATGTACATATGTATGTAGTTCCTATATGTCGCAAGTAAAAAAAAGTATTTAAGATGTGTTTTATTTACGTATACTTTTGAACTCGCAAAATGGATAACCCTGTATTATATAAAATTGGCTGTTATCTTTAAGAAAGCTCAGATTTATACTAGCATTGTGTTGAATAAATGTTAGTCCACTGAATCAGTAAACGATCAACCAATAAATCCTTGACGTTAGGCAAAAAGGACTTAAGTCAGAAATTAGTCATACAGGCTTAATGAACTTACATTAATATCAAAACAGATATGATTTTTCTGTCTTGTTGTCTAAAGACTAAATTAATGCGATATTTAGTAGTTGTTTTAGACTTAAGCTGTTGTTGTTAAATGAAAGACCTAAAATGCAATTTTTTTACTTTAAACCTCTTTACCTAACGCCAAAGAATTATTCTTAGAAAAAACGCAAGATCTGCAGAAAAACCACCGCGCGCCGCGTCGCCGTAGGTAAGAATGCAAAAGAAAAGATCTCAGGCTTCACAGATCATAACTTTGAGAAGTTAATGTCTTAAATTGGGTCTGTACTTGAATGAAAATATATTGATTTAGAAGTTGTAGACAAACGAGGATATACATGGTCTTTAAATAAGAGGTTTTATTTTAACAGTAATACCAATTATAAGGAGAAATCAATGAACGTTTATGTAATTGTAAAAATTAAGGAATGTAATAAGCAATGAAAAACAATACTACCACAATATCAAATGCCTGTCATGGCTACGGTTGTAAAATAAAATTATTTTCATACAATTGTTCATGACCTATTCGCACATTTGCGGCTGTGGCACCAAATAAAAGTCGTCAACATCAGAATCTATCAATTATTAAACATAGCTCGGTAGCGCACCGTAACAATTTCCTTAGCGTCTTTTTTTAATAAGCACGATCCAATCACACCATACCATTTTAATAACGGCACTAGATAGTTAAGCCCGTTGAGAATGGAGTGGCTTTAATGGTGATCGACGACGACTTGAGTCCATCTTTTAGCTGAACTTTAAAAGCTTTAAGAATTAGATATTTTAGCAAAATACGGTCTAATAAATTCTGTGGAATATCTTATTCCAAAGATCAATCGAGAATAAATATACCTAGAATCTTGTCGAAGCAACAAGCTAAGGTAGCAATATTCTCAGTTGTTCTTTAGAGATGCAAACGGTTTCCGTCCCTTACATTACTAACTTGGCCCAGATTAAATCTTTCTCATTCTCTTTTCAGTGAGTATTGTTGAAGAGTGTATCGCTAAATTTTGTTTGTAAGTAATAGCTGCCGAAGTAAAAGTCTATTCAAAATTTAACCTCTTTTTGAAAACTCTTTCTTTCTGAACCTAGATTATGTTCATAAGTATGTAGGTGGTACATACCCTAACAAAAACAACACATTTTCATGTTCCTTTCAAAATAATAAAAATAAGAAAAGAATACAATGGAATTGAAGTTTGACAACAAAATAAAAAATATAGATGATATTTTGGTCTTGACAGAAATGTGAGTGAACCAAAAGTGCATTCTTGTCACTTTAAATTAATTTCAGTACATAAAAGATGTCCTGATATGCTACTGATGCCATTACCTAGGTGTACAAGTATAACAAGTTTGTATAAATAACTTTTAGTGCCCTCGTTGTTATATAGCTTCACCAATAAAGGACAAGAGTATAACGAATGATATTCCTTCCATTCATAAGATTGTGTATGTGTGTTCCTTAAATTTGTGTATATCGGTCTTATTTATGTATGTAAGTATACCTTTATACATTTTTGTATAAAGCTGAAAGTCTTCTTCTGTGTTTATATGGGGATAGTAAAGTTGGATTTTTTTATTTTTTGATTTCATAGCACCACATCTAACTAACTTCATGAAATTTCAAACTACATTGAAGTCCTGGGGGACTTTGAAAACTTTGGTAATTATTACGACGATTGAACTTTTTCAGTTGCTCTGGTTCTTTGGATATGTTAGTTGGTTGGTGGACATCTTCTATGTACATAATACATACTGATGGTTGGTATATACATATGTATGTATGTACTCATGCCATAGCAGTGATAGTACTTGATCACCTGCATTGAAAACTCACCGTGGCATCAGCATCAGAATCATCATGCCCTTAAAAAGAGACAGGAAAGACGATTTTTAGTTTTTTGTGTACAGACATTTTCAGAAGCAGGTACATATAGATAGGTACCTTCCTTACATAAAAAGGGGGAACTTTTGGTCAATTAAGCGTGTCAAAAGCGTGATTTAAACAAAAGACAGAAGGGGTTTAAGTTGGGCTTTATTATAGGAGGACAACGACGAACTGAGTAAAGAAGAAGGATTTAATGTGAAAGTTTAAGAAACTCTCTCTACTAAAGTTTTGTCTTCACAATTATATTATAGCCATCAGGTGGTGTGGTATAAAGATAGTCTTGATGCATTGAGGTTAACAGGACGTATCGGTGCAATTTGCATGACTGACTTTGTGTGATGTCCGAAGACATTCGTTTTAATAAGAAACTCAAGTTGATGATGATGCTTAGAATGAGGATAAACTTGTTGGATAATCGGATTGAAGAAAACTGGTATTAATACTTTTTATTTTGGAAATTTCAATGAATGATGGATACAAGGTTCTTAACGAGTAATTATTCTCTTTCTAGAAATCTAAAAAGTTTCATAAAAACACCGATGAGAAATACATAAATCTTTATTTTGTACAGAGTTTCTTATTAAGTGCAACCTATCTTTAAGCTTTAAACGAAAAATCACGCAATCTTGGTCAGTTCGTATGCACCGTCCGCGAACTGTAGGGAATATATCACATCTTCCTATTAAAGGTTTAAATGCTATTCAACTTTCTACTGAAGCATTTTGACAAGTGAGGCTTGTTAAAATAGTCTAGAGGTGTTAAATATGACAGAATCTTTGCTTGTTATGTTATGGCCAAAGCATTCCACATTCTCGATGTGCGATTTAAGAAAGAATCTCTATACTTGACAGTACGCCCGAAATTGAGCTCAAGAGTATACTGATGAGCATTCCTGGAATTGCGAGTATTACGGCTGAATCGTTTAAGGGGTGGAATGAAACTGGCTAATTCGACAAAACATTGTTTGTTAAAATATCGATAAAACAACGAAAGGCATGAGACATTGTGGCGCTGTTCTAGCGATGTACATTTTTCGATTATAGTTCTATCGCCTATCATTTTTAAAGCCCTTTTTTGAATTCTATCCAAGAGATTTAAACTTGTTTTAGGGGCACCTGCCCAGATATACGAATTATATTCAAGCTTTGGACGGATGAAAGGCTTTGTAAATTACAGCCAGATCAGAAGGGGAGAAGTATTTCTTGCACCGTCGGAGAAATCCTAAGCACTTGGCAGCATTTTTGGCAATATCAAATATGTGATCATTCCATAAAAGCTGATCTGTGATACACATACCGAGTACTGACAGTTGATTAGTTTCCTGGATACAAGTGCCACTCATAGATAGCGGCATCGAGGTCGTGTTACGCTTTAACGACAGGAGACAGCATTGAGTTTTTGAAGCATTAAATTTTACACGTTTTTGATTCCCCATTTTTGTGAAGATCAGAATTTAATGAGCTTATCATACGCTGCCGTTGAAGTTCCACATCCGAAGGACAAAGATGTAAATCTTGAAACGATTATTAAAAGCTGTCGTCGGCGAAACAGTTTAATGGATTAGAAGTGTCAGACAAAAGATCATTTATGAATATAAGGAAGAGAATCGGAGACAAAACGGAGCCCTGGGGGACACCAGCATTTATTTTATGAATTTCAGACTTGAAACCATCCAATACAACTTGTATTGAACGGTTAGAAAGGTAATTTCTAATCCAACGAAGAAGAGATTCATCAATACCAAAAGCACGCATTTATTTATTCTATCAAATGCTTTTAAAATATTAAGTGCAATAATCTTACTTTCTCCAAAACGATATAAAGATTTGTTCCACTGTTCGGTGTGTTAAACCATGAGATCACCAGTGGACCTATTGCTATGAAATCCATACTGTCGGTCATTAAGAAGCTTCCGTTCTTCAAGATATTTCTTAAGCTGATAATGATTAATCAGCGTTTCCATGACCTTAGAAAGAAAGGACGTGAGTGCTATTGGACGATAGTTGGAGGGAGAGGAGGATTCGACTTGGACAAATGCTATTTTCCATCCGTTTGGAAAGAGACCTGTAGAGTAGGAAAGATGGAAAAGTTTACGCAGTGCATTTGGCAGCGTTGAAGAACACCTCTTCAGAACAATTGGGGAGATATTATCCGGGCTAGCGGATTTGTGTATATCAAGGTCTTTCAGTACTCTTGCAACTGCACGAGTGCGAAAGAAGATTCGTCCCATAGAATCCTTTACGCTCTCAAGAACAAGAGGACTCATGACACTATCCGGTACCGTCGAATTGCCAGCAAACTGTGCTGCAAGCAAATTGGCTTTATTTGTTGTTAATTTTCACAGTCAAAGTTTTAAATTTGTCAATCTGAACGAATTGGAAAACATGATCCTGAAATTTGTATTCTTTTATTGATAATATTTCTTAATTGTTTATAAGTAAAAGAAACTTTAAAATTTTAAAATGAACACATACACAAATTGACCATTTGTGATTCTTGTGATTTATCACAAAAAAAGGTATGTTCCAGTGGTGGCAATTTGGTAATTTTATATTTTAAGAAATAAATATTAAAAACGTTTTAAACTTAATCTACATAAATTACTTGACTTATACATTACATTATTTTTCCAGTCTCCATATGGATGAACAAATCAATATGAAATAAATATAATAATTCTTGTTCACTTATGAGTGTTTTAATTGTTTGTTTTTTAACTTTTTGTTTGAATCATGCATATTCGTGTGTATAAAATATATAATTAACACGATTGTGCTGAATCCTCGTTTTATATTTTATTGTATTAAAATGGAAGTAGAATAACAACTACTATCGAATTACCACACAAATGTTAATTATTTTTCATTTTATTTAACAGTTTTCCACCTTTGTTGTAAATATGATAACGATGACACCATTAATTTACAATTTAATGATAATATTGTTAAATTGACAGGAAAAACATCTAAAGTTTAACACTATGACATTGCTTTGGCAATAAGGAGCCCATGAATTAAAAAAAAAAAAAGCAAATTCAATAATAGCAGAAGCAAACATAAGCGAAATAAAACCTAACATCACTTTAAAAATTTAAATTTTTGGCTATTCAATTTTATTTGACATTCAAATTTTTCAAAATAAAAATAAAAAAGGACCAACTTTGTCTTGATTATATGTTTCAAAATGGATGTGCATTCAAGTTATAGGTAATCAAAGAAAAACAATTTGAGATATATCAATGTGATCGTATTAAAATATAATTTCAAAAAATATTCACTTAATTTAAAAACAGTTTGATTACAAAACGTTAGTAAATCTCAAATTTATTTATTATTGCAAATTAATTTTATTGTAAAAACGCTGAGAGTTATTTTTATAGAAAAATGTTGTGAAAGATTTATGAATAAATTATGATATTAATATTATTAGAGTTGTCACGACAAAGATAATACATTCGTTTATTTCTTAGAAATTTGTTCTTACTTATAAAATGAAAAATGAAAGACCTAAGTGTTTCCGTTGGTTTTTCCATAATTTGTGTGTGTTCAAAAATTGGAGGAAAACACCTCTTTCAAATGATAAGAAATGTTTGGTCTTTTGAGCGTTAGGCCCAGTTGTAGTTAACTCTGATTTATTCCTTAACATTTTGGTGAGTTAATTCTGGTTTTTGACAGATATTGAAATAGCAATGGAAAAGTTATTTTAATTTATTTTTGTGAAATAATTAATAATTTTATGTATATTCAGACTCCGACTCTGGTAATTATACGAATTTTTGAGTTTAACTGTTTTGAGAAGAAACAAACTCATCATGTCTCGACCAAATCATTTAAATTTATTTGGAGAAAAAATTTGAATTTCGTTTATTAATTTTGTATAGTATAAAAAAACATCAAATGAGATTAAAAACAATGGCTGGCTGTCAACCAAAATGTCAAAACCTATTAATTTCGAAAGTTTTTTGACTGAGTTAGTTAGTTAGTTAGTGAGTTAACTCTGAATTTATGATTACCTAGATCTTGGTTTAGTTTGGAGTTAATTCAGCCCTCAAAAACTGGGCTTAAAGGATCCTATTACAGTTTTTGGTATTAAACACGATCTTTTTGGAAGTACCCTTTTAAAATTACATCGGAATGATTTTATTTTTGTTTATAGTGCAACTAGCCTAACTCTTAAAAGATTTAACAAAATATCTAAAATGCAGAACAACATCACATTTTGACAAGTTATTTTAATCGGTCCTATTAACCGAAATTAAAGTTTTATCTGATCTCGATGTGCCAAGATTATTAAGTGTGGATGTTTGCTTTGAAACAAGATAACTACTTTTATTGACCCTATTTCAAGAACGAATTGAAATCTGAAATAAATTTTGTTTCATGGACAATTCCATGAAGATTTATTTATTTTTTTATTTATTTATTTATTTATTCATTTATTTATTTATTTATTTATTTATTTACTTATTTTTGTATTTATTATTTTTTTTTCGTTTATTTAATTTTTAATTTATTTATTGATTTTCATTCACGTTATTTATTTTTTTATGCTATTATGTACATTGCTTATTTGCTGTGTATTTCCTTATTGTATTTATTAATATCTTTAAGTTGTTTATTGTTTCTATTTTGTTATTATTTATTTATTATTTATTTACTTGTTATTTATTTAACTAGTATTACGTTGTTATTGTTATTATATAATAATAATATGTACTTTTGAGCTATAAACTCTTTAAATATCATGTATACTAGCGTATACAAGTATGTATATTAACGTATACATACATACATATTATTTTATTAATTGAACATTTTTTTTTCTAAACTATATACGGAGGTTTTTCAATCGTGTTTTCCTTCTATTCAAAATTAACTTTATTATTTGTTCTTTTTCTTTTGTTAAATAATGTTTCAGTAGTAAAAAAATATATTTTATATCTATCTCTATATCTATGTTAAACGTGCGGTCATAGGCTTTTGAAAAAATGATCACGAAATAAAATAAAAAAAAAAAAATATCAAGCTGTGCAGAATTGACTTGTTGAACATTTTAGTTGCTGTTTTTTAACATTAAACAAATGCAATGTGTCATAGAATTGTTTAGATTTGCCAGCATGATAGCAGATTACTTTCGAACTGTTTCTAGAATTATTTCTCAAAATTTAAGAAAAAAGGTCGAACAGTCACTTTATATATTCGATGTTTTGTCAAAATATTACTTTCGTCTGCCAAATTATCAAATAATTCATTTGACAAATCGGTTAAAAACTCGTAAATAAACCATTCTTGTGTGCGAGTAATGTCAAAAATGGAGGGGACCTACAGTTCGTATGCCGAATTTGAAGAAGCACTTTTCTTGACAAGAATAACTGTTGGAGAATTTGACAATATCTCGAAAAAGGCAGTACCCGTGAAAAAACTTTAGGTGGCAAAGGCAGGGAATTACCCAAGGGCCTACACAATAACCATCATGCCACATGTACTACTACCCAAGAATGACGTTTCTCATATAAAAATGCACGTTTTTTACAAGTACAAAACTACAATAACTATTAGTATAAAATTTTAAACATTATTTTTAAGTATTTAAGAAGAGTTCAAACTTATTGAATTGTATGGATTTATTAATTAACTTCCCATGGAAAGTTATTGTATTCGGTCCGATTTGTCAAATTGAAATTTTTCATATTTCTCTACGTTTCAAGATCCCTAGAGTCGAAATAAAAGATTTTTAGAGAAATGTCTGTGCGTGCGTGTGTACGTACGTTCGTACGTCCGTACGTTCGTACGTTCGGAAAGTTTTTTTCGTCGTCCATAGCTGAAGAACCAGTAGAGATATCGGGTGGTATGCGAAATGCTTTGTCCCAGTCTCATGAGATTGAGCTCTGAGAATGAGCTCGAGATTGTGAGATAGAGCATTTGCAATAAGACAAAGCTCAATTCGGTATGCAAGAGCTTTGTCTCATCTCACTATCTCAGTCTCAAAATGTCTTCTTCAAGTGAAAGTAGTGTTTGTGATAACTCTTCAAAAAAAAGCGATGATACAAGTATTTTTTTTGTGAATTTTATTAAAAGAAATACAGTTCTTTTGACAAAAAGTCAAACTCCTGACCTAAAAAAAAAAAGAAAAAAAATGCTTTAATAGCATTCAAATCGGAGTTTGAAAAAAAATTTGCCAAAAATATTGAAATAAATCAAATTTCAAAAAAAATTACAAATATCAAAATAAGAATAAAAGAAAAATGTGATCGATGATGATCCTAGATACCGAACTTTGGTCGATTCCGAAATCTTCGGCAATTCCACTTTGGAAACCAGGATCAGCAACGAATCGTAGAAAAACTATCATTCTGGTTTTATTAGATAAACAAACACCCTACTTTGAAAAAAAATGTCTGTTAAGGCCTCAATTTGAGTTTGGGTAAACCTATAAAGAATTTTATAATTTCCTGTTGACTCAACAGGAGCAAAAATATTCATGTACTCAGCCATTGTTATACCTGAGACAACTAATTTCCAGTCTCAACATTTTACGAGCTTTTGCTCATTTGAATGAGACAAAGCTTTTTTTCTGCATACGGAAACATCTCAAATGAGATAGATCTATAAAATGAGATCGATCTCATTTTTGTGAGATTTGTCTCAAAACAATTTTGCATACGAAAGCTAGCAAAAGCTCAAAATAATGAGATTTGAGACTGAGACAATGCATTTCGCATACCACCCATCGACTCAAAATAAATGTTGTTATACAGATAATAATGCAGAAAAATGCAGAACGGACTCTTAAAAAAATTGCGTGGGTGTTTTTTTTTTAACATAGCAATTTAAAAAAAAGGTTATAATTTTGTTTAACACAAAATATCTCACGAATTAATAACGCTAGCGACTTGAATTAAATTTTTAATTATATATTGTAACGTGGTACCAAACAAGTATATTTTTGGAAAAAAAAATCCAATCAACGCTTTTTTTATATGTAAATCAAAAAAATCTGGAGAAAAAATAATTGTCACCTCAAATATTTTATATTTTACGAACAAAAAATGATTTTATCTCCAAAATAATTGTGTGCAACGAGAATAAAGTTTTTGACATCTGGTAAAATTGTGACTGATTTGACAGTTTTTTTTTATAAAAAATAAAAACCTAAAAAAAACATTACTTAAAATTGGTAAAAATTGATTTTCTTCTCAAATATCTTTTTACAAATTTGAGATTATGGCTTTAAAATAATTTTGTCTTAAAAATTATTATTTTCAAGATTCGATTATCTTTTAAGAAAAATTGAATTGACAGTTGTTTTACAAAACATTAAAACCTAAAACAAAAATCAATAAAAGTTGGTAAAAATTTAGGCTTAAGTAATTTTCGACTCAAATATCTTTTCAAAAATTTGAGATTATGGCTTCAAACTTATTTTATTTTATAAGAAATATTGTTTTCAACATTCGGTAGAAAAATTAAATTTGTGGTTTTTGTACAGAAAAATAAAAACCTAAAAAAAGCAATACTAAATCTTGGTAAAAATTTACTGTAGACTCAAATATCTTTTCAAAATTTAAAAATATTTCTTAGTTAAGCTGTTGCAACATTACAAGTGAAAAAAAAATGCAAAATCGTTTACAATTACCCCCTTTGACCCTACGCAAATTTGGTAAAAATTGATATTCAGTTTTCGACATCTCGTGAATAATAGAAGATATTAACTTCAAATTAATTTCATTCATCCAATTTATATTTGTTTATATGAGAAATACAAAGTTTTAAGAAATACTACTTAAAGTTGTAAAAATTGGTTTTTGACTAAAAATCTCGTTAACTAAAATAGATTTTGAAATCAAACTATTTCATCATATGCAAAATTTTGTTGGTAATTTTAAAATTTTTTAGAATATTGAATATTAAAATGGGAGGGAACAACAAAGTTGGGTAAAGTAAAAAGTAAGCTCAAGGAAAAAATGAAGAGCATTTCTGGAAGTGCGATTATTACGGGTGAATAGTTTGAGGGGGGGGGGGAATGATAGTTCTGGTAAAATTTATAGATAATTTCAATTAGACATGTTTTCAAAATACTGGTTGTGTAAAAAACATTTTTTTTTGATTATTTTAAAACCAACATAACTATTGACTATTTTGGCTTATTTAAACAATGTTATTAATAACTGGTGAAGTTTCCCAAAAAACATCAAGTGACGAAATCAATAATAAAATAAAAAAAAAAACAACTTAATTACATTAAGGTCTTCAATGTCTTCCAAAAAACAGCTTAAACTGCAATTATATTGTTTGTGCACAAACATTTTTTTTTAATTTGTCTGCCAAAAACATGTTTATTTTAATTTAGTACATACAAATGTTTGCCGTTCGGATTCGGATTTATAAACTGTAGGTCCCCTCCATCCCTGATAACATTACTCGCACACAGAAATGGTTGAGAGTTGTAAGTCACTAGGCCCTAGTTCTCAACGGACTGTTGCGCCACCTAATTTATTTTGTTTTGATTCGGGTTAAGTAGAGCTTTCATTTTCTGTTGGTTGGTAGCATTCCAACATCCAGCAAAATATCAAAATATTGGTATACATATGCTTAATTCTTTTGACATTTAAATGTTTGGTTATTAAATTTTCAAATATTCAAAAAATCAAAAATATATACATATGTTCAAATGTCTCGCAACGTATTTTTCTCAATCAGTTTGTTTATTTTTGATGTTTTATAGATTTAAAAACAGCTTTAACATATGTAGGTTCCGTCGTGTTTATATTTAGACTCCAGGCTATCGTTTTAAAATGACTTTAAACTGTCTATGAATAAAGTTTAGCAAGGACAAAATCAGAACTTATCAAAGAACTATGAATGCCATATTCATTATGTTGTAAAAATTATTTATATTTATGTATATAGTAATGAAAATGAATCAATTTATGTACATAAAGTGTTATAATACTGCAAGTGTTTATCTGCAATCGACAACGACAATTGTAATTAAAGTTTTACCATAACACCAACACAATCGTATTTTGAATTCCTATTACAAAAGTGAATTGAAAGCACAATATAATACAAGCGCAAATATAATCTGAAAACAAACAGCAGAAAGAATCATTCTCAACATCCATGGTACCTACTCTTCTGTTTTCCGAAGAAATCTTTTAAAAAATAAAAACTTAACGAAGTTGCACTCAGAAGTTGTATAAAGTAGGTATATAAACTACAGTGTCCTTTTTCTTCTTCTTCTTAAAGTTTGTTTTACTATTTACTCCAAGTTAAATGGATAACAACTTAAACAAAAATGTCCTATTTCTATTTTTGAGATTCAACTGAATTTGCTGTTAAGAAAAATATATTTAAAAAAAAAAACCTCTTAAGCTTCTCAAACAAAACACGAAAAAAAGAAAAAGAAGAAGACACAAACTAAAAACAAAAATTGGAATTAAGTCCACTAAACTCGAAAGGAAAAGAATGAAGTTTTCTTTCTCTCCTTTTAAATAAAAATGCAAAAACGAATTTCTCGGTAAATATTTGTGAAAATCGGACCTTTGGCACAAGCCTTTATACATTCAAATTCACATTCACATTCACATTCCCAAGATGCTCGAAGAACCGAACAATAAAATTGTAAATTTGCCCTCAATTCCTTTGCTGAAAAGTTTCATTTTTCCTATAGGTACAAGTATGAGTATATGAGTATGAGTACAAGTACATTCATTCCAGTTTGGTATGCTATTGTTTCCGCGCGGCACTGCCGCCGTTTCCTGTCCCTAATAATATCTCTCTGTGTTTATTTTGTTTTTCTTTATATTTTATAAATATATGAATGCACATACTCGAATGTGCTATATATATTCACATCGTTGTATTTAAAATTTTAAAAAGAATATTTCCTTATGGAGAAAGTTATAAACAAAACAAAAAGTCCTTCTCGGTTGTTATACATACTCAAAACTCATGCAATAAGGATAAAGATACCTTTATCCGCTTTTATGTACATACATAGGTTAGGTACATGTATGATGTTTTATATGTACATCCTTCTGTACCTTCTTTAAAATGTTCGTTGTTATCTTTTCTCAAAGCATTTTAGCTGCGTGCTGCCCAGCTTTATACACCCAAAGCTATACGAATATTTATGCTCACCAAAAGGACGACATGGGAAAAAATCCTGGAATCGATTTGATCGTCTTCCAAAGCAAACATTCGATGCTGCGATA
Source organism: Eupeodes luniger (assembly GCA_951509635.1). Classification (NCBI taxonomy): domain Eukaryota; kingdom Metazoa; phylum Arthropoda; class Insecta; order Diptera; family Syrphidae; genus Eupeodes; species Eupeodes luniger. Next base: position 43,373,810 of record OX608074.1, on the reverse strand, counting down.
ATATAATTTTCCTTTATGATATTTGACAGAATTTTAAGTGAATAGTTAGGTCTTTTCTCTTCATGTTTGGCAGTGGCAGACATGGGCAGCAGCAACATTTCCATACCCACTACCCAGTCCTCCCTGCGCCTGTCACGGCCAACAAACAGTAGTGTGAGTGTGCGGTGCTACTCATAGTCATATATGTGCTATACATGCGGCGGCCCGAAAGTAGCATGCTTCCTCCCATGTTCTGTTCTGAACAAACACCTAAAAAGCTAAATCCTTATTGAAATAGAAAATTGAGAACATCCGTGACGCCAATATGCCGGAGGACTCCGCCAATACCCATTCTCAAACCCATCAACGTTCTTCGTGGCTCGTTGTCGGGTCCACTATGGTGAAGGTGATAGTGGGGTTTATAGGGGGGGGGGGACGATGAGGTCTACCTACAACATTGTTTAGATGCGTCCGGATGGTTCTATTAGCGTGGGCTCCGATGCTCGAGGAGAGAAAGCATCACAAAAGGTAAGAGTCCTTGTTTGACTATATAAAAGTCGGCACACAGCAAAAAAAAAAAGAAATCCGATTTCAGCCTCTCGTTGTCGTTCATATTACAAAACCTTTTTGAGGAATATTTTTGTTTGTTCAGAGTCGTTTGTCGGTTTTATCTTCACAATGAAGTTTTAGGCTGATGCGGGAAGATAATCTGAAAACCACTTAGGTCATTTTTAACTTTTTTTTATTTTTAACTTTTTTTTTTCTCCATCTTCCTCTTTTGCCTGACGATCCCTTATTGTAGTTGTTGTTGTTGTTGTTGAAGTCCTTTTGAGTGGACAAACGCGCTGATAAATGGATTTCAAGTTGTGTTTGAACACCTTATAGACCAAAAGACTCAGTTATAATTGAGTTCTCTTATAGTTGTCTGATGTCTCTCTACATCGATTCTATTCTTTTTCTGAGAACAGAAGAAGCTAAAATGGTTAGAATGGATGGAACGGATGGCCTCTCTATGCTTGGGAAAAGCAAACGAATATGGTTTACGTATAGGTTGTTGTTTTTGTTGTTATTTATTTTCATTTTGAATTAGGTTTTGGGTCGAAAGTTACGCATAGGTGCTTTTAAAGAGCTGGCTTTGATCCAAATTACTTCAATACCTACTGTAAATTTGTGTAGTTTTATGCCAAATTCACTAAAAGCATTTAAACGTAAATCTTAAAATTTGCCTTAGGTATGCTTATAGATGTGAAGAAGTTTATAAATCTATATGTATGTATGTATGTATGTATAAACATCTGTTTATTGTGTATGTTTTTATACATTATGGAGTCTATCTTTATAGTTAGGGATTGTGGAACATATGGACATCCTTTTTTCCTTGGCCAATCGAACAGATGGACGAATAAGTATGAACATATGAACGAAATATGGACCCAAAATTACATGAAGACCTGAGATTCTTATTAAGGATTTTCTTAATGCTTTAAAAATTGCCCTCTAGGATGCGTTGTTTTCGAGACGATCAAATTCAAAATTTTGAAAAGACAAATCTGATATAGATGGACTGCTTCATAGGTGCCGAATTTGTAGGCTTCTTGGAGTCTTAATTGCCAAGATAAGCGGCTTTTTTCACTACTACTATGTGAAAGTTAATATAAGAGAACAGCAAGAGATCTTTTGTATCTGATGAAAATCTTCAAAAGACAGTCGGTAAGAATCGGTACTGAGCAGTGTGGAACTCATAACACTCTAAAACCACCATCAGGACCAATCTATGAAAGATCTACAAATGATTTTTCTTTCTTAATTTTTAATTCACTTTAGGTGAAGTTAATGGCGTTAGTTCTTTTCGCTAAAAACCATAACGCCCAAAGTCATAAAGCCCTAAATTGGTCACAAAGCCCAAAAAGTTAAAAACAAATCGCAAAAATCAGAAAGCGAATGTCGTAACACCCACATACATTTTAAATAAAAGAACGCCCAAATTTTTGGAGGTTATCATTTTGCCCAAAAGAATTTTAACTTTGAAATTGGATTTTATGACACTGGGGTTTGGGTTTGTGATATTTATTTTGTACATGGCTACAGTTATGATTTCTATCGTTTCTTATGTCTTATCACTCGACCACACATAACTCAAATTATAAAATGACATACATAAAGCCCAAAAAGAGAAAGATCGTACAAAATATCAATAAGAAAACATCGGCGCAGAGACATAGGGCCCAGGGACATAACGCCCAACTTTTTTTTTTGGGCTTACATATGTCTCACTTCGGTGGGACATAAAACCGAAATCTAATTTGGGCCCTAAGTCCCACCCAAATAAAAATTTTGGGGCTAATGTCCCACTTAATAAGAATCACCAAATGACAAAACTTGGAGCACTTCAATACCACAAGACTTTGTTTTGTGGAGTTTAAATCCTGAGATCCCGCGAAACGAGCCACCCACAGGTGCTTTTATTCAAAAAAGCTGTTGTTGGCGCTTGTCTGGCGACTTTACATACCCTAAGCGTATCACCGTATCAAAAAAGTATTGTTCATTGTATTGAAATACAAAAACTTTTTATTCTTCTTTGACTCTACAAAAATTTGGGGACAATGTCCCATTTTTAACAAACAAATTTGGGACTTAGGTCATTATTTGAGTAGGACTTAAGGCCCAAATTCAATTTCGGTTTTATGTCCCACCGAAGTGAGATATAAGCCCCAAAAAAAAGTTGGGCGTTACCTATGTCCCTGGGCCCTATGTCTCTGCGTCGAAAACATCACTAAGCCCAAATAAAACGTCATATCACACAAACCAACTTTCAATGTCGCAATGCACAAAATTTTGTATTTCTTTTAAATATTTTGTGTGGTTGGATTTTTTTACCCCCTGCGACCACCCTGCTTGGGATCACGGTAGGATTTGGGGAAGGTGCAAAGTGGGGTGAGGGCAAAGTTTCCTTCGATTTTAAGAAACTTTACATACACACTTACCCCAAATCCTATAGTAAGCCCAAAGGTGGAGGTTGCAGTGGGGCAGCATGCCCCCATACATGTAACGCTTTTTATACACACTGGTCAGCAAGCAAAATATTTCGTTTTATATTTCACTTTGAAAATTGGCCTTTCTGAAAGTGAAATAAGGCCAAACATGTTTGTTGCGCTTTCTTGACGTTCCGAGTTTTTGGGCGATTTAAGGTTTTTTTTTTCGTTTAATTTAAAACTCAAAATGTCGTATTGCCAACAATATACAAACATTTTGTCAGAATGCCCAAATGTTGAAACACATGACATCTTTTGGGTGATATGTCAGTTATGAATTTTGGTGATATGATATTTTACAATTGATTTGAGCAATAAGACATTGATTTTGGGCTTTGTGGCATTTTTTGTTCCGAAAAAGTTTTTGGGCGATAGAGCCATTTTTGGGCGATATGACATTTTTAATATTTTGGTGTTATTAACTTTCCATAGGAAGTTATTGTAATGGGTCCGAATTGCCGAATTGAAAAATTTGACATTTCTCGACGTTTCAAGGTCCCTAGAGTCTAAATAAAAGATTTTAAGAAAGATGTCTGTGTGTGCGTGTGCACGTACGTTCGGGATGATTTTTCGTCGTCCAAAGCTCAAGAACCAGTAGAGATATCGACTTCAAATAAATTCTGTTATACAGATAATAATGCAGAGAAAGGCAGAAAGGATTCTCAAAAAAAAAATGATTGGATGGTTGTTTTTACCAAAGCAATTTAAAAAAAAGGTGAACATTTTGGTTAACCCTAAATATCTCACAAACCAATAATGCTAGAGACTTGAATAAAATTTTATATTATATGTATATTGTAACGTGATACCAAACAAATATATTTTTGGAAAAAACTCCAATAAACGGTTTTTCATAATTAAAAAAAAAACTAAAAAAAAATATTTGTCACCCCAAAAATTGTACGAACAAAAAATTTTGATTTGAATTAAACTTTCAACATATGATCAAAAATTTAAACAATTAAAAAATGATTTCATCGGGTTGGGGTCAAAATTCTGCCGGGGTCAAAATTATTTTGTCAAAATTCTGCTTTCAAAATTCTGCTTTTCAAAATTCTGCTTTTAAAATTCTGCTTTTGGAATTCCTGCTGCTCAGAATTCTGATTTCTTAAATTCTGCTTTTCAAAATTCTGCTTACCAGAATTCTGCGAATAATATAGAAAAGAAAGGTTTGAAAATATTAAAAAGCGCGCGCTTTTTAACATTTTCAAACCTTTCTTTTCTATATTATTCGCAGAATACCTTCTCTCATTAGAGATTAGCAGCTGTTTTAAATATAAAAAATTCTGCTTTTTGTATGTTTTTTTATTCATTAACACAAACAAATTTCATCAAATCATTTTTATATTATTTTAATAATATAATATTATAGTCAATAATTGAAAATAATTGAAAAAGATAGAAAAATAACAAAACTACTACAATAAACAAAATCAAAAAAAAAAAAAGAAACGAAAAAGAAAGAAAAACAACAAAACTAGAGTAATTATCAAAAACAAACAAAAAAGTTAAGCAAGACCACAAAGATTTATATTTTTTGATATGCGCCTGAGGTACTCAAGGTGACTAAGCTTCTTTCTCTTTTTTATGATTCTTTTATTTCTGAGAATACAGTTCCGTTTCTTTTTTATTCGCTCTCCATTTTTGGCACGCTCGTTTGTTTAATGAATAAAAAAACATACAAAAAGCAGAATTTTTTTATATTTAAAACAGCCAGAATTTTCAAAAGCAAAATTAAAAAAAACAGAATTTTGGTGACCAGAATGCAAAAAAAAGCAGAATTTTGAAAATCAGAATTTTTCGACTAAAAAGAAGAATTTTGAAAAGCAGAATTTTGAAACCAGAATTATGACCCGCTCCCGATTTTATCTCCAAAATAATTCTGTGCAGCGAAGAATAACGTTTTTAACACCTAGTTAAATTTTTTAGAAAAATCAAATTGGCAGTTTTCTTATAAAAAATAAAAACCTTAAAAAAAATATTACTCAAAGTTGGTAAACATTGATTTTCGACTCAAATGTCTTTTCAAAAATGGAGATATTGGCTCTAAACTAATTTCATTTATTGTTTTCAACATTCAGTTAATAAATTTGGAGAAAAATCGAAGTGACAGTTTTTTTTTACAAAAAATAAAAACATAAAAAAAAAACCAATAAAAGTTGGTAAAAATTGATTTTCGACTCAAATATCTTTCAAAAGTTTGAAATATTGGCTTCAAATTAATTTTATATTATAAAAAATATTGTTTTTTTTTACAAAAAAATAGGAATTTAAACAAAGCATTACTAAAAGTTGGTAAAAATTTAGGTTTAAGTAATTTTCGACTCAAATATCTTTTCAAAACTTTGAGATTATGGCTTCAAACTAATTTTATTTTATAAGAAATATTGTTTTCAACAAAGGTAAAAATAGATTTAGCAGTTTTTGTACAAAAAATAAAAACCTAAACAAAAAACCATACTAAAACTTCGTAAAAATTTACTTTCAACTCAAATATCTTTTCAAAATTTAAAAATATTGTCTTCAAATTATTTTTATCTTACAGAAAACATTGTTTTCGACATTAAGTACATTTTTTATAAAAAAAAATAAAAATCTAAAATCTACTAAAAATAGTACGCAAAATTGGTAAAAATTTATGTTCGGTTTTCGATATCTCATGTATAATAGAAGATATTGACTTAGATTAGATTCATCCAATTTGTAAATATTTCTTTAAATTAGAAATAAGAACTTTTAAAAAATGCTACTAAAATTGATTTTCGACTAAAAATATCGTTATCAAAAATAGATTTTGAAATCAAACTATTTCATCATATGCAAAATATTGTTGGTAATTAAATTTTTTTTTTAAATTCAACTGACACCTTTTTTAATAAAACACTAAAAACTACAATTCTTGTAAGCAACACAAATCAACAGTCGGGATGGGAAGTTATCAGTGTGAGCCTCATCTCATCCTCTTATTTTATTGTGCAATAAAACCCAACGTTTCTTTTTATTTGGAATTTCATAAAACCCAAACAAAATTTTAACGCCCAAAGGGTTGGTAATATTATTGCCACAAACCGTACAACAAAATGTTAATACAATTTTTAATTTGGGCGATATGGTTTCGGGCGAAAAGACCTAACGCCGAAGTTTATGTTGTAAAACTTTCCCATATTGCTTAAACCATCAGCTTATGAGGATCAGTTCTTCTTAATTTTCGAATATTGTCTCTAATATTTTTTTTTTGAAAATGCTATAAAAACATCGAGTGCAGCTTCGGCTGTGTAGCACGTAGCGCCGCCGCCGCCATACTGTTGAAACCAAATGTTGTCAATATCCTCCTCTTCAAATTTTGTAAACAAAAATTCGTTCAACAGGCCCGATAACGATCGCCATTGACTGTAACGGCCTCTCCTTGCTCATTTTCAAAAAAAAGTGGCCCAACTATGCCTCTGGACCAAAATCCGCACCAAACAGTGACTCGTTTTGGGTGTATCGGCTTTTCAATGCATGCGTGTTTACATATCCGCCAAGATCAAAATGAGCTTCATCTGAAAAAATGATTTTTTTTGGCAAAATCGGCATCTTCTCTGAGCGTTGTTCCCAGCGTTATTCAAGCGTATACACAACCACATTTGTTCAGCGGAAGGATAAAACTAATTATCTGTCAAATCAGACATGAGCTAAGTGTTACCATTCACGAAATAAGCACTAGTTGAAAAAAAAACGTTAGATGGCGGACCCCTATTTAAGAAGGTCTCCATTTCGGTATGACCTTACAGTCATGATTGCGCGATTTAGGGTGTTTTGAAACCACTTCTGTAACTATTACAATATCAAATTCACGTTGTAGATAGCATTTACTTATATACCAAGGAGCATTTATTACTAACCGAAGGACTTTGAATTGGAATTTTTGGATGGGGCATCATTTTTTATCTTTGTCCCGTAGTTGTATGGCATATTTCCAAATGGGGTATCAGGGTTTTTGTTTTAATAACCAGTACACTCTTCTGTTATTCAAGTTTCTCTTTCCATTTAAGATTTGCATCGAAATTCGACTGCATTTTGAAAGTTTTGTGTAGCCCTTGCAATAGATCTATCTTTCACCAATAGTGTTGATATCCACTGGGTTATCATTTGTATATAAAAGATACAAGGTGGGTCCTAGGACACATCCCTGTAATACACCGAATTCTATTTTCTTTTGTTTCGAGTAAAATTTGTCGTACAGTACTGTAAAGAGTCTGTTCGTAATGTATGAAACCTTGTCAAAATCTTAAGCAACATAGGACAACGTTGGACTTTGAACAATGTTATACTCATACAAATTTGCACAAAAAAGGCGTTTTAATTGAATAAATTTTGTTTTAATTAAATTTATTGATACAAACAAATTTTAAATAAATCTAATTTAAAAATGTTTTCCTTAAGTGAAGTCCACTGTGGGTGAAAAAGTTCAAATTGATCTTCCCCCAAATTAAAAAGGAATTCCCTTTCCTAGATTAATTTGTATGTGAGTTTTTTTAATTTGCACTCTCTTTTATCTTTGATATTATTATTTCTTTTAATTGCCTTCAATTTTAATCACACGCAAATCAAAATTAATTCTCTTCATTTCTTCTTTTTTTGTTCGTCTTATGCTTGTCAACTAATTGAAGCAATCAATTAATTTCTTACTCAATAGCAATTAGTCCAGTCAAATTGTCATAAATGGTTACATAAATTAGGGTAGTTTCGATTTTTTGATATGTTGTTTGGGTTGGTATGCTGTTGAAAAATCCAAGTTTTCTAATTCCCCCCACCACCGCGGGCGCCGCCATCTTGAAAAAACTGCTCAATTTTTGGACTTTTTTCTGTGTTTTCAAAATAACTTCTAAAGTATTGGTTTGAGAAAAATAAAGTTCATAGCTTTTTTAAACTAAATTAAATTACCTACAATTCGAGATCAAAACGAAATTTCTAGCTCTAATAGTTTCCGAGATAGAGCTCTTTGAATTTTGAGAATTTATCTCAAAAATGTGAAAAGTACAGATTTTTAGTCGGTTTTTGCTTGATAGCAAGTAAATGGTAAATCCTACGCCAATGTTTGATTTAATAACATTTGTAGTAGAAGTAAATAGCTAAAGTTTAAGACTAAACTGGTTCTGCTAGGTCGTATAGACTCTGAGATATAATCTTTTAAATATTTTTTTTTTTTTTTTTTTTTAACAATGTATTTATTAAAAAGCAAGAAGGTTTAAATTCTATTAATATATATTATATACATATATATGTAAAAAAGTGTTTGCGCAACCAAAATTTTACACTTTTATTTTTTTTATATTATATTATTTATATTATTTATATATCTCAGAGTCTATACGACCTAGCAGAACCAGTTTAGTCTTAAACTTTAGCTATTTACTTCTACTACAAATGTTATTATGTCAAACATTGGCGTAGGATTTACCATTTACTTGCTATCAAGCAAAAACCGACTAAAAATCTGTACTTTTCACATTTTTGAGATAAATTCTCAAAATTCAAAGAGCTCTATCTCGGAAACTATTAGAGCTAGAAATTTCGTTTTGATCTCGAATTGTAGGTAATTTAATTTAGTTTAAAAAAGCTATGAACTTTATTTTTCTCAAACCAATACTTTAGAAGTTATTTTGAAAACACAGAAAAAAGTCCAAAAATTGAGCAGTTTTTTCAAGATGGCGGCGCCCGCGGTGGTGGGGGGAATTAGAAAACTTGGATTTTTCAACAGCATACCAACCCAAACAACATATCAAAAAATCGAAACTACCCTAATTTATGTAACCATTCGGGTTTTAATGTGACAATTTGACTGGACTAAATTTTCCTTTTTTTTTTTTAGGTTTGAGACACGAAAAATCTGTCTGATGCTTCGTATTTTCTTCCTTTGGCTGGCATTGATCGATTATATTCTTTTTTCTTCTTTTTCACTTTATTATCTGATTGACACCCTTGAGTGAATAATTTCGCAATATAACACAAGAAAATGACTCTATGATGCACATCGCATCGTCTATACTATACATACCTCCATTTCTCTCACAGCCTTATAGCCTTGATGCAATTGGAATTCAGACCCAATTTTCATTAATCCTTTTGTCAAAATGTTCCCTTTCCATAGAGATTTTTGATATAGTATGTATGTATATCTTAGAAGATAATGGAGATTATATCGAAGCCATAGAACGCAGAAGGAGGAGGTGGAAAAACTAGGAAGAAAGAAAGGAAAGAGGTTTTTTGGTTGGCCGCCCTTGACGAAATTCCTTTTGCCATTTGATCACTGTCTCTTATTTTGATGAAAGACTTTCATTAGCATTTTATTGCATTTTCTTTCACTCTCCTTACATACTCGTATATATATATAGATCTCGCTTAGAAAAACGAATAAGATGCCTTTTTATATGTATAGGTAAAAGTAGGTAAGTATGAAGTCTCTTTGTCAATTCTATTTCAAATTCAGATCCTAAGTTTCTAAAGCTGGCATAATTTAGGTTTTTCTTTGCATGATGATGAAATGCAGTTACTGATGCCTTGCCTTGTCAAAGTAAAAGGCTTTTTGGCTTCATTTCGGATGGATCTGATGTATAAGACCATAGAATTTCGATTGTATATGCATTTTCAATCAAATGCGAATGCGAAGCGTTATATGATAGCAGCCTTTGTTATATTATTATTATTTGTCTTCGTATACAAAAAGAAAAGAAAGAATATCCGGAAACATGAAGCTTTGAGGTTATAGTAATTTTATATACAAATATGGAAACATGGATAAGGTAAGGAGGTACCTTTTTGTATGTACATATATCCTTCGAAAACATTATCCTTTAGAATTTATAATAACTAATTGCATTGTCTTGGGAGCTTCCCTTGGAGAGCAGACAGCGAAACATTAACTTCATATTTCTATGCATGGAATTCAAAACATGGGATTAGTTGCCTGACATTTTGATTCAACTTTGCAGTGTCGCTTAGCATATGTGTTAAATAAATTAAGCACCTCTTGTACCCTCTCTCTCTCCCTTTTGGTGTATCTTCAATAAAACAACCATCTAACAAACCAACCGACAGAATGAAGAACATCCAACATGAATATGATACGAAATTCCAAACTAAAAGTTCCATTAATTAAAGTAGCTTAGAAACATGCTTATTTCAAAGGAATAGATAACTAACTTTAGATACCCTAGACTCAGTTGAGAAGGCGGAGGTGCGGAGGGGAGGGTTGGAAACCTCCTTTTTGTACTATATTTCTATACCCTATATCACTCACATTGTATATCCTGAATCTATGTATTTCTAGGTATCATCATCATCATCATAAGGAATATAAGGATGGGAGGCGCAAAACAAATGTTGTAAGCTGCAGATTATTGTTATCCTAAATAATTAGGTGAGCAATTTAAATTTTAAATTAGTTTGCGTCGGTTAAAAACACCAAATGAATAGGGCTTCTAGATGCGATGATGCCATGATTCCATGTTGCGATGATGTGAAAGCGAATGGAGAATGGCAATTTTGAAAGGATACCACCTGAAAGTTTAAGTTGAGTTGGGGTAATGTGATGTGGTGTGAAGTGAAGTGAAGTGAAGATAGGGGTGTGGGTGTAAGAAACTTAGAAGAAAAAATTTCAATTGCCTTATCTTCACTTTGATGAATGATGTGGGTTAAAACAATTCCTATAAACTTGTACAATTAATAAATACTTTGGCTGACATTTGGTTTTTAGCTATAATTGTGATTGTCAGCTCGATAGCTGGAGAGGGTCTATCAGAGAAATGAGTTCTTTAAGAAGAGTTACATATATGACTAAATAAACGACGAGTAATTTGGTTTAAAATTCCGAAAACTATTTGATAAAAAGTTACGAAATTCAAATTAGCTAAAAGCTTACTTAAATTAGAGAAAGGAAAATGAAAGAAATTTAAACATTTAAACAATTTTTAACTTCCCATAGGAAGTTATTGTAATGGGTCCGATTTGTCGAATTGATATTTTTGACATTTCTCGGCGTTTCAAGTTGCCTAGAGTCGAAATGAAAGATTTTTAGAAAGATGTCTGTGCGTGCGTGTGTACGTACGTTCGTACGTCCGTATGTCCGTATGTCCGTATGTCCGTATGTCCGTATGTCCGTATGTCCGTACGTTCGCGACGTTTTTTTCGTACTCCATAGCTCAAGAACCAGAAGAGATATCGACTTCAAATAAATTTTTCTATACAGATAATAAGGCAGAAAGATGCAGAAAGGGCTCTCAAGAAAATTTCGTGCGTGGTTTTTTTACCATAGCAGTTTAAAAAAAAGGTGAAAATTTTGGTTAAACCTAAATATTTCATGAACAAATGACACTAGAGACTTGAACTAAATTGTATATCACATATTGTAACGTGATACAAAAAAATTATATTTTTGGAAAAAAAATCCAATTAACATTACTCAAAGTTGGTAAAAATTGAATTTCAACTCAAATATCTTTTCAAAAACTGGAGTTTAAGGCTTCAAGCTTATTTTATCTTATTAGAAATATTGTTTTCAACATTCTGAAAAATGTTGAGAAAAATCGAATTGACAGTTTTTTACAAAAAATAAAAACCTAAAAAAAAAATTATAAAAGTTGGTAAAAATTTAATTTTGACTCAAATATCTTTTCAAAACTTTGAGATATTGGCTTTAAACTACTTTTATTTTTTAAAAAATATTGTTGTCAACATTCAGTAAAATTTTGAAAAAAATCGAATTGACAGTGTTTTTTTACAAAAAATTAAAAACCGAAAAAAAAATTAACAAAAGTTGGTAAAAATTGATTTTCGATTAAAATATCTTTTCAAAAATTTTGAGATAATGGCTTCTTACTAATTTTAGCTTATAAGAATTATTGTTTTCAACATTTGGAAAAATTTTTATAAAAATCTAATTGACAGTTTTCTTACAAAAAATAAAAATCTGAAAAAAAAATTTATAAAAGTTGGTAAAAATTGTTTTTCGACGTAAATATCTTTTCAAAAATTTGAGTCATTGGCTTCAAACTAATTTTATCTTATAAGAAATATTGTTTTCAACATTCTGAAAAATGTTGAAAAAAAAAAAATGGTTGCCTGTAAAGTCGGTTTTACGGGCGAAGATTTTACGTGACAACGTCTTTTTCTCGGTAGAATATTTATTGATATGAATATAATTAAATTGCACAATAGGAACAGTTTAAATCAAGTTTTCTTATATCTGCCACTTTTTCTTAATATTTGTAATTTTAAAGAATCAATTCGAAAATCAAAACATTTATTCAGATCGAAGGTTCAAATTTTTGCTAAATAAATTTGAAATTAATGAAAATTTGTAAAATAATAATTACCTAATTAATTAATTAATTTTAAACTAATAATTTACTTATCACTATCAACATTTATCAATAGTATGACATAACCTATAAACTCAGTTTCTCAACTTTTGTGTCAATCTAACAATTAATCAATCAATCATAGTTTACGATAATGAAATATCAGTGTACAATTATTTACCTTTATTGTTGTAGTTGTTGTAAATGACGAATCTAAGCACTCCACATTTTCACTACAGACACAGCTGACGATACTTTAACCACACGTGTGAACTTGTATTATGACGCTTTCTTGTTTTTCCAACGCCAAGAACGTTCGAGAAAGACAAAGACAGAGACACAAGCATGCGCCGATTCAATGCGCCTAATTCTCTAGTGCTGCGCGCGCGGCAGACCGATCATAGTTGAGTGGGAGAGAGACGCAAGGCATTCGGTGGGCCTCTCTCTCGTTCGGTGACTCATCGTAACGTTACCGGGCGTTACACTTTTTCATAAGTGACTCCCAGCCGCAACCTAATTTAATACGTTGTCACGTAAAAATCGAATTGACAGTTTTTTTTACAAAAAATTAAAAACCTAAAACAAATATAACAAAAGTTGGTAAAAATTGGGTTTCGACTCAAATATCTTTTCAAAACTTTGAGATATTGGCTTTAAACTACTTTTTTCTTTCAAAAAATATTGTTTTCAACATTCTTCAAAATTTTGAAAAAAAATCAAATTGACAGTTTTTTTACAAAAAATTAAAAAGCAAAAAAAAATATAACAAAAGTTCGTAAAAGTTATTTTTCGACGTAAATATCTTTTCAAAACTTTGAGACATTGGCTTCAAACTAGTTTTATCTTATAAGAAATATTGTTTTCAACATTCAATAAAATTTTGAGAAAAATCGAATTGACAGTTTTTTTTACAAAAAAACAATACTAAGACTTCGTAAAAATTTACTTTCGACTCAAATAGCTTTTCAAAAATTAGAAATATTGGCTTCAAACTTATTTTATTTCACAGAAAATATTGTTTTCGATATTCAGTAATATTTTTATAAAAGTCCGTTTTTCCATAAAAAAATAAAGTGTACAAAAAATAGTACGCAAATTTGGTAAAAATTGATACATATAGCAAGACAAATCGACAGACGGGATGGGCACTTGGGCAGTTATCAGTGTGGGTCGGATCCCAGTCTCTTTTTTTCAAGTAATATTTTAGTTATAATAACAATTGTTGTTAATGGTAGAAGTGAAGTCAACTGTCTCCTCAAAATAATGTTGAATTCGAGATATTGCCATACATTTTGAAATTTCAGATAGCAGCAGTGAATATAGGAACTATATGGAACTACATACATACATATGTTCATATGTATATGTAAAAAAATTCTAACTCGAGATTTTAATCCAATATGACATCGCGAAGTCGAAAAAGTTGGTCCTCCAAATCCATGCTTCTATCTGTCCTCGCCCTACAGCCCAAGCGATTGGGTCGATTGAGTTAAACTTTTAAATTAAGGTTTTGAGCAGATTCATGTTAGTCGGTTTTTCATTTTTCTTAAGATCAAAAATAACAGTAGACCTAATACTGATTTGTTGGTAAAAACCCGAAAATTCGAATTTTCGTAGTAACGAACTGATACATTTTTGGTAAGACTTTCTTTTTCTTCATTTGACTCACTTCAATATAAAAAAAGAGGCTGGGATGCGAACCACACTGATAACTTCTCATCCCATCATAACTCTCTGGGTCGTTGAGGCTATAAACCGGATGGTTTTGCCAAGATCCCGTTAAGCTCGAATTTGGCCTATTTCTTCCTTGGTTAGACACATACGTCTACCCATACTTCTTGATTTAATCAAATTAATACTCGAACTAAGCTCCCAAGCAATCAGAGTTATCCTTTTATCGGATTTAAAACACGCTAATAGGTGAATTAAGATCTTGCCCCTATTTATGTGACACAAAAAAAAACAGGTACTTCTAATGGCCTTCTTCGGAAAAACGGCCATAATTCATTCCACATTTGGGTTTTCCAAAAAACCTAAGGGTTTGAAAAATAAAGTCAAATAAAGAACGAAATAGCTTGTACCTATTGATTCGACAAGAAGTGTATATTATAAATAACTGCATACCAAAAATATGTTTAACCTTAAATTGAAACATTTTTTGTATACAGAATTAATGTAAAAAAAAAAACGCTTTTACGATTTTCAAAAAAAAATCTGAAAAATTAAGGATTTCTTGAGAAATGAAATATCAGTTACATTTTCGAAGAGAAACTTATTTTACAGATAACTTTTTAAATCTAAAATTATAATAACTATTTTTTTTTCGCAGACTCTTTCGATACAGGAACAAGTCCGTGCGATCCAGTCGTGGATTATGTTGTTTTTTTTTTTTTTTATTTTGAGTGTTCAAGATTTTTAAATTTAAAACAACTTTCAAACACTCCACTATAAAAGAAACCAAGGTTTTGAAGAATCAAACAAACATTTTTGGATACTTTCAAAAAATAATTCAGAAAATTTTTTAAAGAGTTTTTAACATAATGGGGGGTATCGTCAAATATGTTTGTTAGTTCTTTTAAAGACTTTGGAGAATTCAAAATCGTTTGTAGAATTTAGACTAGAACAATCATAATTAACTGCCATACATAATCTAACGATATTTAAAACTTGTTCTAAGGATAAGAATTATAATAAGGATTATTTCTCTCGTAATATTATAACCTCAAATAATGAATATGTGATCAATGCACACAACATTCTAACCTTTAAAACACATAACAAAAGATTATAATATCCGTTATCAGTTTCACCTCAATTAACTCAACTTCATTGGCAGTTGTTTCTAAAATAAGCAAATTAGTTAAATAATATTTGTTTAAAATTTATATAGGTTTGAACATATACGAGTATACCTTTTTCTTTATTCGATAAGGATCAAATTCAATCATCAAGCCTTATAGTTTATAATCATCTTTATAAGGCACAACACTTACATAGGTGAAAAAAATTAAATTTTTATTAAAGAAGTAGCAATTGATATACACAGCTAATTTTGTTCATAATTAGCTAAAGGGTTTTAAATACCTTTAATATGGCAAGGACACAGTGTGAGCATTAGAAAGTAAGGGAGGTATCTGTGTACATTAGTTTGTAGTTATTGAAAATTGCACTGACAGAGAAAGATAGAGTGTGGTATTCCACATTCGGGTAGTACGGTTTAAGAACAAATCTCTGTACTTCAGTGTACAATACGGCTGAAGTTGGGCTCAAAGTTAAACTGATGGAAATTCTATGGGAAGATATGGCTCAAAATCACCAAGGTTGCAAATTTCAAAAATTTTTTTATGAAAAAAAAAATTGCAAGCTATAATGATGAATTTTAGTTTATACTGTTGCAAAAATTGTATATAAATAAACTTTGACACGGCAGCGCACAGAATTGTATACTTTCTTAGTAAAATTTGTTAGTACTAAATATCATACAAAAAACCATCAATTCGGGAACGTTTTTCAACGTTTGATAAAATCAACAAAAACAAAACAAAGTACAAAATTTAAGCTTTGTTTAAGAACATGGGTATATTATGTATGTGTATTAAATAAACAATAATGAAAACAATACATACAAAATCTTCTACAAGCAAAATACGTAAAAATCATGTCCGGGAACGTTCCCGAAATGACCGTTCCCGAAATGACGATTTCAAATAAGAGCGCGCTTTAATTATACGGCGGTCATCTTAAATGCGATCTGACTTTGTCAATAGGAAAATATTTGAGGTTACTTTGTTATTTCGTGTCGTAAAAAAGAAATTCATCAATAATTAAATGTAATAAATGCGTTCACGGATTGACGGGCTATTGATGTACGCTCAACGAATAATGAATAAAAAGGTACTTAACATTTAAATACAATTTATTTTACGATAAATACTTTGGCAGCCGGCTTTGTAATTGTTCCCTTCCTCGACTGACGTTTTCCACTGAATGGCTGCATTTACTTAAAATTATTTTTGATCGATTATCGATATGTTCACTGAAATGACTTGTGCGGTATCGGACAAACTGTTTTTGCATTTTTTACAGTTAAAAATAAATAATCTATTAGTACCGTTTCTAAAACTAGATTCTGTATAAAAAATACGGTGTATTAAGTGATGACCGGGGTTCAATACCTTACATCTTTCAATTGTATTTTGGGCTTGAAGTTGAAGATTGTAGATTGGGACGCGTTCCCGAAATGATTTTCTATGCGTGTATATTGATTTCATTTAAAATTTAGTTTATTAATAAATTATATTGTTTGATAGAAACATAAAACAGGTCAGTTTTAGTATTTTATTAATTTTTTTTTTTTAATTAAGTCAAGATTTAAGACATTAAATTGCTAGCGAAGCCAATTCTGCACCTTGGTGATTTTGAGCCATATGCAGCTGGCTATTTCACTAGAGCATAGTTCGTAAAATTAACGGAAAAAAGGGTAAGACAAGAAAGTTTACGAAGACGTTCGAGGGTATGAGTCCCTCGAATAGCAAACAATTGCTAAGATTAGAGGATTCAGACAGTAGATTAATAATAAAAACAATAAAGAGTGTCGGAGTCAAAACAGAGCCCTGAGGCACACCATCATTTATTTTATGGTTGAAAGAGAGACACAATTTTTCTTGATAATAATTAATCGAATAGACTGAAGATTTTAAATTTTAGGTAAAAATAGAATAACAAGAAGTTATTTTGAATTTTGTTTAGCAAACTTGTTAAAATTTCTTAAAATAATCAAAAATAATTAAAATCCAAAAACATGTGAACATCTCCATTCAAAAATTTTTCTCGATTTTAAAATTTCATTCAAATGACTGCAATTAAAGAAGATGCAAAGTAACTGTGCATAACTATGGAAATTGTTTTAGATTGGAATAATTGGAACAGAAATAAACATGTAATATTCAACTTCCTTGAAAGTCGAAAGGATTTGAATATCATTTAACTACCGCCCACCTGCCACCGTCGTCGTCGTCGCTCACCTCGAACACCGCCATTGCGTTCCCCTGTCAACATTCAACTTACAAGCGAGTTACAAGGCATCAATCTAACAGAAATGTCTAAAGTCGCCGCAGTCAAAAAACTTTACAACACAAATTGCATTTTCTCTGATTTCATGTTAGTTGCATACATTCATATGCATGTGTTTTTGAGTCCTTTTTTCACATTTTCTATTTTATTTTCGTTCTTCCTTATTTTTTTTTTTTTTTTTTTCATTAAACTAGAAATTGCAATTTGAAAACTTATTTCCATTTCCATCCTAGAACCCGGCAAGGCAGCGGCCGGCGCGCGCGGCGGCAACCGGGTAGGTTCATATGTTGAGCGTGGGTAGGTATAGGTACCTGTGCCTGGCTCAGCCTCAGTCTTACCCGCATCCGCACCGCAAGCCATCAGCACACACTGAGACTGACACTAGTTTGTAGTGTATGTCGCAGTCGCTACCGTGTCCGTGTGTCGTCACAGAGAACACATAGAGAGCAGGGAACAAACTTGTTGGCATTTTCATGTAGGTTAGGTACGTTAACATAGTACTCGTAGATACAAACATACGAAGGATCCGTATGTCCTGCTCTTCATGCTTTGTAGTCGCTCTCGCATAGTTCCGTTCTAGATATGCATATGTATATGGTATGGTGTAACGAAAAGTGACACAAAAAAGAATTCAATTTGTATTGTGCTCCGCTAACAAAATGCAAATTCCCGCAGAGCATCGGCTTCGGCAATCAGAACAGGAGCAGGCAGGTAGGTATACAGGTGCGAATGCAAATGTAATTTAAATAATATTTCAAAAGAAATCTTCAGAGCCAACTGATTTATGTATAATGTATGAGTCCAAGGACGATTTGTTGTCAAACCCATACATCTTAATGGCCTTGACCAATCCTCCATATTTTAATGAACAGCGACATATAAATCAAAGCCTACAGACAATGAAAAATCAATGAGCTTTTCTAATATGACTCTAGTTAGGAAGCTAAATTTGTATCTAAATCATTTTTGTGTGGCCCAGTTTAAGAACAAAATTTGGTCAGGGTATAGCTTGAAGGCATCACCAGCCTTTGGCTATAACTTATATATGAGTTTAGATTCATTAATTTTTAGTTGAATTTTGGAGGATTGCGGGGATGGGAAATAAAAAATAAAGAGAATTTGTAACATAAACAATTCATTTTTTTTGTTCGTTATTTTTTGTCTTTTTAAATTTATTATTCTGCTCGGAGCGTTCAAACTTCAGATGCAGAATAAATGAATGCCTTTTTATTTAATTTTGTTGTTTTGTAAAGCATTTTTAATAAAAATGAAAATGTTGTTGTTGTCTGATTAAAAATAAAGAAGGCCATTTATAGTAGGTACCTACCTACATATAACTATGCCTATACCTAGATACAGTATATGCAGGATTTACCTTTCAGTGAAACAGCTAAAAGCAATTAACCTAGATTATTTTGTAATAACATACACGATATAAATTATATACACCTAGTATACATGTATCTATACACAATCTATATCTCTCACAGACCTCTTTATCCAAAAAGCTCACTGGCAATGATTCGTTTTTGAGCTGAACAAAAAAAAAAAGAAAAAAAATCTGTAAAGGATTAAAATAAAGGATTGAAATTTATGGCGAAAATCTGATTCAATCATATTTAATTTTATTTAAAGAAAGAAAAAGATTTATTTTTCGAAAACAACAAAATCAAAAGTATAACCCCGCAGTGGTTGCCAACATAAATCCAATTTAACTTTAGGGTTACTCGAGTTGAGTTGAAAAAAAAAGAAATATCTATCAATAAAATTCATCTCTTCAGATTTGTTCATGTACAGTAGATCCTTGGGCTAGCTTAAGTGTATAGTATATACGCGAACAAACACATACATACCAATTGATATAAAGTTTGGAGTTTAAAGGGGTCTTATAGACAGGAGCCATAATTTTCATAAATTCCACAACAATAATTGTAAAAAACATAAAGAAATATATTTTGATACCATGAATGATTTTGTTTGGTTGAAATAAACATAATTAACTTTTTTGATATTAAATACTCCGCAAACATTCGCAACTGATTATTATAAAAACGTATGTAGCTAGAAAAAGAGCATTTGAAAATATCAAAGTACTTTTGAAATTGCTGAAGATAAGTTTTTGGTTTATTCAGAATATGAAGTTAGTAAGCACAAAAATGTGGAAAATCAACTCAAACATAGTTCGACTACTGAGCTTAGTCGCACAATTGTCCAGTCAAAATAGACACAATTCGCATATCAATAAAAATTGATACAGAAACTTAGGACGTGCGTCGTAATAAGTTAAAAAGTCAACGAAAATTCCACGTATAATGCATAAAAGTAATTTTTTAATGGTTAATGCCTCTTTTTCTACAAGCAATCGTTTTCAAAAATTATCATACATATGCCAAAAATATCGATTTTCGCATTTTGTGTTTTTCTAGCAGAAAATATGCATTTTTTTAAATTGTTTTTTAAAAGTTATGTATTTCTTTTGTTCAAAAATATATACTATTTATGTATATATTTGTTATTCCCCATTCGAATGGTTATCATGGTAACTTTATTTAAAGAAAATGTTACTAAAGTATACTTAGGCGTATACTTATTTTTTTTGAAAGCTCATTTCACATTAAAATTTGAGAGTTGGAATTGATTTTTTTCAGACATTTAAATTTAGTTTGCATCATAAGTTTTAAAACAACGATGGAACACACTCTTACTAGTAGAGCCCAATTAAAATAGGAATCTGGCTAAGAACTCAAATTCCAATATTGATGAAAATTGGAAAAGACATTTAGAACATCATTAGGTATTTATAAACTATAAAAAGTCCCCGAAAATCCTTAGTGAATACATAGAGTTATTTAAGTTTCTTTATGAAATTATTTTTTATATTTTGGACTTGGTACTTAAAATTTAAATTTTGAAGCTCTAGAAATCTTTTTTAATGACATTTATATTGATAAGTACATATCATAATAATAAAAACAAAAAAAAATATGGTTTGTTTAATCATGAGGTTAAAATCAACATACTTCATAATCTTTGCACTTCCATTTTTGTTCAAAATCTTATAATTTGTATGTGTTTTATGTTCTGTAGAGTGATTCTAAAGGTTTTATGAAGTTAAGGCTACTAACAATATCAAAAAAATCAGTAATAACCAACATTAAACCCTCTAACACCGAAACTAAGGGCTCGATCTAAAGGTCAGATATTTTTGTTATGTGTTGCTTGTTTGGAAAATAGTCTCAACCTTGTTTTTAGCAGTGACTAATAACACTGTTAACAAATAAGCTATAGAAACAAATTAAGATAAAAAGTAGATTTTTTAACTTTTCCCATTTAATACAAACAAATATATACTTAAGACAAAAATCAATGTTAGTAAACGAATTTAATGAAGGAGAACAATGAAATTACCTATCATTACCTTAAGTGCTTTTAGAAAAAGTACGGTTTAGGCACAATGTACGAAAAACCATTATTTTCGACATTTAGCGTTTTTTGAAACCACATTAATTTCTAAACACTTGCTTATAGAAAATACATTTAC
This sequence comes from Eupeodes luniger, assembly GCA_951509635.1. Taxonomy (NCBI): domain Eukaryota; kingdom Metazoa; phylum Arthropoda; class Insecta; order Diptera; family Syrphidae; genus Eupeodes; species Eupeodes luniger. Next base: position 43,352,844 of record OX608074.1, on the reverse strand, counting down.
AAAAGTTATTTTGTAAAACATATCATGGTCTACAAAGTTTATCTGAAAAACTTTTTTCTAGTATTTGATTTTCAAAAGTACCAGCCTAAAAACGGAAATTTTTGACAAAAAAGCCTTAATAACTTTGTATTCTCACGTGGGACTTTTTGTCAATTGTTCACAATGTTTCTTCAGTTTCTGTTTCAGTTTTCATCGATATGCAATCAGCTGTTTTATGATTGAAAAATAAATCTAGAGTAAGATTTGCACTTTAATTTTGTTTTAAAATACAGTGGCTCCTACAACTAATCAAACAAAGAGAATGTAAATTTTCGCAATGCAATTTGCAATTTTGCAAGAAAATGTATACATAACTTAATTATCATTGCATAAAATTTTTAAAGTCAAATTGAATAAATTAAAATAATAAGCAAATAAATAAAACAAATCGAAAACAATTCTTTAGTTTAATTTATCACATATAATCGGAAATTCAATGTTTTTGCACTCTAGTAACTCTGTAACGATGTTTTTTTTGTCAAATAACAATGTTTTTATTAAACTTGTGTTATGGAAGACTTTTACTTTCAGGTCAGTTTCCTTCTACACGTCGGAATGACACCAAAAGGAAAAAAAAACGAGAAATAGCAAAAATTGTGCAACGGAGCCCTTCTAAGGTTCATTATATAATTTTACGATTAAAAAACAAAAATAGAACACATAATTTGACCAGAAACGTAAAAGGAAATAATGACCGAAATGGCCGAGCAGCCGTGGAGTAAAAAAAACTGTAAAAAAATAAATAAATTAGGTGGCGCAACAGTCCTTTGAGAACCAGGGCCTATTGACTTACAACTCTCAACCATTCCTGTGTGCGAGTATTGTTGTCAGGAATGGAGGGGACCTACAGTTTTAAGGAGGACCTACAGTTTTAAGCCGAATCCAAACGGCTAATTTGAGAAAGCACTTTTAATGACAAGAATGGCTCTTGGAGACTTTGTCAATTCCTCGTGAAAAAAAAACTTTAGATGGCACAGACAGGGATTGAACCTAAGACCTCTGGCATGACAGTCCAACGCACTAATCATCATGCCAGGGGTAAAAACTGTATATCAATGAAAAAATAGAAATAAAAGAATTTGATACACAAGTTAACAAATGAAAATTTAACACATAACGTCTTCTTGAAATAAGTTAGAACTTAGAACTACTTATTTTTGCATTTAACCTTTAAGACATGACAATATTCTTAATAAGGTTTCGTTCACGGACATAAGCAAATTTAATCTACGTTCAGATGGAAGAATTTTTTCATAAGCATACATGAGCTGCAATGAATCAAGTATGTTTTGTCGTTTCTGTTGTTCGGAACTATCATTTTTTTTCATTCATTCACCTGACCTAAATGGAATCGAGCATAATATGGGATGAAATGAGACTTCGAGTTTTTCAAAAGAACTTTAAAAACATTGAGGACCTTAAGACGGGTCTTCAAGAAGAATGGCTAAAAACTCAACGCCTTGAATAAACCATTAAATCCAAAGGATGCGCAATTAATTTGAAATTTTGGCTTATTTAAAAAAACAACAGGTTAAAGTGTTTTGCAATTCCCATACAGGACACATGAAAATGTATTCTACATGTGTCCGATTAGTCGAGGAAGCCACTGTATAGTGTATAATGCCCGCACGTCATAAATACCCTTGTAGATTTTAACTCTTTTCTTATATCTACATATATATATATATGGACGAGAAATATAATTTCAGAAACAATATGATTATTACTTTACTTACTCGTATATCATTTTGTTTAAATTTTGCCACCGAAAAATATGCTTTAAGTTCGAATCGACTGAGTGCACCAGAATACCGAATTAATGAAAATTAAAACATTTTTAAATTCAAAGAAAATAATTATGCAAACAAATTAAGGAATCACTTTTTACCACTTATTGTTTATTATATTGAAAACACTTTTAATGCACTATTATCACTCCATTACTATTATTATTTAACTTTAAAATTCATGAACTACAATTAAATAAATAATATAACAATTTTCGACGATCCGATCGCGGAACGAACTACCGACAGAATAAACTGGAACTGTTTATAAACTTGTTGATGTGTTCTCCCAAAGAATCAATCAATCCATTTGATTCTGTCTCTTTTTGTCAATAGCGTTTATGACAAGAAAAAGAGAAATCTCTTTCTCTTCTTTTTGTGATGAAAAAGAAATGAGAGAAATGTCAATTGAGATTTCCAAAAACAATGGCGGGTTTGTCAAAGGTATCTTAATCTTACTTCTCTTTTTTTGGCTCTGATTATCTTAATCAACGGATTGTGGGGAGTGCTCACGCAAATTGGTGAACATTGAAACAAGTTGCGCGCAACTTTATTGATTTTTAACTTCCCACAAGAAGTTATTGTTCGATTGTCGATTGTCGATTTAAAAAATTTGGACATTTCTCGACGTTTCAAGGTCCCTAAAATCTTAATAAAATTGTTTTAGAGAGATACATGTGTATGAGTGTGTGTGTAGGTTCGTGCCTTCTTTCGTTCGTTCGGGATACTAGTTTTTGTCGTCTATATCTCAAGAACAAGTAGAGATATCAATCAACAAAGTGGGCGTTTTTTTAACATTTGTAATTTGAAAAAAATAAAGTGCACGACTTGGTCGCACGAACTTGCTCCTGTATGCAAAGAGTCTGTTTAAAAAAGTATCTATATAATATTTAAAAATATACCTGTAAAATAAATTTGTCTTCAAAGATATATATGCCATTTGATTTGTCGAAAAAAACTCCATTTTTCAATTTTTTGGGAGGGGGTTACATTTAATACAGTTAAAATAATTTAAAAAAAAAACTAATTTAAGATTCAAAATTTTACCTGAAAAATAAGTTTGTCTTCAAAAATTTAAATGCCATTTTATAAATCAAAAAACTCTTGATTTTCCAAATTTTTTTTTTTTAAATCGTTAGAGCGGTTTTTTTTAAATTAATTTTTTATATAATTATAAATTTTTTCAATTTTGTTCTAAAAATATTTTTGGTATGCAGTTGTTTAGTGATTGTAAATATACTCTCTATATTTCAATTTCGTAAAAAAATGTTCACCCGTTTTTGAGATATAGAATTTTGAAAAAAAAATTTCATAATCTTTTTAAAAATCCAAACAAAAAAAAATTGCACTTTTGATAATCAAATATTCTTAAGGCAATATAAGAGCTCTTCAGAAAAAAAAAATATTGAAATCGGTTCAAAAGTTGCTGAGAAAATTAAAAAACAAAAAAACGGTTCTATGAGCGGTACCTTTCCTGAGCAATACAAAAATATGTTTTTATTATTAAAAGAAGCCAAGTTAAAAAATAAAATTTTAGAGAAAATTAAAAAAAAATCTATCGGTTTGTTTTTGAGAAAATTCGAATTTTCGTTTTTTGACCAAAAAAAATGTATGGGGGCCACTGTTAGTTTTGATCTTAGAAAAAAAATGAAAAAAACGCCTAACGCGAATCTGCTCAAAACCTTAACTTCGAAGTTTGAACTCAATCGACCCAATGGTTTAGGCTGTAGGAGCGTGGACAGACAGACAAAACAGACCGGACGGAATCGCGGGACCCACTTTTTTCGACTTCTCTACCATCGTAATATCATGTTTGATTAAAATCTCGAGTTCGAAATTTTGCACGAATGCAAAACTTGCCATATAGTTCCTATATGTCGCAAGTAAAAAGTACACTTGAGCAGGAGGATAAAGACCAACGTCTGAGATGGTTAGATAACGTAGAGCGTATATGGAAACCACCGTTTCAGCCTGGAAGCTTTCGAATTCAACCTAGTAGGATTAACACACACAGCTGAAAAGTGACCTCATCCAACTGGAGACATCTATCTAGTAACCTAGCTATATGGAGAAGTTTAGTGAGTGAGACCATAGTTCACACAAGACTGTAGCGTCACCTGCAACGAAAAAAAAAGTCCAAACCATGGTTCCTTGACTTCCTGAAACAAATTTCATCATTTATCGTTCTTGATTGTAATAACTCTCAATCTTATATCGAATAATTACTTTTCAAAATGACAACATTCAACTACCGAATCAGAATAAGAATAAGAAAAATGAACAATTCTCGTTCTTTGGACAAGTAAATCACTCTGCATTATCCATTCCATTGTGTTATTTTAATTTTTTCTTTTTTATTTTACTGTATAGGATATCTTTAATTTGTATTATAGAAATACAAAAATCCTCAATTTGCCGCCTGAACACTTTCTTTCTATAGTAATTTTATCACAAATGTACAAAAATGCAGAAGAAAATATATAAGAAGAAGTTTTCTCTTGCACGCCATCATGACTCCAGAAATAAAAAATAAAACATTAACAGTGAACTCTCAAGAAAAATATCCTCCTTGAAAACAGAGTCAGTGGTTCATTCTACAATACAATAGACCATCCATCACACAACTGCGGGCAAAAGGATATACCTACATAAGCATAAGATTACATAACCTATACATAGCTTTAACTAAATAAGGTATACATAGATATAAAAGATATATGTATAAAAATAATAAGGCAATTGAAAAAACCAAAACTTCACTTTCGAGCAGATTACCCAATCCTAGCACATACATATATCATCCCCACAGGATACAATAACTCTCCCCCTAGCCACCATTAAAAGAGGAAATATATATATAGAGAGATTTTTACTTCGCTATTTCTCTTTTTTATTATTTTAAAGTTTTCAGTGCAAACACCGCACAAAGGAATGAAGCTTTGTCGTTTTACGCGGAACAATGAGCCATGAGTATGTGTCTTACAGTTACACCTAAGTGAATTTCTATATGATAATATGACTTTATTTCCTTTGACTTCCACTTGAATCACTAGACATTGATGAAATTAGCTTACATGTCAAAGGATATTGGGCATTATAGGCTTAATATAATATCCAACAAAAAACGGTAAATTGTCCTGGGTGAAGAACAAAGGTGCACGTTTAATTAGGTCGATAAAAATAAGGTACATGTTGGTCTTCTTAAATTTGTTACATCACTGGCATACATTTTATCACTTTCATTTTTAACTTGTGAGGGTTGGTTAAGGGTTTTTCAATTTCAATTGGCGCGAGTAGATTTTGGCGCCCCGTGGCGGCCATTTTGTTTTGGTGACATTTGTCAAATCTTCTGTTTATTATTATCATCATGGCAAGTTACACGATTGAACAGCACGTTCAAATAATAAAAAGTTATTATCAAAATATGTGTTCGTTAACGCAAACGTTGCGCGCATTGCAACTTTCATTTTTAACTTGTGAGGGTTGGTTAAGGGTTTTTCAATTTCAATTGGCGCGAGTAGATTTTGGCGCCCCGTGGCGGCCATTTTGTTTTGGTGACATTTGTCAAATCTTCTGTTTATTATTATCATCATGGCAAGTTACACGATTGAACAGCACGTTCAAATAATAAAAAGTTATTATCAAAATATGTGTTCGTTAACGCAAACGTTGCGCGCATTGCGCCCATTTTACGGTAGACGTGGTGGCCCTTTATAGGCCCAGAACATCGCCGCTGTCCGTGAAAGTGTACAGCAGAACCCAAGACAGTCTATTCCCCGCCGTGTAAAAGAACTCGGCCTTTCGCAGACTTCAACTTGGCGAATTTTGCGTGGGGACTTGGCCTACACCCGTACAAGATCCAACTGATCCAAGAGCTCAAAGTTCATGACCATAGACAACGCCACGCCGCGCCGCCGTTTGTTCGCTGACTGGGCTTCGAAACGTTTGGAAGAGGACCCCAATTTTGGCCGAAAAATCATCTTTAGTGACGAGGCACATTTTTGGATGAATGGCTGTGTTAACAAGCGAAATTGCCGTATATGAGTCTACACCAACCCACGTGAAGTTCACCAGGTGATAATGCATCCTCAAAAAGTTACCGTTTGTTGTGGATTTTGGGCCGGTGGCGTAATTGGTCCGTCCTTTTTTGAAAACGGTGTTAGTAAGCGCTACATAATGATGATAACTAATTTCTTATGGCCGAAATTGAACCATATGGACCTGTCGTTCCAGCAGGACGGTGGCGCTACGTGCCACACAGCGAACGCCACGAAATCTACGCGCAACATCTACCCGCCCTTATTGAAAAACCCTTTATATGGCAAGTATTGCATTTGTAAATTTTGAACTCTAGATTTTAATCAAACATGACATTTCGATGGTACAAAGTCGAAAAAAGGGGGTCCCCTGATTCCGTTCGCCTCTCCTCGCCCCTACAGCACAAACCATTAGGTTTTTTGAGTTCAAACTTGAAAAAAAAAGGTTTTAAGCCGATTCGTCTTATTCATTTTTTAATTTTTTTGAATTTGAATTTTCTCAAAAACGAAATTATGGATTTTTATTGAAGTTTCCCTAAAATTTGTTTTACGACTTGTCTTCGTTTAACAAAACAACATGTTTTTGTATTGCTCCAGAGGGGCACCCCCATAGAATTGTAAATTTGTTTTTAAGTTTTCTCAAGAAGTAATGAACTGATTTCAACAACTTGTCTGCACAAGCTCTTTACTGTCTTAGTAATATTGATCAAAAATGTCATTCTTTTTATTTGTGATTTAAAAAAAATATTTTTTTTTTCGAAATTCGATATCTTGAAAATGGGTCACAATTTTTTTACGAAATTGAAGTGTAAAACGTATATTAATCAGCTCTAAACAACTGCATACCAAATCTGTTTTTAAACGAAAAGTGTAACATTGTATATACAAGAGTATTACAGCTCTTACGATTTTTAAATAAAAATTTTGAAAAATCAAATAGTATTTAAATTTCTGGGTTTTTTAAAAATTAATATTTTTTTAAAACACTATTTCTTTTCGATATCTTAGAAAGGGGTGAAAATTTTGTAACGAAACATCTATATTTATAAGCTCCATTGATAATAACTGCATTCCAAAAATATTTTTAAGACAAAATTTTAAAATTTTTTACATACAAAATAATAAAAAATGTCTTTCACGACTTTCGAAAAAAAATATTAAATACAATTTTCTTCAATTAAATTTCACTTAAATTTTTGAGGTCAAGGTGGTTTTATAGCAAAATGTTTAAGCTTTAAAATATAAGTACTATTTAAAAACAGTGTTTTTTAATTCAAGAGCAAGTTCGTGCTACCCAGTCGTGCACTTTATTTTATTTGAAAAAAGTAAACTAATAATCGGTCCGATTTGTCGAAATGACATTTCTCATCGTTTCAAGGTCCCTAGAATCTAAAGTTAGTACGATCGGGATAACTTCTTACATCAGTCATATGCATATCTCAAAAACCAGCAGAAATATCGACTTCTAATAAATTTAATATCATGAAAAGATCCATAAAATCCCATCGTTGACCTGCATTTGAAAGGCCCAGTTTTAGATTACTTTGGGGCATGAATCAGGCTGAATTTGACCATTGTCATCGATTATGTTGTCTTTGAGGGCCGATTTATGCGACTCAAGGAATCCCAACAAAAAGAAGTATAAAGGGGTCAAAACACACGATCTTGGTGGTCAATTCACGTTATCTCGACCATGCCATGAAACCGGGAGCGTATCGAAATCCCGCTTTTCAAAATCCCGCTTTTAAAAAATCCCGAAAAAAAGTTTTAAAATCCCGTCTTCTAAAATACCGATTTTTTGAAATCCCGTCTTTTGAAATCCCGTTTATTCAAAATCCCGATCAATTATCGCGCGATTTTTTAAAAAATTAAACAACTAGTTTTGATTGCAAAATCGGGATATTAAAAAACGGGATTATAAAAAATGGGATTATAAAAAACGGGATTACAAAAGCGGGATTATAAAAAATCGGAATTATAAAAAGCAGGATTATAAAAAGCGGGATTTAAAAAAACGGGAATATAAAAACGGGGGTATCGAACCCAACCCCATGAAATCATTTGGGCAGAATATCGATTGTGTCTCGAGCTTTACGAGTATAGGCCACAAGAAGTTGGTGATTATAGACATTTAGCCATCGCCGTTGACGGTAATGGCCTGGCCAGTATCACTTTTTATTTCAGCTCAAAATCCACGTTAAAAGATAACTTTATTTGGATCCATTGGTAACTCGGAAATTTTACGTACATAGATATTCACGTTCCCATTCATCCAACAAATGGGCTAAATATGATTTTTCGACCAAAATTGGGATCCACTTCCAACTGCTCCAGTTCCAATAATAGAACACACGAGTGGCGCTGCGTATGGTCGTTGGATTTCAGCTCCTGGGTTAGTTAGATTTTGCATGAGTGCAAGTCCAAATCACGACGAAAAATTTGACATTTTGTGGTCTGCAACAGGCCAAGTTCTTGTGAGCGACGGAGAATTAACTGCCCGGATTCTTTTGCACAATTTCACTAACATGGACGATATTTTCGGAAAATCTTGCGTTTCATCGACGTAAGGGTGTTGGCTAATTATTCACTGAATCGATGGATTCAAATTTGGCCGCTAAACGTTGAATAGTCCACTTTAAAGGACGACCATGTAAACCAAAGAAAGGGTGTAATGCACGTTCGTTTTTTTTTTTTTAATGCTACTAAAATTGTTAAAAACTGGTTTTCGACTAAAAATCTCGTTAACAAAAAAATAATTTCGAAATCAAACTATTTCATTATATGCAAAATATTATTGGTAGTATTAAAATTTGTAAGAATAATTCAACTGAGAACTTTTTTAACAAAACACGAAAACCTACAAACTTTTAAGCAAGACAAATCGACAGACGGGATGGGAAGTTATCAGTGTGGGTGGCATCCCAGCATCTTTTTTAGATAGCAATTCAAAAATATGTTTTTTCTATTAATTATTCAAATTAAGAAAACAAATTTAGGGAAAATTCAATATAAATCTATCGATGAGTTTTTGAGAAAATTCGAATTTTCGATTTTGACTACAAAATTTGTATCGTGCTTAGTGTTATTTTTGGTCTTAAAAAAATTCCTAACGCGAATCAATCAACCCAATGGTTTGGCCAGTAGGATCGAACACAGACAGACAAGGCGGACGGAGTCAGAGGACCAACTTTTTTTGACTTCTCTACTATCGTAGTGGCATGTTTCATTAAAATATCGATTTCGAAATCTTTTACGAATACGAAACTTGCCATATAGTTCCTATACACTTCGTGTCAAAAAAAGATTGTCCCTATCCCTGTGACACGGTGTGTATGTCTCAAGTAAATATAAGTAAATATTTGTCACAAAAATAAAATAATATTGCATCTAAAATAATGTATTCATCAAAAAACAACACAAAATGTTGTTATTCAGTATTTTGTAAAACTTTGAGGAATATCGACAGGCGGGGGCGGCACAAGAAAGTTATCAGTGTGGTTCACATCCCAGTCTCTTTTTAAAAATGGAACGTTAAACGCTTTAAAAACGCTCTCAAATTGTTGAAGAGACATTTAAAAATGTTCTACATCTCAGTATTATGACAGTGGCATGTTTTAAAGAGGCGATCATAATTGGTCACTCAGATCTTGTGATTTAACATCTTTAATCTTTTTTCTTTGGAGCCTTGTAAAAGATAAGGTCTCTGTTAATGCTCAGCAATTAACTTTAACATCTTAAATATGTAATTAGTTTAGTTTTCGAGGACATTCCAATTATTTGTACTATTGATGGCATGTCTTACTACAGTGTGAGTGATATTTGAAAAATTATCCCAACCTAAGACCTGCCCACTATGTTATAAAAATGAATCCTTTGTGAGTACAGCCATACCTATTTTTGTTAAGTGAAAAATATTAAGATGTTAGAAAATTGCCAATTTACCGAAATAGTCCTGGGAATTAAACATCCAGTAAGCAAAGTAAAAAAGTGTGTTCAAACTCTGGGAATTTGCTCTCTATGTAAAGTGAAGGACTTACATCCTAAGAGAATACAAAAAACAAGCTCAAAAAATATCGTGACACTTAAGAACTCACAAGCCAATTTGCATAGGTATATTCTATACTGATACTCCAAAGGAAGAGTCTCTTTCATAATTAATATTCTCCCGCAGGTATTTTATATCAAGTCAAGTGAAAAGACTCCATAAAATCTAAGTTAAGTTTATTTTTGTCGTTTCCGTTGGTAGGATAATAAAATTGCAGCACATGCAGCAATAATGACACCTGAAAGTCCCATATCCACTTGACAAACAAGCAAACAAACAAAACAAACAAACGGACATAAAAACTACAAAAATCTCAACAATATTGTCGTGTTGCGACACACTTTTCGCAGTTTGAAGTACAAGAAGCAGATAGCTAGGATATTTTTTTTTATTTGAAGCTACATAGATACTCTGATACATAGCAAAACAGGACGAACGAATTTTTTCTTTTAGAGAAGTTCGACCTAAATTTGTTTGCTTTACCTACAGATACCTTATTCTATGAAATATATAGAGATGTCCCTATTTTCGTACTTTAGGTATAGTTGGTTGTTTTATTTTTGAAGAGTTTCAGATTAAATATTCAAGAGGATTGAAGGTCCACCTTCCTTTTTTTGTGCTTAAATAAAAAGAACATAGTTTTTTTTCTACAGTTTTGGGGGTAGGAAGGAGCGATGAGGAAGAGTAAGAACAAAGGCGTATATACATAGTTTGAGAATAGAAATAGAGTGCAAAAATAGTTCGAGTTCAAGTTTTTAAGGACAATATTGTCCTTCTCTGTCTTTTTTCAGTTTTTTTTGTCAGGGGGGGGGGGAGAGTTTAATACCGATGTTGGATGAAAAAGTTGTTGGACAAAAAACGTATTTCCATGGCAATTTATTAAAAATATATTACAACTTCTTTTTGTTTTTCCGTTTCGTTTTAGCTTTGTTTTTATTTCTCCTGACTTTTTTGTTCACTGAGTTTCGAATATTTTGTGATTTGAGTTTCTGTTTTCTGTAGATGATGGCACATAGATTTGATGGTACAATGGCAAAGGCAATAGGTAGGACCCTATGTTCCTGCATTCTTTGGTCCAAATATTTAATTTTGGACTTGAACTGTGTTTAGTTTTGTTTCTTAATCGAAAATGGAATACAATTAGTGATTCAGAAAAATCCACAAATATTTTTGTTGTGATTAAAATGAGTTGTTGTGATGCAAAGAGTTCTGAAAAAAAAAAAACAGTTTTTCCATAGTAGTTTCTTTTGAGAATGGATTAAAAAATCCATCCGTTAACATGTTTTTTAAAAATTGATAAGATTTCTATTTGGTTATAAATGCTATACTTTTAAAGACGTGGCCAATGTCATTCTGAAAGAAATTTTATAATAAATCCACATAATAACAGTGATGTCTAGTACGCTCTTACGTATCAAGTGAATTGGTTTCGTTCGAAACTAGACAATTTCATGAATTTCGAATTTGTTTACATTCAGCTTCTGGAGGTGCATGCCTGCCCACGTCACAATGGAAAATTAGTCAAGGATTTGGTAAGTCCAAGTTTTTGTGATAGATATAAACAAATCTGCAAACACTTACGCTCTCTATCCACCATATTGCATATTTTTAACTTCCCATAGGAAGTTATTGTAATCGGTCAGATTTGTCGAATTGAAAATTTTGACATTTTTTGACGTTTCAAGGTCAATAGGGTCGAAATAAAAGATTTTTAGAGAGATGTCTGCGCGTGCGTGTGTACGTACGTTCGTAAGAATAATGTTTTTGACATTTGGAACAATTTTGAGAAATCGAATTCACAGTTTTTTTACAAAAAATAAAAACCTAAAAAAGAGGCTGGGATGCGACCCACACTGATAACTTCCCATCCCGTCTGTCAATTTTTCTTGATTAAAAGTTTGTAGGTTTTCGTGTTTTGTTATAAAAGTTCTTAGATGAATTATTTAAAAAAAAAATTAAATTACCAACAATATTTAGCATATGATGAAATAGTTTGATTTCAAAATCTATTTTAGTTAACTAGATTTTTAGTCGAAAACCAATTTTTAACGATTTTAGTAGCATTTTCTTTAAGGTTTTTATTTTTTATTATAAACTAATACAAATTGGATAAATGAAATTAATTTGAGAAGTATCGAGAATCGAACATCAAGTTTTTTTTAAAAAAATAAACGGACGGTCGAAAAAAATATTTTCTGTGAGATTAAACTAGTTTGAAGCCAATATTTTTAATATTTGAAAAGATATTTGAGTCGAAATTAAATTTTAACCAACTTTTATTAATTTTTTTTAGATTTTTCTCAAAATTTAACCGAATATTAAAAACAATATTTCTTTTACCATAAAATTAGTTTGAAGCCAATATCTTATGGTATTGAAAAGATATTTGAGTGGAAATCAATTTTTACCAACCTTTATTAATTTTTTTAAGTTTTTATGTTTAATAAAAAAAAACTGTCAATTCGATTTTTCTCAAAATTTTACTACATGTTAAAAACAATATTATTAATAAGATAAAATTTGTAAGAAGCCATTATTTCAAATTTTTGAAGAGATATTTGAGTCGAAAATCAATTTTTACCAACTTTTGGGAAAGTTTCTTGTTGGTTTTTATTTTTTGTAAAAAAATTGTTAATTCAGTTTTTCTCAAAATTTTACTGATTTTTTAAAAGATAAAATTAGTTTAAAGCCAATATCTCAAGGTTTAAAAAAAAAGATATTTGAGTCACAAATCAATTTTTACCAACTTTTAGTAATTTTTTTTCAGGTTTTTATTTTTTATAAAAAAACTATCAATTTGATTTTTCTTAAAATTTTACCAGATGTCAAAATCGTAATTTTTAGTTTTACAAAAGTAGTTTGGAGATATAATCACTTTTTGTTCGTAAAGTTTTCAAAGTGACGAATATTTTTTTTTTAGTTTTTTGATTTATAAAAATTTTTTTTTTTTCCAAAAATATATTTGTTTGGTATCACGTTACAATATATAATATAAAATTTAATTCAAGTCTCTAGCGTTATTGGCTAGTTAGATATTTCGGGTAAACCAAAATGACGTCTCTCTAAAAATCTTTTATTTAGACTCTAGAGACCTTGAAACGTCGAGAAATGTGAAATTTTTCAATTCGACAAATCGGACCCACTGCAATAACTTATTATGGGAAGTTAACAAAACATCTCTTAAAGTTGGTACAAATTGATTTTCGACTGAAATATCTTTTAAAAAATTTGATATTATAGCTTCAAACTAATTTTATCTTAAAGTAAATATTATTTCCAACATTTGGGAAAGTTTTGAGAAAAATCGAATTGAATGTTTTTTTTTACAAAAAATAAAAACCTAAAAAAAAACTTTACTAAAACTTGTAAAAAATGTACTTTCGACTCAAATATCTTTTCAAAAACTAAAAATATTGGCTTCAAACCTAATTTTATCTCACAGAAAGTACTGTTTTCGACACTCAGTAAGTATTTATATAAATTATATATAAAAATCCAACAGTCAGTTTTTTCATAACAAATTAAAATCTACAAAAAATAGTACGCACATTTGGTAAAAATTGATGTTCGGTTTTCGTTATCTCTTAAATAATAGAAGACATTGACTTCAAATGAATTTTATTCATCCAATTTATATTTGTTTATATAAGAAATACAAATTTTTAAGAAATGCTATTAAAATTGGTACAAATTGGTTTTCGACTAAAAATCTCGTTAACAAAAATAGATTTTGAAATCTATTTTATCATAATTATATGTAAAATGTTGTTGGTAATTTCTAAATCGTTTAAAATAATTCAACTGTCAACTTTTTTAACAAAACACGAAATCCTACAAACCTTTTAAGCAAGACAAATCGAAGGACGGGATGGGAAGTTATCAGTGTGGGTCCCATCCCAGCCGCTTTTTTAATTTGGAACCACAAGGCGCTAACTCAGTACACTGGGGCGTATACCTACGTTTTTCTTTATTGAATTTCTGGCTTTTATAGCCTTTGAATTTTGGCTGCGTATTTCGAAGTAGGTACTATGTGAAGTGTCAGAACAGAACGACTGTCCTATCATCTAATTTTCAAAAAAAAAAAATATCTCGAAAGTTACCTTTAAATTAGTTTTGCAATTACCTTACACGAATTTAATTTGAATTATCCTTAATTTTCCTCACGAATTCGTTTGCATGATCAAATCCTTTGGATCATTTCTTAATCCCTAGGTATCGCTATTAGGATAAGTTGTGTATGTAAAGAGGAACATGCTACAACTGTCACTAACATACATCACTGAACACACCATATCGCTTAGCACTTTCAAACGCACATCTGGGTTTATATGCGCTATTGGGACTAGGATTTCTTTTTCTGTTTTTTTTTGGAAAACCGAACGGAACGTTTGCAACATATATCCTTGACTAAAATTCAAAGACCCACGTGATTGATTACACCACACAACCCATCAGCCGAAGTGAAACCATTCGAGATAAAACAAATCACTTTGATTGATGATTGCCTTGGTGCATCATACTCGGCGGATAGCGTATCCGATTCAATGTAGAAATAATTAACTAATGTAGTTGGTACATGTAGGTAATTGAAACAAGATCCCCCCGGTCGGGATATGAATTAACAATCGATTAGCCATCTCTCCACAGAGTTGACGATGAAGCTGACGATGTTTGTCAAAGGACATTTACAATATTTACGTACGAGAGTATAAAATGAAAGCGAAATGAAGGTCGTTCTCGTCTGTCTTTACAGACAAAATTCATTGGATGAAAGTGCCATGAAATGTGCATCAACTTTGTGTGGTAAACACACCACCACTTCCACTACCACACACTGCACCACCGCACATCCACGCCGCACCGTGTCAAATGCGTTCAAGTTGTTCTTATACTTGGGGAGGTTTTCATAGATAGAATCCCATGCACAGGTAAGAAGCACATCACATAGGTATAAGTAAGTAAGGTGGTATATATGCAGAAGTAGACATCAAGATTCGTGAGTTGAGGACATTCATATAACTGCCATCACAGCAGAAACAAACCAAACAACCAAGGAACAATCGACTCGACTCGGTTGGAAGCGGTATTAATGTCCTTTCAGGAACTCAGATTTCAATTGTAATCTTTTATCTGCTTTAGGAGAAATCAATATATTATGTCATGAAGTGAGCTTCCGCTTTTAACATCTTGAATCTTGAAATATATCACCGATTGCCGTGAAGATAAATGCGCAGATTTGTCATTGTCCCAGAAGTACTCTGCTCTCGTTCAATGGATTATCAATGGGGAAGCAACGTTTAAGAGCTATGTATATGCTTGTGATGTTGGGCCCCTCACATTTTGTTGTAACGCAGGGATGGGAAAGTATCACCATTACCATCACATACCACCTACTCGCAGGATCTCTCGAAAGCATTTTAGATCTCGTATACTTTACTACATAGACAATGGAGACAGACCAAACGGATGACCTTCTCTACATGATATAATGTTACCTACTTAAGTTTGAACCGGAAGATAAATCGTCGACCAGTTCAACACACAAAAGAGTTTATTTTGAAAATGTTGTCCTTCGTTTATATGGGCATCATCATCAAAAAGTGGTGATTATACACAAAAAATCATTGTACTTTAGGAATGGAGTTTTTTTTTTTGTTTATTCCTAAAGGGGGTTAACCCTAATTTAATAAATTAGGGTTGTTTTTGTTATTTTTTTTTTGATTCTTGTTTGTTTGTAAAAGTTTTAGCTGGAGATTTAACTTCTTTTTTTTTTTTGATAATAACCAATCGAGTTAAGGAAATAGACTTTTGATGGAATGACGATATTTCAAAGGAAATTTATTGAAACAATCGTTTTATAGATGTATCATTATCATGATGAGATAAATGATTTAATTCTGGTGCAATTACCACTTCATTTGATCTATTAGCAAAGTGACCCAAATATATTAAGATCTCAAATGAAATAAATAATTTCTAAATAATGTGTATAATATTTTATATAGTTTTTCTACAGTATACATTGCAGAGAAGTCTATAGACCACGGGCCTATTTCACTAAACACTTTTCACAAAATTTGTATAGTGAAAATACTTTTGACTTTTAAATTTTTTAGACTTTACTTTTAAATAAAAAAGTAAAATTGGTTCAACAATTTAAAATACAACTTTGCAATTAATTCGTATTTTGAAAAGTTACAAAGTACATCTTTGATTGTGTTTGTTAAGATCAAATATGCATTAACAAAAGTTGGTCAATCAATATTTATAATGATACCGTCAACACATCTAGCTACATAAGGAAATCCTACTTGAGAAAAAAATTGCGAGACTGTGTGTGAACAATTTTGTGCCCAGAAAATGGTGTTAGAGGGAAATTTATCAATGATATTAATTGACACTCGATGAACGACTCTGTAAACGGTTACTTTGCTTATTCCGTGCACAGATGCAACACCGTGATATAGGGCTCCATTCCCAGCTCAATGTATAATGTACACACAAGTTGTTGCAAGGGACTTAAAGACATATTCCTTTGGCTATTGAAATCATTTCGGATATCGAAGTTAATTCTTAGTTTCATGACTCTTTGGTCACTATTTTAAACTTCTTCGTTTTATTTACAGCAGCTTTTCAAAATAAAAACTTTTTTTTTTGCTATAAACTG
The DNA here is from genome assembly GCA_951509635.1 of Eupeodes luniger. Taxonomy (NCBI): domain Eukaryota; kingdom Metazoa; phylum Arthropoda; class Insecta; order Diptera; family Syrphidae; genus Eupeodes; species Eupeodes luniger. The sequence continues at coordinate 43,336,269 of OX608074.1, read as the reverse complement.
TAAAATTCCATTGAAGGACGCCTACGTTTTCGATGGATTAAAAAAAAATTTACAAAATCAGACGTTTTTGAAATCGAGGTGAATCAACGCGTTAACATTAAAACTCAAAATTCATGTTCTTTGGTGAATTCTTCAAAATACAAAAGAATGGCCTATTTCCATTTTACTTAATTTTTCATTTTCAAAACGGCTCATACACATAGTCCAAAAAGTCTCCGTACAGCAGCTTTCTTTTTGTTGATTCTGAGAAAAGTATTTACTATAACAGTATATTAAAAACAAGAATTTTGAAAATGACAATCACAATTTTTTAAAATTTGGTAAAAATATGAAGGTGGAAACTAAATTTTTTTCCAATGTTACCACTTTGGTTTTCAAGCAAATACCTATTACAAGACCTTGTGTTTCCAAAAAAAAACAAAACACTTTGAGACAGAAGCTAGACGGTTATCGAATTGTATGAACTCGAAGGACTTTTGGAAGTTGGTGAACAATTTGAATGGCAAAACCTTTAAAATACATCCTAAGTTGAGCCCCTTGCTTTTGACAGACCATTTTAAAAATTTGCTTAACCCAATTCATTAAGGAAACAATTTTCATTTTGCACATCCGGGTAATGAAGTTTTGAACACAAATATAACCAACGAAGAAGTAGATGCAGCAATGAACAAAATGAAGGATGGAAAAGCGGCATGCTCCAATTTGATACCAGCGGAATTTTTTAAGTATGGAACCGTTGAGTTAATAAGCAAGCTTACTGCAGTTTACAACGAAGTGTTGGGATGAGGTATGATTCCTCAAGAATTTAGGGAATCAATCATTTTTCCGATCCACAAAAAAGGAAGCTGGTCTGAGATGTCGAACTATCGAGGAATATCTTTTTTAAATTCGTGTTATAAAATATTTACAGCTGTTCTGCAAACACGGCTCAATAAATGGATTGAAGAAAATAAGCTGTTGAAAGAATTTCAGGCAGGCTTTAGATCCGGTTACTCAACAATCGATCATACGATCTTATCTTTGTTCTGAAAAGTATTGCGGATTCATTTACAAGAAGAAGGAAGAAGTTATAAGCGTTTTTCGTGGATTTTTAGTCTGCATTTGACACGGTGAATAGGCAAGCTCTTTTCTATAAGCTCTTTGGTATGGGAATGTCGTTAAAAATTGGAAGAATCCTGCAAAGCCTGTATATGGATAGTAATGCAGCAGTTTGGAATGGTACAGAAAGGTCGGATTGGTTCAGAGCTGCATCAGGCTTTAGACAAGGTTGTACGATAAGTCCAAGCCTATTCGCTCTATTTATCGAAGACTTAGTCAATTTCTTACCTGCTGGTATCGAACACGCGGGAGAATTAATTAAAGCACTCTTGTTTGCGGATGATATTGTAGTTCTCGAGTCATCTCCAGAATCACTACAGCTGATGATAAACCGGATTTTTGAGTACTGCAAAATATGGAACCTAATAGTAAACATGGAAAAGTCCAAGATCATTATTTTCAAGAACGGAGGAGGTAGAAACTGCCTTAATGAAAAATGGAACTTCAATGGTGAAAATATAGAGATTGTAAAAGATTTCAAATACCTTGGAGTGATTTTGACAAAAAATTTAAATATGGAAACGCATCTGAGAGAAAAGCTTACAAGCGCAAAAGCCGCTATCAGCGCATCTTGGAGTAGGTGTTTCTCAAACAAAAATATCGCACACAGCAGTAAGTACACTGTTTTTAAGGCAGTAGCAGAATCAATTTTGTTCTATGCAGCTCAAGTATGGGGAGCCAAGCAATATGAAGATGTGGACAAATTGTTACGCTTCTACGTTAAAAGGATCTTCCGGCTGCCACCAAATACGCCGAACTAAATAGTTATGTTGGAAACGGGACTGCAGCCACTCTTTGTACGAACACTTTGAATGCAGATTGATTATGTGCTGGTGCTCGAAATCATGAATATGGATAGTTACCAGTTACCGAAGATAGTTGCACTTCAAACTATTCAAGAGAGGTCAGGATGGTATGCAGAATGGATGAAACTTGCTAGGGAGAGTGACATGGACCTTAACATAGATAACTTTGATTTCAATCAATGGAAAGAATCACTGTACCACCTTATTGCAAAAGTGGATGATATGTTATGGGGAAAATGCCTTAATGAAGCAACTGGGTCTCTACACAGAGCAATTTACAGTCAACTCAATCACAATTTGGAGGCGAAGAACTATTTCCTTGATGAATACAGCGTAGAGGAGATTTCGATGATGGTAAAGCTGCGTGGTGAACTCGTACCTCTTAACTTCATTCCACATAGGGAGGATTTACCAATATTGTGCACCTTATGTAATCTACAAGTGAGAGAAGATGTATTTCACTTCATGGGTAAATGTCCAATTCTTAAAGACATCAGGAGAAATGTTTTTGGAACGGGTTTTCTGAATGAAAATGAAATTGTATCATTGTTGAACGAAGTCTACGTTAAAAAACTGTATACATATGTACTGCAAACTGGCTCTAAATTATAGGGGGAGAATTGTTAATGAGAGTTTCTGAAGATAATATTTAATTTCAATAGTAAACTATTAAAAAAAAAAACTTTTTAAATTATGTACATAATTTGTTTATTTATAAAATATATTTCATAAAAAATAAGTTTCCAATTTATGTTTTGTCAACAAGGCAGACGGCAGAATGCCATGCTTTTTTTGATTTTTGTAAACAATGTAAATTATTTAAGACGAGCAATACAAATCTATTCAAACATATTTGCAAATACAAATTTTTCTTTAAATGTTACTAAATACCTTGCAATATAACGAAACTTTTCACTCTTCAAAAACAGACTTTGCAAATTTTAATTTGGTGAAACTTATTTTGCATAGAGAAAAATTTTTCAATTCAATAATTTCTTCTTTGCAAAATTGCGTTTGGTGAAACGTAATTTGCAAAGTTGCAAAGTGAAAAGTGTTTGGTTTGACATTAAAGTTGCAGAAAATACAATTTCTGACAGAAAATTATTTCTTTAATTTCCTTGTAAAAATACATTGTTTTCCAATAAGAGGTGGGTGTTTATTTGATAATAAAAATGTAAAACGATATGCATAACACCGTTTTTACGAAATGACCAATGCTTCAATTGGATGTATGTCCTCGATAATTTCACGAATTCGATTTTTAAGGTCTTGAATCGAAAGTGAAGCATTAGAATACACATTATATCTTTAAAGTGACCCCAAAGAAAGAGTTCTAAATTTTTCAAATTTTCGAATTCAATTCTTAGAGAAATATTAGCGTAAGCAAATTTTTATTGAAATTTAAATTCTTGAAAATAATCGTCATCCACAATACCTTCCGATTTTTTTTTTTAATAAGAGGCTGGCTCTGTCAAATTGTCCAAGACCTTAAAAAAATGTTAATATCAATATTTTGTGTGAAATCAAATTTCTTTAGTCAATATCTTTCGTTTTTGTTGAGTAAACCATTTCTTATTACTTTTTTTTTTTGGTTTTCCTGTTTTCTAAAAAGAGTTGTCATTTGGATTTTTCTAAAAAATTAACTAAAAGTATGCATCAATATTTCAGTTTTTGTTAACGAGATTTTTAGTCGAAAACCAATTTTTTACCAACTTTAATGGCATTTTTAAAGTTTTTATTTCTTTTATAAAAAAATTAAAGTTCTAATTTTTTAAGACCGTTCATTATCAACAAAATTTAGAATAGAGTGATTTTCTGTAGATTTTAATTTTTATGAAAAAATTGACTGTTTTTTTAAGAACATTGTACTTAATGTTGAAAAATTTTCCTTAGACGAAATTAGTTTGAAGAAAACATATTTAAGTTTTTAAAGGTGTTCGAGTTGAAAATCAACTTTGAGTTATTTTTTGTACAAAAACTTTGACTTCGATTTTTTTTCAAAATTTTACCAGATGTCAAAAACATTATTTTCTGTTGCATGAAATTATTTTGGAGGTAAATATTTTTTTCGAAAAAAAAAATGTTAATTAATTAATAACATTTACAGAAACAATTGCTTAAACGTTATTTTCAAGAAGATCATATTGCCAGACCAAAGACAGTGACATTAATAGATTTTCCCAAACGCAAAACTCCTGCATATTAACGTAGCCTCTCATCATTGCAGATAATTTTTTAGTAAAAAAAAGTTAGAATTTGTATGCATCTCAAAAATCTAACAATTGAACATACGAATTTGCTAGTTAAAATCTCCAAACAAAAATATGTTGATTTTCACTATTTTTGAAATTAATTTTAAAAGTTTCAGTTTAAATTTAGAATTTTCAATGCTTTCCATTTTAAGTAATGATGTAATGTTTACTTTTTAAATGTCTTTACTTAAAAACGACTGATTCAAATTTGACATTTGTACAAATAGCTCTTAATGTCACGTCTTATTGGAAAACCCTTTAAAGGTTGTGACCATTAAGTTTTAAGTTTGAACTTTTTTTTAAGTTTTTTTATTTTGCTGAAAGCATAGAACTTTAAATATAAATGTTTTTTAGAGGAGTGGTTTTCAAGAAGGAATAAAGCTCATAAAATTTTAAGTTATGCCCAAAAATGTAGCTCTTTTGTTAAGATAAGAGTTTGCCATTATGTTTTAAAAATAATTTCGGGTAAGTGACGACTTAACATAACCTATAATTTCAAAGCCATGCCATAGACCCACGACGCGAGTTACTGCGCTCACCAAAAGTTTACTTCAATAAATTGATTGTTTCGTTGGCTTTTTAGCACTTAACATGAAACAGACCATTATTTTGGTTATAAATTTGCACGATTTGCAAACGTTGCAGTTGTTCAGGAGTACGTCTTAATATACAAATTAGGTAGCTTAATAGTCCGTAGAGACTAGGGTCTATTGACTTTCAACTCTCAACCATTCCTGTGTGCGAGTCACTTCAGGGATGGAGGGGACCAACAGTTTTTTGCCGAATCCAAACAGGTAACTTGAGAAAGCAGTTTTCATGACAATAATTACTCTTAAAGGATTTGTCAATTCCTCGTGAAAAAAAGTTTAGGTAGTACAGACAGGCATTGATTTCTTACATGACTATACTACACCCCTGGTAATACTTCAGAATCAAGACTATTTATTAAAAATGGCAAACCAAACTGAACATAAATCAAGAGACAGCTGTCAAAAAGACAGCAAAAGTATTGCCTCATTAAAATCCATAAAACCACTTTAAAACGGAGTGATTTTCACAATTTTCAATTAAAAAAAAACGGTAGTTTTTAATAGTACCAATTTAGTTAAAAAGGCTGTTAAAGGATTAGTTTATACGTTATTTGGGTCTTATTTGAACGACTCTATATGATTACCAACATTGTAAATCAATTATATTCTCATTTAAAAAATTTAAACCACGAATGTTTAACCGTTTTAATTCATAAGTCAATGGACCTCAGCTTTTTACATTTTGTTTCACCCAACAATTTCCTTTAGAGATGTCTGCAAAGACCTTTATTCTTCAAAAACATATGTAAACATATTGTTTTCCTTAATGATTTTTATGAGTAAGTTCATTGCATTTTAAAAACTACAAACAATTATTTGTATCAAATTTTGTCAACTAACCCAAATACAAAATTAAATGAATTCTATTTCTGCTCACAATTCGAATTTATAAACTTAAACAAGTTACACTACACACTGCTTAATGAAAATCACTTCAAACGGCGTTTTCAATTAAATACTTCAATAAAGTGCTACAAAACTACTTATCTACCTAAGTTGATATACGAATCGAATATGTGTATATTTCCGTATATGTATGTCTGTTAACAGAGCGTATTTTAAAAGCAGATCAGCTTTATTCGACACAATCGACTCAAAAAAAAATGGAGAATAAAAAGGAACTTATCCCTTCATAATAAACACATTAAGTGGTGGTAAATGGAAGCAAAAGGATGGAAGCAAGTCATCAAAGAACTCTCAATGTACTATTTTACTAGAATAACTTTGGTGTAGCTTCCATTTGAGTTGCTACTTTTATTTTTTATTTTTTTATCACAACTTCCTTCCATCGAATTGAAAGCGCGAATCAGTGAGAAGGAAAATTTTTAATGGACTTAATTTAAAAATGCACTTTTAACCGAAGTGTGACCTGAGAACTTAATTGCAAATCTACGTTCGTTATCAGCTGATGGAATGGAAATCCGATTGATGATGAATGTGGAATGTGGATTTACCACTAAAGAAAAATCAAAAAAAAAAAAGAAAAACTTAAATCACAGCTTTATGTAGTGAACAATCGGCAAAAACGTAAAAGAAAAGTCTTTTCTTTTTTAGTTCAAAAGTTGTACCGAAAGTTTGTGAATCCGCAGTAAATAACAGAAGTGTACCTAAAGTTATTTTAAATTGGTGTTTTTTGTGTTTCTTTATTTTTATTCGAATTTTAATTGAATTTTGCAAAGGGGGAAAAAATTGATTGCATCTGACTAGTTTCAAAGTTGATGTTGTGTAGATTATTTTCATTCAACATTCAATATACTATTTATAGTAGTTGTGTGCTCCATACACAACTTATATAAATTTCGACAACTAAGCCAACTTTTTAATAAAGGGATTGTGTTTGATATAATTGAACGAAAATTCGAATAACGAGATGGAGAAATGTTTTTATTTTTTGTTTTGATTAAAATAAAAGAAAAGAGGCTGGCATGCGACCCAAACTGATAACTTACCATTTGTGCCCGTTTTACAAAATATTAATAACAAACATTTTGAGCCGAAAACCATATTTTATTGCAGTTTTTAGTTGTTTTTGTAAAAATTGTGTAAAATGGATTTTAATAAAAAAAATTACTAAAAGTTAAAAACAATATTTTGCATATGAAAAATAATTTTGATTTCAATATCAGTTTTATCTTCCAAGAGAAAGCTAGATTCTTCATTCCACTTTTATTCGAATTGAAATGGAAATCAATTTCCACGGATGTTTGAACTTAAATTTGAGGCTAGCTGCAATGTGCATCAATATGTTCCAAAGAAAACACTATAATATTTTATATTTATTTTATTGAAAATCACGGAAATTGTACAAATTATGACCATCAGCAAAATTGTTTATTGACTTGAAGTAATTTCGAAGATACAAAATAAATCGAAAGATAGAACCCTGCAAACAATATCACTTGATTCTCAATTTAAATTCCGATTTCATGTGACTCTAACTGTAAGAGTAATTTTAAAGGGTTCAATTGTTGAAAATCGGAAATGGTAGTGTATTTTTTTGTGAAAAAATTATTACCTCGATTTTTCTAAAAATGTTAACATACATATGTCAGAAACCTTATACTTTGATGCATACAATTACTTTGGAGGTATTATCAAGTTTTGTAAGTAAAATATTTGAGGCGAAAATCATTTTTTTTAACTTACATATACCAATTTAGTACAATGTCAAAATGTATAGCATAAAATTTAACTGGAGTCAACATCGTTACTGGTTCGAGAGATATTTGGAGTTAGCAGCATTTTTTACTTCAAACTCGAGATTTTAATAAAACATGACATTACGATGTCAAAAAAAGTCGGGCACCTGATTCTGTGATCAGTTAAATACTGAAAATTCGAACTTTCACAAAAACGAACTGATGTATGTTTATTAAATGGTCTTTACATTTATTTTTCTTAACTTGGTTATATTTTTGTATTGCTCCAGAAGGGACCCTTAAAGAACCATTATTTTGTTTTTAAATTTTCTTAGGAAAATCATAAACGGATTTTAAATAATTTATTTTATAAACAAGTTCTCATATGGGTTTAATAATGTTTGATGATCAATAATGTCAAAGTTTTTGTTTTAGATTTAAAAAAAAAAATATTTTAGTTAGGTTAGTATTGCAAGAGGCTTTAGTCAACGTTATGGTATTGACTTCTGTCAAACCTTCAGTCCAGTTGCAAAATTGGGGACGATACGGAAGTTTTATTTTGAAATTGGGATTTAAAACAAGTGAAGCTGATGTTTGTTTATTCAATGATGGTTTGGTTGCATCGACAGACAAAAAGGACTTAGATGTTTTTATTAAAGAACTAAAACAAGAATTCAAAATAATCTCAAATGACAAGATCATAAAAATTAAATGGACAGCATATGCAAGAAAGATTTTGGAAAGATTTAAATTTTCTGAGTGCAAGTCAATTTCTACACCTACATACATATGATTAAGACTACAGAAACTTCTACCACAGGGAAAGATTTCTTTTAAGAACACTCGAGAATCCATGCACTGAAGACATCACCCGAGTCAAAAGAGTGTTTTAATACATAGCTAGCAGGAATATGCAATAACTTATCGTCACGTTGCAGAAAAAGCAGTTCTCTCAGAAGAAGAAATAGTAGCGGCAAATGAAGCAGCGAAGGAAGCCATTTTGCTTAAAAGATTATTCAGTGGCATTTATCAACTCAAGGACATTCCTCTAATACAAGTTAATAATTCTGCAGCAGTTAGACTTTCGCAGAATCCAGAATTTCAACGAAGAACCAAACATATCACCATAAAGCATTTCTTCATTGGAGAGAAAGCTGTTGAAGGACAGATTATGGTTCAACAAATTTCAACCGCAGCGCAGATCAACTGGCAGATGTTATGACTAAGCCATTGCCAAGTCCACGTCTTAAGATGATATGTAAGCAAATGGAACTTGGTATTTAAACCTAGTCTACATAGTTTAATTAATATTTAAAATTTAATTTTCAAACAACAAGGGAAAGTGTTGAAGTTATGAAATCATGTATGTTACTTTCAAGTTTAGAATAACACTTTGTTTTTATTTTATACTTATTTCAATAAATTGTGTGTATTGTTTATTTATAAAAAAATACAATAGTTTTGTCTCGCTTCATGCCCCAATATAAAGCCTTAATTGCCAAATTTACCATATTTTGAAAATACAAGCTTTATCCAAATAAAATACAAAAAATAGAAAACTGCAACTGAAACTCAACAATATCAAGACATTAATAATATTAAAAAGCCAACATAGGTAAATAATATTATTATGTTTATAATGTTATGTCTTTGTATCGTTCAATCTTCTTGCAAGCACAAAATATTAAGATATTTTGATTTCTCAGCTACTTTACTGCTTAAAATGTATTATATAGCTTCTCCCGCATATTATTTCTTCACCAATAATAACAACAACGACAAAAACTCTCTTTTGATAGCGTTGCGCGGTTAAGAACGGCTCGTTCACCCTCAATGATTTCCGCAGGAAGTTCAATGTTCAACGAATACTTTTTTATTTTTCTATTTTTTCGTGGATACGCTGAGATTCTATCGAATTTTAGATTTCGATTATGTGCACTGGAGCTGAATAAATGATTGCCTTCGGTTCGGTTCAAGGAATAAATTTTCAATCAAGACGCACTCTGACAAAGTATATATGTATGTACATATGTACTCGAATATCCTTCTGGGTTTTTATTTCGACGTTTATAAATTCGTTTTTTTTTGTTTCTTCTTTGGAATAACGTCAATTCGCATTTTCAGTGTTTGATATGTCGAGCTTGTCGGTTATAGGTTATGGAATGGTTTATCTTCAGGGGGTATATACTCTAAACTCATATCATAATACATAACAATAACGTATACGTTTCGTACATGCATCCGTCACTAATGGCTAAAGCCTTTTGTGAATCGATAAGGCGGATCATCAAATTTTGCCAGATATTCATTCGTTCGCGTTGTTAAGAGTTTCCTAATTGGGTGCCATAAAGATGTTTCACTTTTTGATAAAATCAGCATAAGTGACAAGAATAAGAGATGCTCTAAAATATGTTTTTATTTCTTCGCATTTCTCTTTCTTATATAGTTATGCGAGTACGGAAGTGGATTTGTGTCTATGTATATGAGTTGAATATATGTACTTATAGCGATGGGGTGAATTGGTGTTGTGTCTTATTCGGGCGAAAGGATATTTAAATTGATTTTTTCCCGAATTTTTATTTTTATTTTTTATTAGAATGAACATAAAACCGTTTCGAGGAAAACAAAATGAAAAGCAGGGCTATACTCTACGGTAAATAATATTTAATATAGTAAGAAATAAGAGTGGCTTCAAGGTTTATATTTGCCATTAAATTCAATCAAAATTGGTTTGATAATTTTTTTTCGTGCAGAGAAAATGCGTAAGTGATTCAATCATAATGACCCTTAAATTTCCAGTCTAGTAAATTAATTTATAGGGTGACGAAGTATTTTTTGGAAACTGATCAAAATTGTGGTTAGTATTTTTAAAGAAGTAATAAAAAATACAAAATGTGACGGGATTACTATTCAAGCACGTTACACAAGTTCTGCGCATCCCTTTTCTGTGGAAAATTGGCTAGGTAAACGTCAAAAATCGCACAGTACAATTTTATGTGGCGCAATATTACTATTTTTGAGAAAATGATTGATCATTTCAGTTTGTTCAGCTTGTACTCGGGGATATACTCACTTATTTTAATATATAAAAATCCAGTGTCATATGTATGTTCCCAGTGAACTCTTCACCAAGTCAACCGATTTCGATGAAAGTTGGCATTTTATGTCAAATTTGGTCTAACTTGAGATATAGGATAGTTTATATTTCGATTAATGGTCTTAATAATTTATAATCTACACTAATATTATAAAGAGGAAAGATTTGTATTTTTGTATGTAAGGAATAAACTCAAAAAGTACTGGACCGATTTTAATAATTCTTTTTTCATTAGAAAGCTACATTATCACTGAGTAACAAAGGGTATATTTAGTACTAGATTACTATAGAAATCTTTAGAAATTCCTATTAAAACCAACCGAAGGTGTAAAATTTGTCATCACATACGCTGCGAAGAGTATTAATGATAGGACAAGAAATGTTTTCTAATTTAGTGATTCATGGTCGTTTTAATTAGGATGCCTATAACTTAAATATCTGTACCTATTTATGTCTAAATTTTATGCTGAAATTTTTATAAAAGCAAAAGAACCTTTCAGTCAAGAGTTCGAAGTTTACAGAAACGATCGTCATGTTGGTAATGCAAAGGATTTAGGTGTGAACAAAATTTTGGGCGATAGAGGCACTTTTTGGGAGTGCCTCTATCGCCCAAAATCAATGTCAAATCTATTTATGACATGATGAAATTTCCAAATTTGTGCGTTTCAACATTAAAATTTAGTTTGGGTGATATGACATTTTCTTTGTTCTTTGTGAAGTTTTCTTAGTGATATTTTATAAGACGTTTCTCTTTTTGGGCTATTTGTTACTTTATGATTTGGGTTATACGTTGTTCGGTGCATAAGAAACTATAGACAATGCAAGAAAGCTTTGCAATGGGCAATGGATATATCCCCCTTGTTACCTTTGTTGAAAATTGGTGTTAGAAAGTTTGAATATGAACGTAAGGGGTTCAACTAAAGCATTTGTACACTTTTTTAATGCTATCGGGGGAGTGATATGACATTTTTAATATTTTTTCGTTATTAACTTCCCATAGGAAGTTATTGTAATGGGTCCGATTTGTCGAATTGAAAATTTTGACATTTCTCGTTGTTTCAAGAGTCGAAATAAAAGATTTTTAGAAAGATGTCTGTGCGTGCGTGTGTACGTACGTTCGTACGTCAGTTTGTTCGCGACGTTTTTTTCGTCGACTTCAAATAAATTTTGTTATACAGATAATAAGGCAGAAAGATGCAGAAAGGGCTCTCAAGAAAATTGCGTGGGTGGTTTTTTTTGCCATAGCAGTTTAAAAAAAAAAGGTGAACATTTTGGTTAACCTCAAATATCTCATGAACCAATGACGCTAGAAACTTGAATTTAATTTTATATTATATATTGTAACGTGATACAAAACAAGTATATTTTTGGAAAAAAATCCAATTAACGGTTTTTTTTATAAATCAAAAAAACTGAAAAAAAAAATTGTCACCTCGAAAATTTTACGACTAAAATATGATTTCATCTCCAAAACAATTTTATGCAACAAAGAATAATGTTTTTGATATCTGATAAAATTTATGAGAAAAATCTAATTGACAGTTTTTTTTTATAAAAAATAAAAACCTAAGAAAAAACATTACTCAAAGTTGGTAAAAATTGAATTTCGACTCAAATATCTTTTCAAAAATTTGATATTAAGGCTTCAAACTTATTTTGTCTTATAAAAAATATTGTTTTCAACATTCTGAAAAATTTTGGGAAAAATCGAATTGACAGTTTTTTTACAAAAAATTAAAAACCTAAAAAAAATATAACAAAAGTTATTAAAAATTGGTTTTCGACTCAAATATCTTTTCAAAACTTTGAGATATTGGCTTTAAACTACTTTTTTCTTTCAAAAAATATTGTTGTCAACATTTATTAAAATTTTGAAAAAAATCGAATTGACAGTTTTTTTACAAAAAATTAAAAACCTAAAAAAAATATAACAAAAGTTGGTAAAAATTGGTTTTCGACTCAAATATCTTTTCAAGACTTTGAGATATTGGCTTTAAACTACTTTTTTCTTTCAAAAAATATTGTTTTCAACATTCAGCAAAATTTTGAAAAAAATCGAACTGACAGTTTTTGTACAAAGAATTAAAAACCAAACAAAAATATAACAAAAGTTGCTAACAATTATTTTTCGACGTAAATATCTTTTCAAAACTTTGAGACATTGGCTTTAAACTACTATTCTATTAAATTTTGAAAGAAATCGAATTGACAGTTTTTTTTTACAAAAAATAAAAACCTAAAACTTGGTAAAAATTTACTTTCGACTCAAATAGCTTCTCAAAAATTAAAAATATTGGCTTCAAACTTATTTTATTTCACAGAAAATATTTTTTTTGATATTCAATAAAATAAAATCTACAAAAAAAAGTACTCAAATTTGGTAAAAATTTATACATATAGAAAAACTTTTAAGCAAGACAAATCGACAGAGGGGATGGGAAGTTATCAGTGTGGGTCGCATTCCAGTCTCTTTTTTTATTGGGTTATAACACCGAACGCTTCTTTTTGTTTGGAATTTCATAAAACCAAAAAAAGTTTAAACGCCCAAAGGTTTTCATCGCCCAAATCGTACAGCAACAAAATGTTAATAAAATTACTATAGGTGCTATGACATTTTTTTAACTTGGGCGATTTGTTTTTGGGGGAAAGGTACTTATGCCTGCAAATTCTGCTTTAGTTGTAGATATATGTAGTAAATAGGCCTTAAATCATCAAGCCAGAAAGAGAAATTTGTAAGAGTTAAGAAAAGTATTGACCAATGCAAAGAAATGTCAATTCAGTTTAATCGGACTTTGCAAGAGACCTTTTTCTAATGCTTGAAATCCAAATTTCGAACTCAAAAATCATCCCCTAAGATGTAGTCCATTTTCGACCTGGAAAATTTGTTGACGAGAAAAATGTCTATTAATAAGAAAGAATAGATCATGTCATGCTTTCCGAAAGTTATATAAAATATTTTGTATAAGATAAAATAAGTATTCAAGTCGAAAATCAATGTTTATCAATTTTAATAGTACCCACACAGTTCTTTTTATTTTTTGTTGAAAAACTGTGAATTTGATTTTTCTAAAAACTTCACTAGGTGTCAAAAACGTTCTTTTTCAGTACAAAAAAATTCCGGATTTAATTAATCAAGGGTCCTTGAAATCTCGAGAAAAGTCAAAATTTTCAATTTGATGTATGTGACATTGCAATAACTCCATATAGGCACTTAAAAAAGGAACATTACAAATTTTCTAGGGAGCCAAGTATTCGTGTTGAAAAATGTAAGACCAAATTATGAGAACTGTTTGAAAATCACGTTTTCTGATTTTATATCAAACCCGGGTACCAAATATCTCCACTTTCTGGTTTTGATTGTTAATTTTTTGAGAAATCTATTGATTTTAAATGAGGACAGGTAGCATTCGTTATGAAAAAGGGACTTCTGACGTTCCCAGCCTCCATCCTAAGTAAAACAATGCAGTAAGTACACAAAGTTCTGAAAGAGAAATGTAGTTACTGATAGTTTATTTCACAGCGAGTATTCATCAACTGATCCCCGCTTGACAACCCTGTAGATATTCAAAACATAAGTGTAAAGTCATACAATTTTGTATGACATTTCGCATCCGGAGCTTCAATAGTAGATTCCGTGGACTCTTTTTAGTTAAAGCTCAAGAACCCAGTCAGAATTAAACTACTTTAATTGTAATATTATATAGAAATTGCTGAGTGCGCAAATTGCATTTAACTTCGTACTATTCATATGCATTATTGTGCACAACTTACAAAAGCGTACCATGTCATAATGCATGCATATTTATATTTAACACGCATTCGGAAGTCCCTGCAGGAAGATAAGTGTGTTAACAAAAAGCAATGCAAAATATGAAACATAATAGTACGGACCTACATACCAACATACATACATATACTCGTATAAGCGGCAAAGTGTCCTTCTTAGAATGCGTCCATACATTTATATACTGCGCATACCAACAGACATAAATAACTTCCTACAACGGTGGCAGCAGCAACAACATCAACAGCAAGAAGTACATAAAATGACAGAATGACATACACAATATTTAAACTCTGCCACTGCCATTGCATGCTCGGTTCAGGCTCGAGCTAGAGCTCGACTCCCAAAGAGTTATATCCCCGACGTCGCCATATCGTCGTCATAGTCATCGTCATCGTTGTCGTCCTCGTCATTCGTTCTACCCAAACTCAAACCCAAAGAGATGTCTGGATCTGGTATGGTACACTCCGGGTATACTCCCGGTGCCGAGTATATACTAAACTCCTTTATCCATGTTACCTATCGCTCACAGCGAAGCACTAACGTTCGTGTTTAACATTTTAAATCGCCCGTGCTCGCAGGCATCCGTTTATCGTAGATCAAAGTGGCAGACAACTTATTTTTCGCACAAAACGTAGACAAGAAGTTAGTTGGTATTCATTACAACAACTATTTCCCAGTCAAGATCTCTTCCCCTCGTCTTTAAAGCTTTTGACGAAGATGACGACGACTACGCGGGCGATGCGATATTCTATGCCATACCAAGTCGTGCTTGATGCAGGGAGGATGCAAACCATCAACAAGCACATTGGGCTGAAAAAGCAGGATGCTTAATGACGACCTTAATTCAAGCTGCAGCAGCGGGTATATTTAATTTCTCTATAATAGCTTGCAGGTAAACAATAGGCAAACACAGCTTATGTTGCATATGTTGCAGGGCTCTATGTACCTATGAAAGTATTCTTCTAAGTAAATGGCAGGTAGAAAGAGAAAAAAAGAAGGATCAAGAATGAACACAGTAAATGATGGATAAGATCCCAAAGGAAAGCATCAATTTTACTATACCTGATGCTTACATTATGGTGATGGCATTCAACTTTCTTTGCTAAGGTTAAAGGACTTTCACCGCGCGTTTACCTTGTTGACTGGCACACAAAACCAGGTCTCGGTAGGTGAGCATTCTATTCATTAGAACCCGAAGCCAAAAGCCGAAGTCGTAGTCGTATTCTATAGTTGAAGCTAGAGTACCCATACCCAACCCAAGCCTCTGTGAAAAGAGTATGAAGAGAGAGAGATGAAAATGCATCAGTTTTTATATATCCTTTGTGTGGTTTGGGATCTTTTGTTTTCTTTGTGATGCCATTAACTTCCGTGGACTTCATGAGAAATCAATCCAGAGATCATTAACCTCTGTTTTTTTTGTATGTCAGTCATCAATATGGAAACATATCTTCAAAGCTTTTAGTTTGAGTAGAGTAGTGGGTTAGCATAGCTTAGTTCAGGTAAATATGACAAAGGCTTGATAGGTATAGTAATCCTTTCTATAGAGCTATATATAAAAAAGGAAAATAAAGTTTTTATCCATCATTGAAGCATTGTTTCATCTCTTCCCGAGGTAACATGAACATGAATGACGATTGACAACTTACATGGTGATGCACAGAATCATTTCTTTCATATATACAAGTAATAAGTATATGTATGTCTAAAAGTTATAAATACAGATGGATTAAAATCATAGATATAGGCTGTCTGCGTGAGGCTTCTAAACGGAATCAAAATATTGAAAATATACAGGGTTTTTCAACAGGGACGCTAAAAAAGTAGAGCGACAGGGACAGAAAACGACGCCATATTTCTTCCCGCTCTTTTGACATTTCTCTTCAATAAGGTTGTCCATTTCATGATGGACAGATATACGACCCAACAAAGAGTCGAAATTATTAAAATTTACTACCGAAATTCGGAGTCAGTAGTCAGTGACCTCAACGTTAAGAGCGCTTCGTCTAATTTTTGGTCGTCATAATCGTCCTAGCAGATCAACAATTGAGCATCTAGTGGAAAAATTTGAATCCACAGGTACAGTACAAAATGTTCCGTGCCAGTGAGACAAAGAAGTGCCCGAAGTGTCGAGAATATTGCTGCCACTTAGGCTTTAGAAAGCCTTAGCAGAAGCCGAAATGTGTCTCTCACACGTCGTTCTCAAGCGTTGGGCATCTCTGTGACGTCGTTGTGGCGAATGTTGCGAAAAGATTTTGGCCTACATCCTTACAAGATTAAATTGACGCAAGAACTGAAGCCATTTGACCATCTTCAGCGATGAGGCTCATTTCTGGCTGAATGGCTTCGTCAATAAACAAAATATGGGGTATTGGTCATGCAGCAATCCACACGTACCCCATGACTCATTATTGCATCCAGAAAAAATTGCGGTTTATTGTGGATTATGGGCCGGCGCACGGCGTCATGGGGTCGTACTTCTTCCGTGATGATCAAGACCGTTCAATGATAACCGAATATTTTTGGCCCTAATTGGATTATATGAAATTGGAGGACACGTGGTTCCAACAGGAGGGAGCCACAAGCCACACAGTGAATATCACAATCAATTTAATGGAAACCAAGTTTGGAGAACGTGTTATCTCACGAAATGGTCCAGTCGGTTGGCCACTTCGGTCATGAGATTTGACGCCGTTAGACTATTTCCTGTGGGGCTATGTCAAGTCTATGGTCTATGCCAACAAGCCAGCGACGATTGCTGAACTTCGTACGAATATAGAAGGTGAAATTGAAGTAGTATCGGTAGATTTATGCTGCAAGCGTGCCCGTGGTGGCCATACAAATGACATCGAGTTGCTTTCATAATGGCATCGAACGTAATTTCACAGGATTAAAGAATTTCATTGATATCCGAAACCGTTTGCTAGTTTTATTAAAAAAAACTTTTGTAGCGCTCTAATTGAAAAATCCGATAGTTTTAAAGTTATTCTTTAACGCTCTTTAGAAATACAGGGTGACCTTATTATCTGGTGGTTATTTTGACAATGACAACTTTTTCCGCTCGAAATCTTGACAAAAAGTTAATATTATACCTCTAAGGAACTGATTTACTCTGCCCTTGAAAAACTTTGAAAAATATTATTAGCAAAGTGAAATATCATTAGCAAAGTGTAGCCCAAATAGTGAGTTTTTTTTAAGAAGAAGTTAAAGCCAATATAAAGCACTTACGGCATCTGATTTACTTAACAAGTCCGTAAGACAAATGGAAGTTAAGGACCCTGCTCATTTTAAAACTCTTTTGTCGGCTGATGAGAACCACCATATTTTCTCATACGTACTAACTTATTCCATTGTCAGTAAATTGGATAATGGATAGCCCAATTTCTTGGAGTGAACTGGATATACATAAGTTTGAATAAAATGCAAAATAACAAAGCTCCAAGCATATAAGGCATTCCTGTAGAGTTTTATAAACATAACACTGCACCATTCAAAAATTATCTCGTCTACTTCAACAGGCTATACATATACAATGACTCTTACGTGCCAAACAATTTTTATAAAGCAGTAATTTTTGCAATTTTCAAGAAAAGTGATTTAAATCTTCCTGACAACTAGAGAGTGATTTCTATTCTTAGTACTTTACGGAAGATTCTAATTTCAATTCTGTACGCATGGCTAACCAAGTGGATTGGGAACACTTATCTTTTTGACAAGTTTCAAGCAGAATGGATCATATTTTTTGACTAACTAGTATTGCCAGGACTTATGTATAAGCATTTATCACTAGGAATCTCCTGGAAATTCTTGTTAATATATTTAAAATTTCTGGAGTCATCTAGTGCCCGGTGTGGGATGGATCAGAGTTTTCACACTGGTTTGAAACGGAAGCTGGTGTTCCGCAGGGCTGCATTTTAAGCCCAATAATGTTTGCTTTGTTTATTAACGATATCTCTGATGTACTTCCATAAGGAATGTTCTTCACTGATATCCAAGTGAAAGTTTTGCTCTACGCGAATGATTTAGTTTTACTAGCTGACAATTCACTTTAAAACTGCATATCAAGAAAATAAATTCGTTTTGCAAGACATGTTAACATAAACAAAACTGAAATAATGATTTTTGAAGCACGTCAATGAAGAAGACTTCCCCAAGGCAATTGGTCGCTCAACAATGTTTATCGTATTGAGGTAGTACAAGAGTTTAAATATCTCGGAGTTTTGCTAACACATAATTTAAGCTTTTTGAAACACGCCAAACAAAAAGCAATGAAGCTAATAAAGCTCTAAGTTGGATGTGGGTAAAGTTTTTTTAAAAATCCAAAAATTGATCTAGTGTTTAAATACCGCGTGTTTTAAATGACTGTCAACACATGCTTGTGCTATGGGGCCTAGATTTTTGGTGACTTAGCTCTCGAGGAGATCTTCAACTTGATGCATTCGAACAACTACTGTAGTTTAAAACTTTTGTATTTTTATGTTTTGAATTGTACTAAAATTTTTGACTTTAAATTTTTAAATTTGAAAAAACTGTATAGTCTTTTGATAATGGGAATTTGATCATATGTTTAATTTGTGATAAATTTGTTTGTTTCTTGTATAGTCTTTTGTTTTGTATTTTATTATTTTTTAACAACTTATAAAATTTTGTTACTTATAAATCAATTATCAAGTTTATTTTTTTTACTTTGTACATTTTTTTGTCAATAGGAATGTCAAATTAGGCATATGGCAGTATTGCAAAAGCCCTTATTCTTAATTATATAAATATTGTTAAACAATTTTATTGAAGAAATATAGCACTCGTCTTTTGCACTCACTTGAAATCAAGTCAACATCGATCTCAACAGCGAAAAATTTTACGCATTTGTCGGAGGAAAATTCTGCAAAAAGATCGTGGATTATCGGCTCACAATGTCTAACTGACTCAGTAATTGAAGGCGTTCAACCATCCATTTTGTTATAGCTTCGCAATTTGGGCCTAGGGCAGCTTTTTTGTAGAGAATTATCTAGAACTGATGCTGTGCCTATAATTCGAAAATACATCAAGTACTTAAGGCCAAAATAATCCTTGTATCCAGCGATCTGCAGCCCAAAACCATCAGCAAGTTCTTAGAAAATTAGAGTGATAGAATTTTCAACAACTAGGCCATTTAAGAAAGAGACGTTGTGTTCCATAACACTGGTCGATAAAGTTTTCTTACTGGCAATAAAAATGCACTTTTCCGATGGGTTTTCATGGCTTGAATTCAAATCCGACTTAAAAATGAATGTATCAGGTCAGGGTTTTGAAACATATTTTTTTTTAAATTGGAAAAAACACGTACATATGTAAGGCTTTTTGAGGCTATCTTTATTTTTGAAATAGCTTTTTTAGTAAAATCCGTGATGGTTTTCCAAATCTATAATCCCTTTCGTCAATATTCACAATTATATTATTTCATATAATATTCGACAAATCTTCATTAGTTATTCATTTGCTTTACAACAATCTGAAAGAAACGCTTAACCATTAATGCTAAAGCGGTTTTAAATAAAAACGGGCAAAGCGGTTTGAGAGAAGGTTTAGTTCTTGTAACGCATTTGTTGTCTTAACAATTCTATTGTATCAAGTTTTTGAGATATATGTATTAAATAATATAAAAATAATGTTGAATCGTGTATTTTCAAAATTTCAGCAAATAGATAAAATTAAAGTTTGGATTCGAAATCAGAACAAAAAATTAACTCCACAACGTTTTTTTCAAAACTATAAAAGCATTAAATTATAGGTTTGCTCAAAACTTCTTGTAGAGTCAAATAAAGACTAATAACTTTTAGAATTTCCAGAAACAAGTAAGATACTTAAATGATTTAAATTGTATCTAGAAGAGAAAGTTTTGTACTTTGCAAGATCTTCGTATAATTTATTTTTAAAAGATATTTTGAGTTTTGTCTGAACCCTGTTTTTGTTAGTTTTTAGCATTTTTAAAGGGCATATTTTAAAAACATGATGTGATATAAAAATATAAATGCAAGATTCAAATAAAGACATCTTAATCCTTTAAAAAGCATTTTTATGTTTGTGCTCTTAAAAAGAAAACGTAATTTTGTCGACCTTTGTAATTACTGAAAATGTTTGCCTTTAATTTTTTTGTTTTTATTCTATTTTATTATTTTTAGGAGAAACTTGGATCCAACTTGAAGCCAGTTTTATTTTTTGCATAGTTAAACAATTTTCTTTTTAAACAATAACTTAAGTCTTAAGGCGAAGTTAAATAAAAATTGATTCAGCTTTATGGTTTTAATAGCTCAACAATGTCGCTTGGGTCATCTAGACATCCATAAAAGTAAACTGTCTTGAAAAATCCTATCAACTTTTCCTTATAAGAGCAGTCATGTATTGTTTTGTTTGTAGAAATGATATGAAGTTTCAAAAATTAAACTTGATAACACATTAATTTAAAAATATATGGTGTTACATAACTAGTCACAAATTACTTAGACATTAGGTACTTAACTAATTTGTCTCAGTAAAGAGAATTTTATAGACCCAATTAATTCCGAAACAGGTTAGGTACCTACCTAACTACAAAAATACAAATTCATGGTCTTTTGGTAAGTAGGTATATGGGTGGAAGCCAATAACATATAATATTCAAACTTACTCCACTTTATAACCTTATTCAATCCTCCTAAGGACGCCCCTTTTGTGCAAGAGCCAAAGTCAAAATTCTCCCCCACTGCCGTATGGATTAGGTGGGTATCTATTATCATAAACTGAAATTTGTTATTCTTTTTCAAAAATCAACCATACTTTTCAACTTTCGAATTCCCATCAGTGTTAGGTAGTAGGATGATGGTATTAGGCTGCCTGTTTTTAAATAGGTAACAGACATCTCGTTAAAATTAGTGACTTTTCTTCTCCCCCAAGAGATTGAGAGAGAGAGAGTAAGAACGAAGAATAAAAAAAAATAAAAGAGAAACTGAAACTGAATTCAATTCCGCTCTATTAAGAAGGATATCCCACAGGAACCCCAGAACAGCAACATACCTATATAACTTATTCACGATTCAGGCAGGATTCAACCCAGAAATTACACAAATTTCCAACTTTTTCTGTTCTCTGTTCCGTTTCTTGTGTTACCTTTTCCTTACACAAAAGTTTAATCTATTGACACAGGAAAATCCAGCTTACAAATTTTATCTGGTACAAGCATACTACTCAGTGGATAGGAAGGTAGGTAGGTTTTTATCCTATACCCAGACCCACCGACTTTACCTATTCCCTTGTTTCTTATCGTGCTCCAGTTAATCATACAGACGTCTAATCAAGTCAAGTGCCACCTATACAATGACAGGGTCTTTTCAACTTGTGCCGACTCGACTATCGTTTTTCAACGTCATCGTTCTCGTTGTCGTTGTCGTCCTCGTCCTCTTAGAGCCTTTATAGAAATCATAACTCAGATGTTTGGATGTTTTTTTTTTGTGTTATTTTTCCATCCTCTTTTTAGTTGCTTCTCCCTTTGGATGGCACCGAAAAAGTATGCCAATCCTCGCAGCACTCGACTGGAGTAGATAACCGTTTTATTCCTACGAGAGGGCTTTTACGATTCAACATTATGGTAGGTATTTCTATAGTATGGAAGCAAGCCAGCTATACAGCAAAAACACAGTTACAAGTCGTGTATAAAGTATAACTCTAAGCTATACAACACCGTTATGTGCTTTTGTGTAAGAAATTATTTGCTTAACCATCGGAATTTCCACGTGACATTTATAAAAGCTCTTCGCCTCCCTCAAAAGCCTTCTACTTTCCACAGGATTTATCATAATATAACCAGCTGAAACTGAAGTTAAGGCTGAGGCTGAATGGAACGAACGAAAAGAAAGCTTTTGGATGAAGGAACTACTTTCCAATCGAATGCCATCATATGGCTGAGTTCATCTTGTGTGTAGAAAGTAGAAGAATTGCGCGTAGCGCCATCCTAGAGAAGCTTTTATCCGTTGACAAGCTCATTCCCAGGACCTCGATTCTGGAAGAAATTTTCTCTTTTAGTTCGAACAAGGCCGTGAACTGTGAAGTAGTTCGGACGGAATTCTCGCTCGAAAATCATAAGAAAAAAAAAAAAAACATAACATTTTTGGTTAAGAATCACTTCCAAATCGAATGCTGTACCCATACACCTATTCATGTCAAAGTGATGCAAATTCATTTTGACAGTAGTTTGACAGAAATCTGGAAATAAAAACAAATTGCTATTTGTTTTTAAACAAAAAGTATCGCGCGTGTTTATCGTTGTTGTTTTGTGTTCGGTTGTATCGTTCGTCGTCCATGACGTTACATAAATCGGGATTCATTAATTATTTAAAAAGCTATACAGCACTTTTACCAAAAACAAGCACTCTGAATATCCTTAAACCTGAATATCCTCCTTGGTCCTCGCCATCACTATCGCCATCGCTATCGTCAGATATAACTTGTGTTGTGAGTACGAGTACGAGGCTGGAGTCGGAGTGCAAAATATAGCTCCAGTTTCCAGGGAACAAACCAGAGCCAGAGGTACATCATACGAAAATAGATTAAATGAGTTTCTGTTTGTTCCGTGTTCTGTTAACGTTCTAAAATCGTAAAATCGATGCGCGTACGTGATTGTGTCTGTTGTGAATTTCAGTGTGAAAAATAAGAAAATGGAAAATTATTTCATCTTGATATAGTTTTGGAATTCAAAAAATAAAAGTTGAGAAAAAAAAAATCAAAAAAGAAAATCGGGTCGAATCGAGGAGAAACGATTTTTTGATTTGTGTGCCAAAGGATACTCTAATCTACTCTACTCTGTCTGTACGCAAGGATCTCCCTTCATCATTGTTCGTCGTATTTTTGGATACCAAAATATGTTGTAAACGTCAGAAAAAAGGAATTGGAATGACGTAAGGATTTTTCATCTCTACTACTTGTTATTTTTTTATTTCTTTTAAGTTTGAAGCAAAATATAAATTTACACCTGCTTCGGAATTTATTTTAAAAAAGAAAACAAAATTGTATCCTTTTTTTCCTGTTTTTGTGGGGAAGTTTTACATTTTTGTGTTCATCCACTTGATGAAATTTACTTAATTTGCTTTTGCTCCTGTCAAATAGCATATAGGAGCAAATAAGAAAAAAAAAAACAAATTATGAAACAGCAGAAGTGGTGGTGTAAACACGAATAGATTGTCAGACACTGGAAAGGACGAGCGACGACTACGAGGACGATGAAGCTTTCGTGTATCCGTTTATTCCTTGTTTTTGTTTTTATTCGCCAAAATAATTGGTTTTCATTATGCTTCAATTGAGCAAGAGTGTGTTTGTGAGTGGGTTATTGTGTGGAAGTGTGTGTGTGTTGTGATTGTAGGTCGTTCCACATCGACGACAAGGGAAATAATAATAAAATTGAATCTTACAATGAATGTGACTGTGTGATAGGAAAAGAGAAATGCACTGTACCAATTTTAAGTGAGCAATTAAAACCGATTTTTATTAATTCTATGGATAGACCAACAAATTAATATTTACCGTTTTATTCTGTGAATTTTTAAAGAACATCCCCAATTTATTGTATGGAGATTTTAATGGTTTTCATCGTATAAAAGTTTAATCTCAAAACTTGGAAATTTTGCATGAGTAGCAATTAAAGTTATATTTTTAATGAAAATTGTTTATTCATGTGTAAGTGATTAAGAATTTTCGCAAAATTCAGTCGTTTTTCAAATTTACGAGTATTACCTTTACCTTTGAATAATTGAATTGGAAGTCCTTCAATTGAATCAGCTGTGTGTTCATGTGTCTGTATATTCAGTGTCATCATTGTGTCGTTGAACTGCCGTTATGCGGTATGTATTGTTTGCAAACATCAAGGATACATGTACATTATGTATGTACATACCTATACATACTTGTTAAGGTGTCATCTTAATGTTAATTCTTCTAATATTTTACTTGGTTACATTTTTATGAGGCTTTGAAATTAGAAAAACAACATTTATAAGTGAATAATTTTATACTGTTAACTAAACAAAATTGGACAGCATTACATATTCCCTAAATAGCTATTAATTCATTGTTTGCTGTTTTTGGTTTTTTAATAGTTAATTTTTACGAAATCATAAGGTGCACATTGTTGACAAGTTTATTTAATTGATGTATTTTATTTGTAAGGATGCTGTGTAGCTTATAGAAAAATACAATTTTTTGAGTTGACCAAGGACGAGTATTGATATTGAGTTCTGGGAAAATGACAGTTTGTGAATCGATAATTTTTGATATTACCTAGAAGAAGAAACAGGTATTACTTATACAATTCTTGATGCTTTCAAACAAGCTGAGCTGTTCAGCGATTTTCGTTTGATGGAAGGTGATGATTTGAGAATTGGGACCAATTGAGCACTAATTCAAGCAAACAGAATTGACCTTTCACCTTACTTATATAGTGTCAAAGTAAATATAATACCCAATGGTCAAATCAAATATATTTTTTCAACCAACATTTTACCAATAGGTACTATTAAATTTAATGCTAGCAGCTTTTTATTTACAATTATCTTTTTCTATTGGTTAATTTAAATTTCTAAGTTATTGTCAATTTGTTCAACTAAAAAGAATTAAGACTTTGTTGTTAATAATAATTGTCACAATATTTCGATCAAAACAACTCATCTGCAATGTGCATGAGTTGTTAATCAGTACTTTTTAGCTTATTTTCTGCTTAATGCCCAAATTAATTGAAATGGTCTTCTTTACATCTTTTGTTCTGCAATAAGTTTTTAGAAATGGAAATGAATATAATCAGTCGAGTTTGCCGAATTCCAAAGTTTTTAAAAATCTTTACGTTTTGAGGTCCCTAAAAAAATTTTGTCTACGAAGGCATTAAAAAAGGTTTTTCAATCATAGACAATGAATGTTTTTATTTGAAGAATTAATAAAACCAAAATATTCAGTAAGTGTCGATACTTGCGAAAGAATAATTATATCGACTTCAATCAGTCTTTCTTTAATACATTTACAACGTTAAAACTATTATTAACTGGTATAAACTTAAAAGAAGAACTTGAAGCGATATTGGCTTAGTGCTAGTTTAATTTGTAACTCTAAAACTTAGGTTTGCATTATTAATGATTTGAAAAAAAAAATTATTCATATAAGAAAAATACAGAAATTTTACTAAAATTATGTGAAAAATGCTTATGAAAGCACCAATATTGGAAGTTATCAACATCAGTGTCAAACCCTTTATTTTTTCTTTGTTGAGAAACTATTAAGTTTGTCTTGAGTTTAGATATCTTTCTTTTCTTTGACTTCTGGTCTTTGACGAACAACACTTATAATATCTAACCATTTAAAATATAAATCTTTGAGAAATCGCTTCAAGTTTGAAATGGCACTATTGTTTCGTACACTTCGGTACAGATTCAGAAGAATAAATCCTAAGAACGCTGTTAAAACAAATTGGTCTATTTGCTGTCAATATTTTTGGAAAATTAACTAAAATGAGAATAGAAGTACCCATGGCATGATGGTTAGTGCGTTAGACTGTCATGTCATGCCAGAGGTGTTGGGTTCGATCCCTGCCTATGCCATCTGAAGTTTTTTTCACGGGTAGGTACTGCCTCTTGCGAGGAATTGACAAATCCTCCAATAGTAATTCTTGTCATGAAAAGTGCTTTCTCAAATTAGCGGTTCGGATTCGGCTTAAAACTATAGGTCCCCTCCATCCCTGACAACAGTACTCGCACATAGAAATGGTTAAGAGTTGTAAGTCACTAGGCCCTAGTTCTCTAAGGACTGCTGCGCTACCCAATTGAATTTTTAAAAATCTTCAGTAAGTGTCGATATTTGACAAAAGAATAATGATATCGACTTCAATCAGTTTTTCTTGAATACATTGAAATGTTAAAAATATTACTAATTGGTATAAATTTAAAGAAGAACCTGAAGCGATATTGGCAGTGCTAGTTTAATTTTCAACGCTAAAACTTAGTTTTGCATTAATAATGATTTGAAAGAAAAAAGTTATTTTTAGAAGAAAAATACAGAAAATATTACTCAAATTATGTGAAAATGCTTATAAAAGCGCCAATATTGGAAATTATTAACATGAGTGTAAACCCCTTTATTTTTTCTTGGTTGAGAAACTCTTAACTTTGTCTTGAGTTCTTAGATTTCTTCCTTTGTCGTTAAATATGTTTATCTGGTCTTTGACTAACTACACTAAAAATATCTAGCCATTTAAAATACAAATCTTTGAGAAATCGCTTCAAGTTTGAAATTGCACTATTGTTTCGTACACTTCGGTACAGATTCAGAAAAATAAATTCTAAGAACGCTGTTAAAACAAATTGGTCTATTTGCTGTCAATATTTTTGATATCGATAATGATATCGACTTCAATCAATCTTTCTTGAATACATTTACAACGTTAAAACTATTATTAACTGGTATAAACTTAAAAGAAGAACTTGAAGCGATATTGGCTTAGTGCTAGTTTAATTTTCAACTTTAAAACTTAGTTTTGCATTAATAATGATTTGAAAGAAAAAAGTTATTTTTAGAAGAAAAATACAGAAAATATTACTCAAATTATGTGAAAATGCTTATAAAAGCGCTAATATTGGAAATTATCAACATGAGTGTAAACCCCTTTATTTTTTCTTTGTTGACAAAACTCTTAACTTTGTCTTGAGTTCTTAGATTTTTTTCTTTGTCGGTAAATATTTTTATCTTGTATTTGACTTAGCACACTACAAATAATATCTTGCGGTTTAATATACAAATTTTTACGATTCTTGAGAAATCGCTTCGGTTATTGAGAAAAATTCATTAACTCGAGTTTGAAATTCCACTATTGTTTCGTATACCTCGGTACAGATTCAGAAGAATAAATCCTAAGAACGCTGTTAAAAAAAAAAATGGTCTATTTGCTGTCCATATTTTTGGAAAATAAACTAAAATGAAAATAAATATAAAATGTTAAAGGGATTCACTTAATCCTTAAAAAGTAAAGTCGAATTTAGAAAAAAACAGCTAAGTGTGTCCAGTTAATATGTCAATATTGCTTCAAAACGTGTTGTTTCCTATGGATACAAAATTATGACTTTCTTTTTACTTGAAAAAAAAAAATGAAATCATACGTTTTTATTTTGGAAACATCAACCATCTATAAATTTGTTTTACATTCAAAATATTGCAGCAAAGTGTCAATAAATTATTTGACTATAAAGTAAAACAACGGGTCTTGTCAACAACAAAAAAAAGCTTGTATTTAACCTAAAGCAGTGCTTAAGCTACCTTGCGAAAACGGTCTTCAATTCATAATGTTTTCAAAGAAGTAAAAATAGTTTTATCTACCATTAACTCATTTTTCACAGATTAAACTCTAATTTATGTGAAATTAATTAAACTATAGAATATCAAAGTGAACGCTACAAAAAGTATATAAATTCTTTAACATTTTCCGAAACTCATCAGAGTATAAGGAAGGAGTAGAAGATGCAGATATTTTTAAGATTTATGAGTGAACCTTGATTTTAATTCTGCTTGTTGTTCAAAACTATCATTACATGCTCATAATGAACCATAACAGTTTGTACTTTTTCAAATCCAAGAAGCTTTGGGAGTGGAAATGTAATGGGTTTTTTAAAATGCTGATACTTTTTGATGCTGGAATACCAATCAAATAATAAATACGTAAATAAGGTGGCGGAACAGTCCGTTGAGAACTAAGGCCTAGTGACTTACAACTCTCAACAATTCCATGTGCGAGAAATGTTGTCAGGAATGGAGGGGACCTACAGTTTTAAGCCGAATCCGAACGACGGCTAATTTGAGAAAGAAGTTTTCATGACAAGAATTACTCTTAGAGAATTTGTCAATTCCTCACAAGAGGCAGTACCCGTGAAAAAAGTCTTTAGATGGCACAGGCAAGGATCGAACCCAAGTCTTCTGGCATGACAGTCCAATGCACTATCCATCACAACACGGGTACTGCAATTTCAATCAAATACATTTTAGAATATAAAATCGACAATAGAAGCATTCAAAAAAATGTTAGAGAAAGAGGCTGGGATGC
Organism: Eupeodes luniger; assembly: GCA_951509635.1. Classification (NCBI taxonomy): domain Eukaryota; kingdom Metazoa; phylum Arthropoda; class Insecta; order Diptera; family Syrphidae; genus Eupeodes; species Eupeodes luniger. Next base: position 43,307,923 of record OX608074.1, on the reverse strand, counting down.
TACCCACACTGATAACTTTTTCCTAATGTCGAAATCAGTATTTCTTATAACTTAAAATAAGTTAGAAGCCGTTATCTCAAATTGTTGAAAAGATATTTGAGTCCAAAATCAATTTTTACCAGCTTTTATTAAATTTTTCTTTCAGTTTTTAATTTTTTGTAAAAAAACTGTCTAATCGATTTTTTTCAAAATTTTACTGAATATTGACAACAATATTTTTCGAAAGATAAAAGTAAATTAAAGCCAATATCTTAAAGTTTTGAAAAGATATTTGAGTCGAAAATCAATTTTTACCAACTTTTGTACATTTTTTTTTGTAAAAAAAAATGTCGATTCGATTTTTCTCAAAATGTTTTCAATGTTGAAAATAATATTTTTTATAAGTTAAAATTAGTAAGAAGCCATTATCTCAAATTTTTGAAAAGATATTTGAGTCGAAAATCAATTTTTACCAACTTTTGTTAAATTTTTTTTCCGGTTTTTAATTTTTTGTAAGAAAACTGTCAATTCGATATTTCTCACAATTTTACTCAATATTGAAAACAATATTTTTTGAAAGATAAAAGTAGTTTAAAGCCAATATCGCAATGTTTTGAACAGATATTTGAGTCGTAAATCAATTTTTACCAACTTTTATTAATTTTTTTTTAGGTTTTTATTGTTTGTAAAAAAACTGTCAATTCGATTTTTCTCAACATTTTTCAAAATGTTGAAAACAACATTTCTTATAACATTAAATAAGTTTGAAGCCTTAATCTCAAGTTTTTGAAAAGATATTTGAGTCGAAATTCAATTTTTACCAACTTTGAGTAATGTTTTTTTAAGTTTTTATTTTTTATAAAAAAAAAAAAGTGTCAATTAGATTTTTCTCAAAATTTTATCAGATTTCAAAAACATTATTCTTTGTTGCACAAAATTGTTTTAGAGATGAAATCATATTTTAGTCGTAAAATTTTCGAGGTGACAAATTTTTTTTAGTTTTTTTGATTTATAAAAAAAACCGTTAATTGGATTTTTCCCAAAAATATACTTGTTTTGTATCACGTTACAATATATAATATAAAATTTAATTAAAGTCTCTGGCGTCAATTGTTCGTGAGATATTTAGGGTTAACCAATATTTTTACTTTTTTTTTTTCTGCTATGGTAAAAAAAACCACCAACGCAATTTTCTTGAGAGCCCTTTCTGCATCTTTCTGCGCTATTATCTGTATAACAAAATTTATTTGAAATCGATATCTCTTCTGGTTCCTGAGCTATGGACGACAAAAAAAACGTTGCAAACGTACGGACGAACGGACGTACAGACGCACGGACGTACGAACGTACGTACACACGCACGCACAGACATCTTTCTAAAAATCCTTCATTTCGACTCTAGGGACCTTGTAACGTCGAGAAATGTCAAAATTTGAATTTGACAAATCGGACCCATTACAATAACTTCCTATGGAAAGTTAAAAAGAAAAAAAAACTGTATTTATAAAGGCCTCGATTGAAGGAGTTGATTCGACGTGGTTTTAATCAAATGCATGAAAATATAAACGAAATATAGTGACTCACTGTATTTTGTTTATTGCAAACAATGAAAGGATATACAAGGCCAACAAACTTTATTGGTATTGATATCTTAATAAAGTGTTAACACCAAACAGTATCACAATAAAAATATCAAACTGAAATGAAGACCAAAGTACAAAATGGTCAAAACCTAAGCAAAAAATGTCGAAAAACCTGCTGCTGTTCTCTTTACTTTTTGACAGGTTATGTTATAAAATTAAATGCCAACTTATCTAATACTCCTAAGTACAAACAAAACTGATAAAGTCTGTCAAAAGAGAGTCACATCCATATCAAAAAACCCAACAAGCCAAGTTCTTGAATACCTGGAAAAATATAACATGTGACTAGACCACGTTCTAAAAAATGGCAATGGTGGATAAAAAAAAACAACAGTATTGTCAATGACATATAAAACCACCCTACAAATCATGACAAACAAATATTATTCCCTCCACCCTCCCAATTAAACTTAAAAAAAAAGACATTTCCATGCGAAACATTTTGTTGATTTTATTTTAATTGAAGCAAAAACCCATGCAATTATCTGTGACAACAACTTTATCAATAAAGCCCCGACACAAATGACACATTGTCAATTGAGGTTTTGTGGAACTTTTCCAATTTAATTTCACCTGTCGCAAAGGATATCTCTAATAACGTCATTTTCGTTTTTTGTTCTGTTTTTCCTTGTTTTTTAACTCATAGTCTGAAGGTACATACTTTGTACCTATACTGAAGGTAAGGTAAAGGTACTTCTGCATTTATAGAAGTAGGTGTATCAAGTATAAAAGTGTTTCTGTGGAGCTTGATAGTGTATTTATACACAAAATGAACTAAATCGACCCTCCCGGCCAAAAGCTAGAAGCAACATTTTGATTACACTAGAAGAAGAAAAATAAAAACAAAAATACAAGAAAATAGAATTGAAGATAAATCTTGCAATTTTCTCGGGCTTCATATACAAGGCGAAGGCAATGCTAACTTTTTCGGAAGGAATGAAACAAATTTCAAGTTTCAACCCAGAAGCAGAACAGTGACTGTGAAAACTGATGTGTGTGTAAGTGTTGTGAGGAACCTAACTACATACATATCTACGATACGGTGATGAGAGGGCGGGTGGTTCATGACTTTAACTCCATCATGCCATTCAACGACACATATGTATATGTAGAGGTTGAGGCTGCAAAACATTTCTAATTCTAAATTCCCTTCTCTGCTAAGGGTAGAAGAGGTATTTTTTTTGGCTTTATGTAGGTACTATTTTCGAAACGCAAAACGAAAGCCCAGTGAAAGCTATTTTATCCTTCTCAACTGTGTACTGGAAACGGAATGAAGTGTTTTTGAAAATTTGCATAAAAACCATTTTGGAGTGAAACAAAAAAAGTAGGAAGCAAAAGAAAAACGACGACAGTGAAGTGAAATAACAATAGACAAACGTTGCTATACTATGTATGTATAAGAGAGAAGAATTGTGCCACAGATAAATTCTAATTGAAGTGAATTCGCACAGAAACAACGCAACGCCAGCCAACAACGAACGATTCGTTATAGTTTTGACTTTGAGTCGTTTCGTCAAGCTATATGCCATAAATTTCGCGGCTAACTGGCAGTCTAAGGCATACACTATATAAGTACGCTATGCATACGATTGCGGAACGGAAGTTGGTGTTGCTGTTGCTTTTGCTGCTGCTGCTGCTGTTGTTAGTTCTACTGTATATTTTTTGGTGAAACGTTTTATGCTTTTAATTGATGCAAAATCCAATTTCAACAAATCTGTCGGGACTAGTTCTCTTTTTGGCTAAACTTCATTTTTTTTGGTATTTAAATAAAGGTTTTGCAAAAGCCGAATGGAAGAAATAAAAACATGTCAATTTTGGGGAATACAAGTTTTGTTTAGGAAAATCAGAAAATTAAAGTTCAAAAAGTCTTTCAGTAAGGTTTTAACCTTAAGCCCAAAAACAATGCAACTTATTGAAATATGTCATTCAAATTCTTAAAGCAAAATAATGTTCGTCAGTTTATTATTCCTTCAGCCAAAAACAATAAGATCGGTCAATTTCTTGCATGGCTCAAATTTAGGTAAACTCAAATTTCCTGAAAGTTTGTTCAAACAGTTGAATAGAAAACCTCTGCAGTACAGTACAGTTATACTTCATTATTTAATTATAAATTTTATAATTTTACTTTAAATTATTTTTGTTTAGTTTAAAGACTTGCTTGTAATAAGCTTACAATAAATTCAAATTAATGGACATATTGTTATACAGGGTTATCCATTTTGCAGTTTCAAAAGTAAACGTAAACAAATCGCATATAAAATATTTTTTTTTCATATTTCTTTTTTAATTATAAAGTTTGAACGTTGACATTATATTAGAAACACTACATCATTTAAATGACCACCACGCGAATTGTTGCAGGCATCGATTCCTTCAGGTAATTTTCGACCACTTTTTGACACATATTGGGCGGTACCTCAGCCATAACTTGACGAATTTTGGTTTTAAGGTGCTCAAGAGTTAAAGTTTTATCTGCATAAAAACGGTCTTTCGCGTAGCTCCACAAAAAAAGTCAAGCGGTTTCAAATCCCATGATCTTGGTGAACAATTAATATCCCCACGGAGAAAAATTACGCCGCCCGCCAGGAAATGTCTCTAGCAATCTAGCACCATCTTGTTGAAACCACATATTCTCCAAGTCGTATTCTTCAATAGCAGGTAAAAAAAAGTCGGTTATCACATGACCATAACGCTCCGAATTGACGTGACTTTCGTTCCATCGTCGTTTTCGAAGATATAAGGACCAAATAGAGCACCAAACATTGACTTTTTGTGGATGTAATGGCTTTTCTTCAATTACTTGAGGATTTTCAGAACTCTAATTACGACAATTTTGTTTACTAATGTACCCACCGAGTGAGAATGTGCTTTGTTGCTGAAGAAAATTTTATTCGAAAAATCGCCGTCCACCGCATGTTGTTTGAGCACCCATTCGACGTATCTACGACGTTGTGAATAATAAGCTGGCTTCAGTTGTTGTGTGAGCTGGACTGTATATGGATAGATCCAAATGGTGTAGATTCAAATGTAAAATACGGCATAATGTGCAGTAAGACAGTCCTAATTCCTGAGAACGACGAGGAATTGACACATTTGGGTCTTCGGCTACACTTTGACTTACAGTGGTACGAGCGAATCGATGATGCACAGGCCTTACAATATCTGTATCCAATCCAGTCTTTTCAAATTTCTTCACAATTGTGCCAAATGCTTGCGAAGTTTGACGATTATGTAAACCATAATCTCCTCTAACAGATCGATATGTGGCTGTGGCGAAATCACCATTTTTGCAGTGGGTTTTGACAATTTGTATGCATTGTGTGATAGTTAAGCGTTCCATTTTCGTAAATGTCAGACATTCTCCTGAAAAAAAAAATGGTTTAACAACCTTCTTTGACAGATAAATTCCAGGCCCATACTTTTGAAAGCGCAAAATGGATAATTTAAAGCCGTAATTATTTTCTTTTAAAAAATGTATTTGAGTTCTTAACAACTTTTCTTTCTTCAAATGTAATACATCAAATTTCTTCTGAAATATTGGGTACAAGAAAATGTTATTGAAACACAGTATTTCCGCTCTGATCGCAGAATTTCACCATGCAATTTGACTTTCTTCTAAGAATAATGTCGCTATTTGGAAAAAAAGCCGGATGCATTTATAAGGTTTTATAACCTAATTTGTAGTAGAGTTATTTCGATCGTATGTACTAAGTTAATCTTTTAAATTTTTCATGACATTCTAATTTTTAGAAGTGCCACTATAGATTTCTTAGTTCTTTTCGATGTGAATGTTAAAATAACTAATACAAATTTTAGAAATGTGAAAGTAAAAAAATCTTTTTTAAGTATAATTTCATACTTTCAAGATTTTCGAAAGTTTAAATGTACCATAAAATGATCTACACAGTCATAGCTACAATCTTTACAACTTCATTTCAAAGGCAAATCACAATATTGTGTGTTTTATTAGAACGTTTTACCAATGAGCAATAGTTGCCACTTAAAATTAACTACAATTAAGTTTTTAATTTTATTGAGTGCAAAGATTCTTAAGAATTTTGGAAAAATGTACGACGTTTTTTTTTTTATAATTTACAGGCACTCAAGGGGTTATTAGTACCCTTTATATGTTTATGACGTTTAGGTAAAAGAAACAGATTGAATATTTTTTCAATTGGTGTCGACTTGATGGGCTGATATTTCGAAAAACTTACAATAACAGATCCTAATAAATTGTACAATTGCTTTGCATTACCTTTATGGACATCGAAGAACTAAATGCTCCATTTTCAATGCCAGAACTACTTTTCGACTTGGTTAAAAATGAAAAACTAGACCAGCTCACAATTCTTATAAATCGTGTGTTCAAAGACGATTTAATACCAAACAATTAAGAGAGTCATCCAATTTTGCAATTTAGTTTTATTGAAAACTACAGAGGATTTTCTGTTTTTAATTTATTAAGAAAACTGTTTACTCAGATTTTATTTTTTAGACTTGTACCTTGGTTTGAAACAAACATGAAAATAATTTGCTTTCAGGCGGGTTTTTGAGCTAACCTCTCTTCAGTGCGCTAACTTGTGTAGCTAAACGTTTTAGAAAAGAAAACTTATCTCTAGTGTCTGACCGAAGCTTCGGCGTTCGGCTCGGAAAAAAATTCATTTTTTGAAATTTTTGAATACCGAAGAAAAGATTGCAATCTTTTTTTCGTTAGGTATTTAAAAAATTCAAAACACATGTGTGCCATCATAGTAGGCGCCGAACAATATTTCAATTTTTGAATTTTGCCTGACACCTTTTGCGCATCGTTTGTGTGTTGTTTTGTTAAATCGTGGTTTTGATTTGGTTTGTGTTGTTTATTAAATTAATTTGTTCCATTTTAAAAGGAAAAAACTCTTAATAATTTACAAAAATTCAAGTAAGTACATATAATTTACATATTCGTATTGCAAGAATATGAAACAATGCATTTACATGCATTTACTTATAATTATTTATCCGTAAAAAAGTAAAATATAGAACTTTTTTGGGCGATTTGTGTATTTTTATTTTGTTTTGTTGTTTATATGTATTTGTACATATGTAGGTATATATTTACATGATGATTGACATCTTTGGGAAAAAATCCTATCTGGGAATATTTTTCTAAAAACAGCGATAAAACAATTTGCAAAATATGTAGAAAAGCTTTGTCTCTTGGAAGTGTCTTACCAAAAAATCAGACCACGACAAATATTAAGAACCATTTGTCAAGCCAACATTTAAATGAATGGGAAACTTATTCGAAAATTAGTGAACAAACAAAACAAGAAAAACAAACTCTGAAAAAAAAAAACTGAGAGCGAGAGGTCATACTTAAACCCTTCACAAGACAAAAATGAACTAAAACAATCCACATTATATTTTTATTTTGTTTGTCTTAGGTTTTTAAGCAATAAATTTTAATAAAAATAATATTTTTATCCGATTGGAAAGGAGAATTCTTGACTTTTTTCAATCTTAGGCTTCGGCTTCGGCAGAAGATTTTCTTTCTGTCTAATAATTCGGCTTCGGCTGAAAATCGACCTTCGGTCGGACACTACTAATCTCTATGTTTTTTTGTATAAAGATTTTAAAGCTGCCTTTTGATACGATAAACAAAAAACTTTTACTTTTCAAATAAGTAGGTGTTGGATTATCGACAACATTTTTAGGAATATGTATATAAGTAGCTTGTTCAAAAACAACAGCTGTAGTTTCAAATGTTCGACTTACTTCGAATCAATTTAAAATAGAAAAGGGTGTTCCACAAGGTTCCATTTAAAGTCTTTTGATCTTCTCACTTTTTATCAATTATACTGGAGACAGGGTATCAGGGGTTGTACGTATATTATGGTGATTTGCTTATTAAGATGCCTTTATATGCGGATGACTTTGTTACCATTACTGATAATCCAATAACTTTACAATTCAAAATCAACAAACTTGACCGTTATTGCAATTTTTGGGATGTTAAAATAAATATTACAAAGTCGATGATCATGGTTTTTAGATCCCTTAATCGTAATGCCAGCAAGGACCACCGTAATGGAGAAATAATAGAAATAGTTAAAAAATTCAAATACCCATTTTTTACATTAACACAAAATTGTTACTTCGGACCCCATATAAATGATAACATCTGTGGAAAAACCAGCCATTAATTGTATTTGGTCACTCCAGCGTTGTTACACACCGTCCAAAGATTGTCAAAAATTGGCAACTGAATGCAACTGTACACTGAAATAAGCCAAAAGTTACTTTGGTTCATGGAAGTATGAATTCTATAGTGATAGACGAACAAATATTCAACAGTTCTTTGAATAGTGGTTAACCATTGTTTGGAAGAGTTTAATTATTAACTTCCCATAGGAAGTTATTGTAATGGGTCCGATTTGACAAATTGAAAATTTTGACATTTCTCGACGTTTCAAGGTCCCTAGAGTCGAAATAGAAGATTTTTAGAAAGATGTCTGTGCGTGCGTGTGTACGTACGTTCGCGACGTTTTTTTCGTCGTCCATAGCTCAAGAACCAGGAGAGATATCGACTTCAAATAAATTTTGTTATACAGATAATAATGCAGAAAGATGCAAAAAGGACTCTGAGGATAATTGCGTGGGTGGTTTTTTTACCATAGCATTTTAAAAAAAGGTGAAAATGTTGGTTATCCCTAAATATCTTATGAACCAATGACGCTAGAGACTTGAATTAAATTTTATATTATATATTGTAACGTGATACAAAATAAGTTTATTTTTGGAAAAAAATCCAATTAACGGTTTTTTTAAAAATCAAAAAAAACTGACAAAAAAATTTGTCACCTCGAACATTTTACGACTAAAACATAATTTCATCTCCAAAACAATTGTTCCCAACGAAGAATAATGTTTTTGACATCTGATAAAATTTTGAGAAAAATCGAATTGACAGTTTTTTTTACAAAAAATAAAAAACCTAAAAAAAAACATTAATAAAACTTAGTAAAAATTGACTATCGACACAGATATCTTTTCAAAACTTTGAGATATTGGCTTTTAAACTACTTTTATATTTTAAAAAATATTTTGTCAATATTCAGTAAAATTTTGAAAAAAATCGAATTGACAGTTTTTTTTACAAAAAATTAAAAACCTAAAAAAAAATTTAACAAAAGTTGGTAAAGATTGATTTTCGACTCAAATATCTTTTCAAAAATTTGAGATTATGCCTTCCAACTAATTTTAACTTATAAGAAATATTGTTTTCAACATTAGGACAAATTTTGAGAAAAATCAAATTGACGATTTTTTTTACAAAAAATAAAAACCTAAAAAAAATTTATAAAAGTTGGTAACAATTGATTTTCGACTAAAATATCTTTTCAAAACTTTGAAATATTGGCTTTAAACTACTTTTATCTTTCAAAAAATATTGTTGTCAACATTTATTTAAATTTTGAAAAAAATCGAATTGACAGTTTTTTTTACAAAAAATAAAAACCTAAAAAAAATATAACAAAAGTTGGTAAAAATTGGTTTTCGACTCAAATATCTTTTCAAGACTTTGAGATATTGGCTTTAAACTACTTTTTTCTTTCAAAAAAAATTGTTTTCAACATTCAGCAAAATTTTGAAAAAAATGGAATTGACAGTTTTTGTACAAAAAAATAAAAACCAAAAAAAAAAATATAACAAAAGTTGCTAACAATTATTTTTCGACGTAAATATCTTTTCAAAACTTTGAGACATAAAATAAAATCTACAAAAAATAGTACGCAAATTTGGAAAAAATTGATATATATACACAAACTTTTAAGCAAGACAAATCGTCAGACGGGATGGGAAGTAATCAGTGTGGGTCGCATCCCAGCCTCTTTTTTTCGAAATGAATTCGAATGAGATGAGTTTAATATTTAAAATCCCTACTGAATTACTTGAGCTAGATTGCAGACCTCACAGGGGTGATGTAAATCATATTTGTACCTCTGCAATTTAAATTGGACCCATTTACAATTTAAATTATTACACTTTTTAGCCAGTTAATACTAATACTTCAAGAAATCCGCTGATTATACTTATAAGAGTTTTCTTTCTACAGAGGACAGTTACTCAATTTTAAATGGTGAGTGTGGATAAAAAGTTCTTATCCGGTTTGTTACAGAAGCTATCGCTTATAGAACCTATGTTAATTTCTTAAAGACTCAATCTATTATTTTGTCATAACTAAGCTAAGAATTCATCTTTATGTTAATATTAAATCCCTTAATCTACCATTACTGTTTTAATCAATGGACTTTATGAATCTCTTAAATTGATTTAAAATATTGACATTTTTAAAATATCTATTTATAGCTTCTTCCCCTCTTATTAGAGTTTAACTTTTGTAATATAAATACTTATGAATATAAGTCAGATTTAATTAAAAATAAAGTTTTAAATTTTAATGATATTTTCTTATTATGTATAAGATTATGTTTACTGGCAAAATAGTCACACTTTTTCAATTTTAACTTTTTCCTTGCTTTTCCAAATTTGTAAATTTTAATGTAATAATAATAATATTTAATACAATCGGAAGATTTATGTTATGTTAATCTTTTTATGTTTTTAAAAAATAAAGAATACCTAATAATAATAACGGTCTTTGGAAGGGTTTTTAACACAAAATCAGAGCTCTTTTATTTGTTGAACATATTGTTAAGAGAAAATCAAATATGTTTTTCTTTTGAAAATTACAAGTGTTTGAAAAAAGACTGCTTCTATTGGAATTATGAAAAAGGCAGTAAGCTTATGTTCTCAAGGGCTTCAATTGACTTTTAAGAACAAAATTGTAAATTTCGCAATTTTTTTGCCAGATAAAAATGCAGCAGCCATTGTTAGAAGTCAGGATTCCACCGAGTATTCCTTTTATTGTTGGGTCATTTGCATTTGCATATACGAAGATATTAAAAGTTAGAAGAACACTGTAATACTGTTATCAAATTCTTTTTGGAAAAACTGTCAGTATGTTTCCAATTGATTTGAAATTAAGAAAACGAGAACGTCTGAATTATAATACTTATAAAAGACTGAATCATTAAAGAACAAAAAATAAAAAATGTGAATTCATTTATCTCAGGACTTCTTGTAAAAGTTTAAGAATGATTCTATTTTCTGCTCTAAATATTTTAAGCTTTGCAGAAGTCTTCTATGACAATAAGGCTTGCACATCTTTTAATTGTCTCAAACTTAACGAAATCGTTTTTAGGTCATTTTGGACCGTGCAGTCCCATAAATTTCCATATGAGAAACAATTGATAAGCAACCTTAAAACTAGAGTAAAACAAGCAGTTTCATTCTCAAGATTTTTATGACTACATCATATTTTATTTTATTATATACTTTTTTTTTGAAGACTCTTCAAGTTCGTTAATTTAGTGTAAAATGCATAAAGTGAGACCTAGTTACAACTTACAAGTTAACTTTGTACTAAAGGACATATTTTTTTGTATAATAATCAAATCAGGTTTACCTACTTGACATAATTCATTCCTTGTGATCGCATAATACACGAGACACAAAATGAAAATGACCCTCATTCACTTGGTTTAGGCCATGTTCTCAATATTCCATCAGAGACTCTGTCTATGCATAATAATGTTATCGTGCTTGACACACAAAACAAAAAACAACAACAACAAAATATTCTTTGAAGTTTATTCTGAAATATATACCCTAGTACCTATACCCAGTGAAGGATTGAATAATATTGTCAGCCATTGACCTGCTGCTTGAAGTTTGACGAGTTGTTGAATCCTTGCCAACAATATGAATCGATATAATGGTATGTACTATCTCTTCTCTACGTATATATATAAAAGAGGATTGTTTGAGACAGTTGAAGTTAATCAATCATTCATGTCCTGATTGTTGAGCCGGTGAAATATTATACAAAGGGGTTAGTAACGCCAATTCCTTTAAATGTATTGTCTTGATAGTTATAAGCAGGTTGCTATAGAGATAGCAGAAGGTATGTACCTGTTTACATGACATATAAATATAAAGTATTCCTTTTGTATGTATGTTCATTGTTCATTGTTCATTGTTCAATTTGTTAAGATTTAAATGGTATTAAAGAAGATTTATCCTGTGATTAACTACATGTCTTGTTTTGGAATTAATGCAATTGGGATAGGCACTGAAAGTACGTAGACAAATTTGAATTCAGCTGATGTGAGGATATAACAGAATGTCACATACTATTTGCTCTAAAAATGAAAACATCTCTATTTTATCAAGGCCAGTTTTTGGATGTGTGAATGTGGAATTTTTCAACTCAAAAGGTAAAATAATCTTAAAAATTCAATAATTCACGCAACTCAAATTTAAAAATCGTCATTTTGACATTGCAACTAGATCAATGAAGTCATTAAAAAAATCCTTAAGAAATTTTGAAACTGGCTGAAATAAAATGTGTGGAACCCTTTTTATGAAAATCTCTTAAAAAGATACAGACACCGATAACACCAAAACATAAGTACATATTCTCTGAAAATGATATTTTTGTAAAAAGTAAGAATACTGTGCAATCAAAAAAGGAAAGAATTTTATATAGAATTTAATATAGAATTGGTTATAAAAATTTAATTTGTGTATCCAAAAAAAGGAAATCAAAATAAGTAGCTATTTGTTAACGTAAATATAAAAAAAGAACAATATATACATGTAACTTGGTTTACGCTCAACTCCCATAAAAATTTGCCAATCGGCTTTTCTGCTAAAAAAAATATGTACTTAGAAAAATAGAAACATTTTGTATTTCACGAAATAAGGCCAACACTAAATTCTCTACAGCTTATTACTTCCCATAAGAAATTATTGCAATCTTTTCAATTTTTTGAATTGAGCATTTTGACATTTCTCGACGTTTGAATGTCTCTAGAATCTAAATCAAAGATTTTAAGAGATATGTATATATGAGTGTACCATTTTTCGTCGTCCATATCTCAAGGACCAGTACAGATATTGGCTTTAAATACATTTTGTTTTACAGATAATAACATCGAAAGATGCAAAAAGGACTTTGAACAAAATTAAGTGGTTGGTTTTTTACTATAGCAATTAAAAAAAAACAAGTGAACATTCTGGTTAACCCTAAATAAGTTAATATCTCACCAGCCAATAATCTGACGTAATACCAAACTAGTATAATTTTGAAAAAAAAATTCAACTAACTGTGTTTTTATAGATAAAAAAAAAACAAACAAAAATAACTTTAGCTTAAAAATAATTGTATGCAACGAAAATTAACGTTTGGCTTGAAACTACTTTCACCTTATACAAAATAATAATTTAAAATTCAGTAAAATTTGTATAAAAATTGGTTTTTGACTAAAAATTTTGTTAAACAACAACAACAAAAACAGATTTTGAAATAAACCTAATTTTAAGATATGCAAAATATTGTTAGAAAGTTATTATTTTAGAAATATTATTGAATTGAAAACTTTTTTTTACAAAACACGGAAAACCTACTCAAGTATTATGGAAACAAGAAAGATATTGACATTGACTTCAATTTTATTCATCTCACACGAAATGTTGTTATTAATATTTTGTGAACTTTTAGACAAATCGACCGACCGACGGGACGGGATGTTATCAGCGTAGGTCGCATCCCAGACCTTTTTTTTTCAAATTTTTACCAACTTAACTTATTAAAAAATGTTACAAAACACAACAAAGTACTTAACAAAAATTTGGTAATGGTTTAACACTATTGAAATCTATATATATCAGTTACAGATTAAATCATTTTTTTATCTTCAGTAGTTTTCGGAAACTCTCATAATTATAATAACTTATGTATATGTCTTCATTTGACTGTATATAAAGCTTTTAATAATGGTTTTGAAAAATACTTTTTAAAGTTAATTTTGGAGTGTATTCCAAAAATTTTAGCTTTATGCTCAAATTTGATAATAATCGTTTTCAACATGACTTTTAAATTCCCTAAAATGTATTATAAAACTCTTGTGTAAACGTTGAATTCGTATTAGTCAAGGCAATATAGACATTAGACCTCGAAATAATTCGCAAATCGATGAAGATTTTTTTTTCAAAAATTTCTTGTTTAAAATTCTAATTTTTGGACGGTTAAAGTTACACCTAGATTTTGAAATGCACTTCAAAACAAGACTTTAACTTTTTTTTTCTACGAGCAAGTGTTTATAAATTAAAGCAGTTTTTAAAAATGACAAATGTAGAAAATATCGATTTTTTGCATATTTTGTCCAAACATACCTAAACCATTTTTCTTTAAGATCATTAACTTCCCATAGGATGTTATTGTAATGGGTAAATCCCAAGAACCAGTGGAGATATCGCCTTCAAATAAATTTTGCTATACGGACAATATTGCAGAAAGATGCCGAAAGGGCTCTCAAAAAAAATAAATGGGTGGTTTTTTTACCATCGCCATTTTTAAAAAAGTAAACATTTTGGTTAACCCAAAATATCTCACGAACCAATAACGCTAGCGACTTGGATTAAATTTTATGTTATATATTGTGACGTGATGCCAAACTAATACAATTTAAAAAAAAATCAACTAACGGTTTTTTAAATGTCAAATAAACTGAAAAAAAAAAATAATTTTCACCTCGAATATTTAACGAACAAAAAAACGATTTTATCTCCAAAACAATTCTATGCAACAAAGAATAAAGTTTTTGACATCCAGTTAAATTTTGAGAATTTTCTACAAAAAATTAAAACCTAAAAAAAACATTACTAAAAGTTGGTAAAAAAAGGTATTCGATTTAAATATCTTTTCAAAAGTTTTAGATATTGGCTTTAAATTAATTGCATCTTATAGAAAATATTGTGTTCGATATTCAGTAAATTTTTTATAAACATCCGACAGTCGGTTTCTTTATAAAAATTAAGATCTGCAAAAAATAGTACTCAAAATTGGTAAAAGTTAATGTTCGGTTCTAGATATCTCGTAAATAAATGAAATTACTTACATACTTCAAATTGAATTCATTCTGTGTTGAATTTTCTTACAAAAATTCAATCTGAACTGTGTTACATAAGAAATAAAACCTTTTAAGAAATGCTACTAAAAATGATAGAAATTGGTTTTCGACTAAAAATCTCGTTAATAAAAATAGATTTTGAAATCAAATTGTTTCATAATATGCAAAATGTTGTTGGTAATTTTTAGTTAATTTCTTAAAAAATCAATTGACAACTTTTTTAACAAAACACGAAAACCTACAAAAACAACAAAAAACTGATTAGGAATTGTTTTCGACTCAAGTATTAGGAGAACAAAGAAACAAATATAGACTCCAATGGGCGATGGGAAGTTATCAGTGTGGGTCGCCCAGCCTCTTTATTTCTTTAAATTATACTTTTTTTATAAATTCTTTTATTCAAAAATAAATATATCCACATTATTTGCTTTTTTCTTATGTAGGTACTCAGTCAACAGTTATCAAATCAAGAAACTATACGAATTTTTTTTAAGGATCTGCTAAAACTTCTAATGGTGACCATGATCACTCCATATAAAGAAAATAGTTAATATGGTATACTCAGGCGTATACGCACTTATTTTTTAGACATAGAATTGTTTTTTTCGAATTTAAAAAGGTTATTTAACAAAAAATGAAGTGAAGTCGAATTTGGAATTGAGGCCATTAAAACCTTAGGAAAAGTTTGCAAATTCATCGCTATAACTTAAATATGACCCGTATGTTGCCAAATTGTCTGTTTGTTGATAAATCACTACATCTCAGAAATCTTAGAATTGAGCCTCTGGCACTATACAAGATAGTATTAACATATAGATAAAGGAAAAATTTTAAATTTTTTACATACAAGAAATACGTTTTAAATGTCATAACTAACCATTGGCTTTTTGAACTATGCAATATTTAAATAAATATTATAATTTTTTAACCAAGCTGGAGATAAGGTTATACAATATACACTTACAAACCCTAGTGGTTTGAAATATTTTTCCAACCGCAATAATTTTTATATTGCTTTATTGCATTGGCAAGATCCACGTCAATCTCTAAAAAATCTTAAACAAACAAAAGAACTGTTTATTTTTCTACTCTCATATCCATAATAATCCCCGGTCTGATTGTAAATTTTTATTAAAACGATAACGATAAAAAGATACAAACCGAAAGAATTTTCCTCACCAAAAAGAGTGCTTTTCTTTTTTCTTTTATTTTTGTTTTGCATTTTAAATAGTATATATTTCCTGGAAGAACTTTAATAAATGTTTAAGCTTGAAAACCGGAAAAATCTGCAGGTAAATAGGGACAAAAAGAAAAAACGAATAAGAAGAAAAAAGCAAACAAGCAAGAAAAAGGGAACAAAATAATAATAACCACGTTTACTGCCCCCATCTTGTCCTAGTAGCCTGCTGTTTCCCGACCAACAAAAAAAATCTTAATTAAGGAATTTGGTCTCCTTCCCTTGTTTCATATTCGCAATAGGGAAAAACAGAAAAAAGAAAAAAATTATAAAAAACTAGAGGAAACAGACTTTGGGAAAAAGAGAAAGGAACAATACCTACACGAAATACAAATTAGCATCTCAGTATAGGGATTAAGGCAACGGCAAGGTGAAAAAACTTTCAAATATTTGTTGCGCCACCATGCAAATAGAAGGATTTGAGTACACAATTGGAGTTTGGATCGTCGCCGCTGCCGGCCGCCGCCATCCCTTCTCCTATCGCTCTTTCAACCCTACTCTCCCTCCTCATTCTGAAGCTACCTACTGTGTACACATCCATGGACTTTCGAAACGCTACAAGGGTTAGCAAAGCAGAATCCTTTGTCAGATTCATTGCCGAGGCAAGTTGTTATTTACTCGAGCCAACTAACCCGGCACAAAGCGGAAAGACAAAACCTCCTCCTCCTCCTTCTCTTCATAGCCGCCGCGCCGAGTCATCCTTAGTCATCGTGGTCGTAGTCGAAGTCATCGTCATCATCGTAGTCGTTGCATCCCTAAGCTCTATTCTCTAAGAACCGTGAGACTTACGATAACTGATGTCCACATTTTAGATGTGGTACAAGTTATAACGTTCCACTCACATTTGCCACAGGGATATCCGGGATATGTGACACACTCTATCTTTCCCTTTCGCCCATGCACCCGGACAATACTTGAAAAACAAAAACTAAAAAGAATAAAAGCGAATTCAACTGCCGGGATACTATCTATTTTAGTGTTCTGCACTTGCCACCATTTTCTAGTCCTGATGCACAAGGATTCACTATTAATTCAGCGTATTTTCTGTGCTTCTTTTCTTGCAGTTCCTTACTCGGGCTCCAGGCTTAGACCTACAACTCTTCCCGTGAATAACCCCCACACATACATATACACTACTCACGGAACCCCAAAGAGCACACTGCACTAGCAAAGAAGGACGAAAGATCGGATTGCCGTCGGGATAATAATACGATTCATAGGATGCACATACGCCATAGTGAACGCCACTGCTGTATAGGACGTATTCAGCGAACGGTATTGTGGAGTGGCCGTGTAACTTTTTAATGACAAAAATGCGGTTACCTAGTGGTGGGGCAGAGGATTACAGCAAAAAATAAAAATAAAAATAAGAAAAAAATAAATAAGGTGGGTGAGAGGAGGGTGGGGTGAGTGATAGCGTAACGACGACGACGACGGCTACGACTACAACTACGACGAGAAGGTTTTTCAACTCGATTGCTGTTGATATAGAGTGCGCATTCAGAGGAGCAGTGGGGCACGAAGGGCTTAATTACTGGAGCGTTAAGAATTCATCTGGAAAAGAGGTAAACGTAAGCGCATTCGTGTATTTTTTGGTGTCAAAAGGTCGAGTGGACTTAACCACGGAGATTAATTTCATCAGCTTAAAACTGATGAACTGTTTGTTTGAGGTTATGTTTCTTTCTTTTTTTATTCTCTGATTTATATACACCCTGACACACCTATATGTATCTGTACATCTACCTACACATATTTACACAATTCATTAATTTTGTTATCAACGCTATTTTGCAATTTTTTATTATTTTCATAATTACATGCAAACCCCGTGTCTATGTATGTATGTATAGACATAACGCACTTATTTTAAAATTCATATTTGTAATTAAAATTTTTCGAAACAAATTGTAAATGACTTTGTTGAGGATAAAATTATCTTATACAAATTGTTAAATTAAAAATAAAAGTACCAATCTGTATTCTGTATATATATATACTCGTACTCTTATGGAGTTGCTTTTTTTAATGCTACATTGTGCTGTTGTAGGATTTTTAACTCTTAAATGAACCATTTGAGGTTTAAAAAAGAAAAATACTGACAATTTTTAATGAAGTTCATGTGGATTGGGCGTGATTTATATTTTATCTACAATTGGATGTGAATTATTTTTCCTTGAAAATAATTCATGAAATTTTTAAATATTTTTTTAATCCTTTACTTAGTAACATTTATAAAATAGTTTTAATATGAAAAAGGCGTTCCGAACAAATTGTAACAAAGTTTTCTGTTAGTCGATAATCATATACATATGTATGTTTGTACGTTGCATATTAATTGGACTATCGAATACAATGTGATTTTTTTTACCATGGTATTTTATTTCGGTCTGGTATACAAGTGTCAATTATGATGGGGTGTAACCAAAATTTTGACTTTTCTCGACGTTTCATGGTCCCTAGAGTAATAAAAGATTTTTAGAGAGATGTCCTAGATGTCCCTTGAGTCTGTGCGTGCGTGTGTACGAAGGTTTGTATTTCCATAGGTCACGTTTGCGAAGTTTTGTTCGTCATCCATAGCTCAAGAACCACTAGAGATAATAATGCAGAAATATGCAGAAAGGACTTTCAAAAAATTGAGTGGGCCTTCTACCATAGCAATTTAAAAAAAAAGGTGAAAGTTTTGTTTTAGCGCCACCATAAGTAAGTAAGAAACTTTTGGATAAGCCGAAATATCTCACGAACCAATAATGCTAGCGACTCGAATTAAATTTTAAATGATGTATTATTACTTTATAATGTTGAGAAAATCGAATTCACAGTTGGTAAACATTGATTTTCGACTCAAATATCTTTTCAAAAGTTAAAAACATTGGCTTCAAACTTATCTTATCTCACAGAAAATATTCCTTTTGACATTCAGTAATTTTTTTATAAAAATCCAAGAGTCCGTTTTTTCATAAAAAATAAAATCTACTAAAAATAGGACGCAAATTTGGTAAAAATTGATGTTCTCGATATCTCCTGAACAATAGAAGATATTGACTTCAATTAATTTCATGCATCCATTTGTATTTGTTTATATAAGAAATAAAAACTTTGAAGAAATGCTGCTAAAATAAAACTGCAACCAAATTCTCAAAGCATTAAACTGCCAGACAATTTCTGCACTGTTCTTCAGAAAAAAAATTAATGGATTCAGAGTATTTTTCTGGATATACAGAGTTATTACTTAAATCATAACTGGCTCAGTCAGCGGGTTATTTTAGCTGCCAAAAATGTTGAATTTGACGATTGACAATGACAAGGAAAAGTGGTTATGGTGCCACGTATTAAAATGATACCGTCAGATTCTACCATACCCTTCCGAAAGTTACAGTTTCCAATTCGTTTAGCTTTTATCATGTCTATAAATAAGTTTTATGGCCAAAACAATGTCCATTGGTTTAGATTTGGAAAATCAATATTTTTGTTTTTGTAGGAAAACCGTCGAACATGGTTGTGCCCATTTCTGATGTTCTCTACCGTTACCTTTAAATAGTTTACAAAAATGTAATATGACAAACAACGTTTTCCACAGCAACGCGTGGCCGGGTTAGCTAGTAGGACTAATTGAAATTGGACTATCCAAGTATTTAACAATTTAAAATTTTAGATTATAAAGTAATAAACATTTAATTTTTAGAGCTATTCATCCAGATTTGAGCTTGTATTGTATTGATTGGATAATATTGTCGTAATTGGAACTTGTTTTGATATTAATAACTTTTCGTTAGTTGAATCAATCAAGCAACTATAAATATTTTTAAAAACAATGTTTTGTTAAAAAAGAAATGAGTTTAAAGCAAAATTGTTGATAGTTGTTTTTTTCTAAAAAATTAACTAAAAGTAAGCACCAATATTTTGCACATGATAAAATAAGTTTGATTTCAATACCTATTTGTTTGTGTTTCAGACATTTATATTTAAAAAATAGTATACATCATTTTTTAAAAACTTTTTTAAAGTTCTTATTGAAAAATAACAATTTAATTTTTCTAAAAACATTATTTTTCGTTATTTTTCGCATAGATTGAAATGATTTTGAAGGCAATGCCTTAATTTAGACTCGAAATATTCGAATTGAACATTAATTTTTAACAACATTGTATTGTACATAATAATTTTCGTAAGGTATTCCATCGAAAATCAATGTTTACCAATTTTTGTTTAGATTTTTCCTTTTTTTATTCTGAAGGTAAAATCGTTTTTTGTTCGTTAAATTTTTCGAGGGAACAGTTGACAGTTTTTGTTATTTATAAAACAAACAGTTAATTGATTTTTTTTCTAAAATTACACTTATTACGTATGATGTTACAATTCATACTATGTAGAACATCAAATCGAAGTCGCTAGCGTCATTTGCTAGTGAGATATTTGGGGTCAACCAAAAACACCAACTCAATTTTTTTCCTTTCTGCATCTTTCGATATTATTATCTGTGAAAGAAAATGTATTTCAAGTTAATAAATCTACTAGTTCTTGAGATATGGACGACTGAAAATGATATCCCGAACGTATACGTTTACACCCACTTTGATTTAGATTCTAGGAACTTTGAAGTTTCGAGAAATGTACAAGCTTTCAATTCAACAAATCGGACCGGTTACATTAACATCCTATGGAAAGTAAATAAAGTGTAATAGCTGACTTATTACGATATATTACCAAATTTTGATAACGGATAGTCTCTGATGAGATTAGTAAATTTTCTTTAAGTTTTTTAGTTATGATATTGATACCTAGAAAGTTTTATGTTTGATAGACTATTTCAAAAACAATCCACAAGCAACAGCAATTGTGCTGGTACTAGATTAGGACTAAAAGAATCAAAGAAATTTAAAACTCTAGAAAAAACTTTAGCGCATTTCCCGAACATGACCATACATTGATTTATTACCTTAATTGAACAGATAGTCAGACAGAGATCGCCCACCTAGCCAGATTTTGATTTTGCAAGGACTGACAATTTTTCTAAAATGAAAAAAGAGATTTAATTTAAAATATTTTACGAAATTTTTCAAAAGGGGGTTTTTGACATTGAATACTTTTAGAAACATTCAACAATTAGCAACAAAATACAAATATAAAAAAAATTCATTTACATTGGTTACCTGATCGAATTCTTCGGAAAAAAAAGAATTGACTTTTATTGTCAATTTTAAGAAATTTGTGAGTTTAGTTAATGACCTTGCTAATGACCTTTGGCGGAGAGCTTCATTTACACTCAATCGCATACTCTCGTCGCTTATTTTCTTCATTAGTATCTTTTTTAAAAATTCGTAAGGCTCGACAAAAATCTGGCGAGAAAGAATTGGAGCTACTGAGCTCATTTTGAAGGTTATAAAGAAAACAAAAAAGGAAGTATGGAATCTATAAATTGAAGTTTAAGCTGTTTTAATGTCAAGATATTAGATATTTTAAATCAATTTAGGGTGTTATGATTTGTTTGTCAAAAAAAACTGTCAATTGTTTTTTCTGTCTGTCTGTCTTCGACCCTACAGCCAAACAGATTGAGTTCAAACTTCGAAATTAAGGTTTAAATCAGAATCATGTTAGGTGTCTTTTGTAGTTTTTTAACAAGAATAACAATAGCCCCCATACAAAATTTTTGGGCAAAATGGATAATTCGAATTTTCTCAAAAAAGAACCGATAGATTTTTTATAAAATTTTCTCTTAAATTTGTTTTCTTAATTTAATGATAAAAATGCAACTGTTTTTTAGATTTGGATTTAGTATTTTTTTCAAAATTCTATATCTCGAAAATAATATTAAAAAATTATATACAACAAATTTAAATAAAAATAAAACGCTCAAACGAATTTCGAAAAAAAAAAAAAATATTAATTCATCAAGGTATTTTTGATTGATTACATGACATTTAAATTTTTGAAGACAAACTAATTTTATGAGTAAATTATAAAATATAAAAACTGTTTGTAAACAGAATCACAGGACCAAGTTCGTGCGACCCAGTCATGCATTTTATTTTCTTTATTTTTACCAAAAGCAAAAGATAATATTTTTTATAAAATGTAATTAGTAAATACTCTTATTCGTTAACAAGATATTAAAGTCGAAGACCAGTTTTTGTAAAGTTTGAAAAGTAACTTTGTAGGTTTTTATTCCTTTTGTAAAAAAGCTGTCTTCTGTTTGATCGTAATACTTCACCAGGTGTCAAGAATTTATTTTTAAAGTAATATTATTTTATGTTCGAGATAACAAATATTTCTTTCCGTTGTTTTGATTTATAAAAACAATCATTAGTTGAACTTTGTATTTGTTTATAGCAATTGGATATAACGTCAAAATATGTAATTTAAAATTCATTATTCTAGGAACCTTAAAACGTCGAAAAACGTCTTAATTTTGACAAATCAGGATGTTCCTTATGGCAAGTTTAAATTTTAAGTATTTCAGTATTAAAAAGTGATCATTTTTAAATATTTCAATTCTGTTCACACATTTTCCCATGACCGTGCTATTTCTGTATTTAAAACTTAATTAAAACATATTCAACAAATCATTGAACCAAACCTGACAATTTTTTGTTTTCAATATATGCAAATCAGATTTTTAAAAATCCTATACTTTGATATTTAAGATATTTCAAAACACTACAAGAATACTTATGTATGTACTATATATATTTAATATACTCTAACTATATACAAAATTTATTATCCTACCTCAACTAATTATAAATAGTTATTTCGAAACCTTACATTCTTAATCATTCTAAGATAATTCAAATGGGATTCTAAAGTTTCAAAGTCCCAAAACATTATCAAGAAAATAAGCCCTAGTATAAAGGATATGTAAACCGGATGCTCTAAGATTATAATAATCTTACGATACGACTCTTAATAATTTACATTTATAAGCTTAAGTAAGTTCTTAAGTGTCGACCCTCATTAGACCAAAAAACAAGTCTTAGATTAGTTTTTGAAAATGCTATAGTTTTCGAGTTTATTTTCTCGAAAGTTTCATAATCATTTTTCAATTTTTCATTTTGTCAAAT
This sequence comes from Eupeodes luniger, assembly GCA_951509635.1. Classification (NCBI taxonomy): domain Eukaryota; kingdom Metazoa; phylum Arthropoda; class Insecta; order Diptera; family Syrphidae; genus Eupeodes; species Eupeodes luniger. Next base: position 43,284,990 of record OX608074.1, on the reverse strand, counting down.
TCACATCATCAAATATAAGAAGAAACACACAGATAAACGTCCTTGTTTCTACATATATAGGAGTGCGTCTGATGGTAAAAAGGCCAGGTGCCTTTAATTCGTTTAAAAAGGGTTTTTGGATGTGTATATTTCTTCACCATCAACCTACTATTCGTATACCTAATAGCCATCGTATAGTCATTCACACAGAGCCTTTATGATTCTCTATAAAACTAATGGCAGCCATAGGTACAAGTGTAAAAGGACAAATATAAATCATCCAATTGAGATCCTGAGAGGGAAATTTGCCAACTTTATACACAAAGAGAGACATATATAGATATATAGATAAAAATACTACCATATATAGGTCGTTTGCTGGTTTAGTTTGGTAAGGTTTGATTTAGATTGCCTTTCGTGTTGAAGGTTGTTGAAGTTATCAATCATCTCGTGTGAAAATAGTTGTAGCAATTTTTGTTTTCATTTCGAGTGAACAAAAATAAAAAGAAGTCCATATTTGCTCTCACGAAATTGAATTGAGGACAAATTTTATTGCTTCAAATTGGGCTGTGTTTTTAACTTGAGACATATGTAGGTCAAAAACGTATGTGTGGCATCTCTATACCTACCACTTTACCACACCTACATGTCTTCATCAAAAAAGTACCTATACACAGTCATTGATGTGTGGGCTAAATATGTTATAGGCTTTTCTGAGAAACGTGCCTGGAAACTTTCCATCTTTAAAAAAAAAGCTGGCAGAATGCGGAGCACTCGAAAACAAATAAGAGGAAAAGTCGTCAATTTAAAATCAATACGTGACTTCGAATAATCAATTGTTATACATCTTCATCGTCGTATTCTATCTATGGTATTTATATACAGTAGTGGCCGCCCCCAATCGAACATTTTAACAATTTATTTTTTATTTGATCCCATTCCACATATTTGGGTCGTCTTCGTCGTCGTCAGTCGAGTCGAGTCGAATCGATTCGTCTCATTTGCAAACAAATCCAAATTTACATCGAGGCATATGCAAATTTTAAATCATGCAATCTCTAAGTTTGACCTTTGAATTGGAGAAGGCCCTCTCCTTACTGTGCTTCCCCGAAATTCGGATCTATCTCGCTGCTGGCTGGATATAAACTTTATTGTGAAAGCTTCCAAAAGAATTATAGAATTCGAAAGAAGAATTTCGAATATAGTAACAACGGCAACGGGATTGGATTCTTTATTGTTGTTAATCTAAAAAAAAGGTTTCCCCGAACGCATTGAGGGCGTTAAAGTCCAAACGTACATTTTATTCAAAGTGACGTCAAAAACCAGTGACACAGGCAGGCAGTTGGATTTGGATTGGTATATCAAGTATACGTTTGTACATATGCTGTAGATTTTGAATTTTTGTTTTGTTTTCTTTTGGGTGTCGTCGGTCAGGGAGGGGGGCAGCTTTGGAAAACTTTTCTATATGTATATAAGTTTGATTTTCGTAGTTGTAATCAAAAATGCAAATGGACCCATGAATTTAGAATTAGAGTGGAATTCCGTTTTTCCATCAGGGCTCGGGCTCGGGCTTGATGTTCGTTTTCGGTTTCTGATGGAACCTGACCAAACTTAAAATGAAAAACCAATATACGAGTATATCTATATTCTGGCTTAGTTTATTTATGCTGAATCGTTTTTGGACACACATATTTTACCTACGTAGTACGTACATATATATAAAATATATATCAACCACAGTACAGTAAACGTCCTGTATTTTTTGTCGGATGTAATGTCTTTGGCCAGGGGACGTGCTTGGAGTATCGAAATAATTTACTTTAATTTTATATACGTAGATGCTCGTAGAAAACCTATGCCTGGAAAAGCTGTTTGTGAAAATTACACAACAAAGATATCAAAGTGCTTTGATGCCTATAGACCCTTAGCCAATACTCGTGCTGTGGTGTTGTTGGTAATAGTCCTGGATGCTGTTGCTGAGGCTAGCTTCAAGGCTCTGATGATGGGCTTCTTATATGTATGATGATGAAAATCTCAGAGCGAATAAAGTTAATTCTCTCTTTTGCCACCGCACACAACATAAACATTACAACAAAAAGCAGCATTAAAACCTTATGGACTGATGCCGATGTCGATGATGGTGGTGTCCTTAAAATTTGTAAAAGGCCGATGAATTGGATAAATTAGATATAGGTATACAATACATGCCCCCCCCCCCACCTATGTTATATACTCTATAAAAATCTATCTGCTGTGAATATACAACACAAAGGAATAGGTACATAATATATATTTGGTGATGTTTCAGTTCATTAGGTGAGTTTATTGTGTAAATTTAAAAGTTTTATCGGATGGTTTATCAGATATTTCTCTTGTCGTTGATTAAAGACAATTTTTTAGGTGTGGTTTGAAAATGAGGTGATGAAATTGAAATACGTAGGTACTTACCTATAAAGAACAAGATGAGAACGAGAATATCTAATGGAATCTGTTAGCAAAGTTTGAAGGACAAGCAAAAGCTGATACAATTTCAATTTAGACAAAGTCTATTTTCTTTGATAGAAGGCCTTGAGTATAAGATATAGTATAGGTATATATTGTAAATAAAGCTTAAGTGGATCATTTTGAATATTGTCTATGATGAAATTCAAGATAGATCTATATTTACCGGTGTATAATGCCTTCACACAGAGTATTCCCAAATTAAAAAGTCTAAGGACAAAAAGTGTGGGGAAGATAAAATAGATTAAACAAAATTCTTAACAGAGTTTTGGCTCAAAATGCAATCAAAACAAAGCTGAGCAATGCGTAATTTTTTAGAATAAATATACATTTGGGTTTTTCTTTTCAATCTAAAAAAGTTTTGAAAACAGAAAAGTAATTTTATTGTTTAAAATCTTTTGCATGTAATAATATCGATATTTCATAAATATTGTTTTATACAGAAAAGACAAATTTTCAGATTCGTTTTAGAAAAAAAGGGACATTTTCTTATGGACATACTTAATCACTTCTGCTACAGAATTCGGGGAATGAGCTAAAGTGACAGTTTCAATAATCACTAGTCGGCAAGGTTTTCTTTTTGACCATAAAATTGTACTTTTTCATTGATTTATTCTAATCAGACTTTACAGTTAATGTATGACGTCAGATTTTTGAGATATTACTCTTTAAAATTCAAAAAAATACGTATATAAAGTTTTTTGAGGCTATCTAAATTTATGGAGTAGCATTTTTCAATAAAATCCGTGATGGTTTTTTTCCAAGTCTATTATTCCTTTCTTCTATATTCAGTATTATATTAACTAAAAAATAAATAAATAAAAAAATTAGGTGGCGCAACAGTCCATAAAGAACCAGGGCCTAGTGACTTACAACTCTCAACCATTCCTGTGTGCGAGTAATGTTGTCAGAGATGGAAGGGACCTACAGTTTAAATGTCGAATCCGAACGGCTAATTTGAGAAAGCACTTTTTCATGACAAGAATTACTCTTGGAGGATTTGTCAATTCCTCCCAAGACCCCTTGCATGACAATCCAACGCACTAACCGTCACGCTACGGGTACGACATTATATTAACTATTTCATATAATATTCGAAAAAATCGTTATAAGATTTCGCTTCTTTTACAAAAATCTGAAAGAAATGCTTAACCATTTGTGATAAAACGGTTTTTAACAGAAAAGGCAAAAACGATTTGAAAGTAAGTATTGTTTTTTTAACGAATCAAGTCTTGGAATATGTAAAAAAATAATGTTTAAAACGGTTTTTTTATAAATTTGAGCAAATAGTTAAAATAAAAGTTTGGATTCGAAATAAGCATACAAAATTAAGTCCAAACCGTATTTTTCAAAACTATGAAAGTGTCAAATTCAAGGTTTTCTCAAAACTTCATAGAGATCCAAATTAAGACTCATATCATAACTAATGAGAATTTACAGAAACTAAGTAAGATATTAAGAAGAGAAAGATTTGTAGTTTGCAAAATCATCATACTATTTATTGTTAAGAGTTATTTTGAGTTTTAACTTAGAAACCCCGTTTTTGGTTGTTTTTAGAATTTTTAAAGGAGCATATTTTCAAAACCTGAAGTGATAAACAAAATGTAAGGCGAGTTTCGAATTTTGAACATCTTAATTATTTTAAAATGTATTTGTTTTCTATTTTCTGAAAGTTTGCTATTATCAAATCCGATAGAAGAAAGTTGAACAAACGGTGGTAACAAGCCCTTCACTATCGACATTTCGTTCAACTTATCTGCAATCACACCCTTTTCGCACTCCCTACAATTTCTTTAATTCTTTGGCTTTACGTAAAAAGGTCTTAAATCAAAAAATGCATTTTGATTTGGTTTAACGGATTTTTTTCTTTATTGAATCTTGTGCTCTAACAACTTTAGTCTTCTAAGTATAGTAGTAATTTAGTCTTCAGACAAAAAATCAGAAAAGTAAATATTTTTTTTGATATTAACGTCTTGTGACTTAAGTTCTTTGTATGCCTAGCGTCAAAAAATTTTTTATTTGTTCCAATTTTGAGAACAATTGGAAGTGATTTTTTAGTTGAATTAAAATAATAGAAAGTTCAAAAATGTAAGCTAAAAGTATTGTTAGTGTTATTTCTTCATTGTTCGAATACGTGAATTCGAAAAGTTAATTTTTTGTTTCAGTGATTAAAATGTTGATACTCGTTTTTATGGCATCATTTATCTTATTTAAAAAAGGTTTAAAACATTTCAACACGATTTACCGTTGGTAACTCTTTGAAGGTAAAACTGAAAAGCACGTATTAGCAGAGCCTCTGGGATGTAGTAGATGCTTTGGGCGTGTCAGAAACTGACAGCACCGAAAAGCAAGTTCAGAAATGATGAGGTAGCCTTAGGAATCAAAAATTTAGGTCATCCAGAGAATTTCATTATTAGGTTTAGTAATGAATGCGAAATATCAATATAGATCAATTTTATTGACAGGGAGTAAAATTCTTAATTCTTTAATCGACATGAATTCTGAAATCTCACAATTGCGTTCCAATATTCCCTTTGTCGGTAATCTTGTATATTTCTGTCAGTTTAATTGTAGTTAAATCTCAACATATTGACGGAAAGAATATCTGAAACAATTTTTTTGTAACTTTCAAGGTTTTGTACACAATTTCATTGATTTTCAGCAATTTTTCTGAAATTCGGCTTAGTTTCATAATAAATCAACTTATTTAAATTATTATTCCTTCAGAAACAAAATGTTAAAACAAATCAACAATCCATGACGCAATTAATATGTTATTTTTCAAATATCCTGAAAATTATTGTCTACATGTTTCTAAATACGTTAAACTTCTGGCCTCATTTATTCACTCAAGTAGTAAAGTTGAGATCACTTTGTTCTTGTACATTTATTTTAAAGTTAGAAGAAAAATGGTTTTTAATATCTTTTTCTGATAAAGTCTTCTATGCTTATATACCAAAAATTCACTAAGACCCTTTTAAAACGATAAAAATAAAAATTCTTTAATTTCTAATACACTTTCTATATTTACCAGAATTGTCCTTTTTTGTTTTTGTATATGTATACAACAGTGTATACACTGCATTAAATTTCTGTAAACTAATATACATTTTGTCCACTTTGTGTATTCACACTTTATTCAGTAAATATAGTCAGTGGACCATTTACATTAAACTCGAGGCACATGAACTTTGACAATAGAAACGTGTCATTTCATATCATTGGAATCTTAAATTTTGAAATTGAAAACCAATTGAACGAAAATATGCCTCTAAAGTGCTATGGCAAAGTTGTAAGCCGCGCCGTATACATAATCTTATGAAAGAAGTTTTGAAAGGGGCGGCATTTTATGTTTAAAGATGGTATCCGTGTTTATGTTTGTTTTCGGTTTCAAGTGAGAATTTTTATAATGGACAACATTTTATCAGGTCATTGTTTTTTTTTTTTAATACCAACTCAGGTTGTTAATTTGTTAATCAGGTATTAGAGACATGTAGGATTGTATATTTATTTTCTTTATATATGTGTAAATAATATAGTATTTTAAAAATAAACGAAAAACTAATTTATGCATCAAATTTAGTACATTGCCAAAAATCGTTCTGTTGTGTTTCAGATTTAAAATTACAAAAATAATTGAATTTGAAATAAAAACTTTTGTTAATTTGAGTACAAAATAATTTTTGTATACGGTTTTGTTGTACCAAAGGTTATTTAGTAAAATACAGATGTAAACACGAAAAATCCGATACAAAAATTAAATATAAGGACCAAGCTTTTGAGAGTTTAAAATTTAAGGTATAAGGATTTTTTAATCAGCAATTTTTTAACACATATTTGATAAAAGATGTAGTATTTAGAACACAAAATACGTAAAATAAAAGTAAGACATTGTTTGTTTTTTAGATTTTAATGCACATTTTGTGTAAGTCAAAATTAAATCGATGTGAGTTATGGCCAACCACTATACGAAAAAAGTTATGGCTTTGTTTTTAGGGAAATAGGCAAGGATTTAAGAGAAGATCACAAACCAAATATTGCCTGGCTAAGAACAGAGTTGATCTAAGATCTAATTAGGACTTTATTGTCATTAATTTAATTTGTGCACATTTATCAACAAAGACCTATTTATACAAAACATACAATTTTTGTTTGGCAAGGCCGAGACGGAAATAATTAAATCTACTTTTAGTAAAAATCCTATTTTAAACATTATTTTTCTGATAAACTAGCGTTTTTCTATTCTAGCCTATTCTATATTTAAAGCTATCAACGTGCTTGATATATCTAAGCAGATTGAATAAAAGCACGGTAATCGGTGTCGTTACCGGACACTGCCTAATATGCAAGCACGCCACTAGGCGTATTTTCCAATGAATTCTGCAAAAGCTGTATGGACGAGAAAGACGAAGAAACAGTTGTTCACCTCCTCTGCTTATGCCCTGCTCTAGCTCAAAACCTATCTAGGATAATTATTCTATAACAATTAAATCGATCTCAAACACACTAATATAATTAGTCTTTCAAGTTTTATACAGATTTCAAATTGGTTTCATTGAGCTCAGAAGAAGAACTCAAGATTTATGAGGTAACCCAATGCGCCAATAACTGGCTTAAGTGCAGTGTCCTAGACCAATTCGCACAGCCACTTGAACCTAACTTATTTATTTTTAAATTATTATTGTTGGAGAAAGAAAATAAATTCAATGGAGAAATGGCATTTTGGTTAACCGATTGCCCAAAATTAAGAAATTATATCGCTAGAAAGATAAGCTCCATTACAAAGCTGTAAATAATGGGGCTTTGAAGCAGAAGCTGTATGGCAACAAGCATTGCAAGTAGAGCAGAAATGAATTATTGTAATAGTGTGACATTAAAATGACAGTATTGGGTTACTGTTGGAAAACTTGTTAAGTTTATACTTGCGATCAAAATCTCTAAGTAATCAAGTTTTGACTATTATGTATAAAGAAAATATTTTTCAATAAAATATTTATTCTGTCTTTTACTATCGTTATAATCAAGTCGTTTTAATATAACTCTGTTAAAAGGTTATGGGCCCAGGACAATAGCAAGATTCAAGGAATATATACATAATATACTGGAGAAAAATGTCTGTAAGGTCAAGTGATGAAACTGAACAAAGCTGTTTATGGACTTAAGCAATCAAGTTTAGTTTGGAACACCAAATTGGATCGAGTCCTACAAAAACTTGAATTGAAGCGTTCGCAAGTTGATCCTTGCATATACTTCCATAGAAAGGATAAGGCCATGACGTTTCTAGCAATCTATGTTGATGATATCCTAATCTTCACTAACGAAACAGTATTTTATGAAAATCTGAAACTAAATTTGATGAAAGAGTTCAAAATGAAGTTTTTGGGAACCGCGAAGAATTGTTTAGGATTTCAGATTTCACGTGACAAAGATGGAATTTATCTAGATCAAGAAAAATATATATCTGAGATGCTGATGAAATTTAACATGGATGAGTCAAATCCTGTAGCAACTCCTATGGATATCAACATAAAACTGTCAAAAGAGATGTCACCTAAATCTTCAGAAGAAGAAAAAGAAATGGCTAAGATTCCTTATCAGCAAGCAATTGGAAGCTTATTATTCGCAGCACAGTGCACTCGACCGGATATTTGCTTTACAGTCAACAAATTAAGCAAATTCAACAACTGTCCTGGCAAAGAACATTGGACTGCTGTCAAGAGACTCTTTAGATATCTGAAAGGAACAAAATCGGCCAAACTGAAATTTTCAAGAAATGGAAATCCTGAATTTCAAATATATTCTGATTCAGATTGGGCAAGCGATTGTGACGAAAGAAGATCTGTCACAGGATACGTATGTATCTTACAGGGAGGTGCCGTGTCTTGGGCGACAAAACATCAGCCAACTGTTGCATTATCCACAACAGAAGCCGAATATATGGCACTTTCGGCCTCAACTCAAGAAGCAATGTGGATTCGTGGCCTCGAGTCTGAACTGAACCATAATTTTAACAACTCGGTCATGAATATATATTGCGACAACAAAAGTGCAGTTCATCTGGCGTCGACAAGCAAGTACTTATCAAGATCCAAACACATTGATGTTAGACATCACTTTATTCGTGAGAAGAAGAACATGAACATTATCTCTTTCATTGGAATTGGAACTGAATCAATGGTTGCAGATTATTTTACTAAGCCAGTTTCTACCGAAAAACATAATTTCTGTTCTAATAACATGGGTTTACGTTTGAGGTAAATTTTGTTCGAGTGGAGGTGTTGGAAAACTTGTTAAGTTTATACTTGCGATCAAAATCTCTAAGTAATCAAGTTTTGACTATTATGTATAAAGAAAATATTTTTCAATAAAATATTTATTCTGTCTTTTACTATCGTTATAATCAAGTCGTTTTAATATAACTCTGTTAAAAGTTACTTTCGATGAATTGAATAGACCTCAGAAAAAATGAACTTTCAATGAACATAAATTGTTAATCGATCAACATATCGATCGATACTTTCAACTTTTAGAAGGTGATTTTAGTGTTGAGTTGCAAAAAGATGTCGTAGTACTAAAGGTTAATTTTTTAAAAGCTATAAGAAAGTTATTAAAAAAAAACACATACAATTTAGAAAAATGCATAACATTTTTATTTGAATCGATAGTACGGTCCATATAATTTAATTTTTGAAGATTATTTCATGCAAATGTTGACCTTGACTGTGCCTCAAATGGTCCATCCGCTTAGTTTAATTTTGGCATACTCTTTCCAACATTTCAGTATATCATGAATAAATGCTTCAATGTTGTCTTCCAATGCGTCAATTTAAGCGGGCTTGTCTGTATAGACTTAAGCTTTAACATAGGCCATAAAAAATACTCTAAAGGCGTTAAGCCGCACGATCTAGGCGGCCAATTGACCGGTCCCGAACGTGAAATAAAATGTTCACCGAACTCGCCTCTGTTTAAACCAGTGTTGCCAAAAAGATAATAGTTAAAAAAATCACCCTTTACATACGATAGATACTTTATCAACAATAAAATCAAGAAGATTCATCAAGTACTTGTGTTGGATCAGGCACCAAAACTTGTTATTAAAAACAATTCATAAAATTCCAAATTATTATCATCATAGGCTGTACAAATGGGATCCGGTCCTGGCGTCATAAGGTGAAGTAGGCTTTGTTGGCTTTAAGTAATCGCTCGCGGTTTTCTTCAAATACGGAATACAAAAATCCATTTTGATATTATAGGGAATTGTGGTTCAGATAACAAACAAATTGTTTGTGTGTGCTATTTGTGGTCGTCAAATGTGTGGTTCAGATGTTTTGTATATTTTGTATGTAAAACCTAAATGCTAGGTATATGCTTTTCGTTACATTGAGATAGTCAGACATCTTGTGTAACTTTATATATAAGATCCATCTCAAAAATCAGATAAAAGTGTATTTTCAATCAACGAATTTAAAGGTTTCCACTTAAAACGTGATATAACAAAGGTCACTTAAATATCAAAACACACGCCCGCCGTCGTCTTATATTCCCAAAGCAAAATTTTTGTTCCTCCAGACTGTTTCGATTCCTTTTTTATTTCTAGCCCTAAATTCAAAAGGCGTTCCAAAAATTAATTTTCTCACCAACACCTCATTAAACACGTACTTGACATCAGAATTTTCCCCCATTTCACCTCCCCCCCCCCCCATCACACACTTCAACCACATATCACGAACTTTTTTGTCCTTTCCTTTTAATAGAAAAAATAAACGAAAAACGAAAAACAAAAAAACAAAAAAATGAAGGTAAAACCAATCAAGATTAAAGAGTCTTCAGGGAATAGTGTTACCAAAAACAAACAAAAACGGAAAAACGGAAACGAAAGGCGTTTCCTTGTCAAGTGCCGCGATTGTCTTTGCCATATCATATAAAGACTAAACAAAATGCAGTATTCTCTGCGGACTGGTACACTCCTACGTATACGTACTCCTACATTGTCTTTTAAAAGGAAAAACAAAAACAAATAAGGGAGGAGAAAGAAAAAATAATAATCACTATCACGTCAACGATGCAAAATCGATCCATTTACACGTGTGCAGCATATGTTAGGCTAAACAAATGCGGAGCGGATTTGGGAAGCATGTTCGCTGACAAGGGACCCATAAACGCAAATGACAACGCTTCCGCACACCACTCTATCGATCGAGTATACGAGTACCTGTTATACTTTTTAGTTCTACTATAGAAACCTACCTTTATAAAAGCTACCACTACTTATATATATAGCTTCTTTTACTTCCTGTCGTGTTGCCGTGTTTTATTTTATCGACAACATTCCAGTCTTATGAATCTTTGAACACTTTTTAGCCCCTTAGTTCTACGGTTGTGTTAATGTTTTTGCAGTATCCTCTTAAGTGTATTGCTTTGCTTCTCAACTCAAAGCTTTTGTAGTTCCTCTGCTTGCTTCGTACTATAGACCCTACCTTTACCGAAAATAATAAAAATAAAAACACACGTTCTTTAACAAAGGCAAAGTGATTCTCGTGAAATCGACTATTTCATTCAATCCCCATCCCCCATCCCCAATTCCATTTCTACAGTCTACAACCACCCCCACCCCCATCCACCACTCTGTATTAACATTTTTTGAAGCAACGTGCAAATGGGCATTTTAAGTTCCTATAAATAACATGGGTTTTCCGCAGGTCCGCACATCTAAAAGCGTACTTATTTACCCGGAACTTAATCGCAGCAGGTTGTGCGATGTGCGCTATTGCTACGCTTTCTGCAAAGCTTAAAGGAATGAATGGATCTCGATCTACCCTTCATCACTATGAGAAAAACGTTTGATATCTTTTGCGCGCCGTAAATTTTATTTATTAGAATTGATATTATTTTTATTGGTAACAATAAAAAATATACTAAGTAAAAGCATTGGAAGGGTTTGCTTTCCTATTTTAGATTTTTTTTCTTCGTTTTGTATAACTTTTTATCGAACAGCATTTTCACTTCGACTCAAAGAAAATTAAATTTCAGTAGATTTAGATTGAACTTTGTTATTATCGTTAACTTTTTACGTTCTTCATCTTTAATATGGAACATATTTGTGAGTATTTATTATTACTTAAGTGGTGATATCACTACGTAGATATTTTCAGAAAGTTAAACTACATATAATGAAATGCAATGATTATTGAAGGGATTATGTTAAACCTTGAAGATTTAAGGGTCAGGACTGTTTTATTTTTTGACATTATTTCTAAGATGAAAGTTAAATTAAAATTGAAAAGTAATGAAAAAACTTTTAAAATGTTTTGACAAAAAAAACTTAAATTGAAAAGGATTACGAGTAAACAGAATTTGTTTGCAATTTTCGTTTTTGACCATTCCAATTCGATTGACCTTTTTCTTTTAAAGAAAGTTAGACTTCCTTAGCGAAGACGTTATATAGTTAATTTTTATGATTAAATTTTCACTTGAATGAAGGAAAAAACAATCTGTAAGACAGCTGAAGAAATGAAAAAGTCATTAGACGATTCAAAAGTCCAAGTTACAATTTTAATGATCAGGTTTTTGGAATTTTGTAAGAACTATTGCTTTGAGCTTCAAAATTGCTTTTGCGAACCAATTGTGTTGTAAAAACGTAAGTCTATAGCAAATAGATTCAAGGCGGATTTTAGATGCGAATGTTTTCTTTTGGATTCAATGGGGCTTACCAACTTTTGAAATAGTGATAATTAGCAATTAGTAGCGATATTGAGGTAGTAAAGGTTTAAAATTGGTCATTAGAGAGAACGAATACTAAAATTTGCCAACTAAAAATGCTTCAAAAAAGTGTTTTATTTTGATTCCGATTTTGTGTTTTTGAATGGTATTTATACAAAATACAATTTACCAAATAGCTAGATGCAGACGACCATTGATAAAAGGCCCAGTAACAGGTGAAAGACTGTCTCTCAAATTTTTAACGAAAAAATAATCCTGAGAGAAGTGGCCTAGTTCTTAAGGAAAGGGTAGACCAATACGGCTATGACATGGTTTGAATTCAGTATCTTAATAACGATTTTTTATTTATCGAGTTTAAATAAAATGTTTGTTTTAAAGATAAAAAAATCAGTGCACGGGCTTAGTTGAAAAATTTGTTCGACTTAAAATAGTTTACGAAAAATGTGTCCAATTAATTTTGTTTTTTGACACATTTTAAAGTTGTGCAGAATTGATATAGAATTTAATATTATGGCAAATATTTTGAACTCGAACCTTTTCAAAATAAAAAATGATACCACCTTCAGGATAATTTAATGCAATTAAGAGTGACGTTTTCGACAATATGTGAAATTTTAAGAAAAAAATCAAATCTTATTCAAACCTCATGGTGACTAATCAAAAATTGAAACCTATCTCAGAAAACTTATAAATCAGTCTGACAGTGTTTTAACCTTTTTTATTGCTATAGTTGATTATTTAAATAAAAAAGTATTTAAGCATTAAAACATAGAGTAAAAAAGAGTTGGGAGATAAAACATAGTTGAACTACAAACAAAAAAAGAGGCTGCGATGCGACCCACACTGATAACTTCCCATCCCGTCTGTCGATTTGTCTTGCTTAAGAGTTTGTCAATATGCATCAATTTTTACCAAATTTGCGTACTATTTTTTGTAGATTTTATTTTTTTATGAAAAAACTGACTGTTGGATTTAAAAAAAAATTACTGAATATCGAAAACAATATTTTCTGTGAAATAAAATAAGATTGAAGCCAATATTTGTAATTTTTGAAAAGCAATTTGTATTGTTTTTTTTAAGTTTTCATTTTTTGTAAAAAAACTGTCAATTCCATTTTTCTCGAAATTGTATAGAATGTTAAAAACAATATTTTTCATAAGTTAAATTTAGTTAGAAGCCATTATCTCAAAGTTTTGAAAATATATTTGAGTCGAAAATCAATTTTTACCAACTTTTGTTAATTTTTTTAGGTTTTTATTTTTTGTAAAAAAACTGTCAATTCGATTTTTGTCAAAATTCTTTCTGAATGTTTAAAACAATATTTCTTATAAAACAAAATTAGTTTAAAGTCATAATCTCAATGATTTGAAAAGATATTTGAGTCGAAAATCAATTTTTAAAAACTTTTATTAATTTTTTTTAGGTTTTTATTTTTTGTACAAAAAACTTTCAATTAAATTTTTTTTTTAATTTTTCCGAATGTTGGAAATAAAATGTTTTATGAGTTAAAATTAGTTTGTATAATCTCAATAATCTCAAGTTTTTGAAAAGATATTTGAGTCGAAAATCAATTTTTACCAACTTTTGTTAAATTTTTTTTAGGTTTTTATTTTTTTGTAAAAAAACTGTCAATTCGATTGTTCTCAAAATTTTTCGAACGTTGAAAATAATATTTCTTATAAGATGAAATAAGTTTGAGGCCTTAATCTCAATATTTGAGTCGAAATACAATTTTTACCAACTTTTAGTAGGTAATGTTTTTTTAGGTTTTTATTTTTTATAAAAAAAACTGTCATTTAGATTTTTCTCAAGAAAAAATCAGATGTCAAAAACATTATTCTTCGTTGCACAAAATTGTTTTAGAGACGAAATCATATTTTAGTCGTAAAATTTTCGAGGTGACAAATTTTTTTTTCAATTTTTTTGATTTATAAAAAAGCGGTAATTGGATTTTTCCAAAAATATATTTGTTTGGTATCACGTTACAATATATAATATAAAATTTAATTCAAGTCTCTAGCGTTATTGGTTCGTGAGATATTTAGGGTTAACTAACATTTTCACCTTTTTTTTAAACTGCTATGGTAAAAGAAAACACCCACGCAATTTTCTTGAGAGCCCTTTCTGCATCTTTCTGCCTTATTATCTGTATAGCAAAATATCGATATCTCTTCTGGTTCTTGAGCTATGGACGACGAAAAAACGTCGCGAACGTACTTTCACACGCACGCACAGACATCTTTCTAAAAATCTTTTATTTCTACTCTAGGGACCTTGAAAAGTCGAGAAATGTCAAAATGTTCAATTCGACAAATCGGACCGATTACGATATTTTTCTATGGGAAGTTAATACATGCAAAATTTCAAATGCAACAATGAGAAATTATCAGTCTGGGTTGATTTCGATTAGAGACCGCATCCTCTTTTTAGAATTTGAAGTAAGGAAGCGATTAATGATATAATTCCTGTGTTTTTAAGAAACATAAAATCGTTTTTTGAAGTTTTGAAGTTCAAAAATATCAAATTACCCTCTTTTCAATGCAAACTCATGGTTTCAAAGTGCCTAATCTCATATTGAGCCCTGTTTTAAAATCATGTAGGTATTAAAGTGGAGAAAGTAGCAGTTAAAAGATCAAAATAATGGAAGGTCATAAGTATTAATCACTTCATCCACTTAAACTACTTAAGTGTTTTATATAACATGCACTAAATGACCTTAATCTAGAGTTAGTTTGAAAACGAAGTTTTGTTAAGTGTGTTTTGTATTAAGGTTACAATTGTATGTATTTAGGTTTCTGAAAATCTTATTAAAGTGGAAAATCTTAACTATGCCAAACTTCCAAGTTTCCGTTTGTCATTTTGTGGTTAAATTCGGTGTGATGGAAGGTAACAAAATCACATCACCTGTTATCAGTGTTTGCTTTCCGCCTACTCAAACACCCGTCATCTTTTTAATAGTCACTCGATGTGGTTGACGAATGATGGGATGCGCATGAAATGGCTATAGGACGATGTGAGGAATGATTTTTCCATGAGCTTGAAAAAATAAAATCTATCTTTTCTTTTTTGTTTTATTGTATGGACTTATGCTCTGGTGGATAGAACGGAAGTGTTGTTTCGTTTCTAGGAATACCTACCGTATGCATAGAATCACACACATTCTTTATACTACACATGTGTAGTAAATTCCTCGGTCTGAGTTAACGAATTGTTGTCAATAAATCAGTAAAGGATTTGAATTCCAAACAATTTATTTCCAATATTGCTTTAGGGTAAAAATCTACTCGACATATTCCAACCCCTATAGTTGTTTCCTATCTCTTGCACTCCCTTTTTGTCTTTCTTCACATATGCAGATGGAAAAAATAAGATTAAATCTATCAAACGTCAAAAAGAGGTTTAATATTTTGTTGTATTCTTTGTCAAACAAAAATACGAGTAGATATACATATCCACCTATAGTGGGTGTTTTGTTCAATACTGAAAGAGAAGATTCATATTTTGACATCATATGTGTCATATAAAGATAAGATCAATGATGTTTGCAATGGAAATAATAATTGGTATAAAAGATAAAGTGCAGTGAGGAGAACAATGATGACGAATATGGATACTGATATTTTTTTAATTACTAAACAAATATTTCAATTGTTTAAACGATAAAATATTCTTTTGTGTAATATTTAAGCTAACTGCAAATTGATTTGAATTAAATTACAAATTAATACACTGAATGTTACGAATTTGTTCTTGTCTTTTTCTCTTTGACACCATTAGGTTTTCAATGGTCTTTTGCAGTTTATTACAAATTCGTCAATTTATTTATTTTATCAATTTTTATCATTAAAAGACAAATTTAAGAAGCGATGATGCATAACATCGATACAATAATATGGGTACACGGGACGTATGTGTACTTTTTGATTTATTTGACATTTTAATAGAAATTTCAAATTCTGTGGATATTATATTGTATACGTTTATTTTACGCAAAAGCAAAAGTTAAATTAATTACACAATTGTGTCTAAAAATTTCAACGTACAGCTTAAGTTGGTCGGTTTAGCATAAAACTGAATGTTTATCTAGAAAAGTGTTAAGCGGTCCCTAGACTATCAATATTATTTAACAATATATTGCAAAATATTATTGACTGGTACCCCACACTAAACAATATTTCGCACAATAAATCATTTGACAGTTCTTTATTTGTGCTTCAACATCATGCTCGATGATATGGATTATTGTTGTGTGGCAATTGCTCTTGCTATTTCATCAAAAACAAAAAAACAAACGCAGATGGATTAAGGACTGGTACAAAAAACGAAACGTGTTTTGTCAAAATTTATTAAATGAGCTGGCTTTGAGCGAACCCAATGATTTTAGAAATTTAGATGTTATCACTATGAAAATTCAAAACAAATGACAAAATATTGTGCAAACACATCCACTGACTATACAATAAATTTGGTTGCACAATAAATATCAAAAGGATTTTGATTTTGCACAATATATTGCACAACCCTTCAATATGAGCCCTAGACTCTCAATAATTTTGTGCAATATCAAATATTGCGCAATAATATTGATGTCTAGGGACCGCTTTAGAAAGCTTCAAACAAAACTAAAAAATAGCCTGTTCATTTTATAAATAAAATAAAATTCTAGATTGCTTATAGTTGTAATATTTTTGTTTTTTGAATTTTGACATTTTATATTGAAGGGCGGATTCAGACTTTTAATAAGGGGGGTCACACACTTAACATATAGACGGGTTTTTATTCATCGCTTAAAAATGTTCTTTAATTTTTCCTAAAGAGACTGACAATAAAAAAAATTTAACAAAAGTTGGTAAAAGTTGATTTTCGACTCAAATAGCTATTCAAAAATTACAAATATTGGCTTTAAACTTATTTTATTTCACAGATAATATTGTTTTCGACATTCAGTAATTTTTTTATAAAAATCTAACAGTCCGTTTTTTCATAAAAAAATAAAATCTCCAAAAAATAGTACGCAAATTTGGTAAAAATTGATACATATAGACAAACTTTTAAACAAGACAAATCGACAGACGGGATGGGAAGTTATCAGTGTGGGTCGCATACCAGCCTCTTTTTACTATCGTTATCAGTCTCCTTACTCGTACATTAGATCAGATGCTCGAAAATATTTTGATCTTAAAGGAGTTAACAAAACTTAAAAATTGTAGAAAGAAAAATGTTTGGTTCTTGAATTTAAGTAAATAGGTGCATTTAAGTCCATAATTTCTCTAAAAATTAATTAAAAACAAATTAAAGCAAACAAAATAGTTGGGAAGAAACTTTTGTGTAACAATCACAAATTGGACGTTTCAGAATCTCTTTTCACTTCAGTTCTCAAGAGATTCAGAGCTTTTATACTAAAAGATATGAAACGTTCATTCAATTAGCCAATTTAGCATTTATATTCTTGGAATCGTGTTTAAATCTCGGTTCTAGAAATTCTAAAGCAAATTCACTTCAAAAAGTAGAAATTTTGAAATTTCGTCTTAAAAATATTGTTGGTAAGTACTATCTGAGATATCGATAAAAAAAATATATTTTTTTAAAAATAAAAAAAAATCATTTTTGATCATCCAAAATAATCATCATCAATTTGATCATTTGATCATCAATAAGAGCTTGCACAGAAAGAGAAAATGATTGAAATCGGTCCATTCGTTTTTAAGCTAAAAAAAATAACGGTTTTATGAAGGGTACCCTTCTTTCTTGTAGAAAGAAGTCAACTTAAGAACAAAAAGTTTAGAGAAAGTTTTAAAAAAATCTATCGGTTCATTTTTGAAAAAAATCGAATTTTAGATTCTTAACAAACAAATTTGTATGGGGACTGCTGTGAATGTAAAATCGCCTTACGCTAATCAGTTGAAAACCTTATGGTTTGGGTTGTAAGGGCCAAGACAAACAGACGCACGGAATCGGGTGAACTGGAGGCTAGTTTCAGGATTTTTTTGTATTTGTATTTGTATTTATTGTAGCAGAATATTCTTACATTTTTTCTTAAATTATATTGCACAATTTACAGAGTTACGGTATAAATCTACCTTACTACTGACAAATAATAAAATTTTTAATACAAGTAATGAAAAGCAAATAACAGTATTTTGAAGGAAAAGCTACATAAAAACCTTCATTAAATTGTTTTGAGGATTTAGAGAGGAGAAGGGTGGGCGGTGAGGTATTTAAATCAAACCCAACTTAAAGTTTTACATATATTCATTATATGATAAATAGTTAACAAATGAATTAATAAATAAATAAACAAATAAATAAATAAATATATAAACAAAATGAAATAAATAAATAACAAAATATATACATATAAGACAATTCAAAAACAAACAAAAGAAAAATGAATAGTAAATAAATTAATGAACAAACAATAATAAACAAAAAATAATAAATAAACAAAAAATCAAATAAATTAAATAAATTAAACAAATAATTGATAAATAAATAAATAATTTAATTAATTAGCTATCAAATAAATAAATAATTAAATATATAAATAAATAAATAAATAAATAAATAAATAAATAAATAAATAAATAAATAAATAATAAATAAGTAAATAAATAAATAAATAAATTAATAGATAAAGAATAAATAAATAGAAAAATAATAATAAATAAATAAATTAAAAAGTAAATTATAAAATTAATATCACAAAGTCAGTCTTAGAAAAAGGAAAATAAGAAAAAAAAGAACGAAAATATACTTTCAATAATAATTATATATAACTAAGAAGCTAGGTTTGAAATCAATATGTTATCTGAAAATAAACAAGATAAATTATAGCGTACATTGATTTTGTCAATTCTTTGCAATACTGGTTCTATGTTTGACATAGCATGAAGTTCAGCTGTTGAAAACGACCATGGAAGCTTCAGAATCATTTTTAAAACTTTATTTTGAGCTATTTGAAGTCTTCGAATATGGCTTTTTGCACATATCCCCCAACACGGTGAACCATAAAACATAATTGCTTGAAAAACTGCTTTAAATATCAGGAGCTTATTATCATTACTCAGTTTAGATTTGCGGTTTATAAATGGATAAAGAGTTTTGATAGTTATATTAAACTTCTTGATTACTTCTTGTACATGCAAGCCAAAAGTTAAAGTTTTATCTAAATGAACTCCAAGATACTTAGCACTTGAACGCCATTCTGTACTTATTCCACCAACTTGAAGATTATTGCTTGGCAAGAAACAGGCTTTTCTTTTTCTTGAGAAAAAGATAGCCTGAGTCTTTGAGGCATTTATTTTTATCTTCCAATCAAACAAATAATCTTGAACTACATTAAGTGCAGATTGCAGATTTGTTTCAATAATGAAACCAACTGAATCTGATGAAAAGATACAAGTATCGTCAGCGAATATAGCTTTATCACAGTTTGTTAAACATGGAAAGTCGTAGGTAAAGATAGTGTATAAGATTGGACCTAGCACCGAGCCTTGAGGTACACCTGCCATAATATTGTAAGATTCAGAAAACCAATTATTTATTGAAACCTTAAACTTCCTTTCAGACAGAAAGGATTGAATGGTCTTTATAAGGTACATTGGGAAATTGAGTCTTAAAAGTTTGTGTAATAATGCATTATGCCAAACAGTATCAAATGCTTTTTCAATGTCAAGCAGTACCATGCCCGTACTTTTACCCATTCTAAAATTATTTTTAATGTGTTTGGTAATTCGATGAACTTGATGTACTGTGCTGTGGTGAGCCCTAAAGCCAAATTGCTCAAGCGGTAAAATATTATTTCTAGTCACTTGAGACACAAGTTTACTTTTTAGAATCTGTTCAAAACATTTGCTTACAGTTCTGTGCGGGCAAACGCCGTGTATACACGTACTGCTTAAAGAATTAATCTAAGTCAACTGTGCCAACTTAAAAACTTTCATTTGACGTTAATACGTACTTACCTTTCTCTTCGGGGTAAGTGAGACATTTATACATTTATAAAAAAAAAAAAAAAAAACAAAACAACTAAACAACTGCGACAAAACCATGGACGGGGGTACAGATCCCCCTAGAAAAAACTGGTTTAAAGGGCTACCTCCTGAGGTAATCCTTGACCAGAATCAAAACTCAAACAAAAAAACCAAACGAAAGCGCCCAAGCGACGACTTTCCCGAACTCCCAGTCATAAATAATGACAATAACATTCCAAGATTTATAGTTGTGACAGGTCTGGAAAAAACAGGTGAAAATATTCGTCCTCTTTCATCCTATAACCCCATCCAAATCAATAGAGGTCTTGAATTTATCTCTAAAGATATCTTGGAGGTTAAAGCCATGAGATCTGGAGATCTTCTCCTTAAAGTGCTTAATGTTGAGACTGCTAATAAATTCCTGAAAGCCAAACTCGTGGATTCTATTCCAGTAAAAGTCACAAACCACCTTAGCCTGAACTCTATTCAAGGAAGAATATACTCCAAACATATTGTAGATATTAGCGAAGAAGAGTTATTGTCTGAATTGAAAAAATTCAAGGTAATTGATGTCAAGAAAATGATGAGAAAGCAAGACGATTCATTGGTGGCGACCGGCGCAGCTATCTTGACTTTTGACTTGATTCGGCGACCAAACGAAGTGAAAATTGGGTGGGTTAATTGCAAAGTAGACGAATATATACCAAACCCCATGAGATGCATATCTTGCCAAAAACTTGGACACACCAAGAATAGGTGCACAGGTGCTCCATTGTGTAAAAACTGCTGTCTTCCACCACCGCACGATAGTTGCACACGTGTTTTTTGTCTCAATTGCAACACAGAAGGCCACACTCCAACTGATCCCGCCTGTCCTACCTTTCTCCGATATAAATCCGTCAACAAAATCAAAATTGATCGCCGGTGTACCGTTCGGGATGCTTGGCAGATATTCAATGACAACCCTTCAATACATCAGCTCCCTGCTCCAAAGAATCGTAATTTTGGCAGCTCCACAATGGCAGACATAATAAAAACACGCATAGAAAAAACTAAACAACATGCACTAAACAACAAATTGAAAAATACCACTGCATCTCCTTCTACCAATGAACTATTATGTTCACAACAACAACCTCTAAATATTACAAAAGAACAAGAAAAAATTATCAATATTCCAAAACAAACTACTGAAAATAACTATAACTATTCATCTACCACACAAAATAAAAATACAAAACCAATTACAAAATATAATCTAACACAAAACAAAGAAACTGCATCATCATTAACTTCAATCGTACTAAGCAATGACAACGAAACGTCAAACGACAGAATTAATCTGTCTCTTTCACCAATTTCGGACTCCGAAAATGATGCTGAAATGGAAGCTGGTGGCTCTGAGATACCATCTCAGTCATCTGTAACCTCTCCTGCATCAAAACAAACTCTCTTAAATAAATCATATGACAGAACTCTCTTAGATCACGAAACCAAAAACACTCCAAATACATTAATTACACCCACAAACCATAATCCATCACAATGACCAGATTCACTATGAATTTACGCATCCTCCAATGGAACATGCAAGGCTATTGCAACAACAAACACACTCTTGAGCGACTTATCGCTAAATATAAGCCAGACATTATAGCACTGCAAGAAACTCACATTATTTCAAAAAATTTACATTTATTTAATATGAAAAACTACAAATCGTATCATTTCAATAAAGAATATCATTATAGTAAGGCAGGTATAGGTTTTCTAGTTAGAGAAAATATTCCAGTAACGTCCCACATTACGTCCTCATCAACTTTGCTTCATCATACCATTGAAATTCCAGATAGAACACCCATTAAAATTACGAACATTTATAAAGAACATGATATACAAATAAATTCAAATATTTTAGATTCAATTCCTAGTATTAATGATGGATGTCATCATTTTGTACTGGGAGATATAAATGCCCACAACTCTTTATGGGGCTCAGATGTCACAAACAGCGTTGGTACTTTGTTTGAAAACTTTGCCAACGACCATAACCTCATAATTATGAATGACGGTTCTCCCACTTTCTTCAGTACGCGAAATACTTTTTCCGCAATTGACGTTACAATGGCAACTCAAGATTTGGCACCCCTTTTTCGTTGGGAGGTCCTTCCTCAAGAAAGCAGGGATCATATTCCAATTGTAATTCGTTCTTATGAGCAAAAATTAACTAGCAAATTCACAGCACGTTTCAAAGAAGAACTAGCTAACTGGACCTTATTTGAAGAGAGCACTAAAACATTGACAATGACAAATCCTACGACCCAAAACACCAACCAAGAGGCGTCGAGAATCAAAAAAATAATTAGAACTGCTGCAGCTAAATCGATCCCACAAACAAAGAGACATTCATCAAAAACTAATCCAGTATGGTTTACACCAGATATAGCCAAATTAGTAAAGGATAAGGACAAGGCCTGGAAACAAGCTCGAAGGTTTCCAACAACTGAAAACTGTATTGCGTACAGAAGAAGTTGTTCAAAATTAAAACGAGAATCACTTCAGTCAAAACGATCTTCTTGGGAAAACTTCGTCAACACAATGAACCCATCATTAGATAGTCGAACACTGTGGAACAGGATAAGATCCCTTCATTACTCTAGATCACAGCCTGATTTTCCATACATGATCTCAGATAACAATAGATTGCTAAAAGATTCTGAAACAATTGCTAACAAATTTGGAACGAAATGGAAAAAATACAGTGATAACTCAACTTATCCTGCATCTATTATCGAAGAAAAAAATAATTTCGATGTAAACAATCTTGAAACAAACGAAAATCAGTGCGAAATTCTTAGTGAACAGATTTCTCGTCTAGAACTTGATATGACTCTTAGAACTGCGAAAGGTAAAACTCCAGGTGAAGACAAGATTACCTATAAAATGGTTGAAAAATGCTCCGATATACTAAAAGACAGACTATGCTTGTTATACAACAACATTTTAATCACTGGTGTTTTTCCACACGATTGGAAAAGGGCTCAGTTCAAGCCAATTCCTAAAAACTCCCAAAATCGCCACAGCTTCGATGAGTACCGACCTATCGCACTGCTTCCCATTCTCTCCAAAATTTTTGAAAAAATTATCGCGAGACGGATATGTTGGTTTGCAGAAAAAAAGGCACATTCAGGACAACACGCTTTTAGACAGAACAGAGGAGTACATACACTTGTTCACTTGCTAGAGCACAAACTCGCAGAAAATCTTTCTAAAACCAAACATAGTCTAGTTATGTCATCGGACCTACAAAAAGCTTTTGATCGCGTCACCATGATTCCATGATGATTAAAATGGAATATTCAGGTAAAAAACGTAATCCTTCAATTGAAAAAACGATGTAACCTCCTAAAAATGATTTGCTCCAAGAAAAAAGGACCTCATCTTGAAATAGCCTTAAAAATAGCAAAAACACTCGTTGAAGGTACTTTACAACATGGACTTACAACCTACATGTGGACAACAATCAAAAACTGCAAGGACATCGACAACGCGATCAACAATTGCTTTCGTTCAGCCTCTGGAGCACTAAAATCAACAAGGATCGAGGCTCTTAGACTGGAAACTGGGTATCACTCTTTTCATAACTTTGGCAAAAGAAGAGCTATTAACTTAGCAAGCAAGGCCCTTGCCGATACAAAGCATCCCTTGTATAATATTGCCAATGCAATTACTAATTCAGAAAAAAATAAACGGAAAAACTCGATATCTGCACTTGTAAAAGTATTAAGCTTAATAAAAGTCCAACCAAATTCCTTGTTGGAACCAGGTTCAATACAATATAGTCCGCCCCCTTGGAAACGAAATCTGCTTCAAATAGATACAAAATTATCAGCATTTAAAAAGAAAAATACGACGGATGATATGTTCCAAGCTCTTCACCAAGAGATGATCGAAAAGGTCAACCCTGATCATATCTTTTATACAGATGGTTCTCACAAAGATGATAACTCATCTTTTGCCGTAGTCAAATGGGAACAGCATTCTCAAACCTCTTCGGTCTGGCAAGGACTACTACCTAGTGAAGCAGGCAGCTACATTGCTGAACTAGCAGCAATTCAAAGAGCTATTTCAATTGCGAAAACTTATTTGGGACGAAGTATTATTATGACAGATAACCTTGGGATATTAAAAGGCCTAAAAAATGAGACAAACCGCTGCCCTACTCTGGAACAATTAAGATGCACAATGACGGAAAACATAGTACTAGCATGGGTACCAGGCCATTCTGGTATCAAAGGCAATGAAATGGCGGATGATGCAGCTAGAGATGCCACTAAATTCCCACTTGTTATTGATTTGCCAAATTTCTATCAATTGACTCGACAAATCTATTTCCAGGAACTAAAGATGGAACTTGAATTTAATTGGAACAACTGCAATACTTTTCTTCGTACGCATAATCCACATCATCATCGTATTCCATATAATAGGCAACTAACAAGGGAAAATTGCATAAAGATACTCCGAATCAGAGTTGGCAAAACTATTTTTACGACCAAACACCTTTACAATAATGAACTCCCAGAATTGTGTGAAACCTGTCATGAAGTTCTATCAATTCATCACGTTTTTGTAGAATGTCCTTTATCACGGCAGATCGATCCTTCACTTGAAAGCACACTCATACTCAAAAAATTATCTACCATCCTTTGCCCAGCCGATCATAATACAATACAAAGAATCAAAACTGCTTTAGATATTCACAATAAATTTAATGAAATCTAATGTAAATATTTTTGTTTTTAACTATAAATGTTTCACTTTAAAATCATTACTTTCAACAATAACTTTGCTAAAGTTACTCTGTAATTAAATTTAAATGTTCTATAAGACGGCATCACTTATGGTCTTGTTGCCCTGATGCCTTATTGAAAATAATTTGTAAATTTATTTTGTAAATTATTTGATTAAATAAATAAATAAATAAACATTTGCTTAGTGAGCTTAATAAACTTATTGGTCTATAATTGCTTGGTAAATTTGCACTTTTACCAGGCTTCAAAATGGGTATTATTTTGGCTGTTTTCCAAACATTAGGAAAGTAGCTCACCTTCAAACAACAGTTAAATAGGAGTTGTAAGAATTTAATTCCTGATTTTGGCAAATTCCTTAAATACAAATTTTTAATACCATCAAAACCCGCAGATTTTCTTGTTTTAAGTGCCATAAGTACATCTTTGACGTCTTGAAATGAAACATGCCCATAAATATCATTTGCAGTACTTGAGTTTATAATATTGATTGAGTCACTGACCACTGACTCAACTGTAGTATTACAAGGGATACCTGTAGTAGTCAAATGGTTTACATAAAAGGTTTCAGCCAAGGCATTCGCTTTTTCAACACTTGAAATCATTACATTATTCCCAACTTTGAAAGCTGGAATATATGTATTTTTCTTTTTGATTATTTTGACTAAATTCCAAAAAGGTTTACTCCCTTTGTCTAATCTCTGTAATTTTTGATTCCATGCTTGGTTCCTATAAGCTAAAATTGAATCCTTTATTAAGATATTAAGTACCTTAACTTCTGAATTATAATGAGGGTCTCTTGTTCTTATCCATTTTCTTCGGTTGCTGTTTCGAGTTTTTATTAGATGTAAAATGTTAGGTGGTAATAAGTTGGTCCTGTCATGGCATAGTATTTGTTTTTTAGGAACTGAAATGTCAATACTTTCTTCAACAGCAGTCGTGAAACAAGAAACTCCAAAGTCTATTTGTTGCTGATCGACAAAATCGATTGAAGGTGCATGTATACATGTCAACTTGGATCTAATTTCTTTTTTATATCTAGACCAATTAGCATTTTTAATGTCTAATATTTCATTTTTGTTTTCCAATGGTGAATCAAAAGATTTTATAAGAACAGGTAAATGATCTGAACTTAACTCGTTTATGACCATAGGTTGGTTAAAAAGATTAGGCATATTACTTAAATATAAATCCAAAGTTGATGGGTTTGATCTATTATTAGTAGGATAGTAAGTTGGGTGAGGAGGGTACAAAATTACAAATTGATGCCTGGAGTTAAGGCTAGCAAGAATATTACCCCATGTATTTGCTCTTAGACAACCCCAACTTCTATGCCTACAATTAAAATCACCCCCAATAAGATATTTATCATTTATACCTATCATCTTTCTCAAGTCGTTATTTAAATGAAAACGTTTTTCCGCACAAGCTGAACCTCCCGGAAAATAAACAGAAAATATTTTTAATGCACTTCCATTGGCAAAAGGTATTTTAATTCCCAAGTTTTGAATTATTTTAGTATTTACAATTGGAATTAATTCATGTCGTATTGTTTTTTTAACTAACACGGCAACACCGCCCCCCTTCTCTCATCTCTATCAAGACGATAACAAGCATAATCTTGATTATTTAATTTGTCATTAAAACTTAACCAAGTTTCAGACACTAAACCTACATCTACATTATGCTTTTTAAGAAAAGCAAAAAATTCAATGGATTTGCATCGAATGCTTCTAGCATTCCAACATATTATATTCATGGATGTCCTATTCATTACTTATTACTACTATTATAAAGATACTTAATTGCTAATTGTGCAATAGTATTAAATTGGTCTTGTTTAGTCTTGCATTTACCCAACAAAAATATCATCTCCGCAGTAAGCTGGTTGATTTCATCCATAGAGAAGAGACCACTGGTGCTATCATCAGTAAGAGTATTGTTGTTCGACCAAGCACCACTGCCAGTGGGAGCAGAAACAGGCATAGAAACCAAGGGTGCTCTCCGGTGAGTTGAGAGAGGTGGGAAATCAGAGGTGTTTGGTTCATATGATGACTGATGCGTGTGGTGCATTGTTTTAAGAACTTGAGTTTGACGTTTGTTCTTATTAGAAAGCTTTTCCCTCATATCAAAGAAGGTTTTACGGCTCAAGCATGAGAGGTCATTGGACTTGTGTGTTGCACTGCAGTTTGCACACTTGATATTGGTTGATTTGCACTTACTTGTTTCGTGATTTTCAGAACAGATCGCGCAGTGGGTCTTGATGTGACAATTTTTTTTTGAAAAAAATCGAATTTTAGATTCTTAACAAACAAATTTGTATGGGGACTGCTGTGAATGTAAAAACGCCTTACGCTAATCAGTTGAAAACCTTATGGTTTGGGTTGTAAGGGCCAAGACAAACAGACGCACGGAATCGGGTGAACTGGAGGCTAGTTTCAGGAATTTAAAGCCAACTTAATATAAAATTTACGATCTATAATTCAAGGTTTCTTTTTAAGAACCTGAACATTTGCTCTTTTTATTAGCAACAAATTTTATGAAAATAATTTAAAGCACTTAAGTTTTTCCGAATTCTAAATTGATTGAAAACAAAAATTTTAGTTGTTTTTGACAGCAAACCACTTTTTGGTGAATGTCGTTAAATTACTAATAAATCTTTACTTATACAACTTAACTGACCTTTATGACTCATATGACCCCCCCCCCTTCGATCGTCCATTGGTCAAAAGTTGATGAATTTGTGCTGTGTTTTTGGAAAAAGCCTGAATTTCCGATTCATATTAAGTTCTTGGTCCAGTCCTCAGTTAAAAGTAGTACTTTTAGCAGCAAAGTTTAAGGAATTAAAATACAAATTTTGTTTTCATATAAAAAAAAAATAAATAATTCAAGCCCAAAATATAAGGGGGGAAATGTCCACTAACGCAATACGATTAGTTTTGAATTAAAGGGAATTCCTTTGAAAAATTAATTATCTTCCAGGGGGGGGGCACTGACCCCTTCACCCCCCCCCCTCCTGGATCTGCCATTGTTTTAATAGTAGATAATTAAAACGTATATTATGGTTCCATCATCTTCTATGTCTTGCGTTGAGCAAGGAAATGTATAAAAAAAAACGGCACGAAAATATTAGACACTGAATATGATTTTTCAAATTTGAATGATCGTCAGAATCCTATACATAGTCTCTGCTGGTTGCTTATTATCAAAACTATTTGAGTAATGAATACTTCACGTGAGGTTGGTGAACCACATTTGCATGAAAAAACATTAAAAATATGATGAAGTCAATTTTCTTTGATAGAGGTTCCCAAAGCAAGATCTCCTTTAAAACACTTTTTTGGACGGATTAAATCTTAGATCCCGACAAAATAATTTTTGGGGGTCTATGTGAAAAGCAGGCCTATGAACTTGAGCCCAAATCATCGATAAATCACTTTTTCCGTTTTTTTTTAAAGACTTCTGAGAATGAAAAATTCTTCGACAAAACTGTTAATTTATGTTTTTTTAAAATAAAATAAAATCTAACCTACAAAAATGATTTCACCCTAATGCTTTTTTAAGAAACTTAACAAATATATTTTTCTTATGTTGGGAAGTCCAAGGACCTAGAATGAGCAAAACTATAAATGCGTGTCCGAGTCAGTTTGTCAATGTGGCAATATTTGTTTTTTAATTATAGGCTAAAAATCCATGTAATAATTTTACTAAAACCTATTTTCAATAACATATTTTAAAACGAGGCTTAAATCTTGTTTTTTACCAATGTTAAGTTACTATAAAATTCCTTCTTAAACTAAAAGATCAAATGCTAGCAGATCAGTTGCCATTATGATAATATTTTCAAAAAAGTTGCCCTCTACGAACTTTCAAGTCAACTTTAATGAATTAATTTTTTTTAATTTTTCTTTTGTCTTAAAATTAGTAAAAAGGTAACCTCAGCCAAAAGATATGCGCAACTCCTGGCAATATTATTATTTTATTACTTTCATCCTTTATCCCTATACAAACATACATATTATAAGAGGGTTGAAATTAATAAAATAAAACATTGCAAATCAGGATGCAAATTTTCATGTACATACTCCATATCTACTCCTTCTGGTGCAAAAAAGACAGCGCAAATTTTAAAGTTTTGACATCAAAAGTTCCTAATTGTGAAACCAACCCGGTGACTAATTAAATTTACGATAACCTTCTTCATTATCCATAGTAATGAATGGTAAGACACACACATAGGTAAGAATACATATACTTATGTATGTACGTCTTCTATACCTTTGCACAAATTATTCTCTAATCCTCCTGCAAGCGCCAAACAAATCCTACCTCATTTTAATACTTTGCATCCACATCCAGAAATTATGCAAACTCTGGCAATAAGGGGAAAAATAAAAATCGTTTATCCTAACCTCGAAGTTTTGGAGAATTTAGTTCGTTATAAATTTGCATTTGGTAAAATATTTTGTTGATACAAAAGACAAAAACAAACAAAAAACACATAATAATAAACAGAAACTCTTGAATTACTACATTTGCCCTGCCATCGTGAATAAGGTATCCCTTTTGCTACTTTGTTCTTATTACAGGATAGATACAATAAGCTATACGTATACATATCTACTCATGCCCGGGCGCCACTTATTTCAATAAAACCTCTTGGTGTTCGCCAGATGACTATGAGGTTCTTCTTTTTTCGCTCTGTTTTCTTTTAGCTATATACACATTAAAAGTTTACAGAAGTCCGCACCCTTAATTCGGTAATCTATTCTATCTGATGACCCTGAAATAAGAGACAGAATAAACTTTATCTGCTTTCATCTCGCCATTTGTCTTCTATTATTTAAAATAATTTCTTCTCTTATCGCACCTAGTTTCTATTATTATTATTTTTCAAGATGTAAGGAGGACAAGGTGTGCGAGAAAGTGTTTTATATCACCCAACCCACCTACGGAAAGATCAATGATGGATAAAATCTGGATCTCCTAATAGCTAAACTCAGTCTTCTAGAGTAAAAAGGGTGTCCCGAAACTAGTACAGGACACAATTAAACATTTAAAAAAAGCATTTGACTGGCAAGGAGAACAAGGTGTTTTTATTGCTGAACAACGTTTCAAAAATTATGAAAGCCTGGGCAGCCTGGGCAGGAAATTCTTCAGGACCTTTAACTGGTCATTGTGCTTCCTCGATAGTGACGTGGATTCCAGCGCATACTCGGTCATCCTCGGTTCCAACGCTCGTCCACAATGACACTCTCTATGTAAGCTCGATTGATAAAGCCAATTTGCTTGCAGCACAGTTTGCTGTAAATTGGAAGCTACCGAAAAGTGTCATGAGTCTTCCTGTTATTGAGAGCGTAAACAATTCTATGGGACGAATCTTCTTTCGCACTCGTGCAGTTGTAAAAGTACCGAAAGATCTTTATATACACAAATCCGCTGGCCCGGATGGTATCTTCCCTATTGTTCTGAAGAGGTGTTCTTCAACGCTGGCAAAACCAATGCGTAAACTTTTCCATCTTTCCTATCCTACTCTACAGGTCTCTTTCCGAGCGGATGGAAAATAGCATTTGTCCAGCCTGTCCCTAAAAACGGTGATTCTCCTCTCCCTCCAACTATCGTCCAATAGCACTAACGTCCCTTCTTTCCAAGGTCATCTATACACGCTGATAAATTATCAGCTTAAGAAATATCTTGAAAAACAAAGCTTCTTAATGACCGACAGTATATCTTTCGTAGCAATAGGTCCACTGGTGATCCAATGGTTTATCTCATCGAACAGTAGAACAAATCCTTACATCGTGTTAGAGAAAGTAAGATTATTGCTCTTGATATTTCAAAAGTATTTGATAGAGTTTAGCATCAAGCTCTCGTATCGAAAATGCGTGCTTTTGGTATTGATGAATCTCTTCTTCGTTCCATAAGAAATTACCTTTCTAACCGTTCAATACAAGTCGTATTGGATGGTTTCAAGTCTGAAATTCATAAAATAAATGCTGGTGTCCCCCAGGGCTCCGTTTTGACTCCGACTCTCTTCTATATATTCATAAATGATCTTTTGTCTGCCACTTCTAATCCATTAAACTGACGACAGTACCCTCAGCTTTTCATATTCGTTTCTAGATTCTATCCTTGTCCTTCTGATGTGGAACTTCAATGGCAACGTATGATAAGCTCATTAAATTCTGATCTCGACAACATTGTTCAATGGGGAATTAAGAGCCATGTAGATCTAAAGCTTCAAAAACTCAATGCTGTCTCCTGTCATCAAAGCGCAACCCAACCCTGATGCCGCTATCCGGCATCTTGCATCCAGGAAACTAATCAATTTTCAGTATACTCGGTATGTGTCTTACAGATCACCTCTTATGTAATGATCACATATTCGATATCGCCAAAAATGCTGCGAGGTTCTTAGGATTTTTCTGACGGTGCAAGAAATTTGTCACCCCTTCTGATGTGGCTGTAATTTACAAAGCCTTCATTCGTCAAAAACTTGAATACAACTCACATATTTGGGCAGGTACCCCTAAAACAAGTTTAAGTCTTTTAGATAGGATCCAAAAAAGAGCTTTGAAAATGGTAGGTGATAGAACCATACCGAAACATTTACATCGCTAGAACATCGCCACAATGTTTCATGTCGTTAACGTTGTTTTATCGATATTTTTACAAACAATGTTCTGTCGAATTAACCAGTTTCATTCCACCCCTTAAACGATTCAGCCGTAATACTCGCACTTCCAGGAATGCTCATCAGTTTACTCTTGAGCTCAATTTCGGGCGAACTGTCAAGTATAGAGATTCTTTCTTAAATCGCACATTGAGAATGTGGAATGCTTTGGCCAACTCTGTTTTTCCCTCCCATTTTGATGTTCCGAACTTTAAGCCCAATGCGCACCGGTATCTCCTCTTAAATCCTTTAAATTCTTCCCTATTTTCCTAACGCTCTCACAGTGTTTAAATATAACATATAAAGGGTACTAATAACCCCTTGAGTGCCTGCAAATATAAAAATCTGCAACAGCTGTATCATTTATCATCATAATGTACTCGTACATAAGTACTGATTAAAACTCGGGTTTGATTTTTATTTAACTCAAAACATACTTCACTTATAATGACGAGGAATTCTAAAAATACCTCTTCTATCAGAAATTTAATATAACTTCATTTCTCACTTTATAAACATCCCGATTCCACAAAGGAATACAAATAGCTTAATAAGTAATTTATTATTATTTCTATCAGGAGGAGGGTTCAAAGGATATCTATTGGATTATTTATGTTCATAATCCCATCCCAAACAATAATAATAATAATTATTATTTATTTCCTTCAAGTAGGTAGGTGTATAGTATAGCTATACTGTATCTAAACCTAAGGTACTCAATGTCAAGCCAATTGATTTCTTTTAAAAACAACTTGAAGAAAGATGAAAATCATTGATTTTATGTTTTGATACTTTTTTTTGAGAAAAAAGACAACAATAACCTCGATTAATGGTTTCAAATAATGTCAGTATTCACAGTAATTTCATCTAATACGCTTTCAAATAAACTCATAAAATTTGCAGTGAACTAAAAATGTACAATTGTATACGCGAGTATATGAGAAGTGAATTGGAGATTATACAGGGTGATTCTGGATTTGTAAGTTAAGTTATTATAACTTTCTTCTTTGTATATGAGTAATTGAAAATATTAATAACGATATTTCAACGTCAAATATATTCAAATATTGGTTCGTCCCCAAAATTCAAAATTCTAGAATAATGAGTTAGATCTTATAATTGATTCCTTATAAAAACTTAACAAATCTTTACTAAAAAATGTGCATAAGGACTTCACCTTGTGTCTTCTGATATATGGGCAGGAAGAAACAGTTCACTTCTTATGCCATTGTTTAGCACTATTTCACACTAGAAACAGACTTTTAGTAGACTATTAGATTTTATAGCCTCTAAAGAGCTAAAACAAGACCATCCATAGGTTTTTATATTTTATTTTAAGGGAAGTTAAATCCTTCGGGGTATCACATTGGATCTACATGGGTCTAAGAGTGTCGATGACGTTATCAATTGCCAGCCCATTTACCTAACCTAACCTTATGACAATCTTCTTACCGCTTCTTAGATTAAAAATTTGTCATTTGACAATTGTAGAAAATCTGTGTTTTCAATGAATGACAGTTGATAGCGGCCATATTGTTTGAGTTAAGTCTGTTAAATTGGCTGTCCTTTAGTTAAAATCACAATGGACGGATACACAGACACAAAATGTGCAAACGGTTGTTTAACCGCTTATTTTATCAAAAAGCGTAATCTGGTTTAGAGCAACGTCTCACAAGCTTTGCTTAAATAGTTCTACTCCGAGGAATATTCGAAGTAAGTGTAAGAACACTGATTTATCAAGATCTTTTGAAAATATCGCTGCAGTCGATAAAATTGTGTAAATTGATTCGGGGCATTTGAATATTAGTAACTCCCAAAAACTTTCCCATGCGCAGACAGCAAGTTAGCTGATTTTGCTTCGTGGGATACAATTGATGACTTTGGGACTTTTCCTCCCAGAAAGACATTATCAAGTGTAAATCTTTAGGTGCCGTTTTCAGCAGTCCATTAGTATTTAGTCGTAAGATATATCACCGTCAGGGCGTTGTTTAAATAAACTTTTTTTTAACTTAATTGGATGATATATGGATAAAATCAATTTCAGTTTCAATAATTCAAGCGCGCTTTCTTATAATAAGTTCCGCAGAAGCTATTAGAAGACATTTTCTGTTCATCTCAAATGAAGTTGGTGTGAGCCGGAGTCATTCAATTTGAATTCTTAAGACTTTCTTGGGGGATTTTCTGAGGTCACAGATCTATTCGAATAAGCCCTAAAAATCCACTTTCTTTTTTTAATAATGTTGATGTTTGCTTCATTTGAATTTGTAGATAAGATGAGATTTCCATTAGTAAATTATAGTTCTTATAATAGAAAAGAAGGACATGTTTGTAAAAAAAACTTAGAATTTTATGATACAAAATACAATAAAGTATTACAATAAAAATAATATAGCAATGTACTAAAAAGTACAATTTTCTAAATGAGCAAAAAGAAAAGAAAATCAAAAACAAAATTAACTTCTGCATTTTTCAACACAATTTTACTTATGTAGTCATTTATTAATTTTTGAAAATGAAAAAATTGGTTCATTTTCAGAAATCCTGCCAGAAAGGTTTTCATTTTATTTTTATTTTTGAAAATATGTATGAAGAATTTTTTGTCAGCTGTTCAAAGAACAATATGGTTGCATTTTTCTAGGAAGCTTTTTTAATAACTTTATGAAGAATTTTTTAGGATTCCTAGAAAAAAATATTGGAGGAGAAGCAAATTTCTAGTTATAGTGAAAATAACTAAGGTAGAAATTGTAATTGAACCTATTTTAGCCTCTTGGGAGTTCTACGAAGTAACCGTCACGCCATGAGAACTAAAATGTGACAAAACAAAACTATTTGAAAAAATGACCTTTTATGTGTAAGGAAATACTAAGAAAATTAAATTATTCGGTCCCAAAGGGTTTTCCAATCATAAATCCTCTTCTCTATTATGGAGAATTTAATTCATTCATTACATACCTACTTCTTTACGGATTGTTGACTGTTGAGCCATTGTGTTAAACTTTCAATGATATAATGCAGATTGAAAACGCTTACAGGTTGTTGACAAAAACTAGTATCACCCTGTAAACTAAAAAAAAACCAGATACTACATATCTGGTAAAAAATATCTGAAAAACATACTTTTCTCTAAAAGTGTATTGTGATTTTAGTCTATACAAACAAAATATGAGCAAGCTATTCATACAAAAATACATCATACTCCTATTCTGCGTCGTGCTGCTCCTCGTCCTTTTCATAGGTTAGGGTGCATTTTTTAGTATATCTGTCAAAAGTCTTCGTCTTCATCGTAATGCTTTTTTTATAATATTAGATCTTTACCTATAACTATACCTATAGGTAAAGTAGATACCTCTTCGCCTCTATAGGTAGCTATAGCACGTACATAACTCTCTTGAACTTCAGGTGCATTTTTATTCTTTATATTCTTTTTTATTGGCAAAGGGACACGAAGAAAAATAAAATAAAATAAATATAAGACCTCAAGAGTTGTTGTATATGGTAAGTACAAGAGTATACGAACCTATCTCTCTATCTGGTATATCATCCAGCTTGAAAGTAATTTTATCTTCTCATTGTCGACGAAGAATAAGAAAACTCATCCTTCTCGCAAAACATACAGCTCAAGCTCACACATTTTCTCATATAGAAAGATATACGAAAAATTACATACAAAATTTCTTTTCATTACCATCGCTTGACATTTCATTCACTGAACCATCCATCCATTCCCCCCTTAGTACTCAGATCCCTAGCTCAAGGCTCCAATGCTCTTCCAGCTATATCGTCAATGAGTTCATGCAACCACCACCACAACATCGCATACAACAATCCCTCCCGAATATACGTACATATACAATACCTACTTCATATACGTTTACATGTTTTTCTTCTATAAGGTCCTGTACGAGGATATATACTATATGGAATTTTCTCTCGTTTCCAGATGATTTCTTTTGTGAAAATTACTTGCTCAACCCTGGTTTTGGTATTGCTGGCAATCAAAATCGGAAACGCTTGCAGAGTTTCGGAGTTCCCGTGCCGTGGCAGCAGTGTGTGTGTGCCATTGGATAAGTATTGTGACGGAAAGGACGATTGCGGGGATGCTAGTGACGAGCCAAAATATTGTACTGGTAAGAATGTGATTTTTTTTTTTTTTTTTTTTTTTTTTAATTTATTTATTTATTTTTGTAAAGAATAAAAAAGTTTTCATCGTATGTCGATGGAACATGTATGTTTTTATGAAGAATTTAAAGAATTCAATAAGGGTTTTCTTGTGGGTAATGCTGTAGGTAAGGTACCAAAAGAAAAAGAAAGAAAAAAAGGCATAGGTGCGTCTATGATGGTTACGCACAGTTACGATTTGATGAGGATGACGATGAGGACGACGACTGCCGACGCACGAAGACGACGACGTAGGCAACGTGCCACAGGTAGACATGACACAAAGAATTACCAAATTAAATGGTTGATTGAACCAATTTAAAATTTCATGAGAAAAGTCACACAAGGACAAGAAAAACCACCTATGAATACCTACATTCATTTTGGGACAATCGATGTCAACCTATGTTACAGTGGAAAACAACTTTAAAAAAATTAAGAAAATTCTATGTAGTTCCGTATCTATAGTAGTACTCCATCTGAATAGTGAGATTAATGGGTTTCTTAGAAATTTGTTTTAGTTATTCATAGCATTGTTACTTCTTAAGTTTAAGCTAACATTTTCATCTGACAATGCAGTTAAGTTATTAAAATGATTATTTTCTTACAATAATGTGTTTCGATTGATTTTTCAGATTAATTTACCTTTCAAAAGAATTTCCTCAAATTTGAATTTTAAAATCTGTCTAACTACTTGCCGAAGTGTTCCACAGGGCTCTATAATGTCTCCGATTCTGTTAATAATAGGTATTGAATTATGGTCTGTGAGAATTTTGCCGTTTTTTTTACTGAAGACAGTAAGTATTCCTTTCTTCTGTTTTTCGTAATAGTTTTAAGATTTTCAACTTTGCAATTGAACTTTGACGGAAATATGGAAGAAACACATATTTTTTAATGGAATGCTTTAATAACTCAATTCTGTCTTCCGTCACTAAAAAGCAATTCACCTCAAAATCCTATTATCCTTAAGAAGCATTTTGCATCAAGGATTGTAAACAAGTTTTAGTTTTTGATTTGTGCATCGTAGAATCTTTTAAGGGATGTTTATCACTTCGTAATCAAGAAAGAAATACAGAAAAGAAATTTGTCTCCCTGTCTTTTATCTGACGAATCTTTTTAGAATCTTTTGTTCGTCCACACCCTTTTTTGAGTTTTATGTTAATTGTTCAAGCTCGGTACGTACAATAAAGATTTTACATGATCAGTTTGTTAAAGATATTTTTTCATTTAGTTTTCTTTCAATTCACATTTAATATGAGCTGAAAATTTTATATCTAGCCCAATGTAGATTGAAGAAATTAACTTTGTGCAGAGGCGATATCGTAACCAATGAGGTTCTACCGAGGTGCGATTATTGCTAGTTGAAAACTTTAACCAATACCTCGCCATGGGGACGTGAAATATCGTCCACTACGGCAATTTTTGCGAGCCCGAAAGGGCTAATAATTATTTCCAATCAATACAATCCTATAATCATTAGTATTTAAATAAAAAAAGTAGTACATTTTGTAAGCTAGCAAAGTCTTAGTCAATATCAATAGATTATTAGGAAATTCAAAAGATCTATTTGAAAATTTAGGCAAAGCGCATAGCTTGAATTTGATAATAGTTGGTTTAATTTTTAACATTTAACATTATGGAATCGCTGATATCTTTGATTTGCCAATCTAAAGGGTTGGAAAAATCGAAAAGTAATCTCAAAAATAAAGATTCTGATTCATTGCTTTAAATAAGGTAGCCATAAGTCTGAAAAGGTTTGTTTTTGCATTTTTGTATTAAATCAAGGTTATGAGTGTGATCATCCAATTTTCCTAAAGTTCATACTTCTTAAATAGAATGAAAAATACTGTAAGGTTAAAGTTATTGAATTGTTGATTGTTTTTTAAATCAGAAATTACTTAATTAGGTAAGTTTTGCCATTTTGAAAAGTTGGGAGCACGCAACCAATATTATTTTATATAAAGACTTCAAAGCCGCAATATTCATTCTCCATTATAAAACTTTATATAGGTACGGGTACATCTAGTACTCATGACGTGATGTTAAGTGCGGTGGACTCTTTTGCCAGAAGTTAAGGTTTAAATTTCTACCTGTGCGATCTAAATTTTTTTTCTTCACGGGGAAATCCTCCAAGAGTAATTCTTACCATGAAAATTTAAACGTTTGGATTTGGCAATAAAAATTGTAGGTCCCCTCGATTCGTGACATTACTTGCACAAAGGAATTATTGAGAGTTGGAAGTCACTAGTCACCGCTGCGTCACCTTAGTTTTATTTATTTAATTTTATAGGTATGTACATTAAACTTGAAAATATTTTGTTGGGTATAATTTAATATAAAATTGAACTTTTCAAGAACACCAAGGCAATCAGATGTAGTTCTAAATATTAATTAGAATGGGGGTTTTTGATTCATTACAAAAGTTTGTCTATGTGTTTCATTTTTTACCAAATTTGCGTACTATTTTTCGTAGATTTTATTTTTTTATGAAAAAACGGACTGTTGGATTTTTATAAAAAAAAATTACTGAATATAGAAAACAATATTTTATGTGAAATAAAATAAGTTTGAAGCCAATATTTTTAATTTTTGAAAAGCTATTTGAGTAGAAAGTAAATTTTTACCAAGTTTTAGTATTGTTTTTTTTTTGTAGGTTTTTATTTTTTATAAAACAAACTGTCAATTCGATTTTTCTCAATATTTTACCGAATGTTGAAAACAATATTTCTAATAAGTTAAAATTAGTTCGAAGCCATTATCTCAAATATTTGAAAAGATATTTGATTCGAAAATCAATTTTTACCAACTTTTACAATTTTTTTTAGGTTTTTAGTTTTGTTTAAAAAAAACTGTCAATTCGATTTTTCTCAAAATGTTTTCTAATGTTGAAAATAATATTTCTTATAAGTTTAAAGTAGTTAGAAGCTATTATCTTAAATTTTTGAAAAGATATTTGAGTCGAAAATCAGTTTTTAACAACTTTTGTTAATTGTTTTTTTCGGTTTTAATTTTTTGTAAGAAAAACTGTCAATTCGATTTTTTTTCAAAATATTATTGAATGTTGACAACAATATTTTTTGAAAGATAAAAGTAGTTTAAAGCCAATATCTAAAAGTTTTGAAAAGATATTTGAGTCGAAAATCAATTTTAACCTACTTTTAGTAATGTTCTTTTAAGGTTTTTATTTTTTGTAAAAAAAACTGTCTAGTCGATTTTTCTCAGGATTTTACTGAATGTTGAAAACAAATTTTTTTATAAAATAAAATTAATTTAAAGCCAATATTTCAAAGTTTTGAAGAGATATTTGAGTCGTAAATCAATTTTTAAAAAGTTTTAGTAATATTCTTTTTAGGTTTTTATTTCTTATAAAAAAAAACCATCAAGTTGACTTTTCTCACAATTTTACTAGATGTCAAAGACGTTATTTCTCATTACATAAAATTATGTTGGAAATAAAATCATTTTCTGTTCACAAAAAATTCGAGGTGACCAATATTTTTGTTCAGTTTTTTTGATTTATAAAAAAAGTTAATTGGTTTTTTTTTTCAAAAATATACTTGTTTGGTATCACGTTACAATACATAATTTTAAATTTAATTCAAGACTATCGTTATTGGTTCGTGAGATATTTTGAGTTACAACATGTTCACCTTTTTGTCCATTGCTATGGTAAAAACACCACCCACTCAACTTTTTTGAGAGTCCTTTTTGCATTTTTTTTGTCAAAAATTGATAACAAAATTTATTTGACGTCATAATCTTTACTGGTTCTTGAGCTATGGACGACGAAAAAAGCTCTAGGGACATTGAAACGTCGAGAAATGTCAAAATTTTCAATTCGACAAATCGGACCGATTTCAATAACTTCCTATGGAAAGTTAAAAATAACAGTTAGCTAAATTTTGATTCTGGGTATGAGTTTGAAATATATAAACTTTTTACATTTACCAAACACAAGTCTGTAAAAAAGGCATTTTCTAGCTTAAATAACAATAATTTCAAATGAACTTTGTTCAAAGTTTATTTTAGAATTTTGAATTTAAACTCAAATTAAAAGTTTTGGCAATGAAATAGTTTCAAAATGTAGATCCACCGCCAACCTAAATTTCTTATTTTTCATTCTCCGACAGCAAAGAATAAATCCCTTTTTTTGAATTCCTTGTTCTACTGTACAAAAAAGACACGCATTTTTCCATTCTGTAATACCAAACACAAGTCTATAATCAAAAACGATTTGAAAAGAGGGTTCACTTCACCCGCACTCACTATGTCAGCATCTTCCATCATTACATGGTTATTCACTGTTTAAAAAAAAAAAGAAAATACTTAAATAATGGTTTGTTGGAGGTAAGATAATAGAAGCAGCTAGAATATTTAAAGAGCTATACAGGACACAATTTAAGGACATGGGTTGTCTATAATGAAATACAATCGATAAGAGAGTTTGTCACTCTCTTTTCTTCCACAATTCTCCTTAATGAGCTTGTAATAATTTATGTTCGATATTCAAATTTTATATAAAAGCTATATTGGTAAGGATTCTATGGTCTTGTATATGTCTGTGTATAAGTGCTATAAGGTTTTTTTCATTGTTCCTTGCAACTTAATATGGTTTTTTTTTTTTTGTGTGTGTTTAAAATATAAATTCAAATTAAGCAAATTTAAAGCTTGTACCGCTATAGAGCTTATTGTTGTCTTCTTTTTTGCCATATTATCATCATCGTCTTCTTTTCCATCATATACCATACACACACATAGACATACAAGCTCCTTGCAAATTATGGTTTAATCACGAAATATAAAGGTATTTAGTAGGTAATTGTGGGCTTGTGCACGCTTTTAAGAATAACGTTGCTAACATTTTATCTAATGTTTCAACATTTTTAAACTTTTTTGTTTTTTTTTTGTTTCTTTTGGTTTCTTCTTTAAACGTGACATAAAAAAATGCAAATTGAAGTAATTTCACAGAAACGGTACTGGTACATTATAGGATTATGATAATAGGTAAAAAGCTGTTCACGCTTAGCGCCGCACACCGGTGTTCAATATATTATAGCTTAAATGTAAATGCCTTGAAGGAATTAACGTCATAGAGGTAGCTGTATGTAATAAGGCACATAAAAGAGATGTATACATTAAGTGGTTATTACTGAAAAATTGGCTTTAGGAAATTTGTGATTGTCTAGTTTGTAGTTACGAAAAAGCACCGTTTAAGGCAATCAAAAATTTAATTAATATGTGTTAAGGTAAGGCTTGTATAATTTGATTTTGGACAGGTAAAGATAACTAAATATAGGTAGATGGTTAAGAAATAGCTTAGAGCAAACACATTTGTAGTTACTTGTAATGATGGCTTGATCTTAAATGTTTTATAAAGTCATGTCATGATTTGTTGTAATTTAAGGTCAGAAACATCTGAGAAAAAACAGTGTAAAGTTAATGTTAGAAGAAGTAATTCAGGTTGTTCAGAAAGCACGTGTTTAATACAAACTGCTGAGCAGCTTTTATTGAAATTTTTGTAAGGAATAATATTATTCATACCAAAAAACCCTGCTCTGAGAAACTAAGTTTTAAGGAGATGCTTCATTTCGTCCATACGATGCTGTAAAAAAGAGAACTTATGTTTTACTGACTGGCTGGAAACCAATACATCCAGATTTCATCACATTAAATAGGCAGAAATATTTTTTTCAAAATTGATATAAAAAATAGTATTTATTGTTATTTATCTTTTAAATGTTTAAATGGGTATATCTGAATTTTCGATTAAAGTTTATCAATGGTTAAATGAATGCATTCTTAGAAATACAATTAAAATAAAAAATCAACATTAAGTTTTACAAATGGCTGTCAGGACATCATACTGAAAAGATTTAAGTGCAAAAATAGGTTTGATTTTAATTTCAAAGTAGGTATTAATTAATTTAAAAAAAAAAAATAGAAATCTCCATCAACTATATTTAGTTTAACCATTTATTGCACAATATTGCTTAAATACAGAAAGTTTTAATAGCAAAAAAAAATTCACTTCTGGAAAGTGTTACTGAAAATGTGACTAAAATAAAGGTGTTCTTCGAAATGTTATTAAAATAGCCGTTACTTAAAAACTGTTTTGGTGCAGTACAGACAAGTTACCAAATTTTGTTTGTTCATGTTAAAATTTGTTTACATATTTAGCTGGGACTTTTCATAGTGCGTAGAAAATTGTATACCTACATCTCATTTTGATGAACATTTTGTGTAGACTTAGTAAGTCTTACCTTTTGAGCGATAACAATATATTCTTGAAAAAATTAGAATTTAGAGTTAATTTTACACAAATCACTATTTACTTTAATTTTAAAAAAAGTGTTCTTCAAGTTTCCAGAACTACATTCAAAATTTATTTTCACCACAATTCGATATTATTCGAGGAATATTCTTTTTTTATATATTTTACTCCCTATAAATTTGTTTTAAAAACAATCCAAAAAAGTCAATACCATTAAATTATATTCCAAGTGAAGAACAAGAGTTTAATTTCAAATTAACTCAGATCAAGAAATATATTGAAGATAGAATGTTTCTTAATAACAAGCAGTACTACTTTCTTCGGGTTAGGTAGATTGGTAAGATTTTTGCATTTGATGTATCAAAATCATTTGATAAAGTTTGGCATCAGGCTCTTTTATCCTAAAATGCGTTCTTTCGGTTTAAATGAATCCCTCCTTCGTTATGGATTAGAAATTATTGGATATTGGATGAGTTTAAGTCTAAAAACCACACAATAACTGCTTGTGTGTCCAGGGCTCTGTTATATCCTCAACACTCTTTCTCATTTTTAACTTCCCATAGGAAGTTATTGTAACAAAAAAAAGGTGAACATTTTGGTTAAACCTATTAATATCTCACGAACCAATAACGCAAGGGACTTATATATATATACTAGCTGACCCGACACACGTTGTTTTGTCATATGAATAATTTCTATAGAATGTTTTGTTAGAAATGAATAACTTATTGTAAGTGTGTAAGGATGTGGTATTGTAAGTGGGAGAGATATAGAGCACTGTAAACAGTGACAAAATATTAAAATAACAAATCACCAACAAATTTTTTTGGCACATCTGTGGTGAGTTCAAATTACGATGAAAAATTAGCGGAGATCCAACCTTCAATTGTAAATTATATGGTGGCATGTCTGGTAAATCTAATGGGTTCAAAAACTCAGTTGGATACAGCTTCGGTAGCATCACAAACTGTATCAATAGACTTGTATGACACCAAGTCTCCTCGTAACAAATGTTGTATCTTGAGATTTAATTCGTTGACATCCACATTTTTTGCTTTTTCTGCCAGCCACTCATGATTTGTATATTGTCTGTGTACATCGGGAAATAACTGGTCAATGAGAGCATCTTGTGGATCAATAATCGTGCAGAAATGGACCGGTAATTTTATGCATCCAGTTTCATCTGTAGTAACTTTCCGTCTCCTATATCTAAAAGTTATTTTGAGAATGTTTCAGCGGATGGATCTTGAAGCATTTGAACACACATATTAACTTTCAATTGTACTTTTTCAACATTACGCCACATTGGCGATGGTTTTAAGCACGCGTTGATCTCATCAGGGTTACGTGGAACGCGGAATAACGGGAAGTGTTTGTCTGAAATCACCTGAAAGGAGTAACAGAGTGCCGCCAAATAATCTGTCGTTGTTTTTTATATCTTTCAATGTCCTGTTCAACTCATCAAGAGAATGATTGTGTGCCATAGTGCATTCATCCCAGGCAATAATCTTACACTCTTTCAGCACTGTGGCCATGGATGATTGTTTTTTTTTTTATATATTGCAAACCGCTCTGTGTTATTTTGAATATTTAGTGGTAGTTTAAATACTGAATGAGCTGTTCTGCCACCATCCAATAAAGTTGCCGCAATGCCAGAAGATGCAACAGCCAATACGATACCATTATTTGATCGTATTTTAGCAAGAATTAGCGAAATAAGGAATGTTTTGCCAGTACCACCTGGTTCATCCAAAAAAGAATCCACCTTGTCCTGCCGAAT
The DNA here is from genome assembly GCA_951509635.1 of Eupeodes luniger. Taxonomy (NCBI): domain Eukaryota; kingdom Metazoa; phylum Arthropoda; class Insecta; order Diptera; family Syrphidae; genus Eupeodes; species Eupeodes luniger. The sequence continues at coordinate 43,241,123 of OX608074.1, read as the reverse complement.
CTGCGAGCATGATGTGGTCATAAATGGTTCTTTGTTCTTCGTTGCACCGTGCACGATGTTGATGCAATTAAACCATAGCACTTAGGAATATAAAAAATAGATAAAAACCTATTCTCAGACCTACCTAATGTATATGCAAAATTTCATTGAAATTGGTTAAGTCGTTTCGGAGGAGTATGGCAACTAACACTGTGACAGGAGAATTTTATATATTAGATAAACAAATATATTTTTGGAAAAAAATCCAATTAACTGTCTTTTTTATAAATCAGAAAAATTGAAAAAAAATATTTGTCACCTCGAAAATTTTACAAACAAAAAATGATTTTATCTCCAAAACAATTTTGTACAATGAAGAATAACGTTTTTGACATCTGGTAAAATTTTGAGAAAAATCGAATTGACAGTTTTTTTATAAAAAAATAAAAACCTAAAAAAAATATTACTCAAAGTTTGTTAAAAATTTACTTTCGACACAAATATCTTTTCAAAATTTAAAAATATTGGCTTCATAGAAAATACTGTTTTCGACATTCAGTAAATTTTTTATAAAAATCCAACAGTCAGTTTTTTCATAAAAATTAAAATCTACAAAAAATAGTACGCAAAATTGGTAAAAATTGATGTTCGGTTTTTGATATGGGAGCGGGTGGAAATGCTGTATTTTGAAATACTGTATGGTCATAATACTGTATGGTTAATATTCTGCATTTCAAAATACTGTGTCTCAAAATGCTGTATTGTCAAAATACTGTATCTTATAATATTGCATAATACTAGAAGTTGTGACAGATCAATTAATTTGGTGCAATTGTTTATGCAATTGTTGATTATGATAGGAACAATTCATGTAAAAATGTGAGAGAGATACAAATAACTATGAAGAAGAAAGTGAGAAAGAGAAAATAAGAAGAAGGTACCATTTATGTCATTTTTTTTTCAAAATTCTGTATTTCAATCTGCTGTTAATAAGACTAAATATTTTTTAGTCTTAAAAAAGTACGCACTTTTTTACATTGTCAAAACAATTTTTATTTTTTAGCCTTATTTACAGCTTTTCGAAATAGAGAATTTTGATATACAGAATTTTGAAATACAGAATTTTGGGATGCAGTATTTTGATCATACAGTAGGTATTTTGAAATACATTATTTTGAGATACAGTATTTAAAATACGGTATTATGATTCATATAGTATTTCGACCCCAACCCTTTTCGTGAATAATAGAAGACATTGACTTCAAATTAATTTCATTCATACAATTTGTAAGTATTTGTTTATATAAGAAATAAAAACTTTTAAGAAATGCTACTAAAATTGGTAAAAATTGGGTTTCGACTATAAATCGAGTGAACTAAAATAGATTTTGAAATCAAACTATTTCATTATATGCAAAATATTGTTTTTTTTTTTTTTTTAAATCTTTTAGAATAATTCAACTGACAACTTTTTTTTAACAAAACACGAAATCCTACAAACCTTTTAAGCAAGACAAATCGACAGACGGGATGGGAAGTTATCAGTGTGGGACGCATCCCAGCCTCTTTTTATTAATAATATCCTGACTGCAACTTCTAATCTAATTAATTGTTTCGCTGAGGATAGTACTCATAGCTTTCCATATTCCTTTTCAGACGCACGTTCCTCTTCTTCGGACCTGAAACTGCAACGACAAATAATGATGAGCTCATCATTTCCGAACTAAATAGCACCTTTCAATTGGGTAAAAAAGTCGTGTTGAATTTATTACTTCAAAGCCCAAAGCTGTCTGGCATCGTTAAAGCTAACCCTTCTTTATCCATTTGTGGCACTTGCATCAATGAAACTCAACATTTTAATATTTTCGGTATGTTGCAAATACCTATCACCTATTAGCTCTTTTAGAAAGATCACATACGCAATGTCGACGATTTTTGGGGTTTCTGAGACACTGCCAGAAATTTGTCTCTACTTCCGATCTTTATATATCTTATAATACGTCTAAAGCTTGAGCATATGTAATATGTATATCCCATTTCTGAGCTGGTGCTCCACCATCCCTTTGATTGTGTACACTAATTACAAAATAAAGCTGGTTTTACCCGTGGCGTGATGATTAGGGCTTAGGACTGTGATGCCAGAGGTCTTGGGTACAATTCCTGACTGTTTAAACTTACATTTTTTCCCGGGTACTAGATCTTGAGAGGAATTGACAAATCCTGAGTAATTCTTGTCATAAAAAGTTATTTCGCAAATTAAAGCCGTTTGGATTTTTCATAATAATAGTTTTAAGTCACTAGGCCCTGGTTCTCATAGAGTGAATCATCCAATCATAAAGGATACCATGTTAACTCTAAAGTTTAATTTAAAGTACCAAATAGCGTTGATTAATGTTAAGAACATTTTAAATTGGTTTTGCTGATCTATATTTCGGTGGAAAATATAAAAAAAATGGTAACCACCTTTCATTTCAAAATTTGTAATACAAATGTTTTATATTGTTACAATGTGAGATTTGTACAATGTTAAAAAAACACTCCAACTTATTTAATCAAAGGCAGGAAAATCTAAACTCAAAAATAGAATATTATGTTAAAAAAAAGTATTGTTTTACGAATCTAAAGTGTGATATTACCGTTAGTGAAAATCATAATATCAATATAAATGTAGAAATTCATATATTATAAAATAGTAACATTTTGACATCCATTACCTAATATTTTTCCTTTTGTTGTTTTTTTTTCTTTCTCATTTCAGTTTGTAATCGAACATACTACGGAGACGTGGGGAGGACATATTCCATAAAAGTGCCGACACCACAATGGAATAAGCTGCCTTTTCTGTGCCACTTGACATTCACAGCATCCGGACATGATCAAGGAGACATTGTTCAGGTAATAAGCTGTACATTGTTTTAAAGGATGCTTCGCAACGTGCTGCTGAACCACAATGGAAAGCACTCTCCCGTTTGCAATACAAGCATCAAGCAAGCAGTTCCAAATCCCTTGTCCTTTTTTATTCCCTTTGCCAGTTTCTCTTAGGAAATTTTGAATTCCTGCACCAGATAGCGCAGAATATTTTCTTTTGTTTTCCACCTAGCGCAAAACTCCTCCACCTTCCACCCTCAACCCTCAACCTCAGACCATAATCTTATATACACAGACAATAGGAACCCGCAGCGACTTATAAATCATTCAATTGAAGTACGTTCCAAGTTCCAACCGTGTCCGAAGCTCCATAAGCATAACTATAAGAGTCGCGCCAAGGATCTTCCTTTTAACAAAATAAAGTAGAATAAGGTAGCGGTACAGGGTTGAGCAGGGTAGGGCAGGGCAGGGCCAGAGATGAAAATATAGAAATAATATACCTATCGACCGCTACAGCTACCGCTATACCGCTATTATTGTTTGCGTGATGCTGATTGTATCATCGCATCTTTACCAGCAAATTGTACATACATACTTATATATATAACTTTGTCTGCCACAAGGAATATTTCTACTAGGTACTTGTGTCTTGCAACATTTTGTGAGTTGTCGCGTTGTGTGGGTCGGTCTATCGGGTGTGGGCGATGCGATGCGATGACGTTGTATTCCTCGTTCTCGTTGTTCTTCGGTTGTCTTGTTTTGAATGCAAAATTTTTGTTAGCGAATAAGTGATTTTACCGTTGTTGCTGGAACATTGCAAATCACATTATCTTAACAACTTCTTGTTCCTTCTTTGCCTGACGCAATCATTTTCCAATGAGGACACATAATACAGTATAGAAAAGGAGATTGTACTTTAAAAACTTAAATTTGTATTTAAATACATTTTAAAATAAAAGTCCTTCACCAACTAGATCAAACTAATGGAGTTTCTGTAGATAGAATATCTTTAATTAACTGATTATTAAACTTTCCAGTCCATTTGTATAATTGTTCACCTTAAATTTAAAAAGGCTGTTATTGCTAAAAGAATTTTTTTGCTTATTTTGCTGAAATTTGTTTAACTTGTCTAAAACAGTCATGGTCAATAAAAGGTGTAGTTTTTAGGATTGTGATTTTCAATCTGGCAATACTTTTTTTTGGAGTTGGTCTTTTTGACAGCTGTCACTTGATTTATGATCAGCTTGATTTGACATTTTATAATGAAAGACTTACTCCTAGCAATGTTTTGCAACAAAACAAATAATTTATTGAAGGAAACTTTTGGTATAAGCTTAATTTTTCGTGTCGTCGTGGGTCGTGGAAACAAGAATTTAAAATTGCTGAACTTTTCTTTGTGGAGTTATATGAAGTCTTTTGTCTACGCAAATAAGCCGGAGACGGAGATTGATGTTTTGGAAGAGAATATTCACCGTTTTATTGCTGACAAACGGCCCCAACTATTGCAAGAAGTGGTTAGAAATTAGTCCTCTCGGCTGAAATTTATTCAAGTCAGCCGTGGTGACCACTTGCCTGAAATCATTCTTAAAACATAATGTCAAAACATTATGGTTATAATGTAGTACTTTTGGCGTAACGGTTAGCCAGAGGACTTGGGTTCAATCAATGCCTGTGAAACCCAAAAGCTTCTTTCACCGGTACTACCTTCTTCGAGAAAATTCTCCAAGAGTAATTCTTGTCATGAAAAGTGCTTTTTCAAATTAGAAGTCCGGATTTGGCATAAAAACTGTTGGTCCCATCCATCCCCGATATGACTGTTGGGCCACGTACATAATTTATTTATTATCCTTATAATTAAGCAAAACTCATGTTGGCCATAACATTAAGTATACTATACGTTTTATTTCTTCTTTAAAACCACATGTCTCAAAAAATTCATTTTATTGAGATCCCCTTTTACATGAAAACTTTGAAAAAAGAATAATGCAATTTTTAATATGCGAAGGTTTCCATTTGTAATATTTAAAACAGATTTCAAAACTTTTGCTTTTTATTGATTTAATGTATCCATGCATCTGCTGTGTGCTACAAAAATACTTACTAACTTAAGGTAGAGCTACAGTCATGGGCGGACCTTGGCCTCAACCAACATGCGTTTCCAGCCAGCTTGGTCCCTAGCTAACTGTCTCCAGTTTCGCACGCCAAGTTGGTTGAGGTCTTCACCCATCTGCGTGCTCTACTTGAGTCGCGGTCTTCCTCTACTGTGCCACCGCCGTCCCTCGGGATTGGATTCGAGACCTTCCAGGCTGGAGCGTTGATGTCTATTTGCTCTACATCACCCAGCCATCTAAGTCGTTGGACTTTAATTCTGTTAACTAGGTCTGTGTCGGTTTACAGCCCTACAGTTCGTCGTTATATCTTCTCCTCCATTCTCCATCTATGCAGACGGGAGCAAAAATCATCCGAAGAATTTTTCTCTCGAAGCATCTTAAGACGCTCTAATCTTTCTTTGACAGGGTCCAGGTCCAGGCCTCAGCGCCACAAATGAGAACCGGGATGATGGTGATTTTAGATGTTCGAGAGAGGACTTTACTACTCAATTGCCTTCTTCTTCAGGCTCTCTTATCGAAAATGCGTGCTCTTGGTATTGATGAATCTCTTCTTCGTTGGATTAGAAATTACCTTTCTAACCGTTCAATACAAGTTGTATTGGATGGTTTCAAGTCTGAAATTCATAAAATAAATGCTGGTGCCCCCCAGGGCTCCGTTTTGTCTCCGACTCTCTTCCTTATATTCATAAATGATCTTTTGTCTGCCACTTCTAATCCATTAAACCTCAGCTTTTCATATTCGTTTCTAGATTCACATCCTTGTCCTTTAGATGTGGAACTTAAACGGCAGCGTATGAAAAGCTCATTAAATTCTGATCTTGACAGCATTATCCAATGGGGAGTCAAAAACCGTGTAGAATTTAATGCTTCGAAAACTCAGTGCTGTCTTCTGTTGTTAAAGCGTAACACACCCCCGATGCCGCTATCTGTTAGTGGCACTTGCATACAGGAAACTAACCAACTGTCAGTACTCGGTATGTGTTGTGTATCACAGATCACCTCTTATGGGATGATCACATATTCGATATTGCCGTAAATGCTGCGAGGTTATAAAGGATTTATCCGACGGTGCCAGGCATTTTTCACCCCTTCTGATCTGGCTGTAATTAACAAAGCCTTCATCCGTCCAAAGCTTGAATATAATTCCGTAATACTCGCACTTCCAGGATTTTGGGCGTACTGTCAAGTATAGAGATTCTTTCTTAAATCGCACATCGAGAGTGTGGGATGCTTTGGCCAACCAGTGCACCGGTATCTTGTCTTAAATCCTTTCCTATTTTCCTAACGTCGGACTGTGTTTAAATTGATCTTCCAATTATGTTAATATCATCGGCGTACCCTAGTGATTGGGTGGATCTTTGGAAGATTGTGCCTCTAGTGTTGACGGTTGAGTTTTGCACAATGCACAATGACAGTGCATCGATCGCCTTGTCTTAAACCTACAAAAATGGTCCCAAATTTTTGAAGGATTTGCATTTTTTGTAGAAATACTTTTATATGTTACAGTTTATGGTAAGTAAAAACATGCTAAAGTTCAGGTTCTCAACGAACTTTTGTACAACCATAAGTTAGGACGGTTTTGAACATACTTTACATACATAAATGTTTAAGGTCTAAATTTTATAAAAATCTATCAGTGGCATAAAACTTTTAAATTACTATTAAATTCGTAAATAGGCAAATTTCTTAATTAATTGAAATCCAAACAAAATTTTCATTTTTTTTCAAAGGATCTCTTCAAGTCTGGCAAGGGGTAAGCTTGTTAAGCAAGAAAATTTATTTTCATCTTTTTTTTATTATTTATAAGACCTGAGCTCGTCCATACGACCCCAGTCATGATTTTATTTTCGATTTAGCAATTCTGATGTGACTTCTTTCTTCCTCCTACATACTTTGATTGATTCCATGAACTTAAATAAAAGTAAAAAGAGAACAAGTAGTGACATTGCTGGATTTATGGCAATATTTAACTTTTGAAAGATCCACTGATTCAATGTTGAAAACCACCTGAAGTAAATGAATTCTTCGTGTTTGTTTTCAAGTTTTTGACTTTCTTTCTTCGCCGCGAGCCCCTCAGAAATATATGTATCAACCATACTTTCTATATTTTGTTTGTATGTACGCTTTCTTAATAAAAATCTCAAAGGACCTTATATATGTATGTACAATACATATATCTATAGGTATATTGTTGAGTCGTGTCGACACAGTCACCGCGCTGCTCAACTCAGTTCAGCTCAACTCACAACCCTTGTTCATTGCTAGAAAAATGGCGTTTAAGTGGAGACGTGTGTCGCGTCCACACGTTTATATATCTCTACTACATTCGACATTAAAAATGTTTCTCACAATCACAATGTTCTTCGGCCGAAAGCAAAAACCATGCCTTAGCTCATTTTAGCTCAGCTCAGCCCAGCCATGATTCCCGATGGGCGAGTGTCCTGGAAATCGTATTTTTAAAAGTGGGATGAACACAGAAAACAAAGAGTGCAAGAAAACAAAAAAGGAGAAGAAGAAAAAAAATATGTATATACAGTTTCGTGTCAGTCTCGGTGGCTCTTTCGTCACCATGTCACGTAGACACTCTTGACATGGCCACCCAAGCCCCTAGCGGCCCTGTCACAACCCACGCTCAGAAAAGGATAGACAGGATCTAGATTTAGGGGATAACGAGTGATGTTTGATGGGGAACAGCAGATACAAGTGACGGAGAAAAATTGAGGCCGGAGGCGGCGGCGGCGGAGGAATAGAGATTGAGTTGGAGATGTGAAAAGAGCATACTAATACTTACCTACATATACGAACCCTGTTTAGAAAGGGAATATACTGGAGTCTTGAAGCATTGCACAGAGGCGCACATAAGCACACGTGCCTCACACTATACCACCGAGAGTTATTGTCTTCGGGGAGCACTTTGAGCAGTAGCAAAGCGAAGATAGAGCTACAGGATTCACCAACAACGAAAACGTAAATTCGAGTTCTGTCCTATATCCTGATGCGATGAACATACGCGCGTTTGATCCTTCTCCGATGTACTATGTAAGTTTGATAATACATATCCTTCTTTTCTTGGATCACGCATTAAGCTGTAAAACAAAAAAAACCGGGTACGGGATAAGAAAAGACTAACAATAACTCTGAGGCATATTCTTATAGGTATAAGTTGGGTATGTGTTGACATAGTCGTTGGAAAAAGGACACTCAAGGTAAAAAAAAAAAATAAAGAAAACTTTATGTTTCATATTTCAACGCTTTTTTTTGGGAAAGGTATAAGTAGAGTTAAGGTACCTTCTCCAAACAATACGACAAAGGTATATATTTTGTATATAAAACAGATTATTATTTTTAAGGAATGAAGCACAAGAAGGTAGGTATTTGGATGGTTGCTCTGAAATGTCAATTTATATTTGAAGATAATTGATTTGATGGAAAGCGACGGCGACAGCAAAAACAACGAGGACAAGAAAAAAAAAACATAACTTTATCCAAAAGGTATACCTATGCATGTTTGGATGTAGGTACATATGTATGTATGTGTAGGAAGGTACCTACAAGGGCTTCAGGGCTTAAAGTTGATGGTTATGAGGAAAAGAAGACATTCATGTCAAGCGGAATTTGTTTTATGTTTTATTTTGATGAATAGATAATAATGTGGCAGGCATAAGGTCGTCGTTATTGAGGCGTTCGTTGACAATATTTTGTTTTTGTTGTGTTTATGCATACTCCACATTTACACATACACACACTCACAACATATAAGCAAATCTGCATGTAGGAGGTTATATTGAAAATTGCTTTTAAAAGGATACATCACAATTGTTTTTGTTTGTATAAATGATGACTCCCATGTGACACATGAAATTATCCAGTTTGACATTTAAAATTCCTTTTTTTTTTCTGTGAATTTTACAACTTTAGAGAGTGTTGAGCTTGAGTTATTTGATCTTGAAAAATGTATGACAACATTTTGAACTCGAGGTTTTCTTTTTTATTTGATGTGAAAACTTAATTGAGCAAAGAAGATTTTAACTGGGTTATCTTTAGAAATTTCAAGAAATAAAAATGAGCTTCATAATTTTTGAAATAAATTCATAAGACAAAGAAAATTGAAGGCGGGCGGGGGCCCGAATAAACTTAGTCGTAAAAAGTTGAAGAAAACAAACTACGAACTCGAAAAAGATTTTTAATGAGAATAGTTCCATGAAAGGTGAATCTTTCCGACTGATTAACATATCAACCGATAGGTTTGGGAAAGACATGTGTTACAGTGAATATTTGACTTGAACTTCTTGAGAATAGTAAATAAATTTTGTAGTGACAGCTCGCAAAACTTAATTAATTTTCGGTAGTTGTGAAGCACCTTCTTATGTGGCGGTGAATACTAAAAATTGTACGCAAATTTAAGGTGGTGAGACAAACTGTGTGTGTCACTCAAGAAAAACTGAGAATATTGAAAGCAGCAAAAGATTAGTGTTTGACAAAAACCCAGTATTCTCAATTTCTCGTAAATCTTTAGAATTATACAATCAACAAACAACATTACTTCTAAAGGCATTTAAAGTTCAGTTGATACAAAAACTTAAGCCGTTTGATCACCATTAAGGTCTTATTTTTGCTGATTGGGTCTTTGAAATGCTTCTAAATGATCCAGATCCAGACGGAAAAATAATGTTTAGTAAGGTGGCTGTTTTTCATTTTGGAGACGGAATAGTCCCAAAACATGATTGTTGCAAATCCTGTCTATGTTTGAACGTGGTGCGGTTTTTAGGCTGATGGTGTAATTTTGGCTTTAACAAAAATAAATTAGGTAGCGCAATAGTCCGTTGAAGACTAGGTTCTAGTGACTTTCAACCCTCAACCATTCATGTGTGCGAGTAATGTTGTCAGGGATAGAAGGGACCTACAGTTTTAAGCCGAATCCGAACGGTTAATTTGAGAAAGCACTTTTCATGGCAAGAATTACTCTTGGAGGATTTGTCAATTCCTCGCAAGAGGCGGTACCTGTGAAAAAAAACTTTAGATGCACTAACCATCATGCTATATAATATTCGAAAAATATTCATAAGTTGCTAGATTTCATCTGTCTTAAAAAATCTGAAAAAAAAACGTTAAAACATGTAAGCTAAAACGGTTTTCAACAGAAAAAGGTTTTAAAGTAAACTTTGTTCTTGTAACGAGTCTGTTGTCCAACCGATTCTAGTATAAGAAAGTTTTTGAAATATATTATAATTATAAAAATAATAAAAAAGGGGTTTTAAAAACTTGAGCTTAAAGTTAAAATTAAAATTTGAAATAAAAATCAGCAATAAAAATTATATCCAAAATGTATTTTTCACAACTATGAAATTATTTAATTCAAGGTTTGTTCAAAACTTTTTATAGACTTAAATAAAGGCTTATAACTAATGATAATTTCCAGCGTTAAAGTAAGATAGTAAACTGATTTAAATTGTATCAAGAAGGGAATGATTTACACTTTGCAAAATCATGATACAATTTTTTTGTTAAGATATATTTTGAATTTTAACTTAGCCTTTAAAATCCCATTGTTGGTTTTTTAATGGCTGAATCACAAACACGCTTCAGCTTCTGCTTCGCCTGACGTTTACAAGTTCAGCCATTGGAATTCAATGCATGCTATCATAATGGAGCTTCGACCTCACGTTTCGTTTGACAATCGTAAGGAAAAGAACGTAATGTAACGTAATGTGACTCCAAACGGAAGCTCTAGTTCAATTACCTGAACATTTGCTTTGTCTAACAGCTCAAGAGCTGTAAAAAAAATGTCATCAAACAAAATATTTGCTCTTTGGACGGATGAAATAATAGAAATGTCATTCAAAGAAACCTCGAAGCAGGCCCACCGTAACGCAGACGAAGCCCAAGCTGAAGCGTGTTTGTGATTCAGCCATAAAGCACTTTTAAAGAGGCATATTTTAAAATAATGATGTGAAAGAAAATATTAAATTCGAGTTACGAATTAAAAACATCTTTATCCTTTAAAAAAAGGATTGTTTTGTTTGTGCTTCCAAAAAAAAACGTTTTTTTTTGTCGACCATTGTTATTTGGTATGGCCGGATAGGGAAGATATAAATGTGAGGCGTTTCGTGTGATATATATTTAAATACAAAATCACAAAGAAGTCACCAATATCTTGTGATTTAATTATTGTGCGGCCATTTGGTTGATATCGTTTTCCATTGTAAATGTCATACCTTCTTCTTTCAAAAGAAAAAACCATCCTTTGATTTCACTTAAAAATATACTCGTTTTCTTTTTATTCCATTTCCTCAAAGTCAAAATAATTCGTTCGAGATTCGAGACCACCTACGTGATTTCAATAATTCATAAAGTAATAAACAAACTTAATTCCACAGTCTTATCTACGTTTCCTTTAAAGACCTTTAATATAGTACTAAATCATAGCATAATTCCACGTTAAATTAATATATCCAAAAAGACAGTGACCCTTTTTGCAATAAGACCTATTTGCAAAGTATACCCAGCCATTTTTATTTTATTAAAAATTTACCAAAGAAACCTCTTTTTATAGAAGAGTTTTATTATAAATCATAAAACATTATTTCTCTCAATAAATCACATAAACTGATCAAAAATCTAATTCTCAAAGCAACCAAGAGTTCACTTAACGCTAAAACACAAAATTATTATAGTTACGTATAGACGACATAATTTATAGTTCAATGTCAGATTGCTCCGTTGAGAGGACCAGAATAAGGACGACTAACCGAGCAAGCGAGCGACGGACGACGACGACGTCTAAGAAAATAAAATGAAAAAAAAAACTGTATCTAAAAGTCAATAAAATTTATTTAAGGTTAGTCTCGGTGAAAGTGCTTGACCAAAAGTAATTTATAGCTTAATGTGATATATTGGACCAAAAACATTGTTCCATAATAAAACTCCTATATAGGGTTGAGGAGGAGCATCAGTAGAGAATCCTGAGTCATCAAACTGTGTACTGATGTATACGTAGGTATGAAGGATCTACATACAAACAAGTATTTATGTACAAAATGAAGGTATCCTTAAACCTACAGACATACATACTTATACGATCTGATAAGTACATATTTTCACTATAACTATTTTGGTAGAACCAGAAAGTATCGAGTGAGTATAAAGTCTTTATGCTATAAACGCCTGTGTGATATATAAATATATACACAAAAGCAATAAAGAAATAACGATGTTTCGATAAATCTTAAGATAGTTTTTCTCATCAGTAAACGAAAGGCGGTACCTACCTAGTATGTTTATAGTTCGGCTACTACTAGAAACATAAAAGAAAGCTTTAATTTAAAAGACCACAATCCTTCGGTTTGGTTTGGAATAGGTTTTCCTTAAAATAAACTCAACAAGAACGATTGTTTTTCATACTTCAAATGTACAAATACACAACTTTTCAATATACCCTGACATACATGTGCATATAGCTATTTCAGATTACACAAAGTAAAATTAGGAAAAGCGTGTTAAAATCAAATCAGATGCCATGATTTTTTGAAATAAAAAAAATAAAAAATCATTCATAAAGGTTATGAATAGTTTTAATTTTCCGATTTCCGATTTGTCAAATTGAAAATTTTGACATTTCTCGACGTTTCAAGGTCACTAGAGTCGAAATAAAAGATTTTTAGAGAGATGTCTGTGCGTGCGTGTCTACGTAAGTTCGTACATCCGTACGTCTGTACGTCCGTACGTTCGCGACGTTTTTTTCGTCTTCCATAGCTCAAGAAATAGAAGAGATATCGACTTCAAATAAATTTTGTTATACAGATAATAATGCAGAAAGGGCTCTCAAGAAAATTGCGTGGGTGGTTTTTTTACCATAGCAGTTTACAAAAAAGATGAAAATTTTGGTTAACCCTAAATATCTCATGAACAATTGACGCTAGAGACTTGAATTAAATTTTATATTTTATATTGTAACGTGCGATAAAAAACAAGTATATTTTTGGAAAAAAATTCAATTAACGGTTTTTTATAAATCAAACAAACTGAACAAAAAAATTTTTCACCTCGAAAATTTTACGACTAAAACATGATTTCATCTCTAAAAAAAAAATACTCAAAGTTGGTAAAAATTGAATTTCCACTGAAATATCTTTTCAAAACCTAGAGATTAAGGCTTTAAACTTATTTTATCTTATAAGAAATATTGTTTGAAACATTCTGAAAAATGTTGAGAAAAATCGAATTGACAGTTTTTTTTACAAAAAATAAAAACCTAAAAAAAAAAATGAATAAAAGTTGATAAAAATTGATTTTCGACTCAAATATCTTTCCAAAAATTTGAAATAATGGCTTCTTATTAATTTTAACTTATAAAAAATATTATTTTAAACATTGGAAAAAATTTTGAGAAAAATCAAAGCAAAAACATTGGAAAAAAATTTGAGACATTGGCTTCAAACTAATTTTATCTTATAAGAAATATTGTTTTCAACATTCGATAAAATTTTGAGAAAAATCGAATTGACAGTTTTTTTTTTACAAAAAATAAAACCTTAACAAAAAAAACAATACTAAAACTTGGTAAAAATTTACTTTTGACTCAAATAGCTTTTCAAAAATTAAATATATTGGCTTCAATCTTATTTTATTTCACAGAAAATATCGTTTTCAATACTCAGTTATTTTTTTTATAAAAATCCAACTGTCCGTTTTTTCATAAGAAAATAAAATCTACAAAAAATAGTACAGAAATTTGGTAAAAATTGATACATATAGACAAACTTTTAAACAAGACAAATCGACAGACGGGATGGGAAGTTATCAGGGTGGGTCGCATCCCAGCCCCTTTTTTTTTTTTTTAATAACGCTAACTCATGTATTACTTTAAGTTAAATACTTCTCTAGTAAATTTTAAGGTAATTTTAGTGAAAACTTTAAGTGCTTCTTCCAAGACATTCATTAAAGTCTCGAAACTAAATGCATACTGGACTTTTTAAAGGTTCCCATACTTTTAAAGTTTTGGAATCAAGAACAAGACCCAATAGATGTTTCGGAATTCCAGCTATTAATGGTAGCAAAAACTAAAATATTTCAAAATACTGTTTTAACATACCTAATTATATTTCAGCCGTGGAATTGATTTCAATTGCTTGAAAAATAAGTTTTCTAAAATTTTTTTCTGTCTTCTGTTAGAAAGCTCTATTCGCATATCTTGAGTAAATCTAGACTTGTATATAGTCTTTGCATGAGTATACACTCAATAGCCTGATAACTTTTGACAATAAAGACTAAACTAGTTATAGAATTGTTGGCAGATTAAGGATATTATTTATTTTGATAGCAAGCAAAAATTCGTGGTTTTGATTTTCCTATTTTTGGCACTCCATGCTTGTTCCAATTTTTCTTGGATTGTTAAGATAATATCAATATTTTTGCTTTATGGAGTCACTTCTAAGAAAAATAAAAATTTGAAACTACAGCAATGACCCGATAGGCCTTAAAATTTGGATCATTTCCCTTTTCCAAAATTCCACATTACAAACATTATTTTATTACCAAAAACTAAAATAAGATTCATGCAAAATTGTAAAAATTTAAATTTTTATAACAATTGTTAAAACTTTTTGAAACAAAAAAAATGATAAGACAAACTCCTTACAACGAGTTTTTAATTTTGACCAATATTTTCAAATTTTGAACGGAACTAAAGGCCTTAGGCCAGCACAAAGGGCGATAAAATTGTATTTTTGAGAATATTTAAATACGAGTATAATATAATAAATCGAGGTTACAAAAAATTTTATTCTATAATATTTGTTAGTAAATAACTCGCAATAATTATTGATTCTTTTAAAGCAATACATTTCGAAATGTGGAATGTGCAGTGTTGTTGCAATTAAGTCTCCTTTGTTTCAAAGTCTATTTTTCGCGAGTTATCGATTTTTATTAAAATGGTGCACTTCTAAAGTTTAAAGTGAAAAACTTGTCTAAAAAAAACGCAATTTATTTTCCAAAGTATGAAGATTCAAAATTTCAAGTCAATCAGCTGAAAATCGTCTGAGTTATGAGTCCAGCCAACTTAGAAAAATACGCTATTGAGGTAAACGTGTTTTAAGTTCTGAGTAGGAAAAAATCATGAATAATTTTCTTTATTACCTAATGTTATAATTCAAAAACCGAGTACTCGAAAGTTTTTCCCGGCTATAACTTTTTGGGGAATCGGTATTTTTGAAGTCCTAGGAGACCGCTTAAAGCAAAAAAAAACTATTTTGTTCAAAAATTCTAAGTTTAAAATTCGGGAAGAAATGGCTGATTTCAAGTGTTAAGTTGTACATACTTTTGAATCGATTTTTCCTATCCATATTATTTATGCTTTACAGTACCTTCTGCTTAATTCTTTTAAAACTGAATGGTCTTTTAACATTAGCTTACATTATGACACGCTTTGGAACATCAAAACAGCCAGTGGCGTTATCAAGCTAAATTACAGCTTTTAATGAATCAAGACTTCAATATATCCATAAAACCTTATTGCAGCATTGATGACCAACATTATTCAATGTCGGCTCAGTTTTGAAAATTTCTGAACGGTAAAAAAATTCTGTTTCTGCAACGAAAATTCACTTAACGCTATTTATCTTGTAATGTTTAGAGTTTTGGTAAATGTCATTTAAAACAATATCTAAGACATCATTGAATTTTGTATCATTTACATATGAAGTCAAAAACTATCTAAATGAATGACCCAATTTAACAGGTAAAGCATCAAACTTCGATAGTATGGTCGCAGTTAGAAACCCTTTAATATTGTAGAGAGTACCAGGTTAGAAAGAGTGATTCAAATCCTTTTTTTTTTTTTAATATTTCTTTTGAGTTAATTAACCTAAATTGTTGTATGTATGTAGATATATATGTAGTTTGTAATGCAGGGTTTTGAGTTCATACATATTTTAAATACAGAGAAGGGGAAAAAGGAAGTCTTTATTAAATTATTAGTACCTCTTTATGCATCGTAAATTATCAGAAGTTGTTTAAAAAATATTCATGTAAGTACTAAAAGAGCTGTTATAAGCAAGAGGATTTCCAGTTCTTTTTGAGACAAATTGATCATTTCCCATGTACTTTTAAGTAAAATAAAGTACGTTAGTATCTATAATAAACCCAATTAAAGGTCAATGCAACCCCCAACAACAAGAGTCGATCCCAAACGCAGCATGTGTTCGAAAACTCTTAATTTTAGGTTGACCATGCCTTGAAAAAAAAATGAGTTTGATGAGCTCTTTTCTGTAAGGAAAATTTAAAACAAGTTAGTTCATATAGAAAGTCGACAGATCCAGCACGAGCACAGAAAGCAAAAATTCATTTTCTAAAACTGAGTTCCATGTACATATACTTTCGAATTTAAGATGAGGTGGTCACCCTAAACCTGCTTTGTTCCTTTTGTCTGGTATTTTATGGATGGTAGGTACTCCTTGGTCGGATCTGGAAAGGAGGTTAATTTTTTTTTTTCCCATCTTTATGAAGTGTCTGTGTTGGGAACTGTGATGCTTGCATCTCGCCTCCTAGGGCAAAGGCTTCCACTTTTGTTCATTCCCGAAGGAGTTTACCACACAAAAAGAAGAAGAAGAAGAAAAAAAACTTTACTGTTTTTATTTGAATAATGCTGGTGGCCAAATTCGGTTCTTTGAAATATATTTTGTCTTCCCTACCGCACAACATATAGCACAGCATCAACACTATCACCAGCACATAGTGCCACCATTCACTCATCCATCCACCCGTGCGATATACTCCATCGCTCATGAGAAGACAGAGACGTGCATTTCAATCTGAAGGCGTGCATGCAAGCAAGAAACGCCTTAGGTGAACAGGGTGCGAACGATTGTGTGCGACTTCCTGAGGGTGCTAAAATTTCCAGGCAAGCAAGAAAGATACCTATTATGGTGTGTATTTCTAGATGCTGGATTCTGTTTCTGACGATGACGATGATGACGACGACGACGACGATGTGAGCTCATTGATATCACAGAGTGAGAGTAGATTCCTATATGGTCCTTGGCTTGAATGCATAGCTCATAATATACATATTGATAGCAAGGACGATATGGTGACGCTGTCGCTGCTGGTGGTGACGGGTCGGGCCGGGACGGGCATCTATGGTAAATATTCTGCCTCTTATATTCTAATGCTCCTCATGCACATTAGTTCACGCTTCGGTTAGGTAAATTCCAAAGGCAAATTCGCATTTGAGACGAGCGAGTCGAATAGGTTTACCTAAGCTTATGTATGCGGTTACCACATGTGTGGTCCTAATTACATTTGTTGGAGATTTGGGGCAAGTCCACCGCAGGATACAGATCTCTTGACTAGTAATCGAATACCAAATGTTGAAATTTCTTTCAAGCGAATGGAACCCGTAAAAATCTCCTGCTCGAGGTATTCCTTATTCTCTATTCTGTATTCTGTACCGATTTCTCTTCCTCCTGGTTGGATTTATTCTTCTCTTCCTCTCAAACTAATGGAATCGTATATGCTGGAGGAGAGGGGGCAGTTTTCTTTTTATCGAATAGGTCAAAACCCTCAACAAACCAATGAACAAACATTGCAAGACGACGAAAGGTAGGTAAAGGGGGAAGGGAAAGGGGAAGTGGAAAAGCAAATCAAATGCCTGACCGTTCATTTGTATTGGCCCAAGGACTAAAATGGGAATGGGAATAAGGGACATGTGAGTATTTGAATTGCAAATTGGGATGTGCTTCATGTGTGGTGGAGATGCTCATATTGCTTGAGCTCCCCATAAAGCTCGTGCTCGTACTCCTGCTCGCTCAAAACGGGTAGTGGTGGTGGTTTTGAAAATTGTTAAGCGGAATCAAGGAAATAAAAAAAGGGATGTTTTCATTATAGTTTTATTGTTGCCATCATATATCGTGTGTTTATTCGTGTTGTTCTACTTCCACTGATAGCTTTATTGGTAATTTTCCGACAGAAAAAGGAATGTTTAGGCTGAATTTATACCCTTGTTTCGATCAATTCAAATTATGGATGTATGCGGATCAAGTGGTTTCGTTTAAATTGGATTTTTTTCTTCTTACGAAGGTTCTTTCTTTTTCTTTCTTTGTTTTTTTTTTTTTGTTTTTTTGTTTGTTGTGTTGATACCTGCCTAATCAAAGCACAGTTATATTCGACTTGTTGAGATAAATAACTGAGACTTAGAGACCTTTTCATTTGAACCCCAACGACTGGATGCGGTATTTTGGGTAAAATAAATAGAAAGGTCAAATTTATCAAGATAAGGCATTCTTTTGAGTATCACGTGTTGAAAAATTGACTTTAAGAAACCTTGACCCAAGTCAAATGGATTTGGATTTTTGACGACACGTGTTTTCTTATTTTTTTTTTCTTTTATTTTTTGATTTTTAGACTTTGTATCTTTTGTTTTAAGGACGAAAAAGCCTTAAAATCAAAGGTAAGTGATAATTACAATAAATGTTAAAGCCGGTTTAGGATGTTATGAAGTTAGAAAAAAGATTTTGATAATTTTTAATGATTTAAACATCTTATTCAAGGTAAAATCAAAAATAGCTAATTTAACTTTAAAAATGAGGATTCGAGATTATTATTTTTGAATATCTTAAACACGAAGGATATGTTTTTCATCAGGTTATGGGCCCAGGCAGCGTCATAGAATAAAGAACACGTGCAATAAAAGTGATGCTGCTATATTCTTAGCTATTCTTATTCCCCCAGGAAGTTCATCAGCTACATCATTTATAAATAACGAAAACTAAAGAGAGCTTAGTCAGCATCCTTGCTTAACTCCTGTGCTAGTGCTGAATCATTCTGAAAAACTCACTCCATCCCTCCAACAGCAGCTTTCGTACCGGTGTACATCTCTTTAATTACTTTTAGGAACTTTGTAGATATACTAATTTGTGTCAGCTTATAAATAAGAGCATTCCTTCTGATAAGGTCAAAAGCAGCCTTAAAGCCAACGAATAATGCGAAGACCTTTTTGTTACGTGCTTGAAACGCTTTGACTATAGATGATAGTGTAAAAATGTGATCGATCGTTGAAAATGTTTTTTTCTGAAACCGGCCTGAAGATCAGATAAAATATTGTTCATTTCGATCCATTTTTCAATCCTATACATCTTATATTTGGTCAGTGATTAAAGGATCCGCAGTAAAAATAGTATAGCTACAGAATCATTGGAGAGAAAAAGCTTTAAGTGAGTAGCAAGGGTTTCGGTAGAAATATCCACACCTACTTAATAGTTAGTTCCGCTAAATTCTTTCCAGTAGTTAATTTTCCAGAAGTCCTTTGGGTTTTTAGTTAGGTCTAGCTCAGTTGCTTTTTTATTATCATAAGCATATTTTTTTTGCACACATACAATTGTATGTGCGCTTCCAGATACCAGCTTCTTAATTGAAGATCATTTGATGACTGCAGTGTTTTCAGAAGTGCAAACGATTTTTTCCGAGCTTTTTAGCAGTCATAGTCAAACCATTTATATAAATATAAACATATGAATTAGCTGAAAAGTTAAATAACCAGTATTTATAGCTTTTTAGAATACATTTGGAACTAGAAAGTATTGTTTTTCAATGAATTCAATACATATAACTTTTTCCATCAAATAAAATCGTCTCTAAAATTTTTCAAGTACCTATGTACATTTTTTTGAATATAGAGTTGTAAGCTTGCAACTACAAAAATATAAAATAAATTGAAAATTATTTTTTTTTATGATTTTGCTTGAAAACAAACATTATTTTCTCAAGAATTTAATTAAGGACTAAAATAAATATTTCCTTTGCAATATCACTTCAAAAATAAAAAAAGAAAATACATAAATACTTACAAGCGCGCTAGTTAAATAAAAAAAGAAAACTGAACGAAAAATATATAAATTTTTTTTAAGGTTGAATGAAAAAATGTTTTAATTGTAGAAAAATGACTTTTTATTATTTCAAACGAATAAAAAGTAAGAGACACTGCTGCAGGCTGGTTTGGTTGGCTGGCTAGGGCTGGGGCTGGGTGGCTGAACAACTAAACGCACAGCAAGGAAGCTACTCCGGGACCTTTGTTTTCGTTCCTGTGTGCCAGCAGCGAGCGGAAGAGAATTTCTTTGACAGTCGTGCTCATGGTTTTCAAAATTAAACAAAAACGTAAAAATAACCATCGGAGGCAGTCCGGCGAAAAATGCAAAATATAAAAACTTCCTTATACTCTAATTAACGTTTTGCTGGGTTTTACCCTTAAATGTGGCTTATTATCGCCTGAAGCCTCTTTGATAAAAAAATAAGAGAAGAAATAACTTTTTTTTCCCAACCCACACAGTAGCATCAAGGGAGCAACATCACACAAAGAATGCGAAGATATACAAGCATAAAGATTTATAAATCAGTTTCTATAGAGAAGAAGAAAAACGTTAAAAACAAAATTATAGTAGAAGGAAGATCCTTTCTTGCCACATATACCCTACATAAGGAAGCTCAAGATATATTTTTAGAGAGGAAGCAAGACCAAGTGGGAAGATAATATTGTTTCGTACATGATTAATGGAAAGCTAAAAGTTGTCTTCTTGCCACTTGCCGCTTACTACTCTTCTCTTTGCATCGTCGTCATCATATCATATCGGGTGGTCGTTTTGGCAAAAGATTTTTTTGAATGTTTCAACGCTCCTTTAGCCTGCCAAAATACGATTACCCATTCCGTCATAAATGCATGCATATAAAAGATGTATACACCAACACGACAATAGCAACGAAGGAACCTAGTCTCAGCAACAATGGACTTCTATCAGCAGAGGACTCTATAGCTAGCAACCCAGTGATGGTATTTATTCCCATTTTTTTCATCATTAATTTGATTTTTTTATTTTAAAGGAGAGAGATTTCTTGACGTTGATATATTAGTTCAGTCAAATTAGTTTTAAAAATGGCAAAACCTCAAAATCGCCTGAATTTGGTTTATTCTTTTTCTTCATGTACTATAGGTAGGTAGGTATAGTTTGGTGCATAAAAAGTTTATAAGATCATCAAATGAAAAATGTACCACTTGACATTTAGTACTTGCAAATCCTAAGTATTTTGTTTTTAATGTCAAGTGTTAAAAAGTTTTGTAGGTTTTTTTTTGAAAGACATTTCAAGTGCAAAAAGTGGACTTGTAATGGCTATCGGTTATGTAGGTAGCACAGTGATGCACTCTGAAAGAATTCCATTAAAACCCCATTTTAAAATAAATGTTTCAGACATGAAAAAGAGAATGAATAATGAACAATTAATTTGAAGTCGTTAAAACGTTTCTTCTAGATACTAGGAATAATATAAAACAACGTAACAGTAACATCTTTTTTTACAAATGTTCCACGTAAGACTTTTCAACTATAGGATCTTTCATAAAATATTCAATGATTTTTTTTGTAAAATTGAGAATTAATTTGGCCGTATGAAATCTCAAATTTTAATCATATTTAAATACTAATATATAAGCGAGCTGACTTTAGAAGGTGAAACAAAAGTATCTAAAATTGAATTATAAATCACATTTAACTGGAATGAATTTCCTGTGCGATTACCACAATAATGGAAATATCATGGCATCGTTGTGCAAAACATCTGTTTCTATCTTTTTTAAGACTGCGATATCTTCTAAGATAATCATTGAAATCAAATGATGTAATAAGCTCATTTTTTTTAAATTTAATACTTGCAATAAGTAATACATTTATTCGCATAAGGATTAATACAGTCATAAACAAAATATTTCTACAAATAACGCTTTATTTTATAACAAATTTGGTTAGCATCAAAAAGGTTATATTGAGCCAAATTTAAAAGATAGACATATGTCGTGAACTTTTTAAAACTATTAAAAGGGAACAATTCTGTTATACATTATTTTTGCAAAACTTTAACCGTTTTCGAAGCGCACGCAGTGGAAGCTCCCAAAAGAGAACAAGTTACCGATTTTGAAATATGATGATTTGTAGTTTATAGCCTTCTTCAATAAATGAACATTCTAGCATTGAAAGAATTTTTCAAATTGGACCAATAGTTCCTGAGATTAGCGCGTTCAAACAAACAAACAAACAAATAAACTTTTGAGCTTTATATAATAATACTAGCACAACCGACAGACGTTGTCCTGTCTTAGCTATTGGTAGAATTAACTAAACAAAATATTTCAGAAACAAAGTTTCAATTATGTTATGTTATGTCGTCCAGAATCAAAAGAATCCGTATTATCGAAACGTCTTCGAGTTTGTACTTCTTTTTCAAAGTTGTGCTTCGATGACGTTGTTCATTAATTTCATCACTGAAAAGTCTGGTGCCATAACAAAGATGCTGGCCTTTTTAGTTCATATAAGAGGTACAAGTATATCTGATAATAAGGTAACCACCCATAGTTATATGAATTTTTTTTATTCTAAGTCATGACAAAATAAAAAAATTCTTGCAAACAAAAATTAAAGTTTATAATTCACAAATAAAAAATAGGGATTGATCGTATAGGGGTGAATATTTAGGGTTGTACGTACTTGTGTACTTGTGTATGCTGTATCATAAAAAAATAATAACAAAACATATTATATAAAAAACACTGACATTTAGGGGAATACAAAATAGATGTTGTCCGATTCTCCATCCTAGCCGATATGCACGCTAAGATTCACGAAAATCGGTCGAGCGGTTTTGGAGGAGTTCAATTACAAACACCGTGACACGAGAATTTATTTTTAAAAATATACTCCAAAATACATATATGTCTTAGTATTAATAACTCTAGCCCCTTATCCTGAATTTAAATAATGAAATAAGTTTTGTTGTCCTGCAGTTTACTTATTTGAATAGACTTTTGATTTCTGACAATCTCAAAAGAAAAATTATAATGAATTCAAATTACACAACTGTAACTGACCAATTTACATGACCTTCCAAGTGTACTGACCCTGCCTGCCTTCAAATCGCTTTTAAAAAAGTTTCTTATGTGACGTTGTTATGTGGCACTGAACACCATCTTATGGCCTTTCTTCTTTGGTTTCCAATACAACCATTTTCAAAATAACAATCTTATCAATTCGACAAGTTTTTGGATGCAATTTGTATATGATACCGTATTAATATTCTTGAGAAATAAAATTATAATATAAATGTAGCTTTAAAATACTTCTTTTGAGTTCTGATTCGAGGTAAGGATGGGAAAACAGTTTTTTCTTCCTTAACAAAAACATACTTTTCCTTTTTTTAATTTGTATGTGCATTATTTTAAGAAAACAAATTCTTCGACCTTAAGGGTAAAAAATACACCCTTTTTCATCTATAGGGTTTTTTAATAAGGGGAGAGATGATGAAAATATCAATCGTGGCTTTTGCTGTGTGGCACGTAGCTCCGTCCTGCTGGAACCACATGTCGTCTAGGTCCATATGGTTTAATTTTGGCCATAAGAAATTACTTATCATCGTTATGTAGCGCTCGCTGTTGACGGTGAGACAGCCTCTCTAACGTCGATTTCAGTACCAATACGCTGCCGGCCCAAAATCCACACCAAACGGTAACTTTTCGAGGATGCATTATCACCTGGTGAACCTCGCGTGGGTTGGTGTCATCCTATATACGGCAATTTTGCTTGTTAACACAGCCATCCATCCAAAACTGCGACTCGTCACAAAAAATGATTTTTCGGCTCAAATTGGGGTCCTCTTCAAAACGTTTCGAAGCCCAGTCATCGAACAAATGGCGTTGTCTATGGTCTTGAACTTTGAGCTCCTGGGCCAGTTGGATCTTGTACGGGTGTAGGCCCAAGTCCTGACAAAAAATTCGCTAAGTTGAAGTCTGCGAAAGGCCGAGTTCTTGGGCATGGCACGGCGAGGAATAGACTGCCTCGGGTTCTGCTGTACACTTTTACGGACCGCGCCGATCTTGCGTTCCTTGAACGTACGGGTGTTAGCTGATTGTTTACTGAACCAGTCGTCTCAAATTTGGCCACCAAACGTTGAAGATCCGACTGTGAAGGGCCACCACATCTACCGTTAAATGGGCGCAATGCGCGCAACGGTTGCGTTAACGAATTCTCATTTTGATTATAAAGTTTTACCATTTGAACGTGCTGTTCAATCGTGTAACTTGCCATGATGATTAAGCATAAGCAACTGAATAATAAACAAAAGATTTAACAGATGTCACCAAAACAAAATGTCCGCCACGGGGCCCCAAAATCTACCCGCGCCAATTCAAAAACCCTATATTATTTAATTGTATTTATTCAACTGAAATATTTAAACATTTTACACCATTTGAAAAACTAAATATTTATATGACATCAATTTGATCTGGAACATTCAGTCCAGGGCTGTTTCCACACTTCATAAACATTTGTATTGACTATCTTTGTTTTCTTGGAGCTTAGTGCTGATTTAGTCAAAGTTATTATTCGTATTAATGTTTCAAAAAAGACAATATTAGTCCTGTTACATTTCTCAAAAAATTCAACAAAACATAAAAACAAAACTTTACACATTGTTAGCCTTGTCCCATCAAAGTTTCCATTTTTAAGGATTTTTTTAATTTTAATTTTTAAACCGACAATTTTTTCCTTGAAGGGTTAATGTTGTTTTTGTTAGACTTTCCAAACTTTCCTCCTTTTGTTCTCCTTTTTTTTTCTGAGGAAAATTTATCCTTAAGGGTGTTTTTTCTTAAATTTCCAACGAAAAAGTAAGTTCCACCCGTACGAGTAGGTATAACAACACTGTTCAACTGTGTTGAGTTTAGGGCAAAGATTTGTTTATTTTAAATGTGTGTTTTTGTGTGTATGTGGGTGGTGAGTGAGTGTGTTTTGAATGTCGGAAGCTTACTTGTTTTTGTGTGTATTGTATACACATATTTCTTGTTGTTCTAAAATCAATTTTAAGTCAACTCCTTAGGGCGCCCGCACAGTCTATTTATCTTATTAAAGACAGAGTTCATCGTACAAAATTAATGAGAAGGGAGTTGAGTTGAACTTCAAATGTTTCTTTAAAATAATTTTTTTTTACTTTTTTATTTTTTGTGTTCTAGAACGTAGCTGGAAGCAATCTTTTTAAACATATGACAGGCTGAAGTTACCTTCTATTCCCACATCATTATTATACATCGCACTTTCCTTTAAATTCGAATACATCTATGTTTATATGGTAAATATAGGCCTTCAAAAAATTGTTTGCATTCGTGAAATTCTTTTTTCATAATAATTGAATTTTTGCATAATTGTGTGAGCCTTGAAAAGTGGCTCCATCATAGGCCCCGAAGCTCATAAATGTTTACTTTTTGTTTTTGATAATTTACTGCGAAATGAGTGGTGTATTGTTGGGTCTTGTCTTTTTTGTTTTTTTAATTACTACAACAAATTAATTCATCAGACCTTTTCTTGTTTTATTTTTATGTGTGTCTTTATCCATTTACTGGATGATTTGGTGAAAAGAAAACAATTTGTTAATTATTTTGAAACATCGATGGAATGAGAAATAAAAATTTAGATAATGTACGACGATACATACATACATATATAATATAAGGGTAGGTATATATGTATGTACATACATATGAAAAACTGAACAGAGAAAGGACATACACTGTTGGAATTTCGGGTTCGTTAAGTGAATATGGGGCTTAGTTTTTATCCAACGATGTGGAAAATTGAGAAAGTTTCTTAATAGTGTGGAATGACGATTAAGGGGGTGAGGAGTGATTTTCATTAGTTGTTTATTGGTATAACCTCTAGTTTAACTGGCTCGAAATTTACGATATAGTTGTTTATTTGTTTAAGTCGACATTGTTTTGACAATTTATGTGTGGTAGACATTTTGTGTGATGTTTATTCTAAAACATCAACATTTTTATGTATACTTTAGAATGTACATAAGTATATAGTGTTTGAATAAATTAACCTTAACACTGGGCTTTTGTATTAGGAAGGTAAAAAAGTAAATTTCTACTTAAAACTTTAACAAATGAGTACAAATTGTGAATTTAACAAGAAGGTTAATTAAAAATATCATTGTCTGTAAATTTTTGGAGTAAAAAATTCATATTCTCTTAACATTTACTTTAAAAATGTAATAAATTAAAGCTTTTGATAGCATTGTTATTCCTTAGGTTTTTTAGGATTATGGACATTTTATTAAGAACTCCTGAAAAGACATATTTTACAAATATTAAATGAAATAATCGACACGAATGTAGTCACTTCAATTTATAACAACTAATCTACATGATCGACGTTATAAAATTAGTATTTTGTGAGCTTTAAACATTTGTAGAGTTTGCGAGTATGTCCAATGGCAGTGTTATTTTCTGTTTTTAAATTAATAAAAAAAACATTATATTCTGCATTTTATATTAACTGTTAGTTTTATTACTTATTTGCCCTATAATTAGTTAACTAATTTAAATTAAAATTAAACAAAGTAATCCTCTGATAGATTGGTACACTGTGGCGTATGCGTATTTTGTATTTCACTTAATTTTGGTGTAAATAAAACTGGACAGTATTTTTATTCAATTTTAAAAACGATCTTTATTACCGTTAGTCTTCTTGTTTGGCTTCGTCAACGTCAACGTCAACTTTCCAGTACTCATTTTTGTTTGTTTAATTTGTTGTACAGACAAAATTAAATTGTAGTAAGACTAATAATAGTAGGAGAGATTGGTACCTGGGCATGTTTTAATATACCTTTTGAAAATTACTTGTAGTAAGACTTGTTATTGAATACGATTAGTGAGTAACTTTGTAGGTTTACTTTTCTTTAGCCAAAAATCTGCATCTTTTCGATCAATCATTTAAGGCTTCATTCGTAATACAAAATTCGAAATTGTTGCATTATAATTGCAAAAGCCTAGTTCTATTGAGAACTAGGGCCTAGTGACACCAATGTCGGATCCAGTTGGGTCGTAGGGGTCATGACCCCACCCGGGAGGTAATTTGTTTTTTTTTTTTCGAAGGAATTAACTTTAATTCAAAGCTAATCGTATTGCGTTAATGGACATGCAGCCATTATATTTTGAATTATTTATTTTTTGTTATGAAAACAAAATGTGTATTTTACTTCCTTAGACTTTGTTGCTAAAAATACTACTTTTAACAGAAGACTGGACCAAGAACGTTATATGAATTGGATATTCAGCCCTATTCCAAAAACACAGCACAAATTCATCAACTTTTGACCAATGGACAATCCAGAAGGGGTCATATGAGCTATAAAGCTTATACAGTCAAGTTGTATAAGAAAAGATTTCATTTAAAGATTTGTTAGTAATTTAACGATTCACCAAAAAGCGGAGTTGCTTTCAAAAACAACTCAAATTTTTGTTTTCACTCAATTTAGAATTTGAAAAAAACTTTAGTCATGCTTTAAATTATTTTCATAAAATTTGTTTCTTAGAAAAAGAGCAAATATGCAAGTTCTTCTTTTTTTTAAAAAACTTCTCTAAGTTCTGTATTCTTAATTTGGCTTCTTTCTACAAGAAAAACATATTTTGGCATTACTCCAGAAGGGTACCCCTGAAAAAACCTTCATTTTTTTTTTAAGGTTTTTCAAGAACTAATGGACCGAATTCAATAATCTTCTTTTTCTGTGGAAGCTCTTGTCGATGATCAATGATCAAGTTGATGATGATTTTTGATGATCAAAAATTTATCTTTTTTTTATTTAAAAAGAAATATTAATTTTGTTTGAAAAACTCGATAACGAAATTTAAATGTAAAATGTATATCTAGGTATAAGCACTTAATTTAGTGCTTACCAAAAAAAAATTGAAGACAAAATTTAAAATGATTTTAGAAAAAAATAAGTTGCATTTTTAAATCTTAAAATATATTAAATATTTTTAAACAGACTTTTTGGAAGACATTAGCAAGTTCTAGCGACCCAGTCGTGCATTTTATTTCTTTCAAAATTGTTTTTCTGTTGAACACAAAAGATCTTAAGAGATCTTAAAAAATTAAATAAATTTACTTTTGAAGTGAATTTACTTTGGATGCTCTAGAACTGAGATTAAAACCCGTATTTCAAAAATATAAATGTCCCAAAAACAGCAAAAGTGACACTTTTGTTAAACTAATGCCACACAAACGTTTCTTCCCAACTTATTTGTTTTAATTTTATTTTTTAGAAAAAATATGAACTTCAATGCGCCTATATCCTCAAATTCAAGAACCAAGCATTTTCCTCTCTACAATTTTTAAGTTTTGTTGACTCCTTTAAGGTCAAAATACGAGTAAGCAGACTGGCAGCGATACTAATAATATAGACTCCCGAAAATTGAGTCCGAAAAAACTACGTCAAAAAAAGCCCGACAGTTCTTCATATCAGATCGTCTCTCTTGAATTTTTGTAGCGTCCTTCGCATTAATAGAAATGAAAACAAGAAAAGAATATTTTATTTTTTGAAAAAAAGCTATTTCTTACATTTCTGCGTGAAATGCACCAAAAACCCTCTAAACTATTGTTTTTTTAGCTCTTAAATATGGCATATTTAGAAAACTGATGAAATCTTGGAATGCTTTCATATGTAGAGAGTCATCCAAATTAAATAGCTAGACTATACCTTGATGGACAACAGTGTTTTAAAATAAGTTTGCGAATTATTTTGTTAGGGATGAAGGGGACCTACAGTTTTAAGATGAATCCAAACGGCTAATTAGAGAAAGCACTTGTTATAACAAGAATTAATCTTTGAGGATTTTTCAATTCCCAGTGAAAAAAAACTTAAGATGGCACAGGCAGGGATTGAACCCAAGACCTCTGGCATGACAGTCCTATGCACTTACCGTCACGCCACGGGTACTAAAAAAAAGGATATCTTACCTGCCTTTAAAATTTACAAATCATTCTTTTTTACGAAAAAAAGGGCGAGAAGAAAAAAAGAAATAAAACGACTTTGAAAAATAAAGAAATGAATCTTGAAAAAAGTATTATTACATCGATATTTGTATTGAGCTTTTTGAAAAATAATGCAAAAAAGCTGATACATTTTTTTTATGATAAAAGATGTCTTAATAGAGAATTACAAATTTCGACAGTTGATAGCTGCCATAGTCATGTCACTTATTTATTCTGTCTTACTAAAATAATCTTCAGACAAATAAAATTGTTCGCTTAATACAGGTGTCAATTTCACGATACTTAAGAAAATCAGACTCACTTATCCATATTAATTTAAAGATAGTAAACCCTTCAGTAGAAATCCTTTATAAGAGGTATTTATTCATATTAAGTACATATATACTCAATTATCAAGATCATTCTTAAGGATAATCATAACAGCTATGTTTCAACTCTTAAGAATACGAAGAAACAGTTAACCTACGAAAAAAGTGAGCAATATTAATGAATAATGATATTATCCAAGGATGCCAAGGATAATTTTAGAGATAACACTGAAAACAAATTAGAGTGTTGAGTATTTTTGTATAAAGAGAGATGCATATTAACTTTTGTAATATGTTTTTTTTTAATCATATTTATTTTTAATCAAGGATCTTAGGTCTACAGAAACAGCATTCCAGGTCCTTATGACCAATTAGTGCAGAAGATCCCTTTCGAAAATGTCATGTTTTATTTTGAAAATACTTAAAACAAACGAATGTACCTACCCTCTGCAAAAATCCTTCGCCATCGTGACTCAAAATAACAATTTGTAATTCCTTTTGAATCCATCTACTTATGGCACCCATTTCAAAATTCACACTTCTAAAAGTTTGCTTTAGTATTTGTATCTACCTATCACAATGTTTATGTAAAGGTGTGTATATATGTTCAAAATATTTTGCAAACAAAGTCATCTATCCAAAGAACCTCGAATCTATGTTGCTTTAACCTTGAAGAGGTGCAGTGTATATGTATAATATTTTATAGTGCGATATGCATGGTCCGTTTGTTTATACATATGTTTGTATATTGAAAGATTTCTTAACCAAAGAGGCACAACAAGTCAACACCATATGTGTGCCTTTATTTATAGCTAAACACATTGGTATATCCATTCGAGCTAAGTTTTATTGAAAGCATTTTCTATAAAATGCTAAACATCAAGGATGTTTACCCTCATAATGATGTTTACCTTGTCGAAGGGTTGTGGACCTCTCTGACAGACGACAACCAAGACTTTAGGTATAACAACAACGACGACGTCGAAACCTTTTAAAGGTGGAACACCCCTAAGTGGTTGCTTGATGGTTTAAGGGTTCGGTATATGCTGCATGCAGTTTAAATGGTATACGACTGACACGATGACGACGAAGACGACGACGGTATTCGAGACGGCAATCATTGCATATCCGTCAAAGTATACAGTATGGGTTTTCGTAAGAGAAAGATTGTGATGTGTAGTATATGGCACTTTAAAGAGTTCTTGAGAATGTTTCAATTTAATGATGTCATTCGCATTTCACCCTAGACCCAACCCCGAAAGACCAACAACGACGACTGTGAACAGAGTGCATAACTTGGATTGGCTAGCTGCATCAGATGGACGGGTGGGATATTGATGCAAATGTCATACTATGGTTCACAAACCAAGTAATGGCAATCATTTTCAATTATACTTCAATAACCCACGTAAATTCCTGATGCTTTAAAATGCATCCCTCTGTATTTATGTATATCTAACTCTATATCTAGATACACAATGCAACAATTTAGATATACTGAAGCGGATTAATTTCATCGGATTGCTTTTAAATTGGTGCAATGTCATCATGGCACGGACAGCGGACGAGTATCATGGTTTCACAATTCAACTTCCATATATCCTTATATACCGCCCACTGTGAGTTCAATGCTTGTGCAATGTTAAATTTAGATATATATGTATGTAGGTATATACTTTGTTCTGGGTCAATAATCTGCAAAATAAAATGAAATATCCATTACGCTGGAATAAAAATCATTGGCTTTTTCTGATATCCTCGGCATATTTTATAGAAATAGCACCAATAGCTATGTCCTAATGCAACCGGAACTCGCTGTAGACCTGGTATTACGCCCCTAGCACGTTTGGTATATTTCCATGAAATTAAGTCGTCATCCCCTCCCATCCCCTGCATAGATATATGTATGCACAAGTATTATCCTATTAAGGACAACAAAAAAAAGAACACATTTTATTATATATGTAGATATTTATACAGTGAAATTGAACGACGACGGACGAATGGATCCTGGGCATCTCTATATGCAGAGGTATCATCTGGTATTTAGTCCATTTCACCACTAAAAAGAACCAATCAACCACCTAACAACCACCAACAACAACTATGCCTCAGCAAGGCTTGATCCTCTTTGGATAAATATTCTAAAATACCTTCCTTCAATTTAAACCTACACCTCTTCATAACCCCTAGCTTGTCTCTTAATACCCTGCCCTACCCTATACCTTTGTACCATCACCATACCATACCTAGCGACCAACCGGCCTACCGCTGCCGCGCCGCCACCGCCTCCTTCCTATTCACACATTTTATATTCCGTGTATTTTATTTTGTATTTTTGTATCTTTTTTTCGCAGATTATATTCGATGGATTTACAGTGGGACGTTTCGATGAGGGTTTGGTCGATTCGGATATTGATGGATTCGATTCAAATTTTAGTCCATCGGGCGAGCTCCCAGGATGTCCCGAAGGATTTATGCAGGTATGTACATAAATTGCTATCACTGTGTATCTGTGTGTGTGTTGCGTGTTATTTTATACTCTTGTCCCAGGTATACCATGTTTTATAGGTAATGGATGATTTTCCATGGATATTTTGACAGACCATGTTTTTGTGTGCCTCCTCTGTTCATAGGTGGTTGAAAGGAAATGTATATTTTTCCATACCAACAATATATTTATGTTTTCCTTTTTCTTTTTGTATAATTTTTGTTTTGTTCTCGTTCGGTCGTGGCTTACGTGTTATTTTCTTCCTGAATTTTTATATGAAATGTGTATTCCAATAAAATGAAAAATGAGAGACATACATTCAAGCTATAATAATAACTTTTGCTTGGAAGCTTCAAAGTGACATAGGATGTGGAAGGACAAATTGTTTTCATTTTTCTATTTTATTTAAGGAGCTCGTGCATAAATGTAGAACCAAAAGATAGGATATTATGAACCAGAGATTAGATTTCTTTATGAACTTGGATTATATAAGATTACATTTTTGATTTAAAACTCAATATGGTAAAATTAAGTCAATTGGGGTTTTCATTTGGACAATTGTTTAAAGGTTCATAACTCTTTTAAAAAGGCTACTGGGTAGAGAACAAGCTTTCCTAGCTTCGGAATATTTTATACCAAATATTAATAATTGTTCCTTTAAAGGAATTGATATGCACCCGCTTGCTTAGATCTGGTGCAAGTTGAAGCTTTTAGTTAAATGGTCATATAAGAAACGGTGCGTGGCATATGAGTAACAATGCAGAGATGCACGTTTAAAATTGTATTTATTGCTACTTCAGGTAAAAACGAAAAATGCTATTGAATCACAACAAACAGCATTCATTTAAAAAAAACTCTTAAAATTTTCTGAACTACTTTCTTAAACCCGACCAATTGAAAATATGAGCTTTACATAAACTTAAGTTGTATTTGCATGGCTTTATTTTTTTAGCAAAGATTCAATTAATTTTCGAAGCATATTTTTTATTGTATCGGGTTTTTCAATAAGAGCTCTACAAAAGTTTTTTAAATAAAATAAAAACTGTTTTTGATATCAATGAAATTCTTTATTCCTGTAAAAGTACGTTTGATGCCATTATGTATGGAACTCGATTTCTTTAACATGACCACCACGGACACTGCAGATTGCAGAAGTCCTGACGCTGAACCCAATTTTCGACGGTTTTTAAGAATAAATCGACCGATACTTCTGCAATTTCACCTTCAATATTCGAACGAAGTTCATCAATTGTCACTGGCTATTGACTTGACGTAGCCCCACTGGAAATAGTCTAACGGCGCCAATTCGCACGACCGAGGCGGCCAAGCGACTGGACCATTTCGTGAGATAACACGTTCTCCAAACTTGGTTTCCAATAAATTGATTTTGACATTTGCTGTGTGGCTTCTGGCGCACCGTCCTATTGGAACCACATATCCTTCAAGTCCATATCATCCAATTGGAGCCAAAAATATTCGGTTATCATTGAACGGTAACGATCCCCATTGACAGTAACGTGCCGGTCTTGATCATCACGGAAGAAGTACGACCCAATGACGCCGCCGGCCCATAATCCACAGCAATACCATATTTTGTTTATTGACGAAACCATTCAGCCAGAAATAAGCCTCATCGCTGAAGACGATTTTTCGATGAAAATCCGAATCAAGGTGTTGCTCAGCCCAATTCCCGAACATACGACGCTTCTGGTAGTCAAGCGGCTTCAGTTCTTGCGTCAATTTAATCTTGTAAGGATGTAGGCCAAGATCTTTTCGCAAAATTCGCCAACACGACGTTACAGAGATGCCCAACGCTTAAGAAGGACGTCTGAGAGACACATTTGGGCTTTCTGCGAGTGAAGCCTCAATGGCAGCAAAATTCTCGACACTACGGGCACTTATTTGTCTCACTGGCACTGTGGATTCTAATTTTCCACTAGACACTCAATTGTTGATCTGCTAGGACGATTATGACGACCATAAATTCGACGTAGCGCTCTTAACGTTGAGGCCTCTGGCTTAGAAGTTCGGAATTAAGTTTCAATAATTTCGACTCGTTACGGAAGAGAAATATCAAAAGAGCGGCAAGAAATATGGCGTCGTTTGTTGTCCCTGTCGCTCTACTTTTGTAGCGTCCCTGTTGAACAATCCTGTATTTTCTTATTTGCGAAAAAAAAATATATTTTTAACAAATATTCCGAAATCAAGGCAAAAATGACAATACTAAACCTCCGAACCATTTGCCAAAACGTGTCAATGTTGCTTCAAGTATTTTTGGCATTTTGACAAAAAAAATATCAACAGTTTCTCGTAAAAAATCACTTCACCTGTTTCGTTATTAAGAATTGCCAGTATACAGAAGTATTAATTACCATTTACCGATAACGATTTATTTTCTAACAAAACTTAATTTTTCTAAAGTATTGTTAATTTTTACAAAATTTAAAAAAATGGAAAAAAAACTAAAATTATAAAGGCCCGGCCTGGAACTCTACTTTAGGTGAAATATCGACAAAAATATAGAATTTGTTTTAATTTCTGTCGTTCAAGTACCCATGACACTTATGCCTGTTATGTACGTACTCCTAACAAGAAGTTAGTATCCCCACATTTCTTCACGATCTTATTTCATAACCCAGTCTTAGGAAATTATACGCCTAAAACTGGTCTTATTTTAATTTTCACACCGAATTGGCATTTCAAATATTATTTTCATGTATATTTAATACTAGCGGCCCGTCCCGGCTTCGCACGGGTAGACATAAATAGGTACAGTTATTTAAGTTATAGGCATGCTAATTAAAACGACCATGAATCACTAAATTAGAAAACATTTTTTTGTCCTATCATTAATAGTCTTCGCAGCGTATGCGATGAAAGACATTTTATGACAAATTTTTTTACACCTTCGGTTGGTTTTAATAGGATATTCTTAAGATGTACTTTTTGAGTTAATTCGTTACATACAAAAATACAAATCTTTCCTCTTTATAATATTAGTGAAGATTTACACCCATAAAAAAATGTCAAAATTAATAAAACAAAATTGTATGTTTTCATTAGTAGGTACGAATATAGGATGTAAAGGGTGTTTTCTTTGGTTGCGCATATTTTTGCAATTGATTTGCAAGGCAGTTCAACGAAAATTCCACCTTACTAGATAGTGTCATGGCTCCCCTAGTTTTTGAACGCGTAAATGATTCTATTTGACCAATTTTTGTTCGTACTCGAACTGTGGCGAGAGTTCTTAAAGATCTCAACATTCATAAATCCGCTGGTACAGATGGTATACCCGCTATTATTTTGAAGAGGTGCTCTCCCACTCTAGCAAAACTACTGTGTAAACTTTTATATCTATCCAATTCTTCTAGGCTCGTTCCGAGTAGTTGGAAAACTGCATTTGTTCAGCTAATCCCAAAAAAGGCGAATCTTCTTCTCACGCAAATTATCGACCGATAGCACTAACGTTCCTTCTTCTTAAGGTCATGGAAACACTGATAAATTATCAGCTTAAAAAATATCTTGAGGTACGGAAGCTTTTTAATGACCGGTAATACGTTTTTCGTAGCAATAAGTCCACTGGTGATCTCATGGCTCATTTCACCGAACAGTAAAACAAATCTTTTCATCGTTTTGGAGAAAGTAAGATTATTGTACTTGATATTTCAAAGGCATTTTATAAAGTCTGGCATCTTGCTCTCTTATCGAAAATGCATGTTTTTGGTATTGACGAATCTCTTCTTCGTGGGATTAGAAATTTTCTTTCGAACCGTTCAATTCAAGTTGTTTTGGACGGATTCAAGTCTGAAACCCATTAAATAAATGTGTGCCCCAGGGCTCCGTTTTGTCTCTGACCCTTTTCCTCGTTTTTATAAATGATCTCCTGTCTGCTACTTCTAATCCAATACATTGTTTCGCTGACTATAGCACTCTTAGCTTTTAATATTCGTTCCCAGACTCACAACCCTCCTCTTGGAATGTGGAACTGCAACAGCAAAATATAATTAGCTCATTAAATTCCGACCTACACAGCATTGTACAATGGAGAATAAAAAACCATGTGGGATTTAATGCTTCGAAAACCCAATGCTGTCTTGTATCGTTTAAGCGAGATATACCCCC
This sequence comes from Eupeodes luniger, assembly GCA_951509635.1. Taxonomy (NCBI): domain Eukaryota; kingdom Metazoa; phylum Arthropoda; class Insecta; order Diptera; family Syrphidae; genus Eupeodes; species Eupeodes luniger. The sequence continues at coordinate 43,205,383 of OX608074.1, read as the reverse complement.
CTTGCAACTATCTATGAGTGACACATGCATCAACGAAACTGAAAATCTTGACATTTTCGGAATGTGCATCAGCAATGTCGCCAAAAATGCCGCAAGATGTCTAGGTTTTTTGAGACGATGCAAGAAATTTTTCTCTCCATCTGATCTGGCTAAAATCTACAAAACCTATATACGTCAGAAACTTGAATATAACTCTGATCTCTGGGCTGGTGCTCCAGTAACTTATTTAAGCCTCTTGGACAGTATTTAAACAAGAGCTTTAAAATGATTGGTGACATAATATCATCAACTCGATTACGTCACTCGAACATCGCCGTAAAGCTTCTTGTCTCACGCTTTTTTACGGCTATTTGAACGGACTTTGCTCTAGTGAAATAGCCAGTTGCATTCCTCCCCTTAAACAATTTAACCGTAATACCCGCGCTTCTAGGAATGCCCTTCATTTCACCCTTGAGCCCAACTTCAGCCGGACTATGAAGCACAGAGATCCATTTTTTAGCCGTACTACGCGAATGTGGAATGCATTGCCACGCTCTATCTTTCGCTGTCATTGCAATGTTCATTAATTCAAAATCAATGTACACCGACACCTCCTATCCAACCCTTCCCTCTTTTCCTAATGCTCACACTGTGTCTTTGGCATTTTAAAGGTATACAAAACCCTTTTAGTGTTCGATAATTATAAAAAAAAAAATGTGTGTTCAATGAAAGTTCAAGTCCTAGTACTTGTGTGATTTGAGTACTAATTCTATTACTAGTATTGGTCCTAACATAAGGAATCTGTGAAGAAATTGACCGTTCATATTTAAGCAATCGTTTTTTAGTTTTAAGAAAAGTAGGATAGAAAAATAAAATTAATCAATTTTAAAAATAGAAATGATTAGAAATAGTTCTTTTTAAAGAAAAGTTCTGAGCAAAAGTCTTAACTATTATTTTAAAATTAACGTCAAGAAAATTTGACTTTACTGACTGCAGACTGCCATATCCAATGTCTGGATTCAATTCCAGTCTGTTAAAACAGTTTTTTTATGAGCATCAATGCCTCCACCGATTACCTCTGTTTTACTCTGTCTTTAACACGAAACCAGGCAGGTACCAGGAATGTTTCAGAGTTTAATGCACTAGGCCCTCGCATTTTAAAGAATTGTATTTCAATATTCTTGTTTTCATTATTTTAAACGTTGTTTCTAAGTAAGCTAAATCTTCTCTATGTTTTGGAATAGTTTTCTATAACAATATTATTGCAAACTCATTTTTTTAAAAACCTAAAAATGTATTCAATTACTGTAAACTTATAAATATGAACTAAGAAACTGAATCAAAATTGTTATTGTAATAATTGTATGTACATCCATAAGTTAAATATCATACTTATATGATTCACAACAATATTGCCTCATATTACTCACATACCTTTGTAGGTGAGAAAGGCATCTTACAATCTTTGAAATAATAATACCTATCAAGAACCCGTCAAGTGGTCAGTTAAGTTTTTAGTTTTTGTTTCCTTCTTTATACTTTGAGATTGTAACTTAGAGCTTGTAACTTTAGCTATTCTCAAGGAGTTTAATTTTGCAAGAAGTAAACAAAAAAGTTGATAAATTTCATAGTACCTAATCTCAGTTAAATAAGTTTTTTTTGTTCGTGTGAAAATCAAATATCACTTACCTGAACATTAAACATTACAAACTTATTTTAACCTTTTATCGATTTGATTCAAAGCACGATTTTCTATTTAAATCTCAATTAAATTTCAATGCAATTCATCAAAATTGACTGCAACAACCCAAAAATGATATGAATATTAAAAACCAAACATTTCGATGAAAATAAAATAATAGTTTCAAATGCCACCAATCTTTTTATTTTCTATTTCACAATCACGCAAACATGAAAACATACATATACATTCCAAAATAAACTGCTAAATATGTTTTGTGTCCTCGCAGACCAAACCAACAAAAAAACAGAAGAATTATTCTTTATTTTGTGTGTCCAAACCAAAAGTCTGCCATTGACATTTATGTGAGCATTTTATACAAATAAATTATTCATTTTTTATTTTTATATCACCACAACTCGACCAATATTCTCTCATTCCCCGTTCTCTCCCTAACCATCACTATAATATACTCAGACTCATCTCACTCACTTCTACCTACTACTAACACTACCACTACTACTTGTACTTGGTTCGTCCTTTATAGCCGAATCGTCGAAAATCTCGGCCCCAAATAAATTGCGGAAATCGTGTCAAGTAAAGAAGATGTTATATAGAGATGCCATAACATAAACCCCATCTCGCACACCAGCATCAGCTCTCATCCAGCTCGCACATATTATTAAGCGTTTCGTTGGATATGTATTTTCTTGATGTTTTGTGTGTTTGCCATCGAACTTCTCACATCCTTTGGCCTCGACAAACTGATTGTGTGACTTGAACGAGATAGAATCGAAGACTTAAGAAAAAAAAGCTTCTCATTCAAGGATATTTCTCGCAATCGCCCCCTCATAGTGTATTTTATCGATTTCTGATGGGGGCTAGCAAGAAAAAAGTCATTCAGTTTCAAGCTAAAGCCAACTTTGAAAAATATATTTAAAAAAAAAAAATTATTTTCCAAACTTCTAAGATAGTTTTGGATAAAAAAAAGGATATTTGCTTTAGTCCGCCTACATGTTTGATGTGAAGACACCAAGCAGGATGTGCTCCTTAGACACAACGTACTCGGTTCTCGTATACAAACACATATAAGGCCGTCAAAGCATTATCGTTTGTGCACATTATTTCTGCGTGTTATCTGCACTCAAGTACCCTTTTTCATATAAACGAGTATACGAGAGCACCAGGACCTTAAACAAGATTTCTTATATTATATTTACGTATATAGGTACGAGTACCTACTCCTTTCTCATACACATTCATTTTTATATTTTATTTTTGAGAAGTACATAAAAATACTTGGATATTGCTGAAATATTACAAGGTACGATTACATCTTGTTTAATGCATATGGCCCACAAAAAGGAATTGTTTTACGACTTTTCTTTTGTAAACTATCGTCAAAAGAATTGCAATAACTATGTTTATATATATGTACGTACCTATATGGATTATAATATATGTGGGCATACATTATGTTATTATTTGAGCATAAAACTTGCAACTTTTCCAAATTCTCTAAGGTTTATCCTTGGGAGGTGAATAGTGAAAATTAAATACGTAATGGCGTCGCACGTCCGTGCTGCTGAGACTATATGAATTTGAAGTATGTTGCAGAAATAAAAGAAATGTTTGTTTAATTTGGTTTCAATAAAATTGCTAAATAATAAGAATTGAATTTCTACTTAGATGTTGAAATTTCTTGAAATATCAAAATTTCTTTAAATTCAAAAATAGTAACGCCCAAAATATTTCGATATTCAGGGTTTGAGTACTATTACATTTTAATTGAAAAAAAGAGGATGGGATGCGACCCCACACTGATAATTTCCCATCCCTTCTGTCGATTTGTGTTGCTTAAAAGGTTTGTAGGTTTTCGTGTTCTGTTAAGAAAGTTGTCAGTTGGATTATTCTAAAAGATTTTAAAATTACCAACAATATTTTGCATATAGTAAAATAGTTTGATTACGAAATCTATTTTTCCTAACGAGATTTTTAGTCGAAAACCAATTTTTACCAATTTTAGTAGCATTTCTTAAAAGTTTTTATTTCTTATATAAACAAATACAAATTGGATGAATGAAATGAATTTGAAGTCAATATCTTCTATTGTTCACGAGATATCGAGAACCGAACATCAATTTTTACCAAATTTGCGTACTATTTTTTGTAGATTTTATTTTTTTTATGAAAAAACAGACTGTTGGATTCTTAAAAAAAATAAAATGCACGACTGGGTCGCACGAACTTGCTCCTGTATGCAAAGAGTCTGTTTAAAAAAGTACCTACCTTACCTACATATATAAGATTTAAAAATATACCTGTAAAAGTTTGTCATTTGATTTGTCAAAAAAACAGCGCGGTTCATCCCAAGACACAACTCATGCTAGGACAACTCATCCCGGAAATGAAAAATACTTGTAAGCATACTTAACGAACACAATTGTTTGTGTATTCAACTATAGTTCGTTCAAAGCTTTTTCCTTTGGATAGCTTTGTTTTAATTTCATATTAGAAGAACCAGGATGGAAAATAAATAAAGAAAGATAAGAAAGAGGGAGAACATGTATGTTTAAATTGTAAAGCGATCGCCTATTGGTTGTGTAGTTAGGTAGGTGTCTAAAACGAATATGAAATAGTAGTTCATTGGCGTGCTTAGCTTTATGCAGATATATAGATAAAGACATATTGTGTATGATGATAATGAAGGAATGTTATTGGTAGGTAGAAGGTACTTAATAGAATCCAATCACATTCCTTCTTTCCTACAAACATGGCGCAAACATGGAGTTATTATACGTTAAATTTATTTTTTTCGTAAAAGTTTAAAAAAACAATCATACGAACAGGTACAAGAAATTGCTATTCATGTGTTGTTTACAGTCAGGGTCTTGTGCGTTTTGGATTTTAGTAATGAAGTGACACGTAAGCAGTAGTTGTATAGGTTGTACGTAATACCTACATATATAGGTATACGTTGAAAAAGTGGTTCTAATAGAAAATACATATACTCTTTCTGGCCTGTTTCTTTAACTTGTACTAAGTATTTATTCTTTTATTTAGTCGAAGGCAAGTAAAAGAATAATATTTTAAAATCATATATGCAAAGGTACCAAGATATAACTTCTTGATAGACACTTTACAATAGATTGTTGATTAAATATATCATATTCGTCAATCCGATGCAGTGGCGCTACACGACCATCGTTGGTATTTACATAATAGTTCTTGTTGAGTATTTATCAGCAAGTCTGGCAATGCTTACGCTCGATAACATCGAGCGTCCAGCTGATCTGGCTGTCTGTCAAATTATCATGGACCCATCCATCATTCTTGGGAAACACATTGTCATGGCATAACCTATATTGAACTTAACCTACATATATTGTACTTAACCTAATTATAAATTATAACTCCCAATAAAAGTGAAATAAAAATAACATTGAAGTCTAATATCTCAACCAGTATTTTATATTATTATTTCCGGAAAATACTACAAAGTGGCGACGAGGACTGGAGCCAAAATAATAAATAAAAAGAAAGCCCATTGAGAAATAGTACGCGAAATTAATAAATACATTCGGATACAAGAGCACAAGGTAGGTGACGTTAAACATACAAATTGCAAACATATTACATATATACAAAACTATTAGTACGCATTACAATTAACTTACATACAAAATTGGTTTAAATTGGTTAAAATTTGGTAAGACAAAAATTGGTTAAGAATGGCTCAAGCGCCTGAACTTACAGCGGCTATAACAAAAATTTCAGAAGTCTTGCAACAACTTACAACAGGTCGTCAAAGTGGTCAAACAAATGCAGGTGATTGTCGTGGACTTCAACTCGCAGCTTTTGATGAGGTTAATGAAACCTTCGAATCCTACCTTCAAAGAGTAGAAAACTATTTAGAGATTCGCGAACTAAAAGAAGACACACCGGAGAACGATAAAAAGCGTGTACAAATCTTCCTGAACTGCTTAGGCCCCAAGCTCTATCACACATTGACTTGTCTAACTGCACCAGATGAGCCAAAGACAAAGAAATATAAAGACTTAGTTGAAATGTTACAAAATCATGTGTGTCCAAAGCCTAGCGAAGTTGCTGAGCAGCATAAGTTTACCTTACGCACGCAACATGAGGGGGAATCCATTTCCAATTTCCAAGCTGATCTTAAAAAAATTGCATCGAAATGTAATTTTGTCTGTGAAAGCTGCAAGAAGTCAACAATTTCTACACATTTACGATCGCAGTTCATACGAGGCATACGGGATAATGAGATACGAGAGAGATTGTTGCAGCAAGAATCGTCAGTGACTTTTGACATCATTTGCAAAAAAGCATTGGCTATTGAGGCGTCCAAAGTGGAGAGTAGAGAGATACGGAGTCATACCCTACAACCATTACACTCTATACACTCTATACAAAAAAGTTGGGACAAATCTGGACCAAAATATGAGCGAGGTAAAAAGCCGTTTCGGAGTAATAAATCGAGATCGGAAGCTGTAAAGAGAATCGAGGGAAGATGTTTTAAGTGTGGCAAAACAAACCACAAGGCAAATTCATGCAATGAAAAAAACTTGAACTATTAAGCTGAAGACCTATACGGGTGAAATTATTAATCCAGTGGGTATTTGTAAAATGAAAGTCACCCACAATGATAAGGAAGCTGTTGGAGATTTGTACGTGTTGCCACATAATGTAGAGCCTATTCTAGGCCGTGGATGGATACGCAGTCTTAATATACAGATAAACTCCATTCAAGAAGTTAAAGTGGCTGATATATCCGAAGTTGAATGCAAACAAATAATTAACGGGCTTCTTGAAGAATATGTTGATATATTTACAGAGGAAATTGGCAAAATTCCAAACTACAAATGCTCAATAGAACTACACGATAAAAATACGAAGCCAATATATATGAAACCTAGACCTGTACCTTACGCTATTCGTGAAAAAATTGAGTTAGAAATTGAAAGGTTAGAAAGAGCAAACATAATTTCGAAAATTACAAACAGTCAATGGGGTACTCCCATAGTTCCAGTCATCAAGAAGAATGGAGATTTACGGCTGTGCGCAGATTACAAATCAACTATAAATAAGGTTATTAAAGATGACAAGTACCCCATACCTCGCATTGAAGACATATTCGCTGAAGTTGGTGGTGGCAAATATTACTGCGTTCTGGATTTACACCAAGCGTACCTTCACATGCCTGTTGACGATATTACAGCTACTATACAAGCACTCAGCACACATAAAGGATGTTATAAGGTAAATCGGCTAATGTTTGGGGTGAAGATTAGCCCAAACGCTTGGCAAAAATTTATGGACATGATTTTCGGAAATATAGCAAACGTTACCTGTTTTTTTGATGATATTCTCATACGAGGTCACACCTTTAGAGAATTAACTACAAATTTAAAAATTGTTTTTAAAATTTTGCGCAGCAATGATTTACATGTCAACAGAAGCAAGTGTCAATTCCTTTTGAAGTCGGTGTCATATCTAGGCCATATCATTGATGAAGATGGAATAAAACCTATACCGGATAAAATTAAAGCCATAGTAGATTGCAAAGCACCGAATGATGTCTCTGAATTACGCACGTTTTTAGGGCTTATAAACTATTACCAAAAGTTTATCCCTGATTTATCATCCAAACTTTTTTTATTGAATGAGCTTTTACAAAAAGATAAACCATTCATTTGGAGTAAAAAGTGCCAAAATGCGTTCAACAGGTTAAAAGATGAAATAACAAGTACAAATGTTCTCATGAAGTACAATCGAGACTTACCATTAGTTTTAGCAACAGACGCATCTCCTACAGGACTTGGTGCTGTAATATCACATGTGCTTCCAAATGGTCAAGAAAGGCCGATAGCCTTTGCTTCAAGATCACTAACTAAATCCGAAAAAAATTATTCTCAACTGGACAAGGAAGCAACAGCGATATATTGGGGCTTACATAAGTTTTTCCAATATTGTTATGGACGAAAAATTACACTCATTACAGACCACCAGCCACTTACCAGAATTTTGCACCCAAATAAAGACTTACCAGCTATGTCAGCATTACGTTTATTGCATTATGCCAACTTTATGTCCGGATTCGACTATGACATAAAATACCGAAATACGAAACTTCATGCCAACGCAGATTTTCTTTCTCGTTTTCCCTTCGAAAAGCCTCAAAATGACGAAAATCTCGATCGCAGCTCAACATTCCTGATGAATCACATTTCAGTTCTGCCAGTTACAAGAGATGAAATCAAGAAAGAAACCTTAAAAGATTCCGAATGTGTTCGATATTACAATGCTCTACAATCAGGAAATATTTTGCCAAACGAAGGAAATGATGCAGAGTTTTCTTTACAGAATGGATGTGTTTTTAAGAACATACGCATTATGATTCCTAGATGCTTACAAAAAAGAATTCTTAAAGAACTACACACAGCGCACACAGGAATGGTGCGCATGAAATCTCTGGCCAGGAGCTATGTGTGGTGGAAGAACATAGACAGAGATATTGAAAATGTATGCAAAAGTTGTATAAATTGCGCCAAAATTAAGCCAAATGTAAAAAAAGTTCCGATCCATCCATGGGAGTACCCAAAGGCACCATGGGAGCGTTTGCATTTGGATTATGCTGGTCCATTCATGAATAAATCTTTTTTAATTGTAGTTGATGCTTATACCAAGTGGGTCGAAGTAATACCCCAGACTACTACAACTGCTTTTTCAACAATAGATGCCTTACGAGGAATTTTTTCAAGGTTTGGACTTCCGTTAAAAATTGTCACTGACAATGGTCCTCAGTTCAGAGCATTCGAATTTACAAATTTTTTGAAGATGAACGGAATTTTTCAACACTTTTCTGCTCCATACCATCCAGCGACAAATGGGCAAGCCGAAAGATTTGTTCATACGGTAAAACAAGGACTTCGTGCTATGGAAAATGAGCCCGGGAGTTTGCACGAAAAGCTTTGTACGTTTTTAATGCAGCAGAGAAAGTTACCAAACAGCACTACGGGCGTCAGTCCATCTGAATTGATGTTTAACCGCCAAATCAGAACAAAAATAGATCTTGTAAAAAGAGAAACGTTTATAAAACCAGAAAACAACAACTCGTATACCAAAATACAACAATTTAATATTGGGGATTTAGTCCAGGTTCGCACATATACAAATAAGGCGTGCAAGTGGAAATTTGGTGTTATTTGGACAAGGAGAGGAAGTCTCCACTACGAAGTTATGATAGATGGTGAGAAGTATATCCGACATATTGACCAAATACGCCGAACTAATTGCAAGCCTACCAATGATAAACCAATTTTCGATGATGAAACAGAACAAATTGACACCACACGGCATGATTCACCAGACATACGACCCGACATTATACCTATACAGCCCGCGACAAACTTACCAGACCTACCAAGTGCTCAAGACAAACACCAACCTGATCAGTTTGACAAGCATACTATACCCTGTGAGGAAATCATTTGCCCAAGCCAGAATGAATCAACACAAGCAGACCCTGTCGACTTGGACTGTAGTGCATCACCACGTAGCCCGAAGGTTGAGTTACGACGCTCCACACGAAGTAAAAAAGCACCAGAAAGATTGCAGTATACAAGTTTTTCTTAGCGAGGGGAAAGATGTTGAGTATTTATCAGCAAGTCTGGCAATGCTTACGCTCGATAACATCGAGCGTCCAGCTGATCTGGCTGTCTGTCAAATTATCATGGACCCATCCATCATTCTTGGGAAACACATTGTCATGGCATAACCTATATTGAACTTAACCTACATATATTGTACTTAACCTAATTATAAATTATAACTCCCAATAAAAGTGAAATAAAAATAACATTGAAGTCTAATATCTCAACCAGTATTTTATATTATTATTTCCGGAAAATACTACAGTTCTAGTTATAAAAATACATAAATATGTACTAAATGCATTAATTTGGATAAAAGATAGGAATGTAATTACAATTTTGTCAAAATAATGCGCTCTTTCGGGCTCATGCACATGATTTGATCTGGTGAGATGGGATACAGTTAAAATAATTTAAAAAAAAAAGCTATTTTAAGATTCAAAATTTTACCTGAAAAATAAGTTTGTTTTCAAAAATTTAAATGCCATTTTATAAATCAAAAAATCCTTGATTTTTCGATTTTTTTTTTCGAAAATCGTTAGAGCGGTTTTTTTTTAAATTAATTTTTTATATATAAATTTTTTCAATTTTATTCTAAAAATATTTTTGGTATGCAGTTGTTTAGTGATTGTAAATATACGCTCTATATTTCAATTTCGTACAAAAATGTTAAACCGTTTTTGAGATATAGAATTTTGAAAAAAAAAAATTCAATATTTTTTTAAAAATCCAAACAAAAAAAAATTGCACTTTTGATAATCAAATATTGTTAAGGCAATATAAGAGCTCGTTCAAAAAAAAAATTATTGAAATCGGTTCATAAGTTGCTGAGTAAATTAAAAAACAAAAAAACGGTTCTATGAGCGGTACCTTTCCTGAGCAATACAAAAATATGTTTTTCTTATTAAAAGAAGCCACGTTAAAAAATAAAATTTTGGAGAAAATTAATTATCGGTTTGTTTTTGAGAAAATTCGAATTTTCGTTTTTTGACCAAAAAAATTGTATGGGGGCCACTGTTAGTTTTGATGTTAAAAAAAAAATGAAAAAAACGCCTAACGCGAATCTGCTCAAAACCTTAACTTCCAAGTTTGAACTCAATCGACCCAATGGTTTAGGCTGTAGGAGCGTGGACAGACAGACAAAACGGACCGGACGGAATCGCGGGACCCACTTTTTTCGACTTCTCTACCATCGTAATATCATGTTTGATTAAAATCTCGAGTTCGAAATTTTGCACGAATGCAAAACTTGCCATATAGTTCCTATATGTCGCAAGTAAAAAATACTGAATATCGAAAACAATATTTTCTGCGAAATAAAATCAGTTTGAAGCCAACATTTTTATTTTTTGAAAAGACATTTGAGTAAAAAATCAATTTTTACCAACTTTGAGTAATGTTCTTTTAAGTTTTTTTTTTATATTTTTTGTAAAAAAAAAATGTCATTTCGATTTTTCTAAAAATTTTACCGAATTTAATTTTTAATATTTTTTATAAACAAAAAAGTAATTTGAAGCCAATATTTAAAATTTTTGAAAAGATATTTGAGTCGAAAATCAATTTTTACGAACTTTTAGTAATTATTTTTTTTTCTTTTGTTAAAAAACTGTCAATTAGATTTTTCTCAAAATTTTACCAGATGTCAAAAACGTTATGTTTTATTGCACAATTATTTTGGAGATAAAATCATTTTTTCTTCGTAAAATACTCGAGGTGACAAATATTTTTTTTAGTTTTTTTCATTTATAAAAAAACCGTTAATTGGATTTTTTTCCAAAAATATATTTGTTCGGTATCACGGTACAATATATAATATAAAAATCAATTCAAGTCTCTAGCGTGATTTATTCGTGAGATATTTAGGGTTAACCAAAATTTTCACCTTTTTTTCAAAATGCTATGGTACGAAAAACACAATTTTCTTGAGAGTCCTTTCTGTATCTTTCTGCATTATTTCTATTTATTTGAAGTCGATATCTCTACTTGTTCTTGAGCTATGGACTACAAAAAAAACGTCGCGAATGTACGGACGTACGAACGTACTCGTACTAAAACACGCACGCACAGATATCTCTCTAAAAATCTTTTATTTCGACTCTAGGGGCCTTGAAACGTCGAGAAGTGTCAAAATTTTCAATTTGACAAATCGGACCAATTACAATAACTTCCTATTAAAAATACCTTGGAAGTTATGACAATCATAATTTTTGTCATCCGAAATAAGAAAATATAATGGTTCATGACGTTCAAAAAATCTTATAGTCCGGTGTTGCTGTTGACAGTGCTTGAAAATTTTACTATTTGTGATCGCTATAAAATTCCCATGGCAAGTTATTGTTATCGATCCGATTTGACGAATTGAAAATTTTGATAATTCTCGACGTTTTAAGGTCCCTTGAATTTAAATCAAAGATTTTTAGAGAGATGTTTGTGTGTGCGACTGCAAATGAATTTTGTTTTACAGTAAGTAAAAAGCAAAAAAATTGTACATATTGGTTCACCTAAGATATCTCACAAACTGATAGCAATAACGAAGAATAACGATTTTTTTACAAAAATTCAAACCTAAAAGAACACTACCAATGTCAAAAATTGATTTTCGACTCGAATATCGTATCAGAAAAAATGATTTCTATCAAAATAGTTTTATGTTATACTGAAAATTGGTAAAAATTGATTTTGGACCCATATATCTCGGAAATAAAGAATTTTTCTGCTTTCAAACGTATTCCTTTTTATACATGTTATTATTATAAATATTTGAAAATCCAATTGGAAACCCAAAAATTCTAGGCATTGAGTATTTTAAAATTCTTTTTATTTTAAAATTGTATGGTATTTCCTGGGGTGCCAGCATGTAACTTGATACAACCGAGTTTAGTCGATACAATCGAGCATTGGCAGCACACATTTTGGTTCAATCGAGTGTCCTCGATTGTTTCGCCAGATTTGGCAGCACACAAACTTCAAATTGACGTTTGAAACAAAAGTTTTAACAGTCGATAGAAATTAGTTATCGTCGGCAGTAATTTTTGTATGAGCAAAATGGAAAAACAAAATAATATGTCAATAAATAAAAAACGGACTGAGATTTTGACCAATTTTATGAGTTCTCAAGTTGATTTAGCGAGGGGAATTCTTAAAACTGCCCAAGGGAGTAAAAATAGCAATATGCTATTTTAGTATGTAAAACAGAATTCATAATATTACCACCATTGCATTCAAGCTATGGAACCCTTTCCAGTTAAAATAGATGTGCTCGTTTTCTTTTGGTCTTAAAATAGGAATATAAATACCATCAACGCAGCCCACTATTGCTTTCTCCAAATTTAGAGCTATCAAATTTAATCCATTGCGGACAAAACTTATTTTCCAGGAGGCGTTCGGCGAAAGAACTTGGAAACTGTTGATTTAATGTTGCACAAAGTTGTAGAACTGGTGGAATTGATGTTCTTCTTCTGGAAGATCTAACGAGCTGAGTATCGTGTGGAAACATTCCTTGTTGACTCTAAACTGCTGCACAAAGCTAAAAAAAATTGTTTTACAAATGTTATGCTATTTTTTTTTTCTTTTTGTATATTTACTCATTTTCACTCAATTCGAATGGGTTACTATTATCTCTCAAATATCTTCTTTTGATTTTAGCACAGGAAACTTCTTCACTTTCACTCTCCGAATCAAAAAAAAACATTTCGAAAAAAAAACTTAAAATTCAAACTAGAATGAAATAATTTCAAAGAAAACTCATTTGACATTTCATTTTATAGTTCACAATGACTTTTTTAAGTAAAAGTCACAATGGAACTCGTCTCAAATTGCGTGCTGTCAAAAATAATTTGTTTCGTGTTGATCGACGATCGACAATCCTCGATTGTATCAAGTTACGTGCTGGCATCTCTGTTTTAAAAATGTTCGGTTTACGCAGGCTTTAATTCTTTTCTATTAATATCTTATAGACGAAAAAGCAATGAAGTCTTCACTGTTATTAAAATATCATATTTCAATAAAGACCAGCTGAATAAAATTATGCCACGGATCGGTTATACCAATTGAAATTAATGAATGACGATAAAAAATGACATATTGAATACTTTCATGCCTTAAATTTTGACCTTATAAGAAAACGAAAAACTTGATCATGTTACTCGTTACGGAATCTTCTGTATTGTTTACAGAAAATTGCCGTTGTTGTAAAGCGAAAAATCGTTTTTTTTGTTTATATTTGTTGCAACTTTTGTCTACAAATCCTTTTATAAAAACTCTACATAATTTTGGAGTAATTTAAAAAAAATAAACGCAAAAGCTTGTGTGGGATAATAATAAAGTGCACGACTGGGTCGCACGAACTTGCTCCTGTATGCAAAGAGTCTGTTTAAAAAAGTATCTATATAATATTTAAAAATATACCTGTAAAATAAGTTTGTCTTCAAAGATATACATATATGCCATTTGATTTGTCGAAAAAACCTCCATTTTTCAATTTTTTGGGAGGGGGTTACATTTAATACAGTTAAAATAATTTAAAAAAAAACTAATTTAATATTCAAAATTTTACCTGAAAAATAAGTTTGTCTTCAAAAATTTAAATGCCATTTTATAACTCAAAAAACCCTTGATTTTAAAAATTTTTTTTTTGAAAATCGTTAGAGCGGTTTTTTTTAAAATTAATTTTTTATATATAAAATTTTTCCATTTTGTTCTAAAAATATTTTTGGTATGCAGTTGTTTAGTGATTGTAAATATACGCTCTATATTTCAATTTCGTAAAAAAATATTGACCCGTTTTTGAGATATAGAATTTTGAAAAAAAAAATTTCAATATTTTTTTAAAAATCCAAACAATAAAAAATTCCACTTTTGATAATCAAATATTGTTAAGGCAATATAAGAGCTCGTTCAGAAAAAAAATTATTGAAATCGGTTCATAAGTTGCTGAGAAAATTAAAAAACAAAAAAACGGTTCTATGAGCGGTACCTTTCCTGAGCAATACAAAAATATGTTTTTCTTATTAAAAGAAACCAAGTTAAAAAATAAAATTTTAGAGAAAATTTAAAAAAAATCTATCGGTTTGTTTTTGAGAAAATTCGAATTTTCGTTTTTTGACCAAAAAAATTGTATGGGGACCACTGTTAGTTTTGATCTTAAAAAAAAAAATGAAAAAAACGCCTAACGCAAATCTGCTCAAAACCTTAACTTCCAAGTTTGAACTCAATCGACCCAATGGTTTAGGCTGTAGGAGCGTGGACAGACAGACAAAATTGACCGGACGGAATCGCGGGACCCACTTTTTTCGACTTCTCTACCATCGTAATATCATGTTTGATTAAAATCTCGAGTTCGAAATTTTGCACGAATGCAAAACTTGCCATATAGTTCCTATATGTCGCAAGTAAAAATACTAGTCTATCATTGCAATTGGTAAACATAAAACTTACATTAGGAGGACCTCAATCAGCCAGCTGTGGTGGCATGATGCCCGACTAAGTACCACAAATAAGAAACCTGATGATAGGTTTGCATCTGTAAAACATACCTTATTGATTTCAGACATGAAGTAGTATAATCAAGTTGTTGTAGTATTCAATTTCTACTAATTTCGAAAACATATTTCGAATACTAGAAGTAAGTGGAATTTTATCCAAATATAATTGAAGAAAAAACTTATTCCATCATAAAAATATTCTTAATTTTCGATTTCATTTTTACATTAAGGCCAACAAAAAAATGGAAACTTGAATGCCAGGAGTGAAACATCTAAAAATTAGGCTTTTTTTGGCCTCACTGATATTGTTTAAAGAATTTAGTTAAGCTAAATACTTCACTATTTTTTCACACAGTTGACATTTATATGTACAAGGAAGTGTTGTTTTCAACGTGAAATTTTGGTTAGAATACGACTGAGATTTGGGGTCAATTTTCAAAAAAAACTTGTAGACAGGGTGGTTGGATAGAATTCATAAACTTTAGGCTTTTTGAGCGCTTTAAAATTAAAAAAAAAGAGGCTGGGTTGCGACTCACACTGATAACTTCCCATCCCGTCTGCCGATTTGTCTTGCTTAAAAGTTTGTAGGTTTTCGTTTTCTGGTAAAAAAGTTGTCAGTTGAATTATTCTTAAAAATTAAAAAATTACCAACAATATTTTGCATATAATGAGATAGTTTGATTTCAAAATCTATTTTTTTTAACAAGATTTTTTGTCCAAAACAAATTTTTATCAATTTAAGTAGCATTTCTTAAAAATTTGTATTTCTTATATAAACACATACAAATTGGATGAATGAAATTAATTTGAAGTCAATGCCTTCTATTATTCACGAGATATCGAAAACCGAACATCAATGTTTAGCAAATTTGCGTAGGTACTATTTTTTGTAGATTTTTTTTTATGAAAAAACGGACTGTTGGATTTTTATAAAAACTGTAGTGAATGTCAAAAACAATATTTTCTGTGAGATAAAATTAGTTTGAAGCTAATATTTCTAATTTTCGAAAAGATATTTGAGTCGAAAGTAAATTTTTATCAAGTTTTAGTATTGTTTTTTTTAGGTTTTTATTTTTTGTAAAAAAACTGTCTATTCGATTTTTCTCAAAATTGTAGTGAATATTGAAAACAATTTTTTTTTATAAAATAAAATTGATTTGAAGCCAATATTTCAAATTTTTAAAAATATATTTAGGTCGAAAATAAGAGTAAACTTAAATTTAAATGGGAGACATAAAACATTGCGAATAATAATGGATTTCAATTTCAATACAAAAAAAAAAAAAGAACAAAGAATAGTTGAAAAGTCCAAGAAATTTCTTTCTTGCATCCGAGTTTTTCTTATATATATAAAACTTCGGAAATATAAAAAGCAACACGGTAGTTTTGATAGCTTGTTTCTGTTCTCCAATTTGAAGAAGAAGACATTTTTTTTTTTAATTTAAAAAATCAATGTTCAAAGCCAAAAACTCTTTCTGTAGCTTTTTTTTAACTGTACTTGAAACTAGAACCTTAAAGTTCAACATTTTTTTCTAAAAAAATTCATTTTTCAATTTAATTTTTTAAGTTTTGCAAATAACTTTTATCCCAAGAAAGATTATATTTTTTATGAAACTCAATTATTAAACAAGTAACCTTAAAAAAAATTCGTGTGAATTTCTTTTCGTCTTCATTTTTAATATTAAACTTTTTTGTGTATTTTGCACAATATTAGTTTTTAAAGAATTCGGAAGAAACAACTCCAACACTTCAAATTCCCTTAGCGTCGACTGTAAAAATTTAGATATAGACCAAAATGGCTTGTTTGATATAAATCAAGAACTTATACCTTGCAACTTCAAAACTATTAGATTAGATTAGGATTTGGAATACAAACATGATTAAGGATCAAAAGCTTAATGTAAGTCACTAAGCAAACGTTTCCAGTTTTGAGCTCATATCCATCCAAAAACTATTTATTTATTTTCCAGACATTTTTTAAACCTGCAGAATCAGAGCATTTTTGTATATTCACACAAGTATGTAAGAATGAAAAAATGTACACATAGTAAACATTTATGGGGCCAAGGCATCGTGAAGTTTATATTTTTCAATTTCAATTTTTTCTACGTAACAAATACTTTTCCGTTAAAGTTGCAAAAGAAAATACAACAAAAAAGGACAAAAACATCTTCTAACTTCAGATCTTCATTCCGTTCGTTGACTTTTTCAATCCCCATCATGCTTAGAATCCCGGTTTTTCCTTTGAGCTTTTAATATGTTTATATATGTAGATACATATTTGAAATGAGTGTGAGTGTGTTTGTTTCGGCTTGTAGGCGATTACACGCCACAACGACAAAGTATAAAAGTATAAAACAATCTATATGTACGAGAATGTCTGAATGTAAAACAATATGTATGTTCCACTTACTTAATAACATTGATCCTTAAGGAATTGAATGGCAAAAATAGTAAGGAAACAAAAATACAAGAAAAAAAAAACAGTCCTTTTCGAAATTAAGAAGAGTTTCTTTGTTTTGGTATTGGAATTTTGTATACATATAAAAATAGATGTTAACCGACGACGACAAGTTATAGGAACCGATATATCTGGCCATGGTCTATACTCTAAAGAAAGTAATTTCATCAATAAAAGCTCATTAAGGACAAAGGATTATCTCTATAGCCCATGTGCATAAACATATACAGACAAATAGATATATTTATATACTGAAATAGTTATTTTCCATTCTATTGGGCTTAAGTAGATGAGTTTCGTTTGAGGGGACAAACTACATATTATACAACTTTACTACATACATACATACATATAAAGACCGAAACGTCTAAACAAAAATAGTCACATCATATAATTTATAGAGATGTATTATGGTATAAAGGATAAATAGAGGGATTGCCATTGCGACAAACATAATAGTTATGAGGTCTTTATGATAATAAGTGATAAAATTAGTTTTGTTGTAAGCTCAATGGATCGTAGTTAACAAAAAGGGTTAAGTAAATGCCTACCTACAGGAATACATTTAAACAACCGATATTTTAATATAAATAGTTTTGAAACTTTTGCTATTTAAAGTCTTAGAAGATACATTATGTTTTTCTATGATATTAAATCTTTAGTTAGATGGTGGTGGTAGGAGTTAAGATGGCAATGGTACCGATTGGTTGGGAAGGGCTGGTTGAGTTTAATATCTGAAGAAAAATTTGAATTTTTTTTCTATTACATATACATAGAAATAGAAGAACAGGAAACAGATTTTAGACCACTTTTGGAACACATTTAGTTCTGCAACATAATTTCCATAAATATCACTTTTTTTGAACAAATATTGTACTTATTTTCGATTGTTGTATTATTTTTCATTTTTATTAATTTTTTAATACTCAAAAAGATATGTGTCACGTATGCAACGAAAAATAATGTTCTTAACATCTTTTATAGTTTAAAAAAATATTAGAATCAACAACTTTTGTAACAAATTTAAGTAAAAATTGGTTAAAATGATTTTCGACTTGAATATCTTAAGAACATCGATGTATTGAATTCAAAGCAATTTTATCTTA
This sequence comes from Eupeodes luniger, assembly GCA_951509635.1. NCBI lineage: Eukaryota > Metazoa > Arthropoda > Insecta > Diptera > Syrphidae > Eupeodes > Eupeodes luniger. The sequence goes on along the minus strand of OX608074.1, from coordinate 43,187,003 downwards.
CGGAAAATATTGTTGTTAGTATTTAATACAATTTAAAGAATAACCAAAAGACGGTTTTAAAATTCAAAAACCCTGGGCTCAAGGGCAAACTGATGGGGATTCCTAGAAGCGCGGGCATTACGGTTAAATTGTTTAAGGGGAGGAATGAAACTGGCTATTTCACTAGAGCATAGTCCGTTTCAATAACTGTAAAAAAGCGTGAGAGAAGAAACTTTACGACGATGTTCGAGTGACGTAATCGAGTTGATGATATTAATGTCACCAATCATTTTAAAAGCTCTTCTTTGAATACTATCGAAGAGGCTTAAATAAGTTACTGAAGCACCAGCCCAGAGATGAGAGTTATATTCAAGTTTCGGGCGTATATAAGTTTTGTAGATTTTAGCCAGATCAGACGGAGAGAAAAATTTCTTGCATCTTATCAAAAAACCTACTCATCTGGCGACATCGTGTATGTGATCATTACACAAAAGGTGGTTGCTAATGCACATTCCGAGGATGTCAAGATTTTCAGTTTCGTTGATGCAAGTGCCACTCATGGATAGTGGCAAAGAGGGTATATCTCGCTTTAACGATACAAGACAGCATTGGGTTTTCGAAGCATTAAATTCCACACGATTATTGATTCCCCATTGTACAATGCTGTGTAGGTCGGAATTTAATGAGCTAATCATATTTTTCCGTTGCAGTTCCACATCCGAAGAGAAGGGTTGTGAGACTTGAAACGAATATGAAAAGCTGAAAGTGCTATCGTCAGCGAAACAATGTATTGGATTAGAAGTAGCAGACAGGAGATCATTTATAAAAATGAGGAAAAAGGTCGGAGACAAAACGGAGCCCTTTGGCACACTAGCATTTATTTTATGGGTTTCAGACTTGTATCCGTCCAAAACAACTTGAATTGAACAGTTCGAAAGAAAATTTCTAGTCCAACAAAGAAGAGATTAGTCAATACCACGCATTTTCGATAAGAGACCAAGATACCAGGCTTTGTCATATGCCTTTGAAATATCAAGTGCAATAATCTTACTTTCTCCAAAACGATGTTAAGATTTGTTCTACTGTTCGGTGAAATGAACCATGAGATCACTAGTTGCCCTATTGCTACGAAAGCCGTATTGTAGGACATTAAGAAGCTTCCGTTCCTCAAGATATTTCTTAAGCTGATAATTAATCAGCGTTTCCATGACCTTAGAAAAAAGGGTCGATAATTTGCGGCAGAAGAAAATTCGCCTTTTTTGGGATTGGCTGAACAAATGCAGTTTTCCAAGAACTCCCCTTCAGAATAATAGCGGGGATACCATCTAGACCAGCGGATTTATTAATGTTGAGATCTTTAAGAACTCTCGTCACAATTCGAGTACGAAAAAAGATTGGTTCCATAAAATCATTTACGGGTTCAAGAACTTGAGGAGCCATGAAAATATCTGGTTAGGTGGAGTTTTCGGCGAACTGCCTTGCAAACAAGTTAGCTTTATCAATAGAGGTAACTTAAGGAGTGTCATTGAAAACAACCGTAGAAACCGAGGAAGAGGAAGAATTCCTGAAGTTTTTTGGGCGTTGCAGGCCTTCCTGGCTTGCTCAAACCTTTTCCGGATTTCCTCGGTTGGGCTGGCTCTAAAACACCGGAAGCTCACCTTTTTCGCCTTGATAAACTCTTTGCAGCTGGAATCGAACCATGATTTAGCCTTAGGTTTAACACTTTTAACCCTATTCAGGATAAAGGTTTTCATTCCCAAGCGAATCATATTAGTAATCATATCTGCACTGGAGTCTACTTCACTATCGAAGAAGCATAGTGATTACATTATTTTCGAAGTTTTGCTAAAATTTAATTATTTATTATCTAATTGGAAGTTATAAGTGGGTGTCCTAACCCAGCCTCTTTATTTTAATTTATTGAATTTTAGGAGTTTAGGAGTAACCTTTCATCTTAGTTAAAAGTAAATTCTGGAGTACCTCAAGGTAGTCACATTTGTCTATTGCCTTTTTATTTTATTTATTAATGATTTACCTTCTGTTTTATGTGATTTTATAGTATTTTATATTATATACAAATATATGCAGATGATGTAAAATTTTTTCGAATTATTAACTCCGTCAGTGATTGTGAAGAGCTACAGAAGATCTAAATCACTTTTGGAAATGGTGGAAACTGTTAAATATTGGCAAATGTAAGACAATGTGTTCCATTCGTCACATTCAAATAGAGCATCCAATATGTTTGACCTTGGTGTCGTACTAGAGTCAAAATTGACATTTACTAATCTTAATAATTATATTATTAAAAAAATCTAACAGAACACTTCATTTCGAGAAAAGATTTTCCTTAAAGTTCCGTGATAAATATGGTATTCAAATTCAGTATATTTCTTTTGTCAGGCCAATTCTTGAATACGCTTGCGTTGTGTGGGCGGCTTAATATTATTCCTTTCATATTGATAAAATAAAAAGTATTGAATGTAGAATTTTAAGGTTATGCTTGACCTGAAAAACTTTCTTGAATCCAATACACTCAAAGGCTTCCCTTGATAAATGTCCGATATTTTTATGGTCATAGAGAGAAACTAAAGATATACTTTATATCTGGTTAATTGAATGGAACGATTTGGTATCAATCTATTGTTTTTCGATTTTGTTTCAATATAAATCAGGCTAGCTTAAGAATTAATTCACCCCTTTGAAGTATTTTTAGCAGATCGAACTATGGCGCTTACAATCTTCTTAAACAATTAATCAGTTAATTTTAACAAATTCTCTATACTTATGAAAATATGTTAAGATTTAAGTAAATATTGTAAACTTAAAGTTTCTCGTATCATTTAACGAATTTAACAAATATATTTGATGGGTATACTTGGGCGTATACGTAATTTTTAAAATGTGTAATTTCTTTTTCTCCGTCCCTAAGTTATTGAATTGATTTTGTAAAATCCTATTTATTTCTAATTTAAGGGAGGGAGGGACGGCTGGAGTGATATATATGAAACAGGTGTTTAGTCAAGCTATGAACGTCTGCACTATAAATGTGATTAAATTCGACTGAGAAGTTTCGACTTTTAGGAACTTTTTGCAAGTTTTGTTTGTATTTTCTTACAAATCACATGTGAGGCCTGTTTTTTTTTTTTTGTCAATGTTACAGTTTTCTTTTTCGAAATATAGAATTTCACCCCCTTGTATACCGATATCAAACTGACACCTAAATAAATAGCCAATTAAGAACTATGCAGCCCAATCATCCAACATACGATGTTTTTTTATTCAGCAATTTTTGTTTTGTAAATTGCTCATGTTTTTAAATTAAGCTTGAGTATTCAAATAATATCACGGTTCAATCAAATAATTTAGGGTTAACTTAACCGTGCTACTCCATCTTGACTCCTTAACAAGCATAAAAATAAAAACGTTCCATTGCAAAACTAAACGAAACAACTCGAAGAGTTCCAATTGATTAAGTTTTGGTTAATGGAATGTTTGTTTGGTATTTTTGTTTATAGTACGAGTATCTACATTCATATATATGGTATTTTCCAATTGGGGGGCTACACGGACTTAACATACCATGAACAACAAGTAGATATATATAGATATATACGAGTATATAATATGTAGAACGATTCGACTCTCTGCCTGGACGAAGGATTACAAATCGATTCATATTAAATGTTCTATGCTCGCTCATGGCCTCGATATACTTTTCTTTCTACCCATTCCAATTGCCTTATTTAACACAGGGCTAAACTTTGAATGGGCCAACAAACGAAATCACCTTCTTCACTTCTTCTTCATCCATCTCGCCTTGGCTGGTGTGCAGATATTCAGAAGGCAGGTAATACCTTTTATATGCAATGCCTGTGTGATTCCTATATTTTCGGTTCGGATACTGATACATCGATTCGGCTTGGTTCGATGCGATGTAAGTTTCTCAAACAGCTACCGCTGCTGCCACTCACTGCCCTCCATTCTGCGGAAATGAAAAGACTTTACGGAATTAGACGGCGATGTGGGGTGTGGACTGTGGATGTGGATGTGGATTAAATAAGGGTAGGTGGATTGAAGTGGAGTAAAGTGAATAGACCTAAATAACTTTTACGGTCTTCAGATTCCCATGCTTGATGATATTTGTCTACGGATTGCAGTTGAGTAGCGAAATCGACATTTATAAACCAGACCGAGTGTGGGCTGACTGGAGTTTATCCAAGATTTTATAAGTTAGCTCTCTGATGATAGAACGTGCATTCGAAAGGTGCATCATGAGTTAGCCATATATAAATAGAAAAAAGGTATGGAACGCCTACACTGCACTTCACTTCATACTGCACAGCACATCACTAGCATAACAGGGCATATTTTGCCAAATCCAAATGCTTATAAGCGGAAGAGATTTCTGCCAGGAGGTTTAATTCCTTTCGCTTTATGTGTAATTCAATGTATGTCTGTGTGTATGTGTATTGTGTATACACTCATGTACAGTTCAGAGTGTATGCTCGAACCGATTACTTGTTTGCAGAGACTTCTTCTGAAATTCGCAAAATTTCACAGATTCTTAAAATTATTCTTCCTCTTTATATGGACGAAAGGAAGGCAGGTATATCTGATACTGATGATTGGTTGGTTAGTTGCTTTGAATTCGGCCTTAGACTTCACAGAGAGGCTTCCTGAAGTTGAGAGTTTTCAATGCTTGTTGATTTTATTTTCTATTTTGAAACGATAAATGTGTATGAAATATTGCAACTTGCAAAAGTTTTATGTAGATACAAAAGTTTCCATGTATCAAAGACTCAGATATAGGTACAGGTATAGACCAGAAAGATTAGGTATTTTGATTTCTATTTGTTTTTCATGTGTGAAAATAGGTGAATAAGAATGAGGTTCTCTAGATTGAAGAGTTTTGTGTAGTATATAAATAGAGTTTTTGTCCGCTTTCAGTTGACACCTTTCACATATATGTACCTTCCTACCTACATACGTTATACCTGAACTCTTAGAAGATATTTGTATAGTTTTATAATCACTATCTCTTATAGAAAGACAAATTTGGTTACCCGACCTCATGTACGAGTACAAGTACTGGTCGTGATGGTAGAACTTGGAAGCCAAAAATGTAAACAAGACCCAAGAATCATTAGTTAAAAAAAATGTTGTTGAGTTTCTGTACGAAAACTTAAAAGCGTGTTTCATATTTAGAAGCATAAAATCTTATGCTTTTAATTGATTTTAAGGAGTTTGTTTTAAGAACAAATTGATGTGCATTTTGAGATGATAAGATTTCGGTGTTCACTAAATACAGGTCAAAATTACTTACTTTTCAAGTTTTCAAAATATTTACCGACAAAATTGTGTTTTTCTATAAGAAATTTTGAGAAATTGGTTTATCGGTCTGAAGGTTGATTAAAACGGGTTTGTCGATTTCTCGTTGATATTTGGAAAAAGCTATTTCAGAAACGATACTGTACTGTCGATATGGACAAAGGTCCTAAGGCTTTAAAAAATGATTGGTTGGGTCTTTTAAATATATCAAAATGAATCTGATTTTTATTGAAATATCATCTTCATTACTGGGGCGCATTTTCACCTCGGAATCTTCGTTCATACGCAAAAATGTCAAATTTTGGGTTCGGAAAATAACAAGAATGAATTTTTTTTTATAATTGTATGTGCACTCAAGGGAATATGAATACCCTTATAATGATTATACACAGTGCGATCAATTAGAAAGGGAGGATAGGATTAGAAAGGAGATACCGATGCACATTGGTTTTGAATGTCTACACATTGTAATGAGTGGGAAATATGAGTCTGGTAAAGTATTCCAAATTCGTGAAGTGCGACTAAAGAAAGAATCTCTGTACTTTACAGTACATCCGAAATTGGGCTAAAGGTTAAACTGGTGAGCTTTCTTAGAAGAACGGGTATTACGGTTGAATTCTTTGAGGGGAGGAATGTAACTTTCTATTTCATTAGAACATTGCTTATGGAAGTAGCAATAGAATAATGACAAAAATGGAACCTTATGACGGTGCTGGAGAAATTCAAAAGATTCAGTTAGGCAACGGTCCCCTATCAGTTTTAGGGCTCTCTTTTGAATTCTGTCCAAGAGACTCAAGTGGGTTATAGGAGCACCTGCCCAGATATGGAAATTGTACTGGAGTTTCGGACGAATATAGTCTTTATATCAGATCAGAAGGGGTAAAAAACTTCTTACATCGTCGGAGAAAACCTAAACACTTAGCAGAATTTTCGGCGATGTCAAATATGTGACAACTCCACAACAAATGGTTTGTAATGCACATACCTAGGACTGAAAGCTGTTCTGTCTCCTCGATGCAAGTATACCACTCGTGGATAGTGGCATTGGGTGAGGGTTATACTTTTCCGACAGTAGACAGCATTGAGTTTTCGAAGCATTCAATTCTACACGGTTTTTGATTCCCCATTGGACAAGCAGTCAAGATCAGAATTTACTGAGCTTATCATACGTTGCCGTTGGTAGGCTACATTTAAAGAACAAGGATGAGGATCAAGAAAAGAATTTGAAAAGCTGAGGGTACTGGCACCAGCAAAACAATTTAGTGAGTTAGGAGTTTCAGACAAAAGATCATTTATAAAAAAGGGGAAGAGCGTCGGAGACAAAACGGAGCCCTGAGGCACACAAGCGTTTATTTTATGGATATCAGATTTGAACCCGTCCAATACTACTTCAATTGAACGAAAGTTAATTGTTAAATAAAACGACGAAGAGATTCATCAATACCAAAAGAACGCATTTTCGATAAGAGAGCTTGATGCCAAAGTCTATCAAATGCCTTTGAAATATCAAGTGCAATAATCTTACTTTCTCCAAAACGATGTAAAGATTTGTGCCACTGTTCGGTGAGATGAACAAACAGATCACCAGTGGATCTATTGCTACGAAAGCCATACAACCGGTCATTAAGATGCTTTTGTTCTTCAAGATATTTCTTAAGCTGAAAGTTAATCAGCGTTTCCATGACCTTGAAAACAATGGACGTAAGTGCAATTGCATGATAGTTAGAGGGGGAGGAGGATTCGCCTTTTTTAAGAGGGACAGGCTGGACAAATGCAGTTTTCCATTCACTCGAAAAGAGACTTGTAGAATAGGACAGATGAAAAAGCTTACGCAGTGGTTGTTGTTGATTTTTGAAAATCTTCTTCTTTATCAATATATCATTGTTAAATGCTTTTTTTCAGTTTGATGGCGTGGTTATTGGACCTAATTTGAGGCTGGTACAACTTTTGCGGTGACTTAATTAGGCTTTAGAGCTATGGTTTATGATATTTTAGAGGAAAAGATTTCACAATTAGGCATAAAAGTGCAAACAATGGCAAAGCACCAATTCTAAAACTTTGTTCTTTGGAATTTATAAAATGTCCAAGCCATAACCAGATAGGTAAATTTTTTAACACATGGTGTTTCTTAAGACTTTCCTAAACCACATTTATGAACGTAAAACCATAAGAATTTATAAACGCTCTCTGTTTTTAAGTACTTTCATACAAAAGGTTCAAAACCATAAAGTTCAAATTAATTTATAGAAACCGGAAATACAAAAGCTAAAATAAAATTTGAAGTTCTTGTACTGTATTAAAATGGACTTAATTGAAAATAATTTATCGTTGTTGAACATTTTTTTTTGTTTCGGTTCACAACTATCAACCCGTGTCTGTATTTCTATAGAGCAATGTAAAATACTTATACAAAAGGGCGACACTTTATTACCAATAAAATATTCCTACCTGACAGTACAAAATCTACTCATAAAATAATAGGTACCTATTTCAATGACTAAAATAGATATACCCTGCAGCGTTTTTATTTTCCAAACCTATCTATACCGTTAGATAAAAAAGAAACTTTTCACCCATACCAAAAGCCAATCCATTTTTTGTGTTATTATTTTTTCTATTTGTTTTGCATGCCAATGGAACTTTTTTTTGTGTAAGGACTTTTCTATTTTTTTTTTTTGTTTAAATATTCCCCAAGGTAAACTTTAGGTCGATCAAAAAATGCTCTGATATAGGTACTATATAAAATAGAAAAAATAGAACAACCATATAACCAAAGTTAAATCCACTTCGATTATATATGTATGTATATACAATAAACGTATAGACCCGGGTGCCATTGATAAATAAAATTACGAACCAATCATAACACAAGTGTCCACTTGAATTACGTATTCATTTTTCAGTCCAGATAAAATCCTAAATTGAATATGCCCTTTATAAGAAGGATAATGCTCCATTAATGCTCTGCCGGGCTTAGTCCTTTTACAAAGGATATCATCATTTTCTACCAGTGGCTCTCTGTAAATAGCCCGTATTCATTTTTAGCTATCCTTTTTATTATATTTTTCTTTATTTTTTTTTTCTTCTTCCTCATAGTTTATATATCTACCACTATTATATAAATATCGCCTATTTATATATCCCCACAAGACTATAGAGATATAGTGGGTTATACCTTTGGCAAGACGTCCAACTTTTATGGAGGGTATCTATAAAAAGAAGAAACGACGAAGTAGTAACTGGCTTGGAGTATGATGACCGTAATAACAATTGGTAAATACCTATACACAGCCATGAATGAATATAGTTTCGGTTTGAGGTAGAAGAGGGGTAGGTATAGTGTCATGGTCGAATTTGTAGGGCAAAATACCGTCATTATGGAATCGTTCTATGTTCTCGTCCATGTCCGTGTCCAGCGCACAGAGTGACTTGTTTTATTACTGACCAATACATTTTTAATTTTAAAAACAAAACAAAATATAGGTATATGACCTATTTCCTTATCGATAGAAGGCTTTTTTAAAGTCAGTGCAATTACTATTAAATTGTAAATATTTCAATAACCATTTCATATTTACCATCATCGCCAAGTTTTGAGTTTGTTAAAAATAGAACTCAACATTTTTGAATTATAAATAATCATCAACATGAGTTTATGATAGAGGAGTAAGTATTGTTTAAATTATTCTGTTTGTACAAATACACATCATGGGAATATCATCCATCATTATATTAATATGAGTAAACATAACGTCAATACGTTTTGTAATATAATGTACATAAAACAGTGCGTTTAGGAAAGGGACATAAATATTTTATAGCGTTGGAAAGATTTTGTTTTACCGCATTCTAAACCAAAAACTTTTTGGCTATGAAGACGTTAAGCTTTGATGACTTTTTATCTGAATATAAGGAAAACGCGTAACAGAGAACTGTTATGGCTAATATTTGAAGCATAAAAAGATACTTTTAATATCGTTTTGACTATGCCTTAGTAGGCAATCTACACTTTACATTTTTAAATTCCTCATCAACGCGAATAAGATTTTGTGATTTTGTACTCACATTTATTCCAATGACCAATTGAGGCATGTGTGGCAAAACTGTACAATGTATTGTATATTGGTTAAAACAGCAAATATGTTGAAATGCAGAAACCATTTAATACTGAGTACGTCCGTACGTTCGCGACGTTTTTTCGTCGTCCATAGACCATAGCTCAAGAACCAGAAGAGATATCGACTTCAAATAAATTTTGTTATACAGATAATAAGGCACAAAGATGCAAAAAGGGCTCTGAAGAAAATTGCGTGCGTGGCTTTTTACCATAGAAATTTAAAAAAAAAAGGTGAAAATTTTGGTTAACCCAGAGTGTCTCACGAACCAATGACGCTAGAGACTTGAATTAAATTTTATATTATATATTGTAACGTGATACAAAACAAGTATATTTTTGGAAAAAATCCAATCAACGCTTTTTTTTATAAATCAAAAAAAACTGAAAAAAAAATTTGTCACCTTGAAAATTTTACGACTCAAATATGTTTTCATCTCCAAAACAATTTTGTACAACGAAGAATAATGTTTTTGACATCTGATCAAATTTTGAGAAAAATCGAATGGACAGTTTTTTTTTACAAAAAATAAAAATCTAAAAAAAAAATTAATTAAAGTTGGTAAAAATTGATTTTCGACTCAAATATTTGTCATTTGGCATTTGAATCATGTCATATTCCACACTTAATGGCATACATGCGCCTTTCAAATAAAATATTATTCTGTTAATACCTCACACACAGCTTGTTTTAATCCATTTCAATATCTATCCGCCCTTATTGAAAAACCCTTTATAACAAAATAAAAAAGAGGCTGGGATGCGACCCACACTGATAACTTCCTATCCCGTCTGTCGATTTGTCTAGCTTAAAAGTTTGTCTATATGTTTCAATTTTTACCAAATTTGCGTACTATTTTTTGGAGATTTAATTTTTTTTTTTATAAAAAAAAACGGACTGTTGGATTTTTATAAAAAAATTACTGAATATCGAAAACAATATTTTCTGTGAAATAAAATAAGTTTGAAGCCAATATTTTAAATTTTTGAAAAGCTATTTGAGGCGAAATAAATTTTTACCAAGTTTTAGTATTGTTTTTTTTTAGGTTTTTATTTTTTGTAAAAAAAACTGTCGATTCGATTTTTCTAAAAATTTTTCCTAATGTTGAAAACAATATTTCTTATAAATTAAAATTAGGTAGAAGCCATTATCTCAAATTTTTGAAAAGATATTTGAGTCGAAAATCAATTTTTACGAACTTTTATTATTTTTTTTAGGTTTTTATTTTTTGTAAAAAAAACTATTAATTCGATTTTTCTCAAAATTTGTCCTAATGTTGAAAACAATATTTCATATACATAAGTTAAAATGAGTTGGAAGCCATTATCTCAAAGTTTTGAAAAAATATTTTTACCACCTTTTATAAATTTTTTTTGTAGGTTTTTATTTTTTGTAAAAAAACTGTCTATTCGATTTTTCACAAAATTTTTCAGAATGTTGAAAACAATATTTCTTATAAGATAAATTAAGTTTGAAGCCTTAATCTCAAGTTTTTAAAAAAGATATTTGAGTCGAAATTCAATTTTTACCAACTTTGAGTAGTGTTTTTTTTTAGGTTTTTATTTTTTATATTTTATCAGATGTCAAAAACATTATTCTTTGTTGCACAAAATTATTTTGGAGATGAAATCATATTTTAGTCGTAAAATTTACGAGGTGACAATTTTTTGTTCAGTTTTTTTGATTTATAAAAAAAACCGTTAATTTGTTTTTTTCCAAAAAAAGTAATTTTTTTGTATCACATTACAATATATAATAAACAATTTAATTCAAGTCTCTAGCGTTATTGGTTCATGAGATATTTAGGGTTAACCAAAATGTTCACCTTTTTTTGAAACTGTTATTGTAAAAAAACCATACTTCTGTATAACAAAATTTATTTGAAGTCGATATCTCTTTTGGTTCTTGAGCTATGGACGACGAAAAAGCGTTGCGAACATACGGACGTACGAACGTACGTACACACGCACGCACAGACATCTTTCTAAAAAAATTTTATTTCGTGTTTAACTTCTATAAGAGTTCAATAAATAAATGAATGTATAAATACATGCTCGTATAATTGTGCATTGTTTTGATTAAAATTATCATAAACTCATGTTTTAAATGCTATACTGTATAAGAATAAAGATTTGAACAGGTAGGATCAACTTTTACCTCCACTTATTCTCACCTTTCTTTAAATGTAAAATTGTTGGCGACTTTGAATACGTTACAGAGTGTTAAACTTTGCGTCAATTCCAATCGAAACAATTTTTTTTTATGAACTTATTATTTGAAGAAAAGTACGGAAAGTTCGGAATTGGTAGGATTTTGTTTGACAAAATCGCTTAAGATGAACAAAATGCCTCAAAATCTAAATTTAAATGAACGTTCTTTTGGTACAATTTCCGTTTTCAATTATGTTCAACAGGTCATTAAAAATTGATTAACAATACAAGCTTAATATTTGTAACATACATTTTGTTTATATTGTAAGTTTTTTGTTTTTAACAATAAAACTTAAAACAGAAGAAAGCCTAAATATCTGAAAATAAAAATGAGTCCGATGGTTCATTCACACGACTGACTTGCCTCTACCATTTTTACCTTTTTATGTGAATTTTTCATTTTTATAATATAAATAATTAAACCTTAAATTTCTGTCTTCGACCTTCAAAAAGGTAATCATCATAAAAATCTATCAAAAAATTAAAATTACTTTCCATTTTATGCAGTTCATAAAAATAATCTTAAATAAAATTAAATTCAAACTTTTCATTACTTTCTCACTTCATTAATTTTTGTTTTGTTGTATGTGTGTTTGTGTTTCTTTGTGTGTATGTGTGTTAAATTGACAAGTTGAAATGAAAGCACCAAGAATATCCCTTCTTTTCTAATCTTTTTTTGTTTTTATATTCTTTCGCCTGAATGACATATAATTTTAGTATCATTTTTATTGCTCTAGCTTTTTGAAGACAATAAACAGGACACAGACAAATATCCAAAATAGCCGAAACATTTTACCGTATACATCTTTTTGTTTAATGTTTTATGTTAATGTTCCTTTATTGTCATTATATTGTTTTTGTATTTTCATATTTTTATTTTTTTGTATAAATTTCAGCTTAGCGAGTTGGGTCGTCCTTTTACAGGCGGTTCGTGGTGTGGAAAAGCAACTGGGCCACAGCTCTACTTTAGTGAAACATCAACAGTGACAGCATCCGTAAAGGTGAGAATTATAATTTTTGATCAATGAACTATATTTATATGTCAGGACTGTGTACCTAGTTAAATTGATGCCGTTTCAATAACTGAGCCGAAAGTCGTGCTTTAAAACGTATTAAAGTGTTTAATAAGCATTTTATTTAAATCTTTCAAGTTCTTTAATCCCTCACAGCCTTAAGTGTAAAATTTAGAAATTTTTGAAACGAAAATTTGTGAAAATCAAAAAATTCGTACTTTAAGGGTTGAACTATGACGGTATCTGGACATTTCTTTCTTGAAGAAGCAGAGAATGTTGATTTAAGGAATGCTAACCTGTAAGAAATTTATAATTCATAATTCTACAACAGTTTTGTCGCCATCAAAATAATTTTTTTAAATCTGTGATGGTTTTCCAAATCTATCCCATGTTCAATAACCAGTTTAAATTTTGTCACTATTTCATAAAATTTTTGAAAAATCTATATATGTACATATGTTGTTAGCCCTCATTTCTTCTGTAAAATTCTGAAAAAAAAACCAACTAACCATTTTTGGTTTTTGACACCAAAAAAGCTAAAGCAGCTTGAAAATAGTTTGAAAAAGATTTGAACTGTATCTCGAAGATAAACATTATTTTTTACTTTGTTTAGCCTTAAAAATTCCGTATTGGGGGATCTATTTCAAAAACAAGACATGGTAGAGGGATTAAGAAGTGAAATAGAAATTCAGGACAACAGAATCCTTTGGAAAGTAAAACTGCTTAATTCTTCAGTTGACCAGAGTGTAATCAATTATGCTTTAATGCTCTTACTTTTAATGGAAAAGTAAAGATGGAATATTTTGTTAGAGGACATCGTAAGGGTGGCGTTCATTGTCCAATAAATTAGATCTATTAACTCAAAACCAGATAGTTTACCAAATTTTCATTAAAAGCCGCCCTTTTCCCCCCTTTGTCTTTAAGGGGTAATTATGACCCTTACGCCCACATTTAGACATAGAACTACAGCAAAACTAATTTTAAAACAGTTTCAAGTATAAAGTTCTTTCAGTTTTTTTTTTTATTAGAATGTGATAACAAATCTAGCATTTTTATCGCCTGGAGTGCAATTTGTTATCAAAAAATGTTACCGTATGAATTTCAAAACTTACAGACTACGTGAGATCCAAACTAAATTCTACTAACTACTTCCTACCTAAACACACATAAGTTTCACATCGAACAAAAATTATCTAGCCTTCTTGATTATAGTACAGGGACTACCTGGGAATTTGTGGGTCCTTGTCCTTATCTCTTCATCCCTTTTGTTTTGTTTGTATCGTCATTCAGAATTAATCATCGCCTATACACTTTTGGGTAAATAATAACCCAAAAACTACAAATATCACCCAATTCATGACTGCGTAATGAAGCACCGAAGTGCCGAGGAGCATCATCAATATTATAGCTTCAAGAGAGGGAGTCAAAACAACCCTTCTCACCCCCTTTCCTATACACATGTATGTATATATAGATCCTAATGAATGAAGTGGTTCTTTTATGTTATCTCCTTGTCTGCGTATGTACCATATGTATGAATACGGTATACGTAATTTATACAATAAAACGCATATACATACACATACAAAGTAGACACACAATTCAAATATCCTTTTTCTTTAATTTGAACAGCAATTCGGACGAGAATGAGAGTTCATGCTCGTTCGTTTCCGTTGTTGTTTGGAACAAACGTTTTTATTGGCAAAGGGGGCATTAACAGCAATTTTATTTGTATTCTGGTCAATGTTATACACAGGATCAGAGGATGTGTCGTTCTCCATACCAACGACAACGACAACGACAACTGTCGAGGACGAACGACCCAAACATCAGTAGCGTCGTCGTCGGTAGCAGGTGTGAGTAAGTGGGTGTTTTTTTTTTTACTGTATGGTGTATGGTATATGTTGCGGTGGGTCAGAGCACGGTGTGTATAGGGTATTGTATTTTTTGTTGTCATGTTGTGTTTGGTTTTTATTAAGGTTTTTTGGGGAATAACTGGTTCGTTACGTCATTGGCAAGGTATTTTGTGTAACCGCACAGAGGGCTCGCTCTGTTTGACCAAAATAAAGGATGTTCATATTAACTACGAGTACATACATATATATGGATGTGTGTATGAACAAACCTAGCTTATAGCATATTTTTACCATGATTGGTGTTGGTGAAGGGAAATTGGAAAATATTACAAACCAGGCCAGGTCTCTGCAAAAACTGTGGTTGGTCATTGTTTCTGATTGGATTTTTGCAAGAAAAACAAAACATCAACAAAAAAAAAAAACAAAAATGAATCAAATATTCCTGCTGACATATTGGAAGTTTTTATTTTCACTATTTTGCAGTTAACAAATAATTACATATACAAATATCAACTTTTTTCACACTTTCAATTTGTTTGTAAGGACACAAATATAACCCAACTATATATTTGTGCCTTTACCACCGATGCCTGCAATATAATGGTTTGCAGGGTTTGAAATGTTAGCAGTGATTTTATGAAAAAACGTACCTATCTGTTTTTTGTTTTTAGAATAATAACTGATAAAATAAAAACCTCACAGAAGGTAGAATTAAATGTATACCTATATACCTTCAAAAATTGAAACTACCTACATATTCGTAAATATAGTTTTTATGTTTTTGTATACCTTTTATAGGTCGTCAAAAAGGTCGACAGTTGCAGATGAGAATACGGAAATGTATTATGTAGTTTTGGTTGAGAATTTTTGTTTGTACAAAAACTTTAGCCCAATTATCTTCCATTGACGGTTTATTGACATAATTTTTTTTCGCTACTACTTCTGTTTTTTAATTTTCAAATTTCTAACTCATTTTACAGTGTCTTTTTAACTATACCAAGTCGTATAACGAGATATAAAAGATTTCAATGTAAACACCGTCTATTGATACGAATTTCGAAAAAATAATACAAAAGTTTGTATTCCAAAAATAATGAACTAAAGACGTGTTATCGAAACACACAACTGGCTAACAGCTATATTTTTGATTTGCTTTAAATCTAGTTTCACAATTAAATTAGTCGTCTTAATGAAATTGGTGAAAAAGCAAACCGCTCTACCATAGCTAAATGGTATGGTAACATCTCTGATATAAAGTCGCAGATCTGTCGTGTTTACTCAATTAAAATAGAGGTAGTAAAAAAGTATTTGCAGTAGTTTATACTTATTCAGGTTTTTCTACTCATCCTAAATCTCTTTCTTATTGTCAAAGCTTTCATTTCAATCAAAAAATAATAAAACGTTATTTTTATTACACATTTTCTAAAGAAAAATTATACTATAGTCAAAAATTAGCACGAGCAGGAAAATAAACTAACTGGAAATCTTGGTAGTTGTATATATTATTCACAAAAGTCATGTTAAAAATATAATTGACGACTTAAGGGACACCCCTTACAACTCCTACATACTAAACCTATTCAAAGACTATTTTCTTTACTTTTGAAAAATGTAGCACAGATATTAACTAATGACATCGATGTTTTCAAAGAGTCGGTGTTACTTTTGTAACCAAAAGTAATAGAAACACTGTCATGCCAGAGGTCTTGGGTTTGATCCCTGTCTATGCCATCTAAAGTTTTTTTCACGGGTACTGCCTCTTGCGAGGAATTGACAAATTCTCCAAGAGTAATTCTTGTTATGAAAAGTGTTTTCTCAAATAGGCCGTTCGGATTCGGCTTAAAATTGTAGGTCCCCTCCATTCCTGACAACAGTACTCGCACACAGGAATGATTGTGAGTTGTAAGTCACTAGGCCCTAGATGGACTGTTGCGCCACCCAATTTAATTTATTTATTTACCCTTATTGCACTACCTTACTTACTTTCTTAAGGTGGCGCTAAAGTCATGTCTGAACTAGGGCCTCACCCAACAAACTTCTCCTGTCCTGTGGGTGTGAATTTGAAGACTTTCCAGGCCGGAGCATTAGTTTCTATGTGTTCTACCTGACCAAGCCATCTTAGCCTTCTAGCTAAGTCTTCGTCGCTGTACAGTCCGTACAGCTCGTCGTTCCATCTTCTCCTCCACTCTTCTTTTATGCATACGGGACCGTAGATCATACGAAGAATTTTTCTCTCGAAACGACCATAGGTGCTTCCATCCGCTTTTGTTATAGTACATGCTTCTGCACCGTATAGCAGGACGGGGATGGTGAGGGTCTTATATAGCGACACTTTGCCGCCTCTGCCTCAATACTCACAAAAGCTCCATTGACATCACGCTGAGTTCTTCCGATTATGTCAATTTCAGCATTGGACAGACTCTTGAAAGATAGTGCCTCTAGTGTTGACGTGGGAGCTCTGCACTATTCATTCAAGTACGATGTTAAAAAATCGCCTGACAACGCATCGCCTTGTCTAAAACCTTTTTTGACATCGAAAGGTCCTGTTAAGTTGTTTCCAACCTTTATGAAGCAGCTTGAATTCTCTATGGTCATCCTGAACAAACGGACGGAAGAGTTTGGCAGGGATACCAAAACTAGACATGGCTTTATACAGCTCGTCCCTGTAGATGATGTCATATGCGGCCTTGAAATCGATGAAAAGATGGTGGGTGTCGATTTGATGTTCTTGGGTTTCTTACAATATCTACCGTAATGTGAATATTTGATCGACTGTGGACTTTCCTGGTCTAAAACCACACTGATAAGAACCTATCAGGTTGTTGACGATGGGCTTTAGACGTTCACATATAACGGTAGAGAAGATTTTGTAAGCGATGTTAAGTAGACTGATTACTCTATAGTTGGTGCAGTTTATAGGGTCTCCTTTTTTCAGAATCGGGCAAACAATATAAATGAGGTTCCATTCATCGGGCATGCTTTCTTCCGACCATATCTTACAGATAAGCTGGTGCATGCGCCTAAACAAATTATCTCCAAAGCTCGGCATACAAGATATTTGCTCCAGCGGTTTTGTTAAACACCAGCTAAGATATGACAATCTTTTCTTCGTCTAAATCGGGAAGAAGGGATTGTTGGCTGTGTGTGTTGAATGGATCATCCTGCCTGACAGCGGAATTCGGTTCATCGTCGCCGTTATAGAGTCTGGTCCTTCCATATCCTCAGCATTGACTGCGATTCCACTATGATGTTTCCAATATTTTGCTTTGCAGCTTTCGGTTCTAGGTTTATGGATTTGTAAATTTTGCCGCTCATAAAACTTTCGAACTTCATTCCTGCTTTTGAACCTCTCAACATCTTCGACCGCATGCTTCTCATGTTCCCTCTTTTTCCTTCTGAGAAGTCGGTGTTTCTCTCGCCTCTTCTGCTCATAGAGCTCGTGAGCAGTTCTTGTTCTTCTATGCACTACCTAGAATGTTTTTTTTTAATTTTCACTCTCAAAAATTCATCGATGTTCGGGTTGGGCTGAAAGTGCGCACACCGAGCCAACTAAACAGTTTGGTTGGTGAACAGGGCGCAGACTATCCAACAGTCGGCCGACTATTCTCGAATCAACAATTGTGATTTGGGCGACGCCATATTCAAAATACACGCACACGAACGCCAAATCACAGAGTGAACTGAACTATCGGCCGACTAAACAATCGTCACGTATGCGCAGGCGTGTATGCGCCAATACTGATTAAACAGTCGGCCGATAGTTGGCCGACAGATTAGTTTGAATGTAATCGGGTAGCCTATCAAACTTTTTTATCGGCCGATATTGAATCGCTGTAGTGTGCGCATATGCATTCCTCTCCATACTGATTAAAAAGCCGACCAAGCTATCGGCCGATAAAAAGTCTGCAGTCTTCGGGGGCTCTAACTCTTTATCTTCCCTACAAGTGAAATTTTATTACAACCAAACTCATACAATCTACTATTTCCAACAATTCAACATTCCGAAGTCAATGTTATTTCTAGGACTTACTATCAATAGTCTGACAACTATTTCTCTTAAAATTAAATATGAAAGGTGACTTACGTCGAATATTAAATGATTCAGTGCTATGTTCCAAAAGTCCTGGGAAAACTATTTTAGTCTTATTTTTCTTTACAAAATAAAGAAAGAGTCCATGTTTTTATTTTTTAAACCTACCAAAGGCTGTCAAAAATTCAAAAACACATCCTTAAAAAAAAAAAATGTATGTACAAATCCTTCAATTTTCGCAAAAGAAAAACCCATCAAAAATAAATCCCATCACTCCAGACCAAGGCAATCAATATTGACACGTCAGTTAAAAAAAATCTAAACTTCTATAGCTAGATGTAAATTCCTAAAACCCAAGTGAACCACCTTACTCAATAGTACGTTTACGGCACACAACGCAACGATGCGATGACGTGTTGATTGATAGAGGATTTGTTTTTATAAACCCGCATCGTTAGAGTAGGCCTTTGGCTTTCTTTCAAAATCTGCCTATTCCTATATGTACATACATATGTACTTATACATATGTACATATTTAGACTTCCTACCTTTTATAAAAATCTTCTATGTCGTTATACCTATACCTTCCCTTTTATTCCCTCTTTAAAGCTTAGTGTCAGTTGCATGCTCTGATATACGCTTTCAACATCATCATAACCAATCCAAAGTTTGTTAAATATTCTGTTGTAAGCCAGAGTTAAGGAAAATTTCAAACAAAAAACTACAAGAAACACCCGAAAACGTTTTAGGGGCCTAGGTTTTGTATCAATCTTGTCAGGGACAATAGTCCAAAACACGCATGTTTATATTTGTATAGATATACATATGTAAGCCCACCTGTGCGTTTTGTTCGATGATGTGTCCAAACACACAAAACGCTGGCTGTATGTATTCAAAAAAGGACACCTTCACTTCTTTTGAGTGCCATAATACCCCAGTTTTGGAAAATGTTACACTAGAAGCCCGGACGGGACGTGCATTTTCCATCTAAATGGAAGAGGATCGAAATAAACACACTTCGATTTGCGTGGCCACCAGCTTATACGTGCTATCTGAGCTTCGAGGTTCGGCAACATGTACTACCTTACCTACCCAAACAAATAGTACATAACATAGGTGAAAGTAAGGAGGTAATACATACATACGTATTCGTATAATTATTGTTAACTCTTAGTTCGGTCATATCTTCAGGCCTATTGCACATTATGTTAGAGTTGCCATAGGTATTCAAATTCTGGTTGATATATCATTTCGTAATACAATTTATTGTTCCTTTTAATTTTGTGGGTACTTTGAGTTAAGACAGAGTTAAGCTTAAAATTATGTGGCGTAGTAGTTTTAATTTTGCACATTGATTTTGAGAATATGTATATCGTTGATTAAGATGTTGGCTTTTAGAATGTTTAATTGAATCATAGTTGATTGATAATCAACTTGTAGCTCTTTACAATCCTTGATGGAGTTAACAATTCGAAAAATGTTTACTTACATCATCTTCATAGATTACCCATATAGAATTATTTAAAACAGAAGTCCAATCATCTATATATATAAAAATCAATGCCACTTTTCGTTGTTATGTTATAACTCAACAATGCCTTTACCGATTTGGCTAATTTTGGTCTTGAATTATTCGTGGAAGTCCAGAGAAGGTTTGTACGTAGAGAAAATTTAAAAAAAAATCTTGAAAAAGTGTAAAATCAACATCTTTCTATACTCCCATATACAAACAATTTGTACTAATACTTAAAAGCCAATTTGAACTTTTGGCAAAACAATCGAAGACAAAAAAAGTGACGTTAGTTCTGTCAAAAAAATGTATTGTCATCATATGTCATTTCATTTTATCAGTGATAATTATTGAACGGATACATTGGAATGATGGAGGCAATATGTCCACATTGTGATGCGGCTAACTTTCCAGGTGAAACGCCCGGCATGTGTTGTGCTAATAGTAAAGTGAGATTTCCAACATTAGAAACTCCACCCGAACCATTGTATTCATTTATTTTTGGTACATCTCAAACGTCGAAGCAGTTTTTGAGATACATTCAACAATACAGTTTGGCATTTTAAATGACTTCTTTTGGTGCTACTAAAATTATTAGAGATAATTTAATGCCGACTTTTAAGGTAAATACATCAACAAGATTGTCCCATGTTTATATCAATCTGAATTATAAAGTCTTAAAAATTTTGATTCAACATCTACCTAAAATTGCATACATATTACAGATTAAGGGCCAGATTTATCATCAAGCTGGTTCGTTATTGCCATACCCACGCTGATCATCAATTTTTGTAAATTTATTTTATTGGTGATGAAAATCGTGAATTGGATGAACGTTGTGCAATTATTTCAAATACAAGACGAGAAACTATTCGTGAGCTACAAAGGTTTTTCCATCAGCATAACGCATTAGTTCAATTGTTCAAAATTGCTATCAATCGTATGCCATCTGATAATCACAAAATTGTAATAGCACCAAATTAAATATTTAACAAAAACATGTATGACACAATCATGCAAGCCGTTTCCAATAATGCAGGTGAATTATATTTCTTGGATGCACCTGGTGGTACAGGCAAAACTTTCGTTTTATCATTCATTTTAGCGACTATTCGATCGGAACAGAAAATTGCATTGGCACTTGCATCTTCGGGAATTGCTGCTACATTATTAGAAGGTTGTCGGACCGCACACTCTGCATTTAAATTGCGATTAACGTCAATTATTTTATGGGATGAGTGCACAATGGGGAAAAAAAATCAATAAAAGCATTAAATCAAACAATGCAAGATTTACGCGGTAATCAACAGCTTTTTGGTGGTGCTTTGATATTGATGTCAGGGGACTTTCGTTAAACATTGCCTGTCATTCCTCGATCAACTCCTGCTGATGAAATAAACGCCTGTTTGAAGTCATCAGTTCTTAGGAGATATGTACGAAAATTGACACTGAACATTAATATGCGTATTCACCTACATAATGATGCAACTGCCCATTAGTTTTCAAAACAATTGTAAGAAATTGGTAATGGCAAAATACCAATCGACAGTACCAACGGATTGATCACTTTAACGAACAATTTTTGTACAATTGCGCAATCTATAGATGAGTTGATTGAATGTGTTTTTCCGAATATTCTTCAGAATTACAGAAATCATGATTGGTCGAGAGAACGCGCCATTTAAGCACCGAAGAACATTCAGATCAATGCCATTAATTTTCAAATTCAAGCGAAACTGCCAGGTGTCGTCACGGCATATTAATCAATTGACAGTGTTATGAATCAAGATGAGGCAATAAATTATACAATTGAATTTTTAAATTAATTGGAACCGGCTGGTATACCACCACATTGATAAATCTGAAAATTGGTTTTTTGATTATTTTATTGCTAAATATTAATCCACCAAAATTGTGTAATGGCACCAGATTAGCAGTGAAAAAGTTATTGCCAAATTTGATTTTACCTACAATCTTAACTGGTAAATCAAAAGGAGAAGTGTGTTTGATACCGCGTATCCCTATGATTCCAACTGATATGCCATTTAAATTCAAAAGATTACAATATCCTGTGCGTTTATCATTTGCGATGTCCATAAATAAGGTCCAAGGGCAAACACTTCACGTTTGTGTGAAAAACAAAAAATATTGTTTATCCAACTGTTTTAGACTAACCCATATAGACCCACCATAGTAAGAGTATCCAATTTATTTTATTTTTTAGTTTTTACTCTTTGCTGATAAATATAATATAAACAATATATCATTTGGGTCATTTAGACTTTTAAATAGCTAGCAATTTAAAATATTTTTTTGTTTGAATCAATTAAATTTATAATCATTTTTTTTATTACTATGCCTTATACGTAGCGAAGCACGTACCGGGCCGCTAGTTAATAAATAAAATAAACAGCAATGGACCAAGGTGACTCTCTTGAGGTACACCATAATTGACTTTAAATTGACATGAAGGGTTACTCCTGAACATGATGCTATCTTATCTATCTTTAAGATTTGACGAATTCCAAATAACGAAATGGTAGTTATTTCCAACTTTACTTCATTTATTAAGAAGAATTACATGACTTAATTTTTCAAATGCCTTTTTAAAGTCTGTAAAAATGCAAGCGACTTAAAAGTGTTTTTCGAGCGATCACACAAAAAATAGAGAATTGTAATAAATTAGTAATCGTAGATTTTGTTTCACAAACCCATGTTGATCTCTATATACAAAAGAAGATCAATTAAAAGATATTATGCCACAGACAAGGGCTTCAAACATTTTAGGACAATAATTCGTAAATACATTTTTAGAACATTTTCCAATGGATTGGATTATTATTATTATTTCCAAGATCTGGGAACTTATAACAATTAGGTTTAAAAGAAGAAACAACATATAGGAATTATTATAAGACACACATTTTTTCAGCAATAACGTTGGTATTCCATCAGGACTGAAACATTCATTAAGCTTTTGACATGTATAGAGGCCTCAGAAATCGTAAAATTGATTAATGTAAGATGACTGTGCACTTGCGTGTTAGGTGTTTGCCGAAAAAAAATGTTCGTAGGAAGTCTTAAAATAATTTTCAAACATGTTCGAAATTGACTTTGAAAGATGGCTTAAAGAATTTTCAAAGGTCTTACAGGCTGAATAACTGTCAAATTTATGTTTACTTTTAACGTATCTCCAAAAAATATGGGGGCTCACTTTTAGATTGCACTCAGTATTTGAAATTAATTTTTTAACCCAAATTTTATATAGAAGTATCATATTGAAAAGGGAACACGAACACATTTTTTGCTCGATCCAAAGCTTATGCTTGAAATTCGATACATTAATAATTTCTTAATTATTCTTAATTATTTAATGGTATTATCTTCTAAGCGATGGTGATGAGACGAAAAAGGTCACAACTTTTTCTATGTTTTATATTCAATTGTTTATGCCAAATCATCACGGCAAGTCACACGTTTGAATAGCACGTTCAAATAATAAAACTTTATTATCAAAATGAGTGTTCGCTATTGCAGACGTTGTTCGCATTGCGCCCATTTTACGGTAGACGTGGTGGCCCTTCATAGTCGACTCTTCAACGTTAGTTTCAAGCTTTCATTTTTGAATTTTAGATTTTAAAATATGTATGTATTGTATATACATATGTTTTACCCTTGATTCAAAAATATAATCATCTTAAATGGGATATAAGAAAAACCGTTTCCGGAAGCAATTTCTCAAATTCAGTGGAATTCGAATGATTGCCACTATATTTCGTGATCATGCGATTTGGCAATGTTAAATTTATTTCTGTAAGGCTATGCAAAAGACTGCGAATGATTCCCGAACTTTAGAAATATTGTAAACCAACATTACCCACATAATTGGAAAGATACCTCTCAAATGTGGGAAAAAGTGCTTAAAATCGCACGCTACGAATCTTCCCTAGCCACAAATGATATTGTTAAATTCCTCACTTTATAATAAAACAATGTTTGTGTGTTTTATTTAGCCCTACTTTCGAATTTCTTAATATTTATTTTTCAATATTTGTTTGTCTATTTGAAGTCATTTAGTTTTAGAAAATTTCCCCTCCCGTCGAAACGAAAGATATACCTGCTAGCCTTGACTTTTCTATTTGGCAACAAATTGTAGGTCCCCTTTTAGGTTCGTTCACATGATAGGCCCTGATTCCTCATCACAAGCTTTTGCGCCACCAAAATTCATTTATTTATTCTTCAATTCCTGCAGCATATTTTTTTCCAACTTCTGTCAAATTTATTACCGTCGCAACATTTTTTACTACTTTACTTATGCACATATACATACGTACATAGGTATATAGGCCTATATAGATTTTTAAGTCTTAATTTTTAATTCCACGTTTGTGTTTTTTTCTGTCCAAGGTTGCAAAAAAAGAAATAATGTTTTTTGGCACAACATCCTTTATTATACGGCAACCATGTTAAAGCATTGAAACAAGCGCTTGTTTTCGACTCATCGTCGTCGGTCTTTTTCGTTATGGAAACAACAACAACAAAAACAAGAGCGGAAAAAAAGTTAGAGATTTAAGAGGGATGGAGTATAAGTAGGAGGCCTACATAAATGTGTCGGGATTCGAGTTGTGTCGGCACGTTTGTGAGATTTTCAAGGAAAGATTATGAGGTGTATTGTTTGTCGAGGATGGACTGGGGGGCGTGTTGCATCACAGTGATATAGGCACTCAAAAATGTCGACGGCAGTACCAGAGTCCAACAACACACACAAACACACATACTCGCACAATACCACACAACGATGATGTGAAAAGGCTTTTGTCTGGGCTGCGAACATGATGCAGCAGCAGCGAGGCTTTAACGGATTCTATGCCAGAGGCTATACCCGATAAAAGGAGACTGTCGAAGGGGCTGCGGCCGGCGATGTGAGGCTGGGGTTGGGTTGAGGTTGCAAATGGAACATAAAATACAGCAATATACAATTTAGAAAGCGAAGATGCAGAATGCATCTAAGCATAAATGATTCTATATGCATTGTACTCGTGTATGGAAGTCATAGTGCTGCTCTGCTACTAGTTTTGCGTACCGTCGTAATGTGTATGACTTTTACGTTTACCCATTCATCCCACTTTGTGCGAGAATTTGTGTGGGTGCCTTGGACCGCACAATAATTTTCAGATTCATTGCTGGACACTTCATATACTGATGTTGATGTTGATGTTTATGTTGATGCTGATGCTGATGGTGTATGGAGGACGATGACTATGACAACGACGACAACAGGGGTGGATGGACGGACAGACAGACGCCGCCAACGAAAGAGGATAACATGTTTGTTCAGAATGTTTTTTTTTTCTTTCCTTTTTATATATACATATTGTCATTTGTTGTGTATGCATTGCAAGGCTGTTCAACAGCCCGGGACATCCTTACTAACGAGTATGTTATTATGTATGAGCTGTTTTGGATAAGGAGCCTGTTTTTTTTATTAATGTTGTGAGTGTATCTTTCATATAGTTTCTTTCTACACTTCCTATACGTTATGTTGAACAGCCTAACAGCCTTTGAGAAGCTTTACAGCTGCTTCAATCATTTGGCACTCCATCTACTATAGGACACATATCCAACACAAAACACTCGGGATAAACGTGTGTGTTCATTGAAAATTCTATGACAATCCTTTTCTGATGCAAAGATAATCGTTAAATGGACGGGACAAGGATTTCGGTGCAATGTTTTTTTTTGTTTTTTTTTTTTTTTAGAGGGGTTCTTGGAGCATACATCTAAATACATACTGAGGTTGTCAACCTCCACCCTCATTGTGGTTAAGACCGCACAACCGTGCTCAACTTCGCAGGCCATCAGGTGTAGGCGATGTCACTTAGGGGTTCTGTGTTCCTCGTCCAACAGAATTGTGCGGCAAGGATTGTTTATGAGTGTGTGAAAGATTCTATCGACTTGGTGTGGATTACCGATGTCATTTCATGTGTTTTTGATAACGCCTCAAATTCAACACATATCGTAGATTGTACCAATTTATGCTTTGAAAATTTATTGGTTTATCTGCTGATGGCAACATAACAGCATATCGCTTGTTAGGATTTGATTGGTTTTGACCAATTATAATTGACCTTGATTCGATTATATGATTATAGGCTTTCTTAATTAGTGAACTTTTTCTATATATTTCCTTAGTTTCAGTGGATTTTCTACAGCTTACAGCTCATATTGTTCAAAAACTTAATAGAATGTCAATATTTTTGAAAGAAATCGTAGAGGTACTACATACATATGTAAGCTATGTAAGCTTAAAGAGAGCAACTAGAGAGCCTTATTAATGGTGTGGTAGGGATACAAAAATTAAAAGTTATACATTGACTTTTTTCAGTTGTATGTCGAGTTTTTGAAAAATAGAAAACATGAAAATTGTTAAGTATAAAGATTAATTTTATATTTTTTGTATCAAACATTAAATTACATATTTAAGTTTTTTGACAGTGAGTCTGGTTAATTGTTTTTAAAATTCGGACATCTTATAAGGATCCTGTTTTTTAAATCCAATTTAAAATTTCTTGTGTTTTAGACCAAATATTTTTTGTGTTAGCGTGTGAATGTACCTTGTTGTACACGTGCGATATGGGCACTACTTTTCTTGTCTGCCTTTTAGAGATATGAACCCTAAAAAAATGTATTTATACATATACAAAATACTTTAGAAATGTGCAGAAGGAAATTTTAAGAAATTAGTGAGTTTTTGTGTTCTTGTTTTTATAGAAATTTAAAATGTAGTTGTGCTCAAGAACCTTTACAAAAAATTAAAGCTTTAAACTTAAATAAAATGTAATTTTGAACATATTATTTTGTACAGATTAAATATGAACTGAAACAATATCAACTGAGATGCAAAACAATTGAGTGGGTGGTTGTTTACCATAACCAATTTTTTTACCAATTTAAAAAAAAAGGTGAAAATTTTGGTTAATCCTAAATATCTCACGAACCAATAACGCTAGAGACTTGAATTAAATTTTATATTATATATTGTATCGTAATACAAAACAAATATGTATTTGGAAAAAAATCCAACTAACGGTTTTTTTATAAATCAAAAAAACTGAAAAAAATATTTGTCAACTCGAAAATTTTATGAACAAAAAATAATTGTATCTCCAAAACAATTTTGAGCAACGGAGAATAACTTTTTAATATCTGGTAAAATTTTGAGAAAAATGGAAATGACAGTTTTTTTTATAAAAAATAAAAACATAAAAAACAAATTAATAAAAGTTGGTAAAAATTGATTTTCGGCTCAAATATCTGTTCAAAACTTTGAGATATTGGCTTTGAACTAATTTTATCTCTTAAAAAATAGTGTTTTAACATTCAGTAAAATTTTGACAAAAATCGAATTGACAGTTTTTTTTCAAAAAATAAAAATCTAAAAAACAATACTAAAACTTAGTAAAAATTAACTTTCGACTGAAATATCTTTTCAAAAATTAAAAATATTGCCTTTAAACTAATTTTATCTCACAGAAAATATTGTTTTCGACATTAATCAATTTTTTTATAAAAATCAAACAGTCCCTTTTTTCATAATTAAATAAAATCTACAAAAAATAGTACTCAAATTTGGTAAAAATTGATGTTTTGTTCTCGATATCTCGTGAACAATAGGAGATATTGACTTAAAATTAATTTCAATCATCCAATTTGTATTTGTTTATATAAGAAATAAAAACTTTTAAGAAATGCTACTAAAATTGGTAAAAATTGTTTTTCGACTAAAAATCTCATTTACAAAAATTGATTTTGAAATCAAACTATTTCATCAAATGCAACAACCTATTTTAACAAAACACGAAAATCTACTAACCTTTTAAGTAAGACAAATCGACAGACGGGATGGGAAGTTATCAGAGTGGGTTGCATCCCAGCTTTTTTTTTTATTTTTAATATCAAATCGATTTTCGTGAAAGTTTTACCTACCACAAGATAAAAACATTATTATTTGTCGTTAAAAATTATTTTGGACGTAAATAATTTTTTTTTAAAGACTTTTTTTTAACTTTCCATCGGAAAGTTATGTAATCGGTCGAATTGGTGGAATTGAAAATTTTTACATTTCTCGACGCTTCTACGTCCCTGAAATCTGAATCAAAGATTTTTAGAGAGATATCTGTTAGTACGTGTGTACGTACGTAGGTACGTTCCTAAGTCCGTACGTCAGTACTTTCGGAAAACCATGTCGTCCATATTTCAAAAACCAATAGAGATATCGACTTTAAATACATTTTTGCTTACAGAAAATAACACAGAAAGAAGAAGAAAAGACTTTGAAAAATATTGAGTGAGTGTTTTTTTTACTAATTTAAAAAAAAAATTGAACATTTTGGTTGACCGGAAATATTTCACGAACCAAAAACGCTAGTGCCTTGAATTAAATTGTATATTATATTATAATATGGCGTGCTATCAAATTCGTTTTTTTTTTTGGTAAAAATTCAATTAAACCTCTTTTTTAAATTTAAAAAAAAACTGAAAAATGTATAATATCAAAAATTTTACGAAAAATCCTTTTTTCGACTTTTTGTAAAATTTTGAGGAAAATCGATTAAACGGTTTATAAAACCGTATGTTTGATTCTTTATATCTCGTGAACAATTGAAGGTACTGACTTCAAAATCATTTCATTCTATACTAAATTGACTTAAGATACTGTGAACGGTATTAAAAAAATCCAATCTTCATTTGTTTATATAAGAAATAAAAACTTAAAAAAAATGCTACTGAAATAGGTAAACATTGTTTTTTTTTTTAGAAAAATTCAATTGACACTTTTTTCAAGTATAAGAAATAAAGAGAAATTTTGTATCTCCCACAAAATATTGTTATTAGTATTTTTTTAGTTTTATTTATTCAAACTTTAATTTGTTCATTGACGTCACAATGTGTAACAAACTATTTAACTGAAGTCGATATACATCCCTTTAAGTTCGTGTGATTGGGTAAACCAAATATTTCGATTTTTCATTCATTTCTCTATATCAAGTATAAAAATCACAGACATATTTTTTTTCCGAAATTTTGGGGTTATCAATTCGTAATTTACAATAATAATTAAACCTACATTTATCTTGTTTCAACATAACTTTTAGCAGATAAACATCTTTACTAATGTAAAGTTTTCAAGGACTCAGACTCTATTTTTATTCCACCAAGGCTGTACAGTGTACATTATTGAACCTCTGGCATTGATATTTATTTCAATATTTGTTTGATTTGAATGTTTCGTTTGATCTAATCGTATTCATAACTATCTAGCAATGAAAATATTTTTAAAATTTTAACTCACCTTTTGCACCACACAATTTGATCTGAATCTGAAAAGAAAATGAGTTAAAATATTCCATATTAAGACAGTTCAAACAAATTCAAACAATTAAAAAAGTGTAAGGTTATTTTGTTCGTTTTAATTTTACAAAAACATGCATTTTTGAACATGACCTGATTTTTTTCTAATTTTTTTTCTTAACTTGAATTAAGAAGATGTTATTCAGTAAAATCACCACAACACAAAGTCATTGAATTCTAATTCAGAAGCGTTATCAACACCTCCGACCGGCGGGTGCGGCGCCACCACCGCCAGCTCCATTGCGCTCTACCTAAGGGTGTTGCATACGTTTATGTTTAGAGTAAATTTAGAGCAATGCAAATCCGCACTGCTCCACAATATACTATGCACATGTACAGAGAAATACAGGACATTCAACCCTTAGAAACTGACTCCACCATCACGACCACCCCCTCATATACATTTTGTTAATTGTCTCTTCATTGTTTTTGTTGTATCCCCAGTGTTTCTTCTTATTGTTGTTGATTTTGCTGCTAACAATTATACATTTTCCTATATCATGGCACTGAACATAGGGTAAATAAAACAAAACACAAATCTTTGGGTGTGGGTATGTACTATATAGTATACATATGTACATTCATATCTATATGTAGATTGGTAGAATTGTGTAGCTGTGTTTTGTTGTTGTTGATGCTGATGCTGGTTTCTAAAGACATTTGACACATTGTGTCGTTGTGCCCTATTCATTCATGCTTCAGCTCCTTATCCTTAAAAAACTGGGACACGTTTCCAACACACACCGATTCTAAAATGCCAGCAAAGGTGTGCAGTATTTTACCCCAATAGGTAAGCTAAAGATATATAGATACACAGTTTCTGCATTTAAGATACAGAGTCAGATATACGGGTCTCTCATTGAGAGTCCTCTAAAATGCTGACATCGTTTCGTAACTTTTTTTTTTAATTTTTTAATATAGGCAAAGATACCTGAGGTATCACTCTGTGTATGCCTAAGACATTTCCTTCAATTTAAAATAATGTACAATGCAAAGGTGTTGTATGTGAGATGAGAGTGGTAAATAAATTTATATTTTTGTCTTTGTTTTTTTTTCTTCTTCTTTTTCACAACAGGTATTCCACCCGCCAAGGAACATACAGGACGAGAAGCCTTTTGAATTTAATATAAGATACAAATTTATAAGTCAGTCCGACGCCGTAGTTCGGTAAGTGGGACATGGTTAGCAGTGCCAGCGAGTCCTTGTTAAATATTTTCTACTTTGGTTTATGATCTGATCCAAATTCATTTTTTATCTGTGTGTGTGTGTGCGCTTTTTTATTTGTCCTCATTTTCCGATGTTATATATCTTATCTATCTTTCTACATAATGCAAAATATATTCAGTTGCATTTTAAGGAAGGAAAAATGCACCGAATTGAAATTGCTTATTGTATGAAGTTTTGTCTTTCTTGTTCGTTTCCTTATTTTATTTATTTATTTTTTATTTTGCAAATTTTGACTTTGTGAAAAATAATCTCATGCATTTATTGTTGATACATTTTTTTTTTTAAATATATAGATATGGACTACCAGATAAACTGCTAGAACTCGGACGTGTTACACCAGGCACATATTGTACGAGACAATTTGATGAGTGCTATAGGAAGAAGTGCCGCCTTCAAAGTCCAAATTATCCTGGAATGTATCCAAGAAATGTCACTTGTTACTGGACAATTCGCCAAAAAGAAGTTCCTACATGTAAACATGCCATGATATCTGTTAGTCAAGAGAATCAACATAAAGCTTTAGTAAAGAGGTTAGTGTTTTTTTTTTAAATACTACCTGACCCAACAGTCATTGTTCTGATTATCAATGCATAAAGATACGATCTATAAACCGACTTATTACGAAGAAATAAAAATGAGTTAAGATTTAAGTTAAGTTAAAGTGCGCATGCGCCCTAGTGAACCATATTTTAATTTAGTTTCATGGAATGATTTTTCTCCTATGGGAATGAAGTCAAAAATGTTTCATACTATTTTATAAAAAAGATCGGTTTGTAAAAAAATAATTTAAAACAAATTTCTGGTACAAAATTTACAACAAAAATTATAAGAAAGATACTGAAATGAAAAAATCATTTTTTTAACTTAGTTATGTATGTTTTACAATGGTTTAACCTTATTATTAAGCCTATTGTTTTTCTTGTTCTCCACTATTATTTAATATTTTTTAAATAATAGTGGGGATACATTGTGATCGTTTCGCGATTTAACTTTGGCTTAATCAATTCATTGCTAAAATCCTCTAAAATAAGCTAAATCTTCTTTTTAGCTTAGTTATTTACTAAAAGGCTGAAGCATTTTACTAAGTGTCTTAAGATTTTATATTTTTAAAGAAACACGTTTAATCTTTGATTTAAATGTTGGAAAACCTTTAAGAAAATGTTTTTTTTTTTCAAAGTGGTTCCAACAAAATTTAATTTTAATAAAAACAAATAATAATGAAATTGGTTCAAAAATGTTTGTATACCATATTAAACGTACATAAATACGAACTTAATGTTTATTGCGTATATTATGTGTACCCAAAACCTACATTTTAAGTTACAAACTTGTTGAATTTTCTGTCCTTGTTCATTAAAAAGTTCAATATAAACATAAAATTTTATGAACAATATATAAATTATCTCACACCAAATTAACTTTTAAAATTGTGTATGGTATACCGTAGCTATAATTTAATTAAACTTTTAACATAATTTCAGGTCAATAGCAAGTTTTAACAAAACATCCAGGTCCATACGTGCCTGGTCGGATTGCACTGGTGAACGGGACCACTTGATATTCTACGATGGAAGTTCGACTAATGATCCAGTCCTTGCAAAATACTGCGGCGGTGATTGGTTACCTAAAGTCGTATCCCGGTACGTACATTCATCCATATATAATGCACATAACCAACAGCACTTAGTATACACACAATTCAATAATGTTTCAATAAACCTCACCTCACTTCAGGTAACTTTATTTTTACCCTACATAACCCCCCCCCTTTATAAAATGTCTTCAATTGTATATCGACTTCGACACCCAACAGTGATGCCAACCAATTTCGTTTCCTATATTCGCAGCATGAAGATGGCCTCACGTTTGGCCCAGGAATAGGTACAAATACATATACAGTAGTTCCTGGCACTATTCTCTCTCTCTCTCTCTCTCTTTTGAAATGGAGTCTTAGATTTTATCCATAAAAATAATGCGGTGAACTTAAATGCATCGATATTGCAAGCATGTAGTGTGTAGGTATCCTTACTGCTCGTTCCCAACTCCCAACAGAGGGTGCTTCTTTTTATATTAAGGTTGGTTTCAGTTTTGGCTTCGGATACAACTGAACGACCCTTAACCTCGAAATTCAAAGTAACATAAGTATACGGGCATCCCTATTCCTACAACTCCGGAAAGAGTAGGTATACAAACTATAGTGGATAGCACTTTGGGCTCCCGAGAGAGGGGTTTTCCGTGTTCTATTTCTTGTTCCAAAGTTGCATCACCAATGTTTGAATGCGGTAAAAGCTTACTTCACCTGAATTTTGGATTAGATCCTGTGCTGAGTTTAGTAGCATGGACTTAACAAAAACTTAGAAAAAAAAAGAATTTAAAAAAAACAACATGAATGTTATTCCAGGTGTACATTGTATAGTTGTATAGATGGAATTTCTTCCTTTGCTTTCTTAAGCTGGATAAAGGTAGTTATAAAGGTACACACCGAACCTGAGCGACGTTGCAGCCTCACCTGGCTAACAAATAAAACAAATAAGGGTTTCTAGCGATTTACGGGCAATGAAAATTTCAAAGGAAAATCAATTACGTTTACTCGAGTCGAGTAGAGTTCAGTTGAGTCGAGGCGAGGCGAGTCGAGTCGAGTACAGAGAGATATACCATTATATTGTATCTGCTGAAAGATATATGTATCTTCTTGGTTGCCATTTGTATACAAAGTTATAGTATCTATCTTTTCTTTTATCTACCGATATATACACACATACATACATCTATATAGCGACTCAGGTGCATTTAATAATGTAAAAGATATTAATTGCGGATGCTCACGTTCTTGTCAGAGTAAACGATACAGGATAATGGATTGCATGATACAGTGTAATTAAAAATGTCTTCCTGACTTCATAAATTCATCGTGTAAGCATTCATTTTTAATCTATATACAACATACATGTACAATGTACTTACATATGTACATATTTTACTTATTACATATAATGTATAAATTTGTATTGGTGCATTTTCAATGAAATAATGACAAGTGCATGACAAGCATACAAAGCAAAAGCTGCCAGTCAGCATAGCCGTTCAAACGAAACACAATGCAAAAGGGAAATTTCTAAATTAAATTCATAACAGTGATTTGTTGGGGGATCCTTTTGATTGTAAGTTTACATTTGAAAATTGTTTATTCAAGCGCATGAATGTCGTTTTTGATTAATTTCTATTCGTTAAATAATTTATGTGCACTTGTATACATACATATCTACATACATTTTGTACAGTTTACAGCTGCATAAAACGGTTTCCTTAATTTGACTTACTTATTCAATGATAATATAGACGATAAGCTGAATGAATGAATGTACTTGATTTGTTTAAAATAATTAAATTGAAATTTCAATCAAATCATATAGAGAAGCCCAAAAATTTGTCATCATGATATCATTTATAGATCTGTAAATTCATCTAATTAAATGTGTAAGAGATGTAGAAATTGGCTTGGAATATTTTTTCTCTTTAACTTCCAAATGGAAGTAAATGTAATCGGTTTGATATGACGAATGATAAATGTTAATATCTCTAGAGGCGTTTAAAAGTTTCTTACTGTTCTCCATGTCTCTAGAACATGAAAAAAAATGCAGTTCAAATTAATTTTAAGTAGATATAAAAAATTAGGATTTGCAAAACGTATTTTCCAAAAATATTCTGTTGTTCAATTTTTTTTTTTGAATGACACATTTTTTAAAAGTTCTTTAAAATACAATGTGACTTATTATAAAAATATATCATTTGGAAATTTTCAAGGTCACCAATGGAAAATTTTCATTGTGGGTCGCATTCTTTTTTAGATTTTTAAGTGAACGTTTTATAGAAAGGGACAGAACCGACATTTTCAGTTTTTGCAGTGAATCGTCGGTTCAAGCGTACGTTATTACAGAATAGTACAAATAGGTAACTATTAACTTCCCATAGGAAGTTATTGTAATGGGTTCGATTTGTCGAATTGAAAATTTTGACATTTCTCGACGTTTCAAGGTCCCTAGAGTCAAAATAAAAGATTTTTAGAAAGATGTCTGTGCGTGCGTGTATACGTACGTTCGTTTTTTAGTTGTCCATAGCTTAAGAACCAGAAGAGATATCGACTTCAAATAAATTTTGTTATACAGATAATAAGGCAGAAAGATGCAGAAAGGGCTCTCAAGAAAATTGCGTGGGTGTTTTTTTTACCATAGCAATTTAAAAATTTTGGTTAAAACTAAATATCTCATGAACCAATGACTGTAGAGACTTGAATTAAATTTTATATTATATATTGTAACGTGATACAAAACAATTATATTTTTGGAAAAAAATCCAATAAACGGCTTTTTTATAAATAAAAAAAACTGAAAAAAAAATTTGTCACCTCGAAAATTTTACGACTAAAATATGATTTCATCTCCAAAATAATTTTGTGCAACGAAGAATAATGTTTTTGACATCTGATAAAATTTTGAGAAAAATTTTATTGACAATTTTTTTTTTATAAAAAATAAAAACCTAAAAAACATTACTCAAAGTTGGGAAAAATTGAATTTCGACAGAAATATCTTTTCAAAAATTTGAGATAATGGTTTCAAACTTATTTTATCTTATAAGAAATACTGTTTTCAACATTCAGTAAAATTTTGAAAAAAATCGAATGGACAGTTTTTTTTACAAAAAATTAAAAACCAAAAAAAAAATTAACAAAAGTTTGTAAAAATTGATTTTCGACTCAAATATCTTTTCAAAAATTTGAGATAATGGCTTCAAACTAATTTTAACTTAGAAGAAATATTATTTTCAACATTAGGAAAAATTTTGAGAAAAATCAAATTGATAATTTTTTTTACAAAAAATAAAAACATAAAAAAATGTATAAAAGGTGGTAAAAATTGATTTTCGACTCAAATATCTTTTCAAAACTTTGGCTTTAAGCTACTTTAACCTTTAAAAAAATTATATTTTTAACGTTCAGTAAAATTTTGAAAAAAATCGAATTGGCAGTTTTTGTACAAAAAATTAAAAACCTAAAAAAAAATTAACAAAAGTTGGTAAAAATTGATTTGCGCCTCAAATATCTTTTCAAAAATTTGAGATAATGGCCTTTAATTAATTTTAACTTATAAGAAATATTGTTTTAAACATTTGGTTAAATTTTGAAAAAAATCGAATTGACAGTTTTCGTACAAAAAATTAAAAACCTAAAAAAAATTTAACAAAAGTTGGTAAAAATTGTTTTTCGACTTAAATATCTTTTCAAAAATTTGAAACATTGGCTTCTTTTATCTTATACGAAAAATTGTTTTCAACATTCGATAAAATTTTGAAAAAAATCGAATTGACAGTTTTTTTTACAAAAAAAAAACACCTAAAAAAAACAATACTAAAACTTGGTAAAAATTTGCTTTCGACTCAAATAGCTTTTCAAAATTTAAAAATATTGGCTTCAAACTTATTTTATTTCACAGAAAATATTGTTTTCGATATTCAGTATTTTTATAAAAATCCAACAGTCCGTTTTTTTCATAAAAAATTAAATCTACAAAAAATAGTACGCAAATTTGGTAAAAATTGATACATATAGACAAACTTTTAAGCAAGACAAATGGACAGACGGGATGGGAAGTTATCAGTGTGGGTCGCAACCCAGCCTCTTTTTTGTTCTTAAAATATTCAAAGTGACAAATATTTGTTTGCCTTTTGTAAATAAAAAAAAATCCTACTTAAATTTTTTCGAGTTTATACCAATTTGCTATTACGTGACATTGTATGCAACAAAATTTTCGATTTTTTTTAAATTGCTTTCGTAAAAATACTACCCACGTTATTTTTTTAATGGTCGTTTCAACATCTTTTTATCTGTAAAAGAAAATTTATTTGAAGTCCATATCCCAACTGGTTCTTGTGAAATGACTTACGGAAGATTTTTATTCTATGGACTTTGAAATGTAGAAAACTGTCATATCAATTTGGCAAATCGGACACATTGCAATTACTTCCTTTGGGAAATAAATAAGTCCGTGCTACCAAACTTTCCTGGAAATAAGAATTTTATACTAAATTAAATCATTTTCTTCAAATACATAAAAAAATAGTAAAAAAGTCATTGCGTATGAAATAGGTTCATGTATTCTATAATTATAAACCTCAAATAAAAATCAACACCAGTATTTGAATTGGTTGAATTAAAAGTAATTAACTACGATATTTTAGACAGATATTGGAAAACAGCAAACTAAATTTGTATTGTTTGTTTTTATTTTTTATTAGAATTGTATGATCTTACAGGTTTAAATAAGAATATGAAAAATTATTTTAACAAGAACGCGAGGTTATCTGCAATTAAAACTTATTTTGTATACTTAATATTAGAAAACCTTTTATTTTTACATTTGGATTGAGTATTTTTGTGATATCAGTTAAAAAGCGTTAGTAAGTCTAATCAAATCATCAAGTTTACTTTTTTTGCGTTATTTAAAAATAATTGCAAACAGTATTCAACACGATAGTCTTTTGCTTCTATTTTTTCTGGTGTGTTTGACAAAAGAATATTTGTTCTAATATTTGTTGAAATAAAATAATAAATGAACATAAAACAATACGAGAATACCTCAAAAATTGGGCTTAAAGTTTGGTGATTAAATATGTTTCAAAACTTAGAAAATGCGCATTTACACCTTTTATTTTGAAAATAGTTACACATGCTTCAAAAGTTTTAACCTAAACGATATTTTTAAATTCAAAGATTACAAAATCAAAAATGCAGAATTTTGTCAAAAAGTTATCTATAATATTTTTATAAATCTTTGACTGTACACCATACAATGTATTAAATAAAGAATCAACATTTTCGTTCAATATTTAAATATTAATGCTTATAAGCTTTAAAAAACATTGTATTTTTATAACACATTTTTATGTTTTCAATATAATCGAATCCATTTTTTAATAAACCTTTCTTTTCGAAAAAAAAACAGACAGAATAAAACACACAAAACCACCAATGAGTGGCTTATAATATATTTTTTTTTTTTATCCATCGGAAGCAATTGAACGCTTTTTAATGCTCATAAATTGAGGTCACCAAAATGACAACCTTTATTCCTGTCAAACAAACCCACATTGCCTACCAACGACGACAACGCGATGCGATTGAGTTTGCAAGTGTTGTATTGGTATGGGTAAATTTCCATCAATTCTGTACCTACTACACACTATACACCGTTATCATTTGTACACCCGTACATTTGTATATAACCATAGCGAGCTATTGCCACAGCTTGATGTTGTGGTGAACGACAGAAGAGAAATTGATTTCCTGACTTTAACCAAAACATCTGGAACAGTATGTCTGTACGTACACATTTATGTATATATATAAACTATATTGAATAAATTCTCCAATCAGGACATCAAATGCGGGTTCTTAATTGAGTTTACAGAAAATCCCCTTGAATCCTCGAGCACAAACACATATTTATGGCAAAATTGGCCTATGCTACGCTATGCGTACCGTAGAGAGGTGTTGGATTTTAATTCGCCTGTCCAATTCGCAGTATCGCATAGCCAGCTCCAACGCTACTTCAGAGTAAAGTACATAAATGCGTATAGGAATTGGTATACGAAATAGATTGTATGAAGAGGCAACACATTTTTCCCAAATTGAATTCCCCCACTGATTGGTGATTTACCATAGGTAGCCAGAAACTATTAGTGCAGCAACTGGGAGAAAAAAAGAAGTACCTACATATATAAATTTACCACCGTTATTTTCCCTTAATTGCATGCACCCAACATTTTGGTTATCTAGACTAAAAGCAAGCTTATCAACTATATCAAGGCTAATTATACGCTGCAATTTGCAATAAGCTTAAAAAGGACTATATTGTAGGGTACTTTGTATTTGAGAGTACCTATATAAGTGTATTCATACATATTATATAAGGAAATAAAATAAACCAACATGAATATATCGCTTGGGATCTAAAATATCCCACAAGCCATACAAGCAACACAAATGCGTGCTATTAGCTGAATGAAAAATAGTAGCATAGCAGTATTTCATGGTTAAAGGGTGACCATTTTTTTAAATGCAGATTAATTCCTTACATACACGTAGGATCTAAATAAGGCGTTAAAGGACTTCAAACAAGTAATTGTTATCCTCGTTAGACAAAGAAGTTAAAGGAAAAATACTGTTAAAGCTTTAAGAAATACTAGTTGATTATGTGACAGTTGTTTGGTTCTAATACCAAAAACAAAGACATTTTTGGAAGAAAGGCTACTTCAAAATTGATGAACTTGCTGCCATTTATGAATTGTTAGCGATTTTTCCAAAATTGGGTCTAAATTGTTTGGAACCCTTCAAAAATTTGGTTTCCCATATCAGATGTCAAATTCTAATTTTAGGATCGTCAACAACTTGTTACTCAAATAGTGACACATACAAATCTTGCGTTAATTTTGAACACTCACTTAATACTCTCGAGACCTATTGTACTTAAAAAAAAGTGCAGAAGATTATTGTTTTCCAAAATTGTTCGTAATGCTCTGCCACTGTTTTTATAGAGACGGAAATTTTTCATAACAATTAATGTCATATAAAGCTTCTAACATTCATTATTGAATTTCAAGCCGTCGATTATTGTCAACAATAACAAAAAGAAATACATTCCTGGAGTTTGGTTACTTAAAATCAATCAAACAAGTCTTTTTATTAACTTTCATTGGTTCACATATCTTCATGAGATCCCAAAAATCCAAAAGCTAATTGAACTTAAAAGTCTTTACAAACTTATCACATCTTGCCTCGTACAGTTGGTCACACTAAGAGTCGAAATATTCACAAAATGTAAATATAACTAAAGTGAATACACTCTGGCGTATACGCAATCTATTTGCAACAAATTGATTTCGCTTGAGTAGGTAAAAAGGCCTTGATGATGGTATGTATGAGAATAATGTACATTGTACAACACACATGACTTTATAATCGGTAATAACTCACTACACAATACAACTTACATTGGCTCTGTTAGGCCATATAACTGGCGGGAAAACAGATCTAAAAACATGACATTGAGAGATAGAGTACTCAATAATTTCCGCTAAACAAGCACCCCGTTAGTTGATTTTGGCATTTATTTTGTGCCTCATTTAAAAGGAGCGAATGTGTCATCTCGCGTACAAAAATGTTTTCACAGGCGCCACCACCGCCGCCGTAGCTGAAGCCGTCGCCGCAGTCACTCGTCGTCATCGTCATCGCCGTCGTCGTCATGAGAATCGTTACATTTTATGTGGTTAAGAATTTCATCTGTGGTTCTTGCTCTTAGACTCCAGCAAACGACACCAAAACTCTTTACCGCCGCCGCCATCAGTGTAAGGATACATAACTGCGATTCTCTAGAATCCTTGGAAAGTGTTGAAAAAAAACTAGAAAGAAAAGAAGAAAAAAAAGCTCATACTTAGCATAATGTTTATGTCCTCAAATGAACTTTCTTCCCTGATGGCGAATGTTACTCGACATCATCGTCGTTGTCGGTCTTATACGATGGCATAAAACAGCTTCTATTATATAGAGAGCCAGAAGCACAGGGTAGCACCAAAAAGAAGCTGTCAAATTTACATTTTTATGTCATACAAGGACTCATAAATTTGGTGGTAGTGTGCTTGTGGAGATACATTTTATAAAAAGTCCTACATAGTTTTAAATGAGCTTGGATTTGCATAGGTAATGCCGAATTATATGCGACACATGAAGACGAAGAGTCTGTGTGCCCTATACCTAAAGTCTAAGTAATGGCTGGGTGATATGGGGGTATGTTTGTTACATATACGAGTAGGTAAGGTATACTCGTACATTGAAGATACACCTCTTTTAGTTTGACGAAGAGTTTTTGGCTAAAGGAAGAAAAGTGTCAGGTATTATAACATCCAGACCATATTGTAAATTTACTTCTTAATATATTTTGTTTGAAAATGGAAAAAGACAGCGATATAGAGGAAGAAAGATAGAGAATTTGTTTTTGTCTTGTAAGACATCTTCCTTACCTATATCCTTAAGCAGGTGTTTTTGTTGTTGTTGTTTCTTTTATTTCTGATTTTTTGTTTATTCTCTTGCAAAAATTTGTAACTTTCTTCTACGAGAATCTTTCCATTTTGTTTTATTGCTTTTTGTGGGTACAATGAATTATAAATACTTTTCCAAAAGGAGCATATGTATACAGTACACACATATATTGCCCAAAGAAAGGACACAATTTGAGGATGTAATGTTAATCATTTTTTAAGGAAGGGTGTCTGTTTAAGTATTAATTCGAGGATGATATTTAAACTTTTTAACATAATACTCGTTAGTACAAGTTCATATAGGTACATTTATGATAAAAGTTCGTGAAAGACAAAGTCATAAAAGTTTACAACCATAGGAACATAGAATTTGTAAGGAAAAGGATAAAATGGTTTATTCCATTGAATCAAGAGGGTATTTTTATTTTATTACAAGGTTGTCCTTTAAAAATTGTTAAAAACATATATAAATAAGTTAATAAAACGGATAATCCTGTAATTCTGGTAATACTCTCATTTTTGGAGAGCAGGTACATTCCACCAAAAACATAAATATAAAAGCAAATTTTGGCAAGTTCTTTTATTTTACAAAAATTATCACTCATTCAATGTTATAAGCTTAAGGTGTAATGTATGCATATGTATTTCCATTAGAGTCAAACAACTACAAAATATATAAGTTAATAGATAATATACATAAATATATAAACTTAAATCGGCAAAAATAAGTTTGTTAAAATTTTACGATTTTTACAAGTGCTTTTTTTTATATAGTGCGCAAACTCAAGGGGATATGAATACCCTTATGATGATTATACACAGTGCGAGCAATTAGGAAGGGAGGATAGTATTGAAAAGGAGATACCACATTGGTTTTGAATGTCTGCACATTGTAATGAGTGGGAAATATGAGTCTGGTAAAGCATTCCACATTCGTGTAGTGCGACTAAAGAAAGAATCTCTGTACTTTACAGTACGTCCGAAATTGGGCCCAAGGTCAAACTGATGAGCATTCCTAGAAGAACGGGTATTACGGTTAAATTGTTAGAAGGGAGGAATGCAACTGGCTATTTCACTAGAACATTGTTTATGAAAATAGTGATAAAATAATGACATACATGAAACCTTACGGCGGTGCTCAAGAGATACAAAAGTTTCAGTTAAACAACGGTCACCTATCAATTTTAGAGCTCTTTTTGAATTCTGTCCAAGAGGCTAAAGTGTGTTATTGGAGCACTTGCCCAAATATGGGAATTGTACTCGAGTTTCGGACGAGTATAGGCTTTATAGATTATAGCCAGATCAGAAGGGGTAAAAAACTTCTTGCATCTTTGGAGAAAACCTAAACACTTAGCAGAATTTTTGGCGATGTCAAATATGTGATCACTCTACAACAAGTGGTTTGTAATGCACATACCAAGGACTGAAAGCTGTTCAGTCTCCTCGATGCAATTACCACTTATGGATAGTGGCATTGGGGGAGGGTTACGCTTTTGTGACAGTAGACAGCATTGAGTTTTCGAAGCATTCAACTCTACACGGTTTTGATTCCCCATTAGACAATGCTGTCTAGATCAGAATTTAATGAGCTTATCATACGCTGCCGTTGGTAGTCGAATATGAGAAGCTGAGGGTACTGTCATCAGCAAAACAATTGAGTGGGTTAGAAGATTCAGACAAAAGATCATTTGTAAAAATAAGGAAAAGTGTCGGAGACAAAACGGAGCCCTGGGGAACACCAGCGTTTATTTTGTGAATATCAGATTTGAAACCATCCAATACTACTTGAATTTAACGGTCCGAAAGATAATTTCAAACCCAACGAAGAAGGGATTCATCGATACTAAATGCACACATTTTCGATAAGAGAGCTTGGTGCCAAACTCTATCAAATGCCTTTGAAATATCAAGTGCAATAATCTTACTTTCTCCAAAACGATGTAAAGATTTGTTCCACCGTTCAGTGAGATAAACCATGAGATCACAAGTGGATCTATTGCAATGAAAACCATACTGCCGGTCATTAAGAAGCTTCCGTTCTTCAAGATATTTCTTAAGCTGAAAATTGATCAGCGTTTCCATGACCTTGGAAAGAAGGGACGTAAGTGCAATTAGACGATAGTTAGATGGTGAGGAGGATTCGCCTTTTTTAGGGACAGGCTGGACAAATGCTATTTTCCATCCACTCGGGAAGAGACCTGTAGAATAGGACAGATGGAAAAGCTTACGCAGTGGTTTTGCGAGCGTTGAAGAACACCTCTTCAGAACAATAGCGGGGATACTATCCGGGCCAGCGGATTTGTGAATGGCAAGATTTTTAAGTACTCTAGTAACTGAACGTGTGCGAAAGAAGATTCGTCCCATAGAATCGTTTACGCTTTCAAGTACAGGCGGAGTCATGTCACTTATTGGCAGCGTCGAATTAACAGCAAACTGTGCTGCAAGCAAATTGGCTTTATCAATCGAGCTTACATAGGGAGTGTCATTAAAAACGAGCGTCGGAACCGATGAAGACGTAGTGTTACGCACATTTTTTACAAATGACCAGAAACTTTTACTGCCTTTGGGACATTGTAGTATTTTTAACCATGATCCGTATGATCGGTGTTTTCGCCAACCTGGGTTTCACTTAGTGCCAGAACAGCTGGCCTCTTTAAAACAGTATGGACGTATACAGAACACAAATTTTTTCTTAGCCCCCGAATTTTGCTATACTCGACACAAAACTTACCAGCCATCACAATACACAAAAACAAAAAAAAACTATAGATTCATATTTTGATCAATCAGTATCAATTAGTTTCTAATGAAGTTTGAAAAGCAGTATTTCAAGAATCACTAATGGAATTTAGTTGGTTCTTGGAGTAGTTTCAAATTTAAGGTTCTGAGCTGTATTCGTATACTTAATTAGGATGATGACGAAATTTTACTGTAGGTAATTGGTAAATTTTCTGGCTTTATGTGTTTTATTGAAGTATTTAC
The DNA here is from genome assembly GCA_951509635.1 of Eupeodes luniger. Taxonomy (NCBI): domain Eukaryota; kingdom Metazoa; phylum Arthropoda; class Insecta; order Diptera; family Syrphidae; genus Eupeodes; species Eupeodes luniger. The sequence continues at coordinate 43,143,247 of OX608074.1, read as the reverse complement.
GAAACTCGTTAGTACAGGGGTTTTCTATAAGAGTCTTCATTTTGCGTGTATTTATTAAAAGGAATCAATGGATTTATATTCTTTTCTTTAAAGAAAGGTTTGCCATTAAAAATGAAAAATAATCAGCTGCCACTGTTACGGTTGTAGAACAACATCCTTTTCATGAAATTTGCCATGAAAAATTCGAGATCAAAATGTCCCTTATCACTGAAGATGATTTTTCTATGTAAATCCGGATAATTTTGATGGACCGTCTTAAATTTTTGAGGGAACTGAATCTTTAAAGCCCTAAGACCTTAGTCTTTACGCAAAATAATTCTAAAGATCCAAGAAGAATATTCGGCTTCGTAAAAACAGCGGGCTACAGCATCAACATTCCCAGTTGTTCTTGATAGACGCATAAGGTGTCGATACTTCATATTATTAAATTGCCCCAAGAGCTTAATTTTAACAAACTAAAAAATGCCTTACGACGGCTCAAAAGTGGTGTAGTTGTATTCACTGTGACTGCAAAATGCTCCTGAATTTTTAAATACATTTTAAAGCAATTTCAATGCGTTGTTGAAGTGTTTTACATTACATTTTCGTGATATCATTGTTTTTACTTGTCAAATGTCAAAAATGACAACCTTAAAAGTGCTATCTTCTCAAATATCATATTAAAAATTAAATATTGTATTAGTAAGTAAAATGTCTTATTGAAAACCCCTTGACTTTATCAACATAAAAGCATCACCAATTTAGTTGGTTTGAAATGTATTTTGTTTGAAGAAACAATCTTCACTACATAGTATAAAACAAAGTCGCTTTTTCTGTCATGTGTCATGTTGTATGTCCCTATGAACGCTTAAATCTTTAAAACTACGCAACGGATTTTGATGCGGTTTTTTTTAATAGATAGAGTAACTCATGAGGAAGGTTTTTATGTATAATATCATCCATTAAATAGTGGACAAATACTGTTATTTTTGAGGTTTCTAATGTGATGTCGCAAATAATTACATTTTTTCCGCTTACATTGCAAACGCAGGCTGAATCCTACGAGATTTATCAAAATAATAATGTACTAAGTATTGTACACAATGAAAAGGTCTACAGAAAACTCCGCGATAAAAGATATTCCAAAGATAAGGAAAGGGGAATTGTTTTAAGTACTCCAAAAACGCGTGCGGGCTACGGCCAGTAAATGAATAAATCAAATCTACTGGATTGATTTTATCATTTTTTCAGTGAGTTACATATTTTAAACCCGTGCAAAGCCGGAGCGGGCCGCTATGTTTTTTTATAAACAACGTTCACAGTTTTTCTGTAGCGTATTTAGTATATCAGCATTGCACCCGTGCGAAGCCGGGGCGGGTCGCTAGTTTAAAATAAATAACAGAATGGTAAAACGACACTTTCTTGGAAATAATTGTTCCTAGGTGCTCAATGCTCAGTTTAATTATAAGTTTACTAGCTTACCCGGCGAACTCTGTTCCGCCTTAAAGGCAATAAATAAGCACATTTTTGAATTGTGCGGTGATAAGCCAAACACATCCAAGGAGTTTAAAAATTCAATTTTATAGTTGGTGGCTTTATCTTCATTTGTGACCCAATCAATAGATTTGAATGAATGAATTGTTCCAATGATCTTATTTTGAATTATGTAGTTCAGGTCATCTACATCTTTATTTTTAGCCACTAAAATTGCTCGCTCACTCAACCATTCATTATTTTTTAGTTAGAAATAATGTTTGAAAATACATTGTTGATAAGTTCGAGTTTTGATGAGACAAAATTACAGAACTTATTTGGAAATGATATCAATCCACTCGATTCATCGACAGGTACTTGACTATTACCGAGAGTAAGCAATTGCTCAGAGAAATCTTCAGCAGATGTATCATTAAGCAATGCAACTCTTATGTTTGTTGTCAGCTGCAGTTTCTTCACATAGCGCCGTAGATCTTGGAATTACTGGTAGTGTTTGGCGAAAATCGCCAGACAGTAAAAGCAATGCTCCTCCAAAACATCTCGAGTCATTGCGTAAATCTTTCAATGTTCGGTTTAGTGCTTCTAATGAACGTTTATGCGCAATTGTGCATTCGTCCCAGAAGTTGATTTTCGATGCCGATAAAACTTTGGCCATTGCTGAGTGTTTACCAATTTTACACGTTTGTTCTTCGATAGTTTGAAGATTTAACGGTCATTTTTATACTGAATGAGCCGTAAGGCATCCTTCCAACAACGTGGCTGCTGTTCCAGAAGAAGCAACTGCAACCGCTATGTTGGATCTCGCACGAACAGTAGCTAAAACTACTGACATGAGGAACGTCTTACCAGTTCCACCAAGGGCGACTAGGAAATATAAACCACCATTTTCATCATCGATTGCCTTCAAACGCAAACACTAGGATGCAAGCTGTAATCATTGCTGCAATCGTATCGAAACGCTGCTCGATTTAAATCAGCACTTGATAAATCTCTTGATTATCTATTTGTTGACCTCTGTTGTTCGCTCGACGATTTTGCATTGCCAACCGAGCCGTTTCACGGGCTGGCTCACTTTGCTCTTGTGATTGAGAAGCACGAAGTCGAGCCATACTAACACAGCGTTGTTCGCGTGCGATTTCTTGTTCTTCTTCAGTCCTTTCATTTGCAGTGTTTCATATCCTTCTTACATTACGGATTTGTCGGAAAAGATTCGATCGTCTTGGTCGCGGCATTGTTAATTAAAATTAACTTCAATATCACCTACAAATTTATTTCACAACTCAAATTTTCAACCATTCATTCATAGACAAAATTACTTAGCTGTCGAGATTATTTGTCTGATGCGTTTTTGGTTTACCACCTTTTATAGCTTACTTCACTTTTTATTTAATTAAGCAATGGCTCCATCATTATATTATGATTGTTAATTATTTATTTAATAGAAATAGTTTTAATATTGATTTCTTACAAAAATCAAATTTTCATCCATACGTCCATTACATAGCTGTCATTTGAGTTTTGTTATTCCAAGCCTGATTCTTTATGTTATACCACGTTTTATAGTGACAGGCACACGGGAACGCTGTCGAAAGGGATAAACAGTATCCTATGTCCTTCACCTGGCTCTAAGCTACCTACCCACCAATTTTCAGCCATATCGGTACAGCCGTTCTTGAGCTATAAATAGTGTAACTAACACGACTTTCTTTTATGTATATAAATTTGTTTACAAAGCTTGTTTACTAAGCTTAGAGACAGTAAAACCGTGATAAATCAATTTTCGAAAAAACTATCCTTAATTTTTTTTTTTGTTTTTCAAAAAAAAAGTCAAGCTTCCAACTTTTTAAATTTTCTAATTTTTACTAAATTAGACATTCAAATGCTGAATTTTATTTAGAAGCTCACATCTTGTGCAACCAAAAAATATAAACCCTAGATTTACAACATTTTCAATAATTTTCTTGAAACCAATCATTTCAGAAAAATTCTTAATAAATTAGTTTTGCCTATGGATAAACTTCGTTTCACTCAAACTTTGTTTGTTTCATAAAGTATTTTATTCGTAAAAATAATATAGATAAAACGCGAAATGTGTTTTCTTTTCATATCCCTTTCCCTAAAATACTAAGCCCGTGTAGAAATGAAGGATGTCTTTGGAAAAACAACGAACAAATTCGTTTTTTGTTTTACCTGGGGCTAATATTAGTGATCCTAATGAAATTCATGCTTTTTAAGATAAATATTGCTCTACAATTAATAATTTTCTTCGAACTTCAATACTTTAATTGATAAACCTTTAATCCTTAGTTACACATCAAAAACAACAATTAAATATAAAGTAATGTACATTTTTTCCTTAATTGCAAATACCCTTGCGAAATCACTAATGCCCAAAAAAATCTCAAAGCCATCCTCCCCCCCCATCTCCATTATAAATAATAATGTACGTTCATATAAAATATTATATCACTTACTACATCTTCTTTTGCAGAAGCATAATAATGTATAAAATACATATATTTATGTATGTAATGTATATATAGTTAGCTACCTAAGAGTAAAATTTATTCTTTCATTATTCATTAATAGATAATTCCAAAAAATTCAGGAAATGAGAAACATTATAGCCTTGTTATTTACGAAAATCCAATGTAATTCCCTAGTTTTTCATCTGTTTTAATTAAATTAATCCCAATTCCTGTGTCCAGTCCATTGCGGGAAATCGCACACACACACACACACACAAAATAAGAAAGATTCATAACTTCTTTTATCATTATTATTAATCCCCGTATAGAGCAAACAAACTTTTCCGATCGATAACTCATAATAGCGTCCTCGTTCCGGTAATTTATTCCGGTCACCCTATATAGCAGTTTAGGTATAGGTTTTAGCCAGGAGAGTTTATACTTTAGGTATTATGTGTTTTGTAGTGCAGTAGAGGGAGAGGGCGCATCTGTTGAACTAATACAAATGTTCTATGGAAGGAAACAGCGAAGAAGCTTCTAATTTACACATTGGCCCATCGAGATATAGGTAGAAACGCTAAGGCTATAACGGCTGCAGGATCATCAGAATGAACAAGTTTTATATCGTCCTTATAGTCATATTTTTGGGAAGGAACAACAAACAAAAATGAAAGAAAACTGATTTTTCTTCGTCCACACCTGAAAAAGATAGGTAACAGCGATAGCGCTCAAGACTGATGGGAACAACACGCCTTAAGCTTAGGCTGATAAACAAGGATTTCTAGATAATAGTTTACAAGGAAAGATTTAAAAGAGTAATGGAATGTAAACTATCAAAACTGATTTCGACTTTTTTGCTGTGGAAGAAAACTGAACTCGTCTTAATGAACGGTTATGTTTTATCGAAAAATATTAAATTTACATAGTGAATTGTATATACATACATATGTATGTGGATATATCTTATTTTCCATGGACATTATTTTTTATTCAAATTAGATGGGATAACAAAATTTAAAATAAAGTCCGCAGAAAAAAAAAAACTGGAGAACTTTTTTTAACTTTTGATTAGTTACGGATTTTCTATAAATAGATTGTCTGGCTTCTGACTTTTCAAACAAACAAGGGACTTATTTTAATATCTTCTCATTCATACATTTATGGAGGTTATATTACGTAGGTCAATGTGAAATCTGTCTCGAATTTGAGAAAAATATTTTGTTTTTAAAGAAAGTGCTTTTTTAACTTGAAGCCAGTTTTTCAATTAATTCTACACATGAAGAAATCAAATCAATTATCGTGCATTGGTTTCGCAAAAATTTAAGATTGGAAAATTGATTTCAATACAATATTTATTTGTTTATTCATCATCAATGTGACTGTAATAAATGTATAGTAATTTTTACAATTATATTACATTAACAAAATTTAAAACAATATTCTTAAACATATTTCTACTCATTTGAAGGCCGACTTCATGATGAATTAATTTAAAAAATAAATAAAATTAGGTGGTGCAACAGTCCGTTGAGAACTAGGACCTAGTGACTAACAACTCTCAACCATTCCTGTGTGCGAGTACTGTTGTCAGGGATGGAGGGGACCTACAGTTTTAGGCCGACTCCGAACGGATAATTTGAGAAAGCACTTTTCATGACAAGAATTACTCTTGGAGGATTTGTCAATTCCTTGCAAGAGGCAGTACCCGTGAAAAAAACTTTAGATGGCAGAGGCAGGGTTTGAACCCAATACCTTTGGCATGACAGAAGAATGTGTTACGGGTTCATTTAGTCTATATTTCGTCCTGTGATAAAGAATCAATAAGAGAACATCCCTGTTTCGTAGATTCCTCTCAAGAACATACAAAAGCATGAGACCTAGTAAATCCGGAGATTTTATTCTGCCACATAGATTATTTCTTTATAAAAAGAAGTCTTAAGCATTCTTTACGATTTTATATAGACTTCAAACCTATATAAAATATAATATAGGAAAGGTTAACGAATGGAATTTTGTGTTGTTAAGATGCTTTCCTGAAACCGCTTTAGCAACGTCATCCGCATAGGCAATCACTCTGAACTGAAACCCTCCTCATCCAGACTAGTTAGGATTTCATTCAACACTTAGTTCAAGAAAAGAGGGGATATAGAACACCACCTTGTGGTGTCCCTCTACTAACAAACCTTCTGGCAAAAGAGTTCCCCACATTTGAGTTAATTATTCTGCTAGTCAGCATTAAATGAATTAACTCCCCAAGCGAACTCTCTACGTTTAGAGATATAAGTGCAGATGTGATTGCAGATGCAGAAGCACCTTCGATGTCAAGGAATTCAACCATAGTGAACTCTCTATGATGGAGTTAGTATTCGGTGGTGCGTACTAAGGTGTGTAACGCCGTTTCCACCGATTTACCTTTACAGTAGGCATTTTGAGACGTAGACAGAAGTCTACGCTTACCACTGAAAGATTTGCAAAACCAAGACTTAACTGAATAGCGCTTTAGTGTTGAACGAAAGTCTGTTAATATATTTACAAAAACAAAAGTTTGTGAAAAGACACCTATTAGTTGTAATGGAGCAATCACTACAGTAACCAGTCTGTCTTGGAGTTATAACATCTTTAACTGTGAAATTTAGCCTATTGAAAGCCAATTTTTCAAAAAGTTTTGGAATCACCGATTTAGGGCTTACCAAAAATATATTTTCCATTCTTGTAAAAAGACACCAGTGATAAACGATATCTTTCCATAGGAAGTTATTGTAATCGGTCTGATTTGTCGAATTAAAATGTTGACGTTTTAAGGCCTCTAGAATCATAATAAAAGATTCTTAGAGAGATGTCTGTGCGTGCGTATGTATGTACGTACGTTCGTACGTCAGTACGTTCGTGACGTTTTCTTGTCGTCCATAGCTCGAGAACCAGTGAAGATATCGACTTTTGCTGTACAGATAAAAATGCAGAAAGATGCAGAAAGGACTCTTAAAAAATTGAGTGGGCGGTTTTTTTTTACCATAACAATGTAAAAAAAGGTAAAAATGTTGGTTAACCCAAAATTTCTCACGAACCAATAGCGCTAGAAACTTAACTTAAATTTTATATTATATATTGTAACGCGATACCAAACAAATTTATTTTTGGAAAAAAATTCTAAGTAACTTTTTTTTTTATAAATCAAAAAAAAAAACTGAAAAAAAAAATATTTGTCACTTCGAAAAGTTTACGAACAAAAAATGATTTTATCTCCAAACCAATTTTGTGCAACAAAGAGTAATGTTTTGAGAAAAATCGAATGGGTAGTTTTTTTATCTACACTAATATTATAAAGAGGAAAGATTGGCACGAGTACGATAACTTTGGCGCCAAGATATAATAACGGTTTTTGGTAGAGGGGCTTAATACAAGCATTTTTTACTATGGGAGAAAGGGTCTATCTCTCCCCGTTTAGGCGGGAGGGGCAATTTAAAAAAGTTATTATTTAAAATGGAAAAAAAATAATTAAAAAATAACGGTGATACTTACAATTAAGTAGTATACATTTTTTTAAAGCCAACATTCTGTTCTATTAGTCAGTTTTTAAATCAAGTTTTTGAAAAATTTAATTTTAAACTCAAAATTTGAGTAAATAAAGTTAAAAAAAGTTTAAAGTGTAACTTTTTCAATACTTCAAGATTATCTACCATTGTTTTTATTTCAGAAATTATTGTTCTTATTAGTTTTTGGTCAAAAACTGAAATCTAGATGATTTTATGTCTTCTGTTTTTGAGAAAATTGAAAATAAAAATTTAATTTTAAACTCAAAATTTGAGTAAAAAAAGTTAAAAAAAGGTTTAAAGTGTAACTTTTTCAATACTTCAATACTTCAAGATTATATACCATTGTTTTTATTTCAGAATTTATTGCTCTTATTTGTTTTTGATCAAAAACTGAAAACTAGATGATTTTATGTCTTTTAGTTTGTACCTATTTATGTCTACCCGTGCGAAGCCGGGAAGGGCCACTAGTACAAAATAAAAACCTAAAAAAACATTACCAAGAATTGGTAAAAATTGATTTTAGATTCAAAGATCTTTTCAAAAATTTGAGATTTTGGCTTCAAAATAATTTTGTCTTATAAGAAATATTATTTTCAACATTCAGAATCGAATTGACAGTTTTCTTACAAAAAATAAGAACCTACAAAAAACATTACTAAAAGTTGGTAGGAATTGATTTTCGAATCAAATATCTTTTCAAACATTAAAAATATTGGCTTCAAACTCATTTCATCTCACAGAAAATATTGTTTTTGACATTCAGTAAATTTTTTATAAAAATGCAACAGTTCGTTTTTATTTTATACAGTACGCAAATTTGGTAAAAATTGATGTTCGGTTCTCAATATATCGAGAACAATAGAAGGTATTGACTTCAAATTCATTTCATTCATCCATTTTGTTTTTGTTTATATAAGAAATAAAAAAAAACCGAAAACCTACAAACTTTTTAGCAAGACAAATCAACAGACGGAATGGGAAGTTATCAGTGCGGGTTGCACCCCAGCCTCTTTTTAAAAACAATTTTTAACCCATTACCAAGTGACGTCGCACATTTCGATATCAAAAGGGGAGGAATCGAATCTTTTCTAGCTTTGATATTTCCATCAAGATGAGTTAAACCATTAAATACTCTTGATTTGTCAAAGAAAAATTATGGATTCCCAAATAATCAACAATCGTTCGAGTTTTGTATATTTCGTTTGATATCTTTTAAAAGAAGTACCAATAAAGATTCATACAAATTAAATTCACTCTTAAACTCTTAAACGAAGACAATCATATTGTTTTTAGTTTATTATTCATTCACTTCCTTTATGTTTGGGGTCTTTTAATTTTAACGTGTTGTGCGTGTTGCTTTATAGCATGATTTTGAAGTTAATACCATTTTTAATTGTACATATCACAATTATTAAATATTATAATTTAAAAATTGAAAAATCCAAAAAAAACTAAATATTTCAATGTTCATTCAAGCATAAAAAGTAATTGTTTTTTAAATGGGAATTTTAGTAAATTTTCGTCATTTGTTTAAATTGATATCTTCAGTGTATGTAGAAATTTTAAGAGACCTACGAATCATTCCACAGTGGAATTTAATTTTTGTTTGCAAACTACAAAATAAAAAAAAACAAGTATACGCCTCAGAGTTCACTTTTAAATATTTGTTTGTTCTTTAAAACAGGTAATCTTTGAAAGTTCTTCAACAATTGCACTGTAATTTTGATATACTCGTTTAGTTGCTCTAAATCAGTTGTGTTCTTTTATTTATTTCTTAAAGCACCCACTGGTAGAAAGCGAAATAAGTAATCACTTCGTGTGTCATAATTCTAAAGAAAACAATTCATTCCTCAAAATTCTCTTGAAAAGTAACTATGAGAAAAGTGTGCTGTTGATATATTTCGCTAAGCTTGTGACCTTAATCATGGTGCTTACTTCACGTTACCCCTTTATCATTGCTTTCAATGCAATTTCTTTTTTGTGGTGAAGTTGTGATAAAACTTTCTTCTCTGGAAGAACATTGTAAGTATAGCCGTGAATCGTTTGTATGTTTTATGAGTAAAAATAAATTGGCTAATTATGTTAAATGTTTCATTTATTTTCACTGTATTTTGTTGCTTTTTAAATTGAATGTATACTTTTGCAAACGAAAAAATAGCAAACAAAGTCAAACCTATGTTTTATATCAGTTTATTTCACCGAAAAAATCAACAAAAAACTATTTTTGAATGTGTTCCTGACTTCTGAAGCAAATAAACCTATTAAAAATCTAATTCTATTATATTCAATGAGTCGAATCATTTATTCACAAATATAAATTCGTAATTAGAAAATTATTATCTTAATTACTTCTATATCTATTAGAAAAGTACCTCAAAGGAAATAAAATCAAAAATTTCATAATCCGAGTATGTCGATAAAATGCTTAAATAATAATTAATTCTTCAAATCAAAATAAAGTTTATTCATTAAATATTATTAGTAAACATTTGCAAAGTAGGTAAACAAGAAATAGGTTAAAATAAATAACTAAATTACATACCTATTAACATTTGTAAATTTAATTTTGTTCCAATGCTAACTTTGTTAAATCGTACCTTATACCTCATCAGAAGAACATTTAAAATGGACGAAGTAAAATGCATGAAGTAAAATTAACAAAATTGCCAACTAATTTGTAAACTCAAATATTTTCATCTATAAAAGCCTCAAATAAATCAATTTCTAAATTAATTTTTCCATTGGAAAATCCACACAAAACCAATACCTACAAGTACCTAACACTATACTATTCCAGGACATTTCCTCTTTATATGGCTGTCACCAAAAACCATGACCATGATGTTACAATATACTCGTACATACGTCATCGTACCTATACTTTTTTGGCCAACTTACATTATTAGAGAAAAGCACAAATCACCACACACTTTGATGGCAATATTCAATTTCAAGAAACATAATCACATTTGCATATATCCTTTAGATTATTTGCTTTTGTTTTAGTTTCAATTTTAGTTTTAGGTTCGAATTCCAGAGTAGAGTTGAATTCTTTGAACCATATGTGTGACGACTGATGTGTATGCCAATTGCCCAAATTTGAATTATCGATTTGATTTGTGGTCAGTTACATGGAAACTTTGTAATGGATTGCCCAAAAGTACTTTTCCGATTGTACGCTCTCTCTCTCACACATAATGCCTAAACTCACACTCGCTTTCGAAATATCGAAAATATCTGAGTATGTTTGAAAACTATTATAAACCCTTTTTGCAATATGCATCCAGAGTAAAATTAAAGTTTCCTTAGGCTTTTGAATAAAGGAGAATAGTTTTTGTCATTAAAATTGCTGATGATTGAGGTTATGTACTTTTTGGTGTTCTTATGTGTGTTTGAGAGTAGAAGAGAGTGGTTCTTATCTTTGAAATAATTCGGTTGAATTTTGGTTTTCAATTGTATTAGATTGTTTTGCTTATAAAACAATTAACAATAAATTTGATTTTTTTTTTAGCTTGAAGCAAGATAAACAAAATGCACAAATACATACATACATATTTGTCTGCATAGTTCAAGGAAAAATGTACTCAGGTTTCCCCAAGTGATCCTATTTATCTTTAGGTGGAGTTTTCTTGTTGAATAAGAAAAAAATAGTTTCCACAAAATGAAAACCGTCTAAAAGCTCATAGAAATAAAGAATGGACAATCTAGAAGTTTCTCCTCAAATCATAGGTCATTTTGTCACTGAAAACTATTTCCTGTTCGAAATCTTACTAGAAAGTCAGTATTTTACCTCCGCAGATCGAAATGAGTTGCTTCAGGCTTAAGCAACGCGGGAAAATAATGAAAACTTATTTTGAAAGTATGTATGTAAGTGCTGTGCAGCCCAAACAGTAGGTTTTTATAAAGAAGTTTTTACTGAAATAAAGGACTCACCGCGGTGCCTATATTGTACTCAAAAAGTCGACACTGGACAGCACTATCATGGTACCAGACGCGGGTACCGTGAGCACAGGCGAAAATATGGCTGCATTTAGGTGAAATTGTGAGGCTCAATTCATCAACATCAACTTACTATCGATATCAACAGCTGAAGTATTCATCTTCTGTGTTTTCATAGACAACGACAGTAAGGAAAGTAAGGAAACGACAGTAAGGAAGATTCGCGATACAGAGCCATGTTAGCAAACTTTTTTGAATTCCCAGAGGAAGTTATTGTAATCGGTCCTATTTTTCGATTTGAAAATTTTATCATTTCTCCATGTTTCAAAATCCTTAGAATCTAAATAAAAGATTTTTAGAGAAATGTTTATGTATGCGTGTCCGTACGTCCGTACGTTCAGGATACCATTTTTTGTCATCCATATCTCAAGAACTATTAGAGATACCGACTTCAAATTAATTTTGTTTAACAAATAATAGCATCAAAAGATTCATTGTTTTTTGGTGTCTCGAAATATCTCACGAACCAAGAGACTTTAGTTACTTTTTTTTGTATGTGGCGTGCTTCTAAAAAAGTATAGTTTTGAAAAAAAAATTATACTAACTGATTTGTTTATAAATAAAAAAACTGGAGAAAAATATTTTTCTTTTCGAATATTTTTCGAAGAATAACGTTTTAAGTATTATGGTACAAATTTATTTATTTATTTATAATTCGTTAAATACTAACGTTAACAGTTCTTAATATATATACTTAAAATCTAAAATCTACAAAAAAATTATTATGGTAAAATTTTTAGAAAAGTCGAATTGACAGCTTTGTTTTCGAAAAATAAAAACCTAAAAAATTGACTAGTAAAGTTTGGTAAAAATTAAATTTCGATTCAAGTATCTATCTTGAGAACAAACAATTTAATACAAAATTTATTATTATTATTTTGTAAAGTATTACTAATTGAGATAAAAATAAAAACCTGCAACAAACAAATATTAAAAAGTACTAAAATTTAAATCTCGAGTAAAATATCTTGAAAGTAAAGGATTATAAATATTGTTGTTTATGTTTTATTATATTTAAAGAAAATGTTCTCCTATAAAGTATATTGATTTAACTCCTCGAATACACCTCCTGCTTAAACTTAAATAAAAACTGCTTAAACTTAAATTTTGTATTGCTTATAAAGGGTTTTGCAATAAGGGCGGGTAGATGTTTAAATGGAATAAAACAAGCTGTGTGTGAGTTATTAACAAAATTATTTTTTTTATTTGAAAAGCCGAGCGGAAAATACACTTGACTTTTTTCTTACTTCTGATTCTGATAAGTACATAATCAGTGTATTGACACCTCTAGGCACATCGGACCATAGTGTCATATCTGCTTATTTCTCGTGTCAAACAAAACCAGTTAAAGAAAGAGCTCTAAAGAGAACCGTTTGGCTGTTGGAGAAAGCCAATTGGGACGGTCTTAATAATTTCTTCAGGATCTTAAACTGGTCACTATGTTTCCTCGGTAGTGATATAGACTCCATTGTAGATATGATTACTAGTATGATTCGTTTGGGAATGGAAACCTTTATCCCGAATAGGGTTTAAAGTATTAAACCAAAGACTAAATCATGGTTCGATTCGAGCATCAAAGAGATTATCAAGGAGAAAGAGATTAGCTTCCGGTTTAAACAAGCCAGGAAGGCCTGCAACGCTCATATTCGAAGCACAAAATTTTTGCATGAGCAAAAATTACGGTAAAAAATACTGCAATATTCCAAAGGCATTAAGAATTTTTGGTCATTTGTAAAAAACATGACAAATTCTTCTTCTTCCTCGGTTGATACGCTTGTTTTCAATGACACTCCTTAAGATAACTCTATTGATAAAGTTAACTTGTTTGCAAGGCAGTTCGCCATACCTTACCAGATAGTGTCATGGCTGCCCCAGTTCTTGAACGCGTAAATTATTCGTACTCGTACTGTGGCGAGAGTTCTTAAAGATCTTGACAATCATAAATCCGCTGGTCCGGATGGTATCCCCGCTATTATTCTGAAGAAGTGTTCTTCCACGCTAGCAAAAACCACTACGTCAGTGTTTCCATCTATCCTATTCTTCTGGGCTCGTTCCGCTTAGTTGAAAAACTGCATTTGTTCACCCAATCCTAAAAAAAGGCGAATCTTCTTCTCCCGCAAATTATCGACCGATAGCACTAACGTCCCTTATTTCTGAAGTCATGGTAACGCTAATTAATTATCAGTTTACAAAATATCTTGAGGAACGAAAGCTTCTTAATGACCGGCAATACGGCTTTCGTTTCAATAGGTCCACTGGTGATCTCATGGTTCATCTCACCGAACAGTGGAACAAATCTTTACATCGTTTTGGAGAAAGTAAGATTATTGCACTTGATATTTCAAAGGCATTTGATAAAGTCTGGCATCCTGCTTTCTAGACGAATCTCTTCTTCGTTGGATTAAAAATTTTCTTTCGAATCGTTCAATTTAAACTGTTTTAAACGGATACAAGTCTGAAACCCATAAAATAAATGCTAGTGTGCCCCAGGGCTCTGTTTTGTCTCCGACCTTTTTCCTCATTTTTATAAAAGATCTCCTGTCTGCTACTTCTAATCCAATACATTGTTTTGCTGACGATAGCACTCTTAGCTTTTCATACTTGTTTCTAGACTCACATACGCGATGTCGTCAAAAATGCCGAAAGGATGTCTAGGTTTTTTGAGACGTTGCAAGAAATTCGTCTCTCCATCTGATCTGGCTAAAATCTACAAAACCTATTTACGTCAGAAACTTGAATATAACTCTCATCTCTGAGCTGGTGCTCCAGTAACTTATTTAAGCCTCTTGGACAGTATTTAAAGAAGAGCTTTTAAAATGATTGGTGACATTAATATCATCAACTCGATTACGTCACTCGAACAGTGTCGTAAAGCTTCTTGTCTCACGCTTTTTTACCGTTATTTTAACGGACTATGCTCTACTGAAATAGCCAGTTGCATTCCTCCCCTTAAAAAATTTAATCGTAATACCCGCGCTTCTAGGAATGTCCATCAATTTACACTTGAGTCCAACTTCGGCCGTACTATTAAGTACAGAGATTCATTTTTTAGTCGTACTACGCGAATGTGGAATGCCTTGCTACGCTCTATCTTTCCCTATCATTGCAATGTTCAGAAATTCAAAATCAATGTACACCGACACCTCCTATCCAACCCTTCCCTGTTTTCCTAATGCTCACACTGGGTCTTTGGCATATTAAAGGTATACAAAACCCTTTTAGTGTTCGATAATTATAAAAAAAAGCGTATGTATGCCATTAACAGTGGAATAAGACATTATTCAACTGCCCCCTTCGGCTTCTTACGGTGGCACGGATCCGAGTGGTCCAATATTCAATGACTCTTCCCCATAGATCCGGCTGAACGTGCTGTTCAATCGTGTAACTTGCCATGATGATTTGGCAAAAACAGCTGAATAATAAACAAAAGATTTGACAGATGTCACCAAAAGAAAATGGCCACCACGGGGCGTCAAAATCTACCCGCGCCAATTGAAAAATGCTTTATATGATTTTTATAAAAATAACATATGAGGGTAATATAACTCAAAAAACCAATATTATTTTGCAATATTTAACGCCTCAGGGCCAGGTTGTAGCTAAGTAATCTAACGGCAAATTGTTATTGCAAATAGTATTTTTGATAAAATATTGGCCATTATCAAATAACACATTAGGGTAGATATTCCTTCTATGTAACTATAAATAAATTAGGATTAAAATCAATCTTACGAATTTTAAGTTTCATCAGTTTAAAGTACATTTGTAGCTACTCCATAGAGAACAAATAATGTTTGTATAGTTAAAATGTGGTATTAATGCTACCTATTTTATAATTGTTGTAAGGTCATAAATGTCCATTGTAGAACTTCACGTAACTTTACTTTTTCAGTGGTCGTTTTGGCCGATTAATTCGAAAAACAATTAAACAAAAATTCCTTAAACTAGTAAATGGGTGTTTTATCTTTACCGCATATTTCTCGGTCAAAGAGTTAAAATATTTAATTTCTGAAAAAGAAAACCCAAAAAAATAAAAACAAATCAACAAAAGAATTCAGTAATTCAAAACGATTTTAGATTCCATTCTGCCTAAACCAACAACCATAATAAAGGCAAATCAACTTTTTCTCACCCGCATTATTGAGTTAAACTTTCCTCAAAATAAAGACTTCAAGCCCTTAATTTAAATTGCAAATTTGTTAAATAAGGATTTTAAGAATTTATAATTATTTGAAAGAGAACGAGAGAGAGAACTTTATTTATAAGAATGGCAAAGTTATTTTTTTTTTGTATTCTTTTCAATGTTCGTCCTGCTATACATATACATACATACATACGTACACATCT
Source organism: Eupeodes luniger (assembly GCA_951509635.1). NCBI lineage: Eukaryota > Metazoa > Arthropoda > Insecta > Diptera > Syrphidae > Eupeodes > Eupeodes luniger. Next base: position 43,127,427 of record OX608074.1, on the reverse strand, counting down.
ATGTATTCGTTTTCGTCTTAATATCGTGTGCGTCAGTGTCATCACTCCGACACCGTTACACTCATAGCTCTTCCATATTTCCTTCTTCATTTTGATGCCAAACGAAAATTTTTGTTAATTAAACGGAAGTTGCATTGTTGTTACTTTTTTTTTTAACTTTGAAGACTTCACTCCCGAGTCCCGAGTTGAGAGACTCCCAAGTATAGTTTTCAATGATAATGACGTTCAAAGTTCCAAGTTCCAAGTTCTTTACGATAATCATCAATAAACTTTTGCTAAGAATTAGTGCTACGGTGGTGTAGGTCTGGGTAGGTAGGATATATACTAAAGGTGGTACGGTTTAAAGGAAGTCAAAGAAGAAGTTTTTCTTGTGCGTTCGAAGAGGGTAAAATGAATGAATCCTGTCAAATGAGAATGAAATCGCTGATAAGTTTTTTGAATGACAAATGAACTGTCGGTGAATGACGCAAGGATTTTTGTTGGTGTTTTTTTGTTGTTTGTTTGTTACTTCCAACATTCAAGGAAATCATCTCATCCCTGCGTATAATGAAAGCAATCTGTAAGATACTGTTCGACAGCAGAATTGAAGGAAAAGTCAATTAGATAAATCGAGCATGAATTTTGTATGTATATTTTTTGCAGGATTCTTGAAAATTAAATTTAAATTTAAGGTGCTCGCTTCTTTGAAGTCATCAGTCAAAATAGTTCATTAAGGTGGTTATAAATTATTGTACCTTCAATGACATACGACGCACGGTTTTTTTGAGTAAAATGTTTTATCCCTTGTCAAAAATTGGCATTGATAATAATTTATCAAAGTTTGATGACAATATGACTAAATTTTCATGACAAATTTTTCGTTGTAATTAACGGCCAGTTATGTCACCCGTCAATATTTATTGTGAGACAAGAATGATAAATTTCTTGAATCAATGTTTATGAATTAGACTTGTTGTCATATTGTTGGAAAATATTGCTTTATCCATCGAGAAAGCTATGCTTTGAACTTAAGGTTTCATGTACAGTTTATCTATAGACAGTAACAAAGACTTAAGTAAATTAATTCATCATCAAAATGATTTTAACCAGAGCCATCGATATAAAAGGTTTTCCAGTTTAAGTTCCAAGTTGACCTTGATTTGATAGAAGAGCTTTGTGGTTGGTTTTAAAGGATTAACAATTAAAAGATGCATTATATATTTTTAATGAGGCACATTGTAATCCTATTTGGGCAGCAGATTTTACTTATTTTTAACTCTATATAAAAAACTTTAAAATTGGTGTTTTTTAAGACGTGTGGTTCTTAATCTGGTAATACCTGTTTCGGGGCTGGTCTTTTTGACAGGTATAGTTTGACTTATGTTCTGTTTGGTTTGCCATTTTATAATGAATAGACTTACACCTAAACAATTTTTTCGAATCGTACAAATTTATTAAAAAAATAATGGTTCGGATGGCGCTACATACCATACACCCAACTTAACAATCAATTTATTGGAGAAATCTTTTGGTGAGGGCAATAACTGGGTCTGAAGCGTGCCCTCCAAGATCGTTCGATTTAACACAGCTGGACTATTTTTTGTGAGGTTTTGAGAAGTCGCTTATCTACGAAGATAAGCCCGAGATGATTGACGCCTAAAATAAGAGAATATTCGGTGCTTAATTGCTGACATACGGCCCCAAAGTGGCCACATACGGTAAAAATTGTTCGAAAAAGACTTTTTCTGGTGACACTTTGTTAAGCCGCAGGACCTTTTTCAACAAAACACAATCGATGTTGTCAAAGATAAGATGGGAAGATATGGTTACCAAATTGAAAATGAAGAAAAGAGGCAGACGGGAGGCTTCCAATCCCGTCTGTCAATTTGTCTTGCTTAAAAGTTTGTAGGTTTTCTTGTTTTGTTAAAAAAAGTTGTCAGTTGAATTATTCTTAAACATTTAAAAATTACCAACAATGTGAAATAGTTTGATTTCAAAATCTATTTTTTTAGATTTTTAGTCGAAACCAATTTTTACCAATTTTAGTAGCATTTCTTAAAAGTTTTATTTCTTATATAAACCAAATACATAAATATGTTATATCAGAGCCCACTTCTGCGCCCCCACATAAAGTTGACTTTCAAATTCATTTCATAAGAATATGATGCGACCATAACTTACTAAGGGTAGCATAAAATTGCTTATCGACACTTTTTGCCTTCAGCAGCTTGTATACAAAAAAGAATAAATTTAATCATCGCATCATCCGCAGTCAAACAAAGATTTGCTGAATAATCATTTTAGTATTATAAAAAGGTATCGTAGGATCTTAATTGTATCTCGATGTATAAGCTAAATATTTTCCCTCACCAGCGGTAAGGGATCTGAGGCTTGATAAATAAAGTGACGATTATTTAAAATAAAATATTTGTCTTTTATTTTCTGTTCTCCGGTGGAGAACAAAACTGTCAATTCGATTTTTCTCAAAATTTTTCCGAATGTTGAAAACAATATTTCTTATATGTAAGTTAAAATTAGTTGGATGCCATAATCTCAAAGTTTTGAAAAGATATTTGAGTCGAAAATCAATTTTTACCAACTTTTAGTAATGTTTTTTTAGGTTTTTATTTTGTATAAAAAACTATCAATTCAATTTTTTTTTTTCAAAATTGTACCAGATGTTAAAAACATTACTCTTTTTTGCACAAAATTGTTTTGGAGAAAAAATCATTTTTTGTTCGTTAAATTTTCGCGGTGACAAATATTTTTTTTTTTAGTTTTTGTTGATTTATAAAAAAAAAACCGTTAATTGGAATTTTTTCTAAAAATATATTTGTTTGGTATCACGTTACAATATATAATATAAAATTTAATTTAAGTCTCTAGAATTATTGGTTCGTGAGATATTTAGGGTTAACCAAAATGTATCACCTTTGTACTTGCGACATATGTAATTATAGGAACTATATGGCAAGTTTTGCATTCGTGCAAAATTTTGTCTGTCTGTACACGCTCCTACAGCCTAAACCATTGGGTCGATTGAGTTCAAACTTCGAAGTAAAGGTTTTGAGCAGATTTGTGTTAGGCTTTTTTTTCATTTTTTTTTAAGATCAAAACTAACAGTGACCCCCATACAATTTTTTTGGTCAAAAAACGAAAATTCGAATTTTCTCAAAAACAAACCGATAGATTTTTTTTAAATTTTCTCTAAAATTTTATTTTTTAACTTGGCTTCTTTTAATAAGAAAAACATATTTTTGTATTGCTCAGGAAAGGTACCGCTCATAGAACCGTTTTTTTGTTTTTTAATTTTCTCAGCAACTTTTGAACCGATTTCAATAATTTTTTTTTTCTGAACGAGCTTTTATATTGCCTTAACAATATTTGATTATCAAAAGTGCAATTTTTTATTGTTTGGATTTTTAAAAAAATATTGAAATTTTTTTTTTCAAAATTATATATCTCAAAAACTCTTCAACATTTTTTTACGAAATTCAAACGTAGAGCGTATATTTACAATCACTAAACAACTGCATACCAAAAATATTTTTAGAACAAAATTGAAAAATTTTATATATAAAAAATTGATTAAAAAAAAACCGCTCTAACGATTTTCAAAAAATTTTTTTGAAAAACCAAGGGTTTTTTTATTTATAAAATGGCATTTAAATTTTTGAGGACAAACTTATTTTTCAGGTAAAATTTTGAATCTAAAATTAGTTTTTTTTTTAATTATTTTAACTGTATTGAATGTTACCCCCTCCCTAAACAGACTCTTTGAATACAGGAGCAAGTTCGTGCGACCCAGTCGTGCATTTTATTTTAAATTGTTATGGTAAGAAAACCGCCCACTCAATTTTTTTGAAAGTCCTTTTTGCATCTTTTTTTCATTATTATCTGTGTAAGAACATTTATTTGAAGTTGATATCTTTACTGGTTCTTGAGCTATGGATGACGCGACGAAAAAAACTTCCCACACGTACGAACGTACATACGTACAAACGCAAGCACAGACATCTTTCTAAAAATCTTTTATTTCGACTCTAGGGACCTTGAAACGTTCGAGAAATGTCAAAATTTTCAATTCGACAAATCAGACCAATTACAATAACTTCCTATGGGAAGTTTAAAAATTTTTCGGAGGCCAAATGAGAGTAGTAATGGTTTTTAAAAATGAAACAAAACACGCATGGCATTTAATGTTTAAAAACAATTTGTATCATATTTCTTTATGAAGGTTATCAAGTCGGTAGAATTTGAAGAACTTATTTAAACCTACACTACCCTTCTTATTTCCTAAACACTGCGTTAAATGTTGACTTCAAAATTATTACTTTCTTGCTGGTTAGTTAGCAAAGACTATAGATTTTACATACTCCATAAAAAGTAGTCCAAAGGCTTTAAATCAAACAAACAAGATGGAAAATTCAAAGATTGGTTTTTTACCTTCACGCTCAGTTTTGTGGAAACTATTTCTCCTTCAACGCAACACCATTGAGGAATAAAAATAACAATTTCTCCTGTAGAGTTAGCTATTTATAGTAATTTTAGTGTGTTTAAGACAGTGATTTTTTTATTTGAATGAAAATTGCAAATTGCATTAAGAGTTAGTGGACATCATAGAGTACTTTTTTCTAAAAAAAAGGGTGTGGTACACGCCCACTTTCTTACAATTAGACAAAATTTGAATAAGCTTTTTTATATAGATGGATATATTTTGGTACAGCGTTATTAGTACGATATGAATTGACAATTTAAGGTTTGACATTAAAAATCATACACAATTTAAATATTAGCCACCAAAACCGTACGCTAGTTTTAACACAAGTGAACTGTAAAATCTTCGTCTCTATTTCTATTTTATTCACTTCTTATAAAAATTCTTTAAATATTAAACAACTTTAAAAATAAATTATTTTGTGAAGTTCAACGAACGTTATTTCTATTTACAAATCCGTAACTTCAGTTTTATTTTTCATTTCTTCTTTTTTTTTAATAAACGACTTAATCTTTTCTGTAATTGTGGATTTGAATGGTCCTTTGACTGCTGCACAAACTTTCGCATTCTTTCTCTAACGAACTTATCTCAACCTAAAGAAAACAATTCCTTCTAACCCTTGTTCTATTTTCTTTCCTATTTTATTTTTATTTTGCTAAAAATAGACTAAAACACAGAAAAGAGTCTCGACAGTCTTATTCTTTTAGAGAAGAAGGATATGCAGAATATCTAGGTACTTATATAAAGATGCATTTTACTTCCGTTTTGCTGCTTTTGCATTACCATCACCATAGCTAACCATAGAATTACGTCAAGAATCGAAAGGATGCACAACGATACCAATAAACGATAAAAAATATAAAGATGGAAATTTACAATTCCCATGGCTAAGTGGATTGCGTTAAGCAATTAAGGAAATTACCATCAAATGGCTTGAGATTAAATGCAAAGACGACAGAAAATGATTTAAAAAAAAAAAACTGAAAAATTAAAATAAAATAAAAACTTATTTGAGCAAAGAATAAAAAAAACAGGGAACATTTTTGTCTTCCTTCCACATTTTGAATTCATCAGAGGATGCAAAGACTTTCGATTGTTTGTTTGTGTGCGACTGTGTGTCTTCCTTGAGCTCATTATTGCTATCTTTTCTATCTACATTTTTACTTTTATTCAAGTAGATATACCAACCTTTATACAGCTATATACACACTTAACTTCCTTTCTCTTTCTCTGTCTCTCCTTTACGGCTTTTTTTCAATTTTGTTTACCAAAAATTCTTTTGTGTTTTCTTTATTTTGACTTCGAAAAGAAAAGACAAATCTGCTCATCGCATTAATATATTCGTTTTCTTTAGATTTCGACAGCTGGGTATACTGTTGTGGCTGCAGGGCGCGTTCAACTAAAACACGCGAATATACAAGAATATATTTAATATGGTTGCCAGATGAATACGACTCATGTTTCTTATATTAAAATCTATAATAAATTAATTACATATTTTTAAGGAATTCTGAAAATAGTTTGACGTTTTGACACCTGTCTACAGCGGAATCAGGATTCCTCGGTCTAATCGTACAAAAAATAAAATAAATTGGGTGATGCAACATTCCGTTGAGAACTAGGACCTAGTGACTTACAAATCTCAACCATTCCTGTGTGCAAGTATTGTTGTCAGAGATGGAGGGGACCAACAGTTTTAAGCCGAATCCGAACGGCTAATTTGAGAAAGCTCTTTTCATGACAAGAATTACTCTTGGAGGATTTGTCAATTCCTCGCAAGAGGCAGTACCCGTGGAAACATTTTTTTTATTTAGGTGGCATAGGCAGAGATCGAACCCAAGACCTCTGGCATGACAGTAAAACGCACTTTTTTTTTTCTCCAAATTAATTTTTATTAATTCATTCTTAAGACTATCTTAAAGCTTGACAAAAATTCATAAAACTAGCCTAATTATCCATAACTTACAACTAACTTACTGGTCCCATAAGGACACTCTAAGTTAAACAATAATACTTAATTCTAATGCTTTTTGGCCCTAAGGTCTATTGAACTTCAATTCAATTTTATTTATTTTTGTATTCATTAGAAAATTTAAAAAAAAAACTAATCAATATCCTTTTTTATTTTTACTTAAAACTATTTAAAATAAGGTCCTTAATATAAAACTTAAACTTACTTAAACTACCTATTCTACCTATACACTACTTAAAACTAGAACAACCACAGCAGCAAATCTAACTATCTAACATTTTTTGTTTTCATATTGTGTTGTAATTTTTTATTTTTTTTTATTTTTTTTTTTTTTTGTTTTTTTTTTGTATTTTTTTTTGTGCCACCATGCCTGTTCTACTTAAAACTAAACCCTAAAACTATAAAACAAGTATGTAAGCCGGCCAAGGCTTAAAACCCCATCCCGACTACCCACTATCAAGTGCCAATTGAAGCCACCAAAACTGGTTCTCCTGCTTCACCCTATCAGTTCGGTCCCGTTCGGACACAGCCCTACTGAACCGAAGGAGCTCTGCTCCGTCTTGTGCCATGACGTCCCGATTGTACAGGAGTCGCCTATCCACGGTACGTCGTCTGACGTGGTAGATTAGCGGAACTGCCAATCTATCCTGTATCAGACCGCATCTATCTAAAAAGAGGAATGCCTCTGGTGGAATGAAGCCGCTCAAGCGTGCACTTTCAAAATACTCGTCGTTCGGATAGAACGCCCCGAAAATTAAATTGTTGGTCGAAGACATAGCTCTTAAAATGTGACCTCGAACGAGTTTTATCACGAAATTGTCAATTCTGTTGATTCGAGCCCCGTTGTATAGGACCTCGTTGGAATAGTGATGCATCATGCATGTAAGAAGATTCGGCTTTTCGATATAAGCCGGTACAGCGTCGTAAACACTGCCGCTCGAAAACCCGAAACTTCTCCATCTGGGAAGGGGTAACGTTGAACCACACAGGACAACCATAGACGATCATCGGCCGTATAAGGGCCATGTAGCAAATTACCTTTACTCTGGGGTCAAGCTGACTGCTAAAAAACAGCCGTTTCGTCAGAGCGAAGGCTCCTCTGGCCCTGGTCAGAGCAGCATTTATATGTCTGTCGAAATATAAATACTGATCTAACCAGATACCGAGGTGCTTCACTACACTTTTGCTCGTTAATGGCTGCCCGTGAAGATCAATGATGACCATTTTGCGACAATTCTTGCACGTATCCCTTGTGGCCTTAGCCAACGGAGTCCGGAACAGAATTGTCTCCGACTTCTGGACATTTATTTTCAGTTTCCAGTTGTCGCAATATCGCTAAATCTTGTCGAAATCAACCTTTCGGGCCGTTCTGTACGCAATTAGATCGTCGGCGTACGCAATTGCCTTTGTAAGACTACCTATCAGATCGCTGGTGTAAATGCTGAAGAGAATCTGCGAATTCACCGCTCCCTGTTGAAGACCATTTTTAATTAAGAATGTTGTGGTAGAAGTTACATTGCCACTTTTGACAACAAACTTTCTACCGTTAAGCATATCATGAAGTATATACATCAATGGTTTGCTTATGCCAAGCCTGCTCAGTTTTAGGTAAAGACCCTCTAACCATACGGTGTCAAAGGCCTTTATATAAATCAACCAAAAAAGCACCTGTGCATTGTAGTTTTGATTTATTCCATTGGATATCAGAAACGAGTTTAGACGCAGCATGAATTGTGTCATGACCCGCCTTGAACCCGAACTGTTTATCCGGAATTATTTTGTTGTCCGCAGCCCACGGCCGTCCTGCTGGAACCACATGTCGTCTTAGTCCATATGGTTCAATTTGGGCCATAAGAAATTAGTTATCATAGTTATGTAGCGCTAGTTTTCAAGGCTCCTATTATGAACACACTTTGAGAAATTATAGAGATTCTATCATATCTCCGTAAACCAAAAATGTATCGGACAAGATTATTAAGTTGTGTTTTGCTTATTTCACAACCATAAATAAGGGCTGGTACGACAAGAAATAAGCGCACTTTGAATGGAGTGAAGAACTGAGTCGCCTACAAGGTGCGTAATATGAAATACGTTTTATCCACTACATAACTGATATGGTTATTCCATGTTAAAGTACGGTTAAAAACTACTCCAAGATTTTTAGCAGTTTCGACATACGAGATAGTTATTAACAAATGACAAAAAGTCGCTAAAAATCCCTTGTAGCCCAAGAAATTATTAAATGTTTTCTAAGGTAGATCATAATATTAATTTTAGTTGTAATGTTTCAATACCAGATATCATATTCGACATGTATACTTAAAATGTATTGATTCATTGAAGAAACTGTAGCAATATTTTTAGAAGGTTTCGCTTAAACTTTTAAAGGCCATCATTTTATCTCCATATAAGGAAAATTGTCGGTATGGTATACTCAGGCGTATACGTAATTTTTATTTTATTTTAGATCTTTTAAGTTTTTAATTTTAGACTTAGAAGTGATTAAAGTAAAAACTAATCAATTTCAGGAATGTAAACTTTATTTTGCATCTCTTTTTTGAAACCACAAAGAATAAGACTCATTTTGCAATAAGTTGTAATATATCGAAACAAAAGGTCTTTTTAGTATAGCCCACTCAAAATAGAAATGTTGCTCAAGAAAATTGGTACAAACGTTCGTCATCATTAAGAAACTTTAGTTTCCAAAAATCCCAAGCAATCACTTAAAACTCTTCAATTTTTTTGAATTTATTTTGTTACTGTTCCCTTAATAGATTATAACTTAAAGGCATACAATTATATTTCTATTTTAATAAAATTATATTTCTAATTAATTAAACATCGAAATTTGTGGCTCGTACTAAAGGTCAATTAGTGGAACTATAGAAAAATGCAATAATTTTAAATAAAATCATTTTTTTGAAATGGTCATATTTCTTAATGTGTGTTGATAATATGAAGAAGAAATTATTTTTTTCTAAAAGAAAATTGTTTAAACTTAAAAAAATTTACTAATTTCCTGTCGAAAATTTCGTCTCTATAAAAATAATTTAAAAAAAGTTTTTTTTGGGATTTGACAAAATTTGCTAAGCACGAAAAGATTTTCAAAGATTTATAGAAATATATACGGTCTTAAACAACTCCCCGGACAGACTTCCTATGAAAATACAAATTAAAAAGTTGTAGGCGAAAAAAGAAATTTTCGAAATTTTAAAAATTTCTTATCTCAATATTTTGTTATGTGTTTCAAATTAAATGCACAAGTAGCTTGGCAACCTTGAACCATAAGCATGACTAAGTTTTGAGAATAATACAAACATAGCGCTTTCTTACTCCTATGTATAACTGCCATAAATACAAACACAAAAATTACTCTTGAGATTTTGTTTTTGTTGGTTTCTACTTATTATTGTTGTTTCTCGGAGAAAAAGGAAAAGAAATTCGAAAAGAAAAATTAAAAATGTTTTCAAGAAGAAAAACTTCCTTTTTCAATTGTTTGTTCTTTTGTTGGCCTTATACTTTCCGTTCTAAATAAACTGCAGAGACTCTTCGAAGAAAATGGTGAGAATAAAAAATATATAAAGTGGGCAAATCATATACCTACCCATACCGACTACGAAGACCGACAAAGTACCCACTATACTATCTCGTCCGTCTTTGACTTTTCTCTTTCACCCTCTAATTCAATTCCCTTCCAACTTCCATCACTATATCGTCAGGTCCAAGTTCATCTCTGGATGGTATTCCTTCATAAAGTGCCTTGAGGTACTTTGTTCGGAAATCGCCTTTGAGAGTGGGGTGTGGTGCTCCGATGTCGATGGGGCTATGACCGCACTTAATTTACATTTTGAATATTAACTGATTGGCTATAAAAACGGAACTATCTTACCTACTTCTTACATACATACATACATTTATAGAGTCATAGATAGAAACTACTTAAACTATTATTATATCGAAAACTTATAATAATTTCATTTTTATCATTTATATATCATTTTCAGAGGAAACGAGATGCTGGTGGCATTCCATTCAAGTCCTTTTTCTGCACCATTGCAACAGGGAATACCCAATAGGGGATTCGAATTGGACGTAGATATTCTTTTTACAGACTCCGATTCTTATGATTTTGCCCAAGGAACGAAGAACATTTGCGAATTTCACATAAATGCCTCAAACCCGGGTAAGTTATTTTCAAAAGTTAATTTAAGTGTCCTTTGTGATGATCATAATACAACACAAACAAAAATTGAGAAAAGATGAAATGAGAACAAAAGTGGAAAAGTAGGGATTTTCAATGTTCAATGTTTATCCGAAAATAGTTTTGTCCTTAAAGAAATATTTTGTTTTTATTTATTTTTTATTTTTATTTAGAGGTAAGAGTATACAAGTGGATGTGCATAGATATATTTTTTTAAATAAAACACAATTTTAATAAAAGTTTCGAGTACTTAAGAGCTTTAACTATTTTTGTTAAGTTGGTTTCTTGGATAAGTTAGTTTTCATTTTATTTTTCAGTGGCTTTAAAGGGCACTGTTGAATTGATTACTTTATTCGATATTATATTTTGAGGTTCCCAAAAAAGGTTCAACTAGTTTATGAATTGACAAATGGTTAAAGTAAAATATTGAACCTATGAAATTCAAAATAACGTCATTTATCTACAATATGTTGTTTTGAAGACATAAAATTATCATTAAAATGTCAGTTTAACAAATTTTAAATGATTTCAAAACTATTTTGTTAATAATAATGTGTGGTCGTATTGTAAGTGCTATGAACAGAGGAGATGGTATTAAGTAGGTTAATGAGCAGACAAAATAATATGAGGTTTCGCATATACAGAATTTTCTAAGAAGAGGTTTAATTTTGATATCATTTGAAATGTAATCAGTCTTAGGTATGTCCTTGATAACTTCGTGAATTCTATTTGAAGGTCTTTTCTTCAAAAACTACGATTGTTTTACAATCAAAGCACTGTAGCGAAAACCGTTTACACGGTATCAGTTGCACGTATTAGTCTGCCTTTCGCAGCATAGAAAACGAATTAAACAAGAAGACGTCATGAATACAGAGAATATTGAACAATGGTTATTCAATTTTACAAGCCTCAAATATGACAATTCATCTTAAAAAAGTAACCTGCTATAGGTGAAAATAGGCTTTATCAATGACGATGATTCTTCGAAGGAAATCCAAATAATTTGAATGCATTCCGGCGAAGATACGATGTTGCTGTTGATTAATAAGATGTGAAAAGACGAATTCCAAAGGTCGACGAAGAATCGACAAATCTTGGTTTTCGTCAACACTGCAGGATATAAAAGCTATATTTTCAGTTGTTCTTGAGCAACTCAAACGGTTTTGATGCTTTACCTAACTAATTTGTCCAAAATTTCGCCGTGAAGTGTCCTTAGGCTTGTTTCACACTATACGGTTTTGACCGTAAGGCAAAAAACCGGACGGCGACATTTTTTTAGAGGCGCGAAAAAGAGCATATAGGCCTCTTTCACACGAGACGGTTTCGTCCGTACGGTTTTTATCCGTGAGCCTTTGATAGTAAACTAATAAAATTAACTAAAGCTTTCACACTGGACGGAGACGGGTTAAAACAGCCGTCTCAACGACTGAAATATACGGCGACCGTGCCGTCGCCGTCTTATCGGTGGCGTAGATGACTACGCGAACGCATTCACAACAGACGATTTTTATTCGTCTGCCGTCCGTTTTTGTGGTCACTTGTACTAAAGAAAAATATCTTAAATATAACCAAACGTAGACGATTCACGGGGAAAATACATTATGTGTGAAAACAAAGTCTGTACGGAAAAAAATCGTACGGATTTTAACCGTACGGACAAAACCGCCTCGTGTGAAAGAGGCCATACGCTTTCATATTATACGTTCACGGACTCTAGCAAAATGTCGCCGTTCGGTTTTTTGCCGTACGGTCAAAAACGTATAGTGTAAAACAAGCCTTATGATGACTAAACATTTATTTTATTTTGCGAACAAAATTTCTTGTTATGAATTTTAAAAAGATCAGTTTAGTTTAAAATTTTCAAAAATGTCAAAAATTGACAATTTCAAAAGCGACAGTTGTCCAAATAGTGTGCTATATTTACAATGAAATTTGTATTGGGCAACCAATTATTTCCGTATCTTTAAATTCAAATAGAACAAGATCTGAAGCCATTATGCTTGAAATTACAATTTTCATACAAAAATGAGCCTCATTGCTAATGATGAGTTGTCGATGAAAATTAGGGCTAGTTTGCACAGAACGAAAAAAGTCATTCTATTGACTATTTTGGTATTCAGCCGATAATCGTGATAGTTAATAGAACAGTTTTCGGTTGTCAATTTTGGGATCCGAAGTTTTTTTACAATTTGGTAGTCAATATCACAACTGTAGTAGTCAATATGACAATTTGGTTGTCATATTGACTAACAAAATTGACTATTGATGATTGTTATATCGACTACCTGGTAGTCAAATTAGATTTTCGTTTTCAACAAAAAATTGTCATATTGACTACCGCAGTTGTCTTATTGACTACCGCCGTTGTCATATTGACTACCGAGGTTGTCATATCAAAATTGAGTATCGAGAATTGTTATATTGACTATTAGGTAGTCAGACTAGAATGTATAGATTACGGTTTACATAAAAAATTGTCATATTGATTACCGCAACTGTCCTATTGACTACCGTAATTGCCATATTGACTACCGCAGTTGTCATATTGACTACCGCAGTTGCCATATTGCCACATTAGTCAATATGACAACTGTAGTAGTCAATATGAGAACTTTGGTTGAAGGAAATTGGAACTACGGTAGTCATATTGGCAAATATGGTAGCCGATATGACAATTTCTTTTCAATTTCTGAAAACCGAAATCTAATTTGACTACGGGTAGTCAATATAACAATCCTCGATAGTCAATTTTGGTAGTCAATATGACAACCAAATCGTGACATTGACTACCGAAATTGTTCTATTGATTACTTTTGTTGTCATATTGACAATGGAAAATTGTTCTTTTGACTATCCAATATTGATTTTTTTTTTAAATAAGGTTGTTGACTATTTTAGTGGTCAATGCGACAATTTGGCCAAATTTCAAGTTGACTATCGACGATTGTTAATATGACAACTTTTTTTTGTCTGTGTGGAAATTCTCTCTAGCTCATTCAGTGAACAAACGTCGCTCTTTTTCAATTTTCGTTTCTCTTTAACTCTTTGGAAAGTAGAGTTTTGTGCTAGTACAGGTTCATGTGTTCAGTGAAAAACCCAAATTCTTGTGAGCTACGCGAGAAAAAAATCGACGGCCTTAGGTTCTAGATTATCCCTTAGCAGTGGCTATGTTTTTAAAAATATTGGGTAATTTCGGCGCATCCAAATATATTTACCACATTGAGAATATTTCTACAATTATTAAGGTGGTAAAATATGTGAATGTGGCCCATTTAATAGAGCAACCAGCCTTAATAAATGGCAGTCATTTAGACAAATATAGAGTCAACATTATCCTAGTTAAGCCAAACCTTTTAAACACTCTTATTTGACACAAAAAAATACCTAAAACCAGGTTAAGTCAAATCAAATGGAACTTAGAGGATTTTTCACCACAAAAATTCACGATCTAACATTGAAACCTTTTGTCTAACTTTCCGAACTAAGATATTACCATACCTACCTGTAACCATCACTACCATACCAGCTCAATAACTCCCACATACCTACATACCAACCGTTAAAACATTAAAACAGAGCAAAACCACTGCACTTTCATCTTAGTATATCAATAAATAACTAACATAACTACAATTCCATGCTGCAATAAAAGTGCTTTATTATAGGTACATTTAACCATTTGCAAATAAATTATAGCAGGCTGTGGGTATTATGAGTTCTAAAAACTAAAAGAAGAAAAAAAATATACCAATTCACTCATTAAATAAAACTATATTCAACATATGTTCCGTATGAGTTGAGTACGGTACTCGTTATATACTCGTACTGAAGTTGTAATGGACAATGTTTATTTAACTTTACCATTTGTGGTTCCCACAGTGCGGGTATACCTTTGGGTATGTTCCATATTCCATGTCTATATATTTCTAGATACACATAAACCAGGCCTCTATATCCTGAATAACTGCGTAATTTACAAACCACCTCGACCTAGCATAGTGACTGGTTAATAATTTATTATATTCAACGTAAACTCTCTCCCATACACATACATGCATAATAGAGAACGTATGCTTGCAATAAATCTGACATTTAACCCTGACCCCGTTATCACTCCCATTACCCTTTTTGCACCACAATTCCTCCCTATCAACCCCCTCCAGCAGCGAAAGGCTGGCTCTTAATATTATATAGGCTTTACCCGCACCAAATTCGTTTTAACATTAACCGCACAGTTATAACGAAATTATAACAGGCTGCCGAGAAAATTTAAGAAAAACGTAATTAATATCAAATTACTGTTTTTACCTCTCTTGCACCCATGTCCTGTTCTGCGACCACAATCTCTGAAATTGGGGTGCTGTTGCTATTGCTATCGCTGGGCATTATCCTTCCCCAAAAAAAAAAAAAAACAAAAAAGGGGAGAAAGGATTATTGCTTCTTATTTTTTGTTTACTATTTCGTTGTTTCTGCTGCTGTGCTCATTTAATTACATTGGTGAGAAAATTTTGGGGTTAAAAATGGACGATGACGATGAAGATGGATATGGGGTTGGAGTTGGGGGTAAACAACAAGAAATTGGCAATTGCCCTCCCCAATGAATCAGCCATTCAATTTGCACCCTCACAGCAAATAGGCTTTAATAGATATTATTAACAATTGGAGTTGGAGGAAAGTAGCCTTAAAGAGAGCGATAATAGTTATGGTGTATAAAGGAAGTAGGCTATCGAAATGGCACGGGTATGTGCACCGGCACCAGCACCGGCACCGGCACCATCGCGCTATAAGCACCGGCACGGTTAATAAGAAGTAATAACCACACAATTCTTATGATTCTGATTTAGAAGTGCGACTTTATCGCTGTTTGAAAAGATGATGGAGTCACAACGAGTCTAAGTCCTTCGCCTCCTGCCATCCGCCTCCGCGTCATGCCGTCCTCGTCCTAAGCAAACTCATCTCAGAGAACAATTAAAAGCAGCCGCACCGTTGAACCGGGATAATTCACCACAATTATATTAAATCCATGTATTTTATTTTGTCCTCTTCTTTTTTCGTTGGCGTTCATTTTGCCCGGCTTGTTCTGATGATGGCTCGATGGTCCTTCGAGAGGAGATTTAATTAAAAACTCATTTCGCTCAGACGACGACGATGATGACGACGACTACAACGACAACGTAGCTGGCGCTTGAAGCAAACGAAAAACAATTTAAATGAGTTACGATACGATACGATACGATACGCGGTGTACACTGTATAGTATAGTGTATATAGCCCACCAAGTCAAGTCAAGCCAACCAAACCAAACCATACCAAACCTTGTGTCGTTTATATTCTTTTGTGACATAGCCATTTCACGTGGTGTTCGTTATGGACCAGGTCTTCCTATGATACTCAATATAGTATAGGCGAACACCACCAAACCATGCCGGATGTAAAAAATGCCTGATCTTAAGGACTGATTTTAATTTAACTAACTCATATCTGGTGCAGGTTATATGTTGCTCGTTTGCGTCTTTGGTTGTCTACCTTGCCGATAATATTCAGAAAAACTTCATCTTATAAAACCATCTAGGCCAGAAGACGATAAGGACGTTAAAACACAGAGTTTTCCAACTAAAATAAATTAAAAAAAAAAAAAAAACACACACACAAAATCAACTTCCTTTTGAAATGAGGTGTGCGGTTGTGCTCTTTTGAAGCCAATTAAGAGAATTTCAAGACGTGGGGGATCATAAAATTGAACTGAAGTCTCCTGGTGTTCAAATTCCAGTTTTTATTTATTCATACCTACATTAAGCTTTTTATTAATACTTTCAATTAGTATGGTAGATTCTTCCTTGCTCTCTTTTATACATCTATGCGATTTAGTGGATCGGAGAAGAGAAAATAAGTACATGAGTAAAAATGCTTAACTTCAAATTTAAGTGCTTAATAAAAGATGTGGAGATATTTAATGTTTAAGTGAATTCACAGAAAAAAAAGTTTTAGATTTCTATAACACTCTAAGAAAGAATATTATCACATTTCTGAAGAAAAGTACAAAATACTTTTATGTGGGCAAGATTATAAATAAACAATTTTATCTTCGATCTTTAATCAATAAATATATTAGATTGTGCATATGTAGCGAACTGTAAACCATAGGAATAAAATGAATAAAACACCGATTTATTAAGAGTAGTCGGGAAAACTATAGAAACTCTTTATTCAACTATTTCTTTTAATGAATAAAACTAACCCGAACGCTAAATGATACTAGCATTGATTCTGAACTGTACGACTGGACTTTTGCTCAGAAGGAGCTCTAAACAATAACGACCACAAATTGAACTGAACTATCCGGCTGCTCAAAGACGACAGCCCTACCATATAAATACTAGAATACATAAGATTCATACATTTACATTAAATTGGTATTTTTACTAATACAAAAGAAATCTTACATAGCGTTCGATATAGATTGCGCAAAAGTCCGTTAGAAAACAACGCTCAACCATTTCTGTTTGCGAGTCGTTTCAGGAATGGAGGGGGCCTACGGTTCGTATGCCCAATCCGAACGGCTAATTTTAGAAAGCACTTTCCATGCAGAGAATTACTATTGGAAGATTTGTCAATTTCTCACAAGAGGCAGTACCCGAGAAATAAGCTTTTAGATGTTACAGGCAATAATTGAACCCAAGACCTCTAGCATGACAGTCCTACTCACTAACCATCATGATTTTCGATCTTCTAGATAAATATGTCTTGTAAATTAATTTCGAAAAATTAACAAATCCAAAGAGAAGGAAGAGCTTACATACTAACTTAAGGTAGCGCTACAGTCCTGTGTGAACTAGGGCCTCACCCAACAAACTTCTCCATCTAGCGCGGTCCCTAGCTAGATGTCTCCAGTTTCGTGCTCCGAGTTGGGTGAGGTCACCTTCCCGTCCTGTGGGTGTGGATTCGAAGACTTTCCGGGCCGGAGCATTGGTTACCATGCGCTCTACGTGACCCAGCCATCTTAGTCGTTGGACTTTTACCCTTCTGGCTAAGTCTACGTCGCTGTACAGCCCGTTCAGCTCGTCGTTCCATCTTCTCCTCCACTCCCCTTCAATGCATACGGGACCGTAGATCACACGAAGAACCTTTCTCTCGAAACTACCCAAGGTGCTTTCATCCCTCTTTTGTCATAGTCCATGCTTCTGCACCGTATAGCAGGACGGGGATGATAAGGGTCTTATATAGCGACACTTTGGTCCTTCGAGAGAGGATTTTTCCACTCAATTGCTTTCTTAACCCAAAGAAACAGCGGTTAGCAAGAGTTATTCTTCGTTTGATCTCAGCGCTGGTGTTGTTTTCTGCGTTTACAGCGGAGCCTAGGTAGACGAAGTCCTTGACTACCTCAAAATTACGTCTGTCAATGGTGACGTTTAGACCGAGACGTCTGTGTTGTGAGTCCTTTCTTGACGACAGCATGTACTTTGTTTTGCCCTCATTAACAGTTAAACCCATTTTTGCCGCCTCTGCCTCAATACTCACAAAAGCTCCATTGACATCACGCTGAGTTCTTCCGATTATGTCAATGTCATCAGCATATGCTTGTAATTGGACAGACTTTTGAAAGATAGTGCCTCTAGTGTTGACGTGAGAGCTCTGCACTATTCTTTTAAGTACGATGTTAAAAAATCGCAGGACAGCGCATCACCTTGTCTAAAACCTTTTGTGACATCGAAAGGTTTTGTTAAGATGCTTCCAACCTTTATGGAGGAGCGTGAATTCTCCATGGTCATCCTGCACAAACGGACGAGTTTGGCAGGGATGCCAAAACTAGACATAGCTCTATACAGTTCATCCCTGTAGATGCTGTCATATGCGGTCTTGAAATCGATGAAAAGATGGTGGGTGTCGATTTGATGTTCTTGGGTTTTTTCCAGGATCTACAGTAATGTGAATATTTGATCGACTGTGGACTTTCCTGGTCTAAAACCACACTGATAAGGACATATCAGGTTGATTACGATGGGCTTTAGACGTTCACATAATATTACGGCAGAGAAGATTTTGTAAGCGATGTTAAGAAGACTGATTCCTCTATAGTTGGTGCAGTTCAGAGGGTCTCCTTTTTTCAGAATCGGGCAAACAATACTGAGGTTCCATTCATCGGGCATGCTTTCTTCCGACCATATCTTACAGATAAGTTGGTGCATGCTCCTTACCAAATTATTTCCAGCTGCTTTAAAGAGCTCGGCATTCAAGCCATCTGCTCCAGTCGCTTTGTTAGACTTCAGCTTAGCTATGGCACTCTTTACTTCGTGTAAGTCTTGAGGACGGGATTGTTGGCTTTCGTCGTCTATGTTGAATGCATCATCCTGCCTGACAGCGGAATTCGGTTTGTCGTAGCCGTTATACAGTCTGCAGAAGTGGTCCTTCCATATCATCAGTATTGACTGCGATTCCACTATGATGTTTCCACTTTCGTCTTTGCAGCCTTCGGTTCTAGGTTTATGGACTTGTGAATTCTGTTTCACCTGCTCATAAAAATTTTGAACTTTATTTCTGCTTTTGAAATCCATAACTATCGTTCACATTTTGTCTTGCGTTCTTGAAATGTGACCCGTTCAACTGCATTTTAATTGCTTTGTTCGTTAGACGGCGTCTGTTGGTTCTTCTTTCTGATTTCTTTGTTTTAATAAAAAAGTAAATAAGTTTTTGAAAATTTTGCGATAGATTCGAATGATAACTTCTTCTAAAGTTTAAGACATTAATTTCAATAAAAGTTCACTTTCCCAAAGACTCCTCTTTAATTCTTGTAAACAAAAATCCATGAGGCAGTAATAAAGAGAATAAACGTGATTTTTCAGTTTTCAAGTGCTTGATAATTAAGACTTCAATATAAAATATGTCATGAAGTTTTAAGCCTTCAAGTTCAATAGATTTTATCAATGTTACATATTCATTTTTGAATAAAAAAAATCTTTATTTTTTTAGTATAAATTTGCGACGTGCCAAAATGTACAGATTGTTAAAAATCAGTTTCTTTAAAACCTCTTAGCATATTTTACGCCTTAAGTGCATTTTTAAATTAAATTAAAAATAAAAGAAATTTTAACATCTTTCGAAATTATAAATTCTCCCGGAAGCATCGTAATAAATAACGCAGTTTATATTTTTGGCGAATAAACAATGAACTTAATTCAAAATTATTATAATTTCATCAAAAATTAAATTTCGAATTCCAGCGAAATGAAACACCTTCTTGATGATTTTCAAAATGATACATTGAAAACAATACAGCACCATTCACATATGTTTCAATATTCAATTGCATATTTTTGAGTCCCGCAGGTTTTTTGTTTGTTTTAATTTTCTTTTTAATGTTGGTTATTTAAAAATCTTTCCTCAATAATAAGTATTATTATTAATTTATTCGAATTGCACCCGAAACCAGCACAAGAGCAAAATATTCCATTCTCATTATCATCGCATGACCACAACCAAAATAATTCAATAAAGATATTTAATGAATCCAATCGATTCCCTCTCTCAAAGCCATCAGCATTAAATAACTCTGTCAAAAAAGACACCGATACGTTTTCGAATGAAATAAAACAAAAATATATTTACAAAGTATGAATGTGTATGTGTATATATAGTATGATAACAATTTATCAGCTATTAAAATGTCTAAAAATACACAACATCGTAAGCCCAACGACTGCGGTGGTGGTAGTGCAACTTCAACTGCAACATTGGTGACTGTGACATATCCAATACGGTAGCTCACTATAGCGACCCTGATGTCCAGAGTGTCTCTGTCGCTGTACCTGTCCCAGTTTCAAACCCTATCGATATAGTTTAAACAAAAAGCAACAATTTTAAGCCTCTTCACAAAGGAACACACAAATCTGCTATTGGGCTTTTATCCCCTTCTCCAGAAAAGCAAAATATATATGTAAAAAAAAACTTAATTGAACCGGTCGGTGGCAGTGCACTCACGGACACGTAATAATTGCACGGGCTTTCCGCTTCCACGTGCTGCAATTCGCCAAATACTGATTCCCCACATAGCCTTTATCCTGCTACCCGCCCGTTTGCCCTTCTTGTCACGCAGCTTGACACTATGCCAGGCCAGGGAATCCATTGTGACATCCTGATCAATATTTCCACAGAATACATTGCAATTCTATACATATTGTGAATTATTAATGAAGACTTCATTTAAATGCGATTGCATGCAATCGTAATCAAAATCAGTTCGCTCCCAGATTTGTGAATCCTGCACCGATCCAATACAATGTACATTTTGAACTGCGACTGGCAACTGCAGCTTCATAAGCCGGAATACAAATTTCTGTATGCAAATGACCCCGGTCGGGTCGGTTGGGGCAGGGCCCGGAACGGAACGGACTTCCCTGCCCTGCCCTGCCCTGGCCTAGTTTTCCACCAAGGCTGGGGTTGGGTTCCACCACCAGACCAGGCAGTGCCAGGCACTATACCATTCTTTGACTGGATGTTTACTTTGCATTTTGATTATTGTATGCTTTTTGGTATTTGTGTAACTATTTAAATATGAGCTGGAGCGCTCTTGGTGCTGTGATTTGCACAGCACCAGAATTGGGCATGGAGTTACTCTGATGGGACACTGATTGGGGTGTTTTTAGCCAAGGACATAATTCGTAAGATAAACTAAACAATAACAATTCAGTCGGTCGCTCGGTAATTATGTGCGCAATAATTGATTCCGCTGGATTTTCGGAATAAATTAATACATTTTTGCAACTCAATGAAAATAATATTTCTTTTTTATTTTCAATTTCAGTTTTGCATTTTTTCGAATGAAACTATCTCGAGTGGACTAATTAAATTAAGAGCAATAGATGTGTGCATATATGAAAAACAAATATTTAATGTATGGCATATTGTTATGTACATATGTCATGTCGATATTATTTATGAATTCATTTTATATATGACAAACATTTTTGTTTGTGTTATTTTTCTAGGAAAAAAAAGTGTTGGTTTTGTGACCAAAACAATTGAGCTGCAAATTAAATTATTTTACGACCTTAAAGAAGGAGAAACAAAAATATTTTCGACATATTGTCAGTTTTTTAAAGCGTTATTTTGATCAAACTAATGGGAAATTTAAAGTAAACTTGGGAAAAATAAATAGTTTGAAAAGGAAAATGTTATTAAAAATAGGGTTTTCCCATAAGGAGTTTCATTTTTATATTAAAAAACGAGTTATTTTGTAGAAAAATCAATGGATGTTTTCTCATTGCAGGAATGTAGGTATGTCATTTATAATGGAAACATATAACAGCCAAATAGAGGTCACATTTATCATGTTACGTCATCATATCTTTTTCATAAAAGTTTTTTCGCACATTTGTGGACTATCTTCACGAATTCCCCATTGAAGTTATTGAATCGATTGTAGAGCATTGGCATAGACCTTGTAATGCTCATGTGTCCTCAAAGAAAAAGAGTCTGGGTGGTCATTTGTGAACAAGGTCAAGAAACTTTTTTGCCATATTGCTATTGTTTCTTTTCTTGTTTGGAAAGCAGTTTTCTTGGAATTTTCCTTGGCCATGAAGAATTACAATAATCTTAGTACGGTTGCAGCCTAATTTTTTCAAATAAGTAAGGTCCAATCACACCGCTATAAAAAAAAAAACTGCTACAAGTAGTGACTTATTGAGGATGGAGAGGCTTTTCAACAATCTTTTTCAAAAAGAAATATTTGACTGTTACCAGTCGAATTGTTTTTTCTTTTTCAAAAATGCCGTAGTAAGGCAATAAAAATAGCTACAATTTATCTTCTTTGAAGACTTGTAGCAATTGTATTATAATTCGCAGTTGCTCTATGTAGCTCGCATTATATCGTATCCCGATTTATTGGGGAAAATATGCGTCAAATATTACAAGACAAGGTGTAATGGTCATCTTCTGATGAGCCCAACCATTACATCGGGGCGAAACGCATATATGAACACATGCTGGTTTATATTTTTTTGTGATTTTAAATCATATTTTTTAAAATCTTTTTCAGTTTTCTTATACAAACTGAACTTAAAACAAAATGTTTGTCAACACTAATGGCTACATCTGCATTATTCTATATTCTTTTTGAACGATTCACACGGTTTCGATTTCCTACTCTTAATTTACTAACTTGTCCTTACGCCTGGAGTTTCCCCGACAGTTGCAGAACGTCATATAACAAAAGATGATAGCTTCAAAAGTGACATTTGCTTAAAATGGAACCTCTTCTTGGGAAGCTTATATTTGCTTATATTTATATAGAAACAACTTTTTTACATGTATGCAGTTTTACAATGTTTAGATTTCATTTACATCAAAAATGAAGTCATGAAATTTATAAAACATTCATAAGGTATCTTTCAATAGAGACTTTTGAATTTTAACAGTTATTACCACATTGTTGAAGCCACATCTGTGAAATATTACTGGCCGACAATATTACGTTTTTTTTCCTGTTCAACAAACAAACCAATACTTTTTCAAATAATTAAGATTTCCCAAATTCGAATCTCAACTTGAAATTTTGTTTCACATCAAGTTTGTAAAATATCCCCTTTTAAAAATTATTTAAACAACCAAAAAGGCTTAGTTAAAATTCAATTGTGTAATGATTTTACAAAGAAAACATTTTCTCTGCTCTTCTAGATACAGTTTCAATCATTTAAGTATTTTACTATGTTTCTTGAAATTCTCATTCATTTTGAGTTTTTATTTGAATTTGTACAAAGTTTTGAGAAATCCTTGGATTTGGTACTTTCATAGTTTTGAAAAACGATTAGATTTCGAATAGACACTTTATTTTTTACTAATTGCTCAAGTTTTAAAAACAACAGTATTCAACATTATTTTTATATTTTTTAATATACATTGTTCAAAAACTTGATATAATAGAATTGTAATCCGTTATAAGAACAAAACTTACTTTCAAACCATTTAACTTTTTTGTACTAAAAAACCGTTTTAGCATAAATGGTGCGTTTCTTTAAGATTTTTGCAAGACATTTGAAATCAAATAGCTTATGAAGATTTCTCGAATATTATATGAAATATGAAATATTTATCTTATATAATATTTCAACTAAATATTCAAAAATAATTATTTGGAAATGGATTTGGAAAACCATCAAGAATTTCATTGAAAAAAGCTACTTCATAAATTTAGATAGCCTCAAAAATTAGTATCTCAAAAACCTGACGTGAAAAGTCGGAAATTAGGGCCATCAAAAAAACATTAGAAAAATGCAATTTTATTGACAGGGAGAAAATCTTGAAGACCAGTGAATTATTCCGTGTAAAATCTAATAGCATTGCGTTCAACAACGTGTGCAAAAAATAAATTTGTTTTGATTGCAACGTTCCGTGCACAGCGGCTCTAAGCGGTCTATTCATAGTGTGGTGGATACACTTTAGTCCTCTGGCACGATCAAAATCTGCCATCACCAGCGTTTGTTGGCATTTGGCATTCGATATCTCGTTGCTAGTTAAAACTGTTATATACAAATCCGTCATTAAACTTTGTCGCCTGAGTTATCGTACTCTCCCCGGTATGTCAAAAAAAAACTATTAAATTAGGGACGATAATAATCCACAGGATTATTAATTTTTTCAGCCTAAATTTTATGATACGGATACTAATGCCATGTGCTTGAAGTTTCCGTTATGTTTGATATTCTGGCCATAATCAGTGATCAGGTAAAGGATGACGTGATGTTGTTACAGTATGCGTAATTTTTCTTGTGGGGCTTTCTCAAGTCGCAAGCCTATCCAAACAATTCACAAAATACAACGGCCCTCAAGGCCAACATATAATATGTATGTATCTACCTCGTTTCACCCTATTTTGTTTATTTTTGAAAATACAGGGTTATCCATTTTGCGGTTTCAAAAGTAAACGTAAATAAAACACATACAAAATATTTTCTTCCATGATATTTCTTTTTTAAAATAAAATTTGAACGTTGAAATTATGTGTGAAATGCTCCATCTGGTTGAAACCACATGTTCTCTCAAAAAGAAGTCGGTTATCATGTTACCATAACGCTCCAAAATGACAGTCGTTCCATCGTCGTTTTCGAAGAAGTAAGGTCCAATCACACTTCCGGACCAAATAGCGAACCAAACAGTGACTTTTTGTGGATGTAATGGCCTTTCTTCAATTACTTAAGAATTCTTAGAACTCCAAAACAATTTTGTTTATTAACAAACCTACCAGCACCGAGTAAGAAATGTGCTTCGTCGCTGAAAAATTGTTCAAAAAATCGCCGTCCACCGCCTGTTTTTCAAGCACCCATTCGACGTATCTACGACGCACGTTGTGAATGGTCAGCTGGCTTCAGTTGTTTTGTGAGCTGGACTTTATATGGATGTAGGTGTAGATCCAAATGCAAAATGCGTCATAATGTGCCGTAAGACATTCCTAATTCCTGAGAACGACGAAGAATCGACACATTCGGGTCTTCGGCAATATTTTCGCTTACAGCAGCGATACTTTTAGTTGTACGAGCCAAACGATGATAAACAGGCCTTACAATATCTGTAACCAATCCAGTCTCTTCAAATTTCTTCACAATTTTGCCAATTGCTTGCGTAGTTGGACGATTATATAAACCATAATCTCCTCTTAAAGCACGATATTTGGCTGTGACAGAATCACCATTTTTGTAGTAGGTTTTAACTTAACAATTTGTATGAGTTGTGTGATAGTTAAGCGATCCATTTTCGTAAATATCAGACTTTCAACTGAAAAAAATTTGGTTTAACAACTTAGTTCGACAGAAGTCGAATTCCAGCACTATACTTTTGAAAGCGCAAAATGGATAACCCGTTATTTGGCAAGTCTTCTAAAGATATTATCGGTTCCGAGTAGTTTGAGACTCTTACCCCTCTAAAGCCAACGATTAATCATGACAAATCTATGGAAGATCTACAATTGATTTTCCTTTCTTAACTTATAATACACTTTTAAGAAGTTTGTATTGTAACAATTTCCCGTATCTTTTAAACCATCAGCTTATGTCGCTTGGTTCTTCTTTGTCTCTGAATATTGTCTAGTATATTTAAGATGGTCTCCATTTCGGTATGACTTGGCAGTCGCTGATTGTGCGGTACAGCGTGTTTTTTAACCACTTCTATAACCATTTCAAATTGAAATTCACGATGTCCACATTTCTATTTTTATATGTACGGAGGGGAATTTACGATTTCACTTAGGACTTTGTTTAAAAATTTGAAGATGGGTTCAGCAATTATTGTTTTCTTTGTACAGTCCCTTAGTTCGAAGCCATAATAATGTCTAAACGGGTTCAAGCACTTGCTTATGTAACATTTGTTTGTTCTGGATAGTTAGGTAAAAGTTCTTTACTATTCTGTACATCAAGTTTAGCTTTTCTCTTCTATGTTTTATGTGCTTTTTCCATTTCAACTTTGCAACCAAAGTCATTCCAAATTATTTGGCAGTATTGAAGTAAGGTACTTCTCTACTGTTAAAAAAAATTTGAACATTATTCATGTTTTTGTTCGTAGAATGTTTCATCTAGTTTGATACAACATTTGAGCGTCGAAACACATACTTTATCGACAGCATTTTGCAATTTTTATGTAAACCGTGCAACGGATCTATCTGGCATCAAAGTTGTTACTAGGATAATTCCTTGCGGTACACACTGGCTTCTTTTTTCTTTAGTTCCGAGTAATTCTGGTATCACTGCTTTCTAAAGAATCAGTTCGTAACATATGATTCCAGTATTTTGTAGTACTGCCTAGCAAGGTCCCTATGCAGTTTGTTCTGAAGTCCCGAGTGCCAAACATTGTCAAAAGCTTGAGCAACATCTAAGAGCATACTTGTTTCTTTTTTTTTATGTATTTATTCATTCGTGGAATGTTTATTTCTAAATTCAAACTGATTGTTCAAAATAAATGTTATTTTCTCTATTATTTTGATGAACCTTTTTTTATTAATTGGAAAACATGTTTTTGAAAAAAAAAAATACTTTTTAAGTCCATCTTCTGAAAATAATACATAACGTCTAAATGTGTACATAATATATATTGATTTTACATTATTTTTCAAAACATATGATAATTTTCTTTTTCGATATACATAAATGCATACATGGAAGAAGAATTCTACATAACCTCCAATTACAATAAAATCACTAATCCTTAGCAAAAACAATGTTGCTGATAAATTGAATTTAAGTTGAAATTCGACTGTTACATTTTCAAAGGCCCCAATGAATGTTGGTATCAATATTATGTGTGTTTTTCCAAACTTTGCCAACGAATAATTTATTTACACCGTGTCGTTTGTAACGTATAGGTATACCAAATTTATTTTGATCATTTAGTCATTTCATTATATGAGAGACCATTCCAAAGTGAATAGATTTCACTTCAAAACAAAACATACAACAAAAAAAAAATAAACGAAACGATTGTTTTCCTGAAAACACATCACAAATGTTGTTACCTTTGGACTTTACAATGCTGATTGAAATAAATTAAATGCGGAATTGAATACCATTTTCCATCAGATGCAGGATTACATTTGAGTTTTGCTCTTATAAATGCTGCAACAGGACACCACAATATTGCACTATCTATGTACACCGGTTGTACGAACATGTATATAAATTTCCTTCACCATTTTGTTACACAGTTTACGTGTTCATGTTGGAGGTTACCTTACAATACTGATATAGCTGCTAGGCTCATCATAGGCCTTATTTATACAGGGTGGGCCAACAAAAATTCTTTCTTTACACTTAAGAATTTAGATAGCTTATAGCACGCGTCAAACTACGATCAGAGGCTCATCGTCATCATAAGTGCATGTGCTAGTTGTTAGTAAGAAAATAATACAATTTTAGCCTAACACAAGCACAAAATACAAAACATATTTAAATTTTAATAACAATGATTTTAATCCCACCTGATTTAGATTTAAATCTATCGATGAACAGTTTAAGTTATATAAAATGTTCATTCGACTTAAAGCTTCATTCTTTCTATAGTTAGTTCTATGGAAGTCAATATAGAAGTCGAAATGTATGTAGAAGTCAAAATGTAATGTGAAGCCGAGACAGAGTTTTTGCTGTGACATACAATAATCAAATACACTACCGATTCATTTTTTAGCAAAAGTTATAGTCTAGCATTTTAAAGGGTTAAGGGCAAGGCTATTTTTCCCACACCAAAATGTGAAACTATCAATGTCGGCTTGTAAGAGAATACGATCATGGGTGGACTTTATTATTTTAAAAATCTTCATGTCGTCAGCAAAAAATGAAAACTTCACTTGAGCGTAAACATTACGATACATTGTTAATAGACAGGATGAACAAAAAGGACCAAGATGGCTTCCCTGTGGAACACCAGATTGAGCAACAAAAGGTTCTGAATGACAATTTCTAAATTTTACCTCATAGGATCTGTTTTCAAGGTATGATTTGATTCAAGCTAAGAACCGTTCGAACCGTTCGATACAAGTTGTTTTGGATGGATTCAAGTCTGAAACCCATAAAATAAATGCTAGTGTGCCCCAGGGCTCCGTTTTGTCTCCGACCATTTTCCTCATTTTTATAAATGATCTCCTGTCTGCTACTTCTAATCTAATACATTGTTTCGCTGACGATAGCACTCTTAGCTTTTCATATTTAATTACAGACTCACAACCTTCCTCTTCGGATGTGGAACTGCAACGGAAAAATATGATAAGCTCATTTATTTCCGACCTACACAGCATTGTACAAGGGGGAATAAAAAACCTTGTGGAATTTAATGCTTCTACCCTCTTTGCCACTATCTATGAGTGACACTTGCATCAACGAAACTGAAAATCTTGACATCCACACGCACATTCCTCATCAGCAATGTCGCCAAAAATGCCGCAAGATGTCTAGGTTTTTTGAGAAGATGCAAGAAATTTTTCTCTCCGTTTGATCTAACTACAATACAATCTACAAAATCTATATACGTCCGAAACTTAAATAAAACTCTCATCTCTGGGCTGGTGCTCCAGCAACTTTTTTAAGCCTCTTGGACAGTATTTAAAGAAGAGCTTTCAAAATGATTGGTAATATTAATAAGATAATAGAAGGAATATTAAGGAGATAATAGAAAGAACCTGAATAAAACAACAACAATTAATTGTGTGTACTTAGAAAAATGCTAATCGGTTCAGTATAGTTCGATAGAACGAAAAAACCTGTAATTGGCTTACAACTTTCATGTGGGTGCGGTGGCGTAGTGCGTAGTGCACTAGCTCCTCACACGCTAGGTCGCTTGTTCAAGCCCAGCTCGGGCAAAAGTTCTTCAAAAATTAAATTGAACAAAAAGCGATTAAGCACCACTAAAGGAGTCTGATGATCGGGTTGGCCCCCGTGAAATAGCTATAACTCCAGCCAAACTTGGTGGTAGCACACACAAGTTGTTGTTGTTTCATTCTAAATTTTCAATATTAATATCATCAACTCGATTACGTCACTCGAACATCATCGTCGTAAAGTTTCTTGTCTTACCCTTTTTTACCGTTATTTTAACGGACTTTGCTCTAGTGAAATAGCCAGTTGCATTCCTCCCCTTAAACATTTTTTATCGTAATTCTCACGTTTCTAGAATTGCCCATCAGTTTATGCTTGAGGCCAACTTCTGCCGTACTATGAATTACAGAGATTCATTTTTTAGCCGTACTACGCGAATGTGGAATGCCTTGCCACGCTCTACCTTTCCCTACCATTGCAATGTTCAGGACTTCAAAATCAATGTACACCTCCTATCCAACCCTTCTTTCTTTTCCGAATGCTCACACTGTGTCTTTGGCATATTAAAGGTATACAAACCCCTTTTAGTGTTCGCTAATTATAAAAAAAAAAATGGTGGAAAACCAAGAGCTTTAAGTTTAAATAAAACAATTCCATGACTAAGTTGGTCAAATGCTTTAGAAAAGTCAGTGTATACACAATCAACTTCATAACCTTGTTCTAAAGCGTTTGAACATATGTTTGAGAATGTGAGGAGATTAGTAACGGTTGATCACAAAACCATGTTGCTGTTCTCAAATGATATTCTTACTAAAAAATGCTACACTTTCACAAACAACTTATTCAAACACTTTAGAAATGCAAGAAAGCTTTGTAATGGACCTGTAGTTTGTTATATCAACCTTGTTACCTTTCTTGAAAATTGGTGTTAGAAATGACTTCTTCCATATACTGAGAAATTTGCCTGTTTTTAGAGAAATTTTGAATATGAATGTAAAGGGTTCAACTTAAGCATTACTACACTTTTTTAATACTATCGGGGGAATACCAACGACCGTACTCTGTAGCACAGGGATGTGACTACAGCTAGATTGCGAAAAGGAGTGAAGATTATGAAAATATACTTCATCAACAACTTCAGGGCTATTAACAAATGACTCACGGAAATTTGTTGCGAAAGCGTTACAAATATCAACAATTTTATCTAATGAAAGATTCTTGAAAGTGAAGTTAACTGGATTTCATCTGATTTTTTCTTTAAGTTTACAAGTTTCCAAACATTTTTAGGAATCTTTTTCAAAGAGGTGTCCATATCAGTAACATAACTCGCGCATAAAAAATTAGAAAGAGACTTAAATTCGTTAAAGAGTTCAACATTAAAAGAGAAGTTAATTGGAGACAGAGTTTTAAGGTAAGTTTTAAATGCCTTATTTCTTTTGTTGCGTAGTAAACGCAATTCTTTCGAGTACTTACTTTTCAGTTTTTCTATTTTAAGGACCTTATAAAAAATCTTATAAGAGATTCATAAAAATTAATAATATAGCGTTTTAAAAAGGACTTAATTAATTGAATTTGAATCGATAAAAGATATTAGGCACCACTTTAAATAGGAAATTAACTTTTGACCCACCCTGTACTTACATATATAAAGAGATTTGCTTCACACATAAAACGTAGATGCTAGCTCTTGTATACATGTACACATGTATGTATATCGAGCAGAAAAAGGATTATATAGGCTTTATATTTATAATCCATAATATTATCGTATATATATTATGCATTCTAGAATAATATAATGTTAGTCAGTGAAGTACAATGAGGATGGAGGTTGAGTGTTTGGGTTTGAGGAAGAATTTAAGCTATTTCACATTAATGTATGTAATGTACATAGTCGAGAGAGTAGAGTCATCATTGTGATATTCAATTGTAGGTGAATATAATCCTTGTGCATACATGTTTGCATGTGCAGTCACACTAACTTGCTTTCAAAAGGATTGCTTTGTTCGAAAATAACATTTATTTTGAATGCATAATTAAATATTTGAAGAATGGAATTTAATAGCAATGGCATTTTGAAGATGTAGATGTATATACATACGAACATACTACTCGAAGTTGGTACACAAAATACAAGTACATTACCTATCTATTCTACATATGTCTGACGTACATACATACAATCAAAATTTTTGTTTGGCTTTGAAATGAGTTATGTTGTTTTAAACATATTTGATGCCATGATTGTTTTATGAACTTGAAGTACGCACCTAACCTATGTACTTCCTTTTACAAAATGTATGTTTAAAATTTGCAATGAAAAATGCTATAAAAATGAAATTTCTAAGAAGATGTTTGTATTTACTCTTAGCTTCGAATCTCTCTTTTTTAGCTTCAGTTCGTTTTGTCTATTTTGCCCTTCGCATTCTCATCTCAAAACTAAATTCATTTAAAGTGCTTCTTGTACATACATATCTATGTTGCTGGTAACATATGGATGCACACAATTTCTTATATCTGACGAAAAATTAATTCGACAGAAATACCTACATAGATGTATGTATGTATGTAAGTACTCAACTCACGTCAAAAAACAATGCATAATGTTTTGTGCGCCACAAGAGGCTTGTCAGAATAGATGGAGTGTTTCATTGTCAAAATGTTTTTGATTTAAAGTTCTTAAAAACTGATTTATGAACGAGTCTTACATATATGGAAATTTAAGCTCAGATCATTCAATACCAATCAGCTTTTGGTAAATAATCTTAGAAATACGTCAAAACATCAACTGTATTGTTTACTCTTATAGCTGTAAGCACAGTGTTTTCAAAAATGCCCATCATAATCCAATGATATGATTTGGAAAACTAGTAGTATAGAAATAAACTTAAATTTTTGAAAATATATCGATACGAAAATATAGATAGAATTATTGTTTGATTCCCTAAGTTCCATATCTTTCCAAATTACTAAATCAAAACTCAAGTTAATAACAATACTCTTTTAATACCCATATTAAACTGATACACAGTGTAAGCATTAGAAAACTGAGGAAGGCTTTGAAAAAAAGTTTTGGTACATATTGGTTTTGAATACCTTTATACGCAATGACTGGGAAAGATAAAGTGTAGCAAGTCATTTCACATTCGCGCAGTACGGCTAAAGAACGAATATCTTTTCTTGACAGTACAACCAAAGTTGGGCTCGAGGGTATACTAATTAGCATTCGTAGAAGCGAGAATATTACGGCTTCAGTGTTTAAAGGGAAAACTGCAGCTGGATATTGACCTAGAGCATACACTGTTAAAATACCGGTATAAAAGGGTGATACAAGAAACCTTACCATGATGTGCATGCGACGTAATTAAAACAATAAGGAAAATAACACCAATCAATTTAAATGTTCTACGTTTGAAACCCTATCAAATGGTTTTGGAATATTAAGTGTGATAATCTTACTTTCTCCAAAACGATGTAAAGATTTGCTCCTCTGTTCAGATCATAAGTGGAGCTATTGCTGCGAAATCCAAAATCCATACCGTTGGACATTGCTTTCGATCTTCGTGATGTTTCTTGAGCTGATAATTAATTAGCTTTCCCATTATCTTGAAAAGAAAAGAAGTAAGTGAAATCGTCGATAATTAGAGGATGAGAGGGATTCCCCATTTTTAGGGATAGGCTGGACAGATGCTGTTTTTTCATCTACTTGAAACGAGACCTGAGGAGTAGGACAGATGAAAAATTGTCCGTAGTGGTTTTGCCAGTGTTAAAGAAAACCTCTTCAGAACAATAGCGGGGATACCATCCTGACCAGTGTACTTCTATATGTGTGTTGAGATCTCTTAGAATTCTCGCTAACGCAGTCAAGTACAGGTAGATTTGTAACATTTACTGGAAACGATGAATTGGCGGCGAACTGACTAGCAAAAGCGATTAGCTTTCTTTAAAGAGCTACCAAATGGAATTTCATTGACAACAAGCATAAAAACCGAAGAAGAGGAAGAATTTCTCATATTTTTAACGAAAGAACAAAAATGTGTACTGCTCTGTAGTATTTCTCACCTTAATTTTTGTTAATTCATAAATTTGGTCCGGCAAATATGAGCGTTGCAGGTACAGGCCTTTCTGGCTTGTTTAAACTTTTTCCGGCTTTTCTCAGTAAGGTTGGTCTTATAGCAAAGGAAACTTACTTTTTTAACCTTAATAATCTATTTACAGGTCGAATCACTCCATGCGTTTTCGTTAGGTGTGATGGTTTTAACAATGTTTGGGATAAAAGTTCTTGTCATATTTTGTTTAATCAACATTGAAGAACAAATTTTAAGTCTGTTCTACAACTGTGAAATACTGTAACTTTATATAATTTTTAGACTAAAATTGCCAACTATTACCCAATTTATGATTTTTATACGAGGACATTTTTTTGAGAAAAATTCACAGCATAATTTCAATATAACATAAGAAAATGAAAAAAAAAGAAGCTGGGATGCTGATAACTTCCCATCCCGTCTGTCGATTTGTCTTGCTTAAAAGTTTTTAGGTTTTCGTGTTTTGTTAAAAAAAGTTGTCAGTTGAATTATTTAAAAAAAAATAAAAACTACCAACAATATTTTGCATATGGTAAAATAGTTTTATTTCAAAATCTAGTTTTTACCAAATTTGCGTACCATTTTTTGTATATTTTATTTTTTATGAAAAAACAGACTGTTGCTTTCTTATAAAAAAATTACTAAATTTCGAAAACAATATTTTCTGTGAAATAAAATAAGTTTGAAGCCAATATTTTAAATTTTTGAAAATAAATTTGAGTCGAAAGTAAATTCTTACCAAGTTTTAGTATTTTTTTTTTTTTAATTTTTATTTTTTGTAAAAAAAAACTGTCAATTCGATTTGTTTCAAAATTGTATCGAATGTTGAAAACAATATTTCTTATATGATAAAATGAGTTTGAAGCCAATATTTTTAATTTTTGAAAAGATATTTGAGTCGAAAGTAAAGTCCTACCAAGTTTTAGTATTGTTTTTTTTTTTTAAGTTTTTATTTTTTGTAAAAAACTTTCAATTCGACTTTTCTTAAAATTTTACTAAATGTTGACACTATTTTTTTCAAAGTTTTGAAAAGATATTTGAGTCGAAAATCAATTTTTACCAACATTTGTTAATTTTTTTTCGAGGTGACAAATATTTTTTAATTTTAATGTCATCAGAAGTAAAGTCGTTAACGTACAAAATAAACAGTAAAGGTCCTAAGTATGATGACCGCTCATTCCTAAAAACTACGCTGATCTATTATATAAGTACGACGAAACCCAAACCCAACTAACAAATTTATCGTTAAAGCCTTGGGATTTAAGTTTGGAAGTTAATTTTTTATGACACAATTTATCAAAGGCCTTACTGAAATTCTGTGAAGACACAGTCAACTTGTTTCCGTTTTTCAAACGAATCTAAACAAAAAGAACTTAAATGAAAGAGGTTAGTAACTGTTGACTTATTTTGAACAAAACCATGTTGACTGTCACAAATTATAGACTTACAATTATTAAACGATATGACTTTACAAATAATGGACTCTAATAACTTAGAGATGACGGACAGTTTTACAATGGGACGATCATTTTTTATTTCATTTTTACTACCCTTTTTATGTATCGGTGTTATGTACGAACTCTTCCAAATTTCAGGACAAATTGAAGATTTGAGTGATTCACTAAAAAGAATATGAAGAGGGCCAATAACTCAGGCGTTTGACAGGAGTTCGAAACTTCGAAAGCATCTTTGAAAAAATTTGCAAACATTTTTGAAATTTTTTCAGAGTCATGGCTAAGTTCGTTGTTGAAAGACATGCAGTTTGGATACCCGTCAGTATTTCTCTTACTATATTAACATAGCTCCAAAAGTTTTTTGGGTTGTTTTTTATGTCGGTTTCAGTATTTAAAATAAAGTCATTATAAAGATATCTGAATAGTCAATAAACATATTTCTTAGCTCATTTTATATTACCAAGTCATTATCAGCTTTTGTTTTATTATATTTAATCCAGGCCTTGTTTCTTTTATTTTTTAAGTTTTTTAGGCAAAAATCAAACCATGGAGGAGATTTAGAAATATTGCGCGGTTTTCTCAATGGTGTGGTATCATAAAAAAAGTTAAAGAGAACACAGTAGAATTTAGATCATATAGCATTAATGTCACAGTTCTCAAACAAATGATTCCAGTTAACATTACATAACAGGTTGAAAAGTTCATTAAGCCTGCATTTTTTAAAGTTAAATTCAAGATTTTCTTTGCAGCAATTAGAAACATTACATACATTTAAATTAAAAGATAGTTCTAATGCTGGGTGATGTCGGTCTTCTTCGACAAGTAGGGTACTGGCTGATTTTACAGCAATATCAGCATTGAGTGTGTCCGAGAAGAATATAAGGTCCAATATTTTGTTGAAGTTGTTGGCAATCCGATTAAATTGGCTTAGTCTACATGAGGAAAGACCGTCAATTGTCAAGAATTCGTTGGTAGAGGACATGTTAATAGGAGATAGATAGTTCTCATGCGTCGGTTTAAAAGAAGTTTGG
This sequence comes from Eupeodes luniger, assembly GCA_951509635.1. Lineage (NCBI taxonomy): Eukaryota > Metazoa > Arthropoda > Insecta > Diptera > Syrphidae > Eupeodes > Eupeodes luniger. The sequence continues at coordinate 43,091,920 of OX608074.1, read as the reverse complement.
AAGATTGAAATCTCGTCTTGTGGCTCAATTTGGTCTTTTATTTTGTCTATGCAATTAAACGTTATTAGGAGAGCTTGGAGGTATATATGCGGTGATAATGTATAGCAGTTCTGTCTCAGTTTTAACTTTTATGCAAATCATTTCTACATCAGATTGATGAAAGTCGTCAACCAAAGTGCATATCAAGCAATTTTTTACGGCAAGCAAAAGTCAGTGCTGATGACATTTAAGCAGTGTCTATCACGTCTGTACACTTGATAATTAGAATCGAAGAGTTCCGTATCCAAGAATGTATTGTTTAGCTAAGTTTCAGTCAAAATGATTATGTCGTGTGGTGGAATGGTTATACTTTTGTAGACCTTATTGATCTTTGTCCGTAGTCCGTTGTCATTTTGATAATAGATTAGAATTTTTTGAAGCTGCTTCTTTGATGATGTGGCATTGTCTGGATATTTCGAAAATGGTTACATGTGATATTCTTGTGCTCATTTAATTGCTTTCAAATTCGTGGACTATTTACCACTAGGCCACATAGAAACGGAGTTGATAAGTCTAAAGATAGAGTCGGGCATTCTTAGTTTGAAAGATGTATATTTCGAATAGTTGCGACAAACCAAACTTTTTTTTTAATATAATTCTTAATGTCAAGAGCATTAGTTGAAGGGTCGACATCTCTCTAAAATTCTTTTATTTACACTCTATAGGGACCTTAAAACGTCGAGAAATGTCAAAATTAATTTTCAATTCGACAACTCGGACCGATTACAATAACTTCCTATGGGAAGTTAAAAATGAAGGATAGAGAAACAATTTTTTAATTTGAGAAGTTGCAATAAATGTACAAAAGATTTTTTGTGAATTCACATTTTACTGAAGAATTTAAAGCAACAAGATCTTGCTATGTCCTTAAATTGGCTTCAGATGAAATATTAGAGCAAAGGCTACCCAAATACTAAGATTCTTTCAATGTATGTTAAAGAAGCCTTGACTGGTTTTTATTTGGGAAATATATTTAGTCAGTCTTTTCGGGTTTTCAGAAGAACAAAAAAAATGTTATGGCTTTCATAATAGTTTTTAACGAGAAGGAGGTGCACTGAACTCTTAGTAAGGGATGCAGATATTTTCTTTGTTATATCCAAGTAAACCCTTTTTTTCAGTTAGGTTTAGGTTTAGTTTTTCCTTTAATTGCGGGACGAAATAGTCATTAATCATTATTGACTGTAACATTATGGCGATTCATTTTTGAAGAAATATTGACCAATTACTCTCTCTGCCCATAGAACAAACAAAATAATGCCTGTTGCAGGATGTAAGGCGGCGACGCGGCGCGGCGGCGTCTCAAATACAATCAATTGTACTTATTAACACTTATTAACGAACCCATTCAACCAAAAATAAGTTTAATAGCTGAACTAAAATTTTCTTGTGAAGACCATTCATAACACCACAAACCAAGATTCTTCCAAAAAAATCTTCCATAAAGTGGCTGAGACGAATTCTAAATTTTATAGGCGATTATGGGGATGGACTCATTCGACTCTGCTTCACAGCAGGAATAGTGTGTTCGGGGTGCACTGAATTGGACGCAGTGCGCGAGATCTGAGAGGTGATATCTGGGCTTATTAAAATTACCATAGTTTTATTCAGCTTTCATGTAATTCAAGTGAACAGCAGTTGCATACAAAAACTACAAAATGATCTTGGTTCTGTGAAGCTTAAGACAGAATTTTCCGGATAAGACAATTAAGCTTATATGTTGTCGTTTTTTCACTATATTCAGCTATTCAGCTATAGCTGAATCTGCCTAACTTAAAGTTAGCATTCGATGTATTTCAAACATTAAATAATAAAAACAAATAAATGAGTACATTTTATACACTTAATAAGGAAGAATAGAACTGACAGAAGTTACAACAAAATTTATAATTATTATAATTTTATAGTTACCAAAAATAAATTACTTTTGTTAAATAGATTCTCCTGAACTCTCTTTAGGATATACACTAGATTAGGCTTATGTAATTATATGTTAATTTTTAACTACTGCTTTCGTATAGGTATAATTATTTTTATCCAAGTTATTATGATAAGTGTTTGTATAAATTGTTCACTGACCTACCTTAATGCATTACTAACTTAATTGCCATAGTTTATCTTATAAACAATAAATTAACATAAATGCAAGCAAACCAATCAAGCGTATTTTATTCCAGCATGCTAAATTACATTTACATTATTTAATTAAATAAACTGTCCCCGATAACAGAGTTTACTGTGCGTGCGTAAACAATTATTTATTTTACCAAGTAATTTATTCATCGTTTCAATTTAGCATTTAATTTAAACTGAATTTTAAATCAATTTCCATCATTTTAAGGGACGAAAATCCAAAAAGAGATACCTATAGACTATATACAAATGTTTTGTATAATATTGAAATATTTATATCATGTACATGTGCTGTACATAGGTAAAACTCTCTTCTCTTTCAATTATATTTCTATCTCTTTCTTTCTCTTGTCCTCTATATCAATTGGCTTCATTGTATAGTCCGAATTGAATAGTTGATATGTTTTGTTATTAAATTTAAACAAAACACCGATGCAAACAATCCACCATCGAACAATGAAACAATAAATTAATAAAGAAAAACAAAACAAATAAAATACAGTATATATCTCTATCAATGGTTGGGTGGAATGGGGTGGTATGAGATGTGAGATATGTATGTACCTTTATTCAATACAAAACCTCATATCCAACCCAAATACTACAAACCTAAAACCCATTTCCAGGTTTATACATACTGACAATCGGTATAATCCCTAACATGTTTATTGATACGATTTATTTATGAGCTGCAGAGCTCATCCGGGGCGAAATCCCCCACAATTCGATAGAGAATCGACTTCCGTTGTTTTCACCCAACGCAGCGCCGCACAGCACAGTACAGCCCGACAGTATCGGCTCGGCATGGTTCAATTCAGTTTTCAGCAGTATCACAAAATGTTCTCGAATCCCTCGGGAATAGGTGCGAAACACTATTGTTCTTCTTGTTGAGCCATCCGGGACACAGTGTGAATTAATATGAGAACGCTTGTTTAGATGTTTTCTCCCCCGCCGCCGCCGCCGCCACGGCCCAGAAAGCAACCAGCAACAAAAATAAAAATTGAAACAAAAAAAACAACAACAAAAACACAAATCATTTTAAAACTTTTGTTTATCAATTTGGAACACAATGCATTGTTTTCTAGAGGTAGTGTAAAACTTTTGCCAGCTATTCAACGAATCGACTGTCGAACGTTATTCCGATCGATTCGAATTTAAGTGTTTCAATTTTGTTTATTATACAAAATATTTGTTTTGACGTCGAAAACGTAAGTGAAACATTTTTCTACATCTACATAAGTACTTTATTTTTACCTGTGAAACAATGAACTTTATGTAAAAGATGTTTGAGATCTACGAATAGTTTGAGTTAAGTTTTTCTACCCACAACTCATCCCAATGAAGCTTTTAAGGGGATTTCAAATAGATAATCAAGAGAAAGGTAAATGAAACCTTGGTGAAAACACTTCAATATCAAATCATAGTTAAACGTTTAATTCAGGGAGTCGTTTGAATACAAGGTGGGCTATTAAGTGCTTTCTTTGTTAAATCATACGATACTTTGCACCGACCGCTGGCTGTTTCAAGCTCAAAATTTTGACAGATAGTCAGTATCATGTCTTAGACCTAACGGTATGACTAGTTCTACGTTTGAAGAATGTTGGAAAATATTGATCCCTTATTTTCATAGGGAATGCTTTGTCCATGCAAATAGTGCGTTTTTTGAAAACAAGTTTTGGTCCACATGAAAAATCCACAACACCAGCTGAGGCTGAAATGCTACTAGACACAACTTCTTATTCATGCCGTCAAAAGTGGCTCAATAAATTAAGCTGGTGTAGCCAAAGCGTGAGACTTAGTTGACGAAAAAATTTTCAACAAAATTGCCTCATTTGGGTCTCGGAACACGGGCACGTTAGTTGTAAAGTGAGTTACAATTTAGTGTAGATTGGGGGTGTATTGAAAATGAGGATGGGAGTTTCTGATGAAATTGGGCGTTACAAAGCTATATTAAGTGATTTTTACAATATTGTTCACCTTACGAAAGTCAAGTTATTGTGAACAAAATTCCCAAATCGTGTTATCAGCCTCTCTTGGCGATTTACCTTGTGAACTTTCCATAGGAAATTATTGTAATTGATCCGATTTGTCAAATTGAAAATTTTGACACTTTCTTGACATTTACGGTTCCTAGGATTTAAAACAAAGATTTATAGAGATTTAAGTTTGTGTTTATAAACCAAAAAACTGAGAAAATATATTTGTCACTTTGAATATTTTACGAACAGAAAATGATTTTAGATCAATTGTATGCAACGAAAAATACCGTTTTTTACATTTGGTAAAATTTGGAGAAAAATAGAAGTACCATTTACTTTACAAAAAAAAAAAAAAAAAACCACACACTAAAAGTTGGTAAAAACTGATCTCCGACTTAATTATTTTGTGCGAAGTAAAAACTATTAAATTTGGTTAAAATTATTGTTTTTTTACTAAAAATATCGGGACCAAAAACAGATTTGGAAATCAAATTTATTTTACCATTATGCTAACTTTTAGTTAATTTTTTACAAAAGCTCAAGTCACTAATTTTTTTACAAAACATAAAAACCTATAAAAATAACAAAAAACTGATAATAAATGGTTTTCGACACAAGTATGAGGAGAACAAAGAGAAATATTGACTCACATAAAATATTGTTTTTAATATTTTTTCACGTTTTAGTCAAATCAACAGAAGGGTTGGGAAGTTATTATAGTATGGGTCATATCATAGTTTCTTTTTTGTCTTTGTTGAACTGTGAACGAATAAAATGCTTAAGACCAATATCATGGAATCAATCAATTAATTCCACCTTAGATAGATAGATATAGTGTTATGGCTCCCTAAGTTCTTAAACGCGTAAATGATTCTATGTGACCAATCCTTTTTCGTACTCGAACTGTGACTCGAAAGTTAATAAAGATATCAATATTCATAGTTCAAACTATTGTTCTGAAGAGGTGTTCTTCCACGCCAGCCAAACCACTGCGTAAGATTTTCCATCAATCCTATTCTTCTGGGCTCGTTCACAGTAGTTGGAAAACTGCATTTGTTTAGCCAATTCCAAAAAAAAGGCGGATCTTCTTCTCCCGCAAATTATCGACCGATAGCACTTACGTCCCTTCTTTCTAAGGTCATTGAAACGCTGATTAATTATCAGCTTAAGAAATATCTTGAGGAACGGAAGCTTTTTAATGACCAGCAATACGGCTTTCGTAGCAATAGGACCACTGGTGATCTCATGGTTCATCTCATCGAACAGTGGAACAAATCTTTACATCATTTTGGAGAAAGTAAGATTATTGCACTTGATATTTCAAAGGCATATGACAAAGCCTGGCATCTTGCTCTCTTATCGAAAATGAGTGCTTTTGGTATAGATGAATCTCTTCTTCGTTGGTTTAGAAATTTTCTTTCGAATTGTTCAATTTAAGTTGTTTTGGACGGATTCAAGTCTGAAACTCATAAAATAAATGCTGGTGTGCTCCAGGGCTCCGTTTTGTCTCCAATTCTTTTCCGCGTTTTTTATAAATGATCTCCTGTTTGCTATTTTTAATTCAATACATTGTTTCACTGAAGATAGCACTCTTAGCTTTTTTTATTCGTTTCCAGACTCACAACCCTCCTCTTCGGATGTGGAACTGCAACTTCAAAATATGATTAGCTCATTAAATTCCGATGGGAATAAAAAACCGTGTGGAATTTAATCCTTAGAAAACCCAATGCTGTCTTGTTTCGTTAAAGCGAAATATACTCTCTTTGCCACAGTCTATGAATGGCACTTGCATCAACGAAACTGAAAATCTCGACATACTCGGAATGTGCATCAGCAACCACCTTTTGTGAAGCGATTACATACGCTATGTCGCCAAAAATGCCGCAAGATGTCTAGGTCTGTTGAGACGATATGCAAGAAATTTTGTTCTCCGTCTGATCTGGCTACAATCTATAAAACCTTTATACGTCCGAAACAGGAATATAATTCCCATCTCTGGGCTGGTGCTTCAGTAACTTAAGCCCTTTTCGATAGTATTCAAAGAAGAGCTTTTAAAATGATTGGTGACATTAACATCATCAACTCGATTATATCACTCGAACGTCGTCGTTAAGTTTCTTGTTAAGAGATTAATTATTAAGCCGTACTACGCGAATGTGGAATGCCTTGCCACGCTCTATCTTTCAATATCATTGCAATGTTCAGGAATTCAAATCAATGTACACCGACACCTTCTATGCAACCCTTCCCTATTTTCCTAAATAAATAAATAAAATAAATTGGGTGGCGCAACAGTCCGTTGAGAACTAGGGCCTAGTGACTTACAACTCTCAAGCATTCCTGTGTGCGATTAGTGTTGTCAGGGATGGAGGGGACCTACAGTTTAAAGCCGAATCCGAACGGCTAATTTGAGAAAGCACTTTTCATGACAAGAATTGCTCTTGGAGAATTTGTCAATTCCTCGCAAGAGGCAGTAACCCTTGAAAAAAAACTTAATATGGGATAGGCAGGGATCGAACCCAAGACCTCTAGCATGACAGTCCAACCCACTATCATGCCACGGGTTTTAAGGTATTCATTATAAAATATTTACACAGATTTTGTAACAACAAGCGGCTTTTGGACACAACCTAAAAACAGGCAACAATGATGGATGATAGTAATATAAATTAAACTTTTAAATTGCTTGCAATTCTCCATCGAAATAGTCAATTACATTTCAGCCTTCAAACATTCTGCCGTAAAACTCAAACTTCTAAGAATGCCCATCAGCTATCTATCTATCGTTCAATCTACATATCTACCTAACGAATATCTCACATTACATTTTTACATAATAAGTTTTATCAGGGTCTGTAATACAAGTGATTTCTTTGTTTGCCTTATGCCCAAGTGAATCTAAATTTATTAATGGCATCATAGAAAACTTATCTAGAATAACCTTGGTTCAAGCTTTCCAAAAAATAATTTCACTCTTTTCTAAGAACAAATAAAATACCAAACCCATCTGTTATAATAGCTCTAATGGGACATGTATATTTAGATACTATCTACAATTTCACTCTACCACGCATCTTAAATAGAATTTTCTAACCATTGCATGCCCCCAAGGTTCAAAACCATATCCTAACTTATTAACTTCCCATAGGAAGTTATTGTAATGGGTCCGATTTGTCAAATTGAAAATTTTGACATTTCTCGACGTTTCAAGGTCCATAGAGTCGAAATAAAAGATTTTTAGAAAGATGTCTGTGCGTGCGTGTGTACGTACGTCCGTACGTCCGTACGTCCGTACGTTCGCGACGTTTTTTTCGTCGTCCATAGCTCAAGAACCGGAAGAGATATCGACTTCAAATAAATTTTGTTATACAGATAATAAGGCAGAAAGATGCAGAAAGGGCTCTCAAGAACATTGCGTGGGTGGTTTTTTTACCATAGCAGTTTAAAAAAAAGGTAAACATTTTGGTTAACCCTAAATATCTCATGAACCAATGACGTTAGAGACTTGAATTAAATTTTATTTTATATATTGTAACGTGGTACAAAACAATTATATTTTTGGAAAAAAATCCAAATAACGGTTTTTTTTATAAATCAAAAAAACTGAAAAAAAAAATTTGTCACTTCGAAAATTTTACGACTAAAATATGATTTCATCTCCAAAACAATTTTGTGCAACGAAGAATAATGTTCTTGACATCGGATAAAATTTTGAGAAAAATCGAATTGACAGTTTTTTTACAAAAAATAAAAATCTAAAAAAAAACTTAATAAAAGTTGGTAAAAATTGATTTTTGACTCCAATATCTTTTCAAAACTTTGAGATATTGGCCTTAAACTACTTTTATGTTTCAAAAAATATTGTTTTCAACATTCAGTAAAATTTTGAAAAAAAACGAATTCACAGTTTTTTTACAAAAAATTAAAAACCGAAAAAAAAAATTAACAAAAGTTGGTAAAAATTGATTTTTGACTCAAATATCTTTTCAAGACTTTGAGATATTGGCTTTAAACTACTTTTATCTTTTAAAAAATATTGTTTTCAACATTCAGTAAAATTTTGAGAAAAATCGAATTGACATTTTTTTTTCAAAAAATTAAAAACTGAAAACAAAATTTAACAAAAGTTGGTAAAAATTGGTTTTCGACTCAAATATCTTTTCAAAAATTTGAGATTATCGCTTTGAACTAATTTTATCTTATAAGAAATATTGTTTTCAACATTAAGAAAAATTTTGAAAAAAATCGAATTGACAGTTTTTTTACAAAAAATAAAAACCTAAACAAAAAAATTAATAAAAGTTGGTAAAAATTGATTTTCGACTCAAATATCTTTTCAAAACTTTGAGATATTGGCTTCAAACTAATTTTATCTTATAAATAATATTGTTTTCAACATTCGGTAAAATTTTGAGAAATGTTGGATTGACAGTTTTTTTTTACAAAAAATAAAACCTAAAAAAAACAATACTAAAACTTGGTAAAAATTTACTTTCGACTCAAATAGCTTTTCAAAAATTAAAAAAATATTCGCTTCAAACTTATTTTATTTCACAGAAAATATTGTTTTTAATATTCAGCAATTCATAAAAAATAAAATCTCCAAAAAATAAAACGCAAATTTGGTAAGAATTGATACATTTAGACAAACTTTTAAGCAAGACAAATCGATAGATGGGATGGGAAGTTATCAGTGTGGGTCGCATCCCAGCCTCTTTTTTTTATTCAAAATCAGAATGACTTGTATAAGAAATATTGATGCATATTTAAAATAGCTAATATCGATTATGAATATTAAAAAATAAAAAAGAAGACATTTTTTCTTCCTTTAAAGTTATAGGTACTTTTTTAGTACGAAAATAGATTTCCCAGTGCAGTTCTTTTCCTAGAGATATCTATACCCAGTTACGTTTAGGTACGTACCTTTCTCCGTCATGGAAATGCATATAGCTTCACTTTTTTTTTCATCGTCATCGTACTGTCAGTTCCATGGGATTTTAAGTCAACTGTCACGAAATAATTTCGCTGAGTGAAATATTTCCACTTTAATCAACCCCAAAGGATTTCAATTTGTCGATAGCCTGTCATGATTTGAAATGTGATAAAATCATTGAACTAAAACGTTACTGTCAATTTTTTGCATTAGATACATACCTATATGCATGCGGTGTATAGTCGATGTGAGGAGTAAATGGCACCTGATGGTCTTTTCCCTATAACACAGCATATGCACCACACCCGACCTCATATAACATTGCATGATGCATATATGTATGTACAAAGTGGATCCATATAGGATATAGAATTTACCTTCCCTTGGCAAGCCGTCATGCCAAAGCACCTGAAATAATACAAGCCAAGTCATACTACACCGTGGGTATAACCGTTATGGGTAATCATGATTCCTGATCCGCTCGCGGTTGTTCTTCCTAGCCGCCCACCAATGCCAACGACGACGATGACGCCCGACACGTGTAAATCTCTCGCATTTCTATCCTATCTAATGCAATACAAAATCAATACCACGCTAGGTTAGAACATGAGTACAACTATAGATATACATATACATATGTTTCTATGTACTATACGTAAATATGGAAAATGTATGCGTAACTAATGACATATTGCGCTCGGGGGTGGTTTGTAGCTCGCTATATCTAATCCCAAAACACCTTCGAATCTCGATCGTTCGCATTGAGTTTCAACTGAGACTAATGTCATAATTCAATCGAAGATTTATCATCCTCATCCTGCATCCTGGGGCCTGCGGTGGCGGATGGCTATGGCAGCGGTGTTCCGTGCAAAGCTCTGCTTTTACTATACAACATGGTTCCGATGGTTCTGCCTTCTGCACATTTGCCAATATATATGTTCATAAACTCAAAACATCCTCTCGTTTATATATTCGCATATGTATCTATGTATGTATCTCTGATGATGAGTAAGGTGTATGAATTCTATACATAGACATTATACAGCATCCGAAATGGCCCCCCCAAGCCGATTTTTTATATATTTTCACGCCACCCGCCCGCACCGCCAACGCCGCCGCCGTGTGATATGAAGTATTTCCGACTTCTGGCATACAGGGCATCAGTTCAGTATACACCTAGTTGAAGCGAAAAATAACGCGGTAGTCCTGAATCCTGAATCCTGAATAGTGAATTCTGAATCCTGATGGTCGGTTGTTGAAATACAAATACAAATTTATTGGAGTTCGACCGCAATAACGGCCATCAGGGCTATACAACTAATCAAGATAAGATTTCGCGTTATGAAGCGAACTCATATACCACCTCCGCCAAAGCGAATTAATTTGTGTGTAGTGTATGTTGAAATTTATTGCTCAATATCGACTTCTACATCGACATCGGCATTGGCTATTGGGGCAGTGAAATGCGCGTTGTCGTTGCCAATGGAATTTCCAATGGATTACTGCTTCGACTGACGATATTATCAAATTATGGGTGGTAGAAGATTTAGAACGGTATATGTATTTAGTAGGTTAGTGGTATATATATTGTTACTTAATTATGAAGGGAAAGTCAATGCAAGGACATAAGATATTTTAATTTGAATAATTTCAAAGGACACAACAATGATGACTACGTTTTTCAGTGTTTCTATGAAGGAATTTTTTTGTAGAACATAATATCTTGACTTTGGGGTCTGTTTAATCAACATCAACATCTGGATTACAGACTGAGAAATTTCAAGTCCTTTTATCTTCAAGGATTGAATTGGCATTAATCAGTATATGTACATATTTATCATAATTCGGTAATTCCCTTGGGGCGTTGTAATAATTGTTTTCCTATTATAATGCCTATTGCCTTCACTTTGCATATAATAACAACATGTGCGGTTTATTTATGCGCAATACTGCAATACCTTAACATTGTAACTGTATTTGAGCATTGAAATGTATGTTAAATCCTTCTGAATAAATAAATAGTGTTATTAGCTTTAGCTTACAAGCCACCAACAAGGTCATTTTCTTTCATGCAGAGAATGCTGCATGTCTGTGACTGATTAATGACATTTTAATTGAAGCAATATAAATACGAAAGCATAAACATGTCCATCTACATAGTCCTTCAAGGTTTAAATGCGCAATAATTTACACGAAAGCACAGTGACGTAAAATAACACTATGCACTGCACATAAACTTTAAATGAATAAATAGGTACATTAACGAGATTGTCCGAAGCAGGAAAATAATTTTAAAAAAAAATAAAGAAAAGACACAAAATTGAGTTGAAAAGTTGGACGAATAGTATAAGGGTTGTTTTATCGTTCTTACTTAAGAAGCTTACCATACTACTAAAATGTTAACTCGTAATAATACAAATAAACAAACTAATGGTTTGGAGACTTTATATAAATTAACATCACTTTAACTTTAATGACGATTATAAAATGTATAGCAAAGTTCAAGTTTAAGCTTTACTAAGCTTCTTTATTTGCGTGTTGAAAATAAGTTCAATTTAATAGGGGCATATTGGTATCAAGTTCCACTTTTTTTAATTTGACTAGACTTACGTAGTACTCGTGGCATGATGGTTAGTGCGTTGGACTGTCATACCAGAGGTCTTGGGTTCGATCCCAGCCTATGCCATCTAAAGTTTTTTTCACGGGTACTGCCTCTTGCGAGGAATTGACAAATTCTCCAAGAGTAATTATTCTTGTCATGGAAAGCGCTTTCTCAAATTATCCGTTCGGATTCGGCTTAAAACTGTAGGTCCCCTCCATCCCTGACAACAGTACTCGTACACATTAATGGTTGAGAGTTGTAAGTCACTATGCCCTAGTTCTCAACATACTGTTGCGCCACCTAATTTATTTTAGACTTTCGTCAAGCATTTACCAAAGTACATATAAGCATATGGAAAACGGTTCCAAATACAAGTTTCTTAAAATTGAAATCACAGCACAAAATTAGTAGTGGTTTCATTAGAAGGAACAAAAATTTACCACTCTTTTTGAAACAACATCGTTAAAGTGTATTTTCGGCCTGGTTAGCTGTAAAGCCTTCTACGACTATAATTTTTCAAAACGTTATTTATGGTTTTGGGCCTTAGCTTAAGGACTTCTTGGACAATATTCGCCTTAAGTGCTTTTTTCCGGATTGGTGGAAGAACGACCGATAATTCGTAGTGTGGCCCAAACTGCGAATAGAAAGTGAATGCACCTTAAATTGCTGAGTACATTGGACTTTGTGACCAAAAATAACCGAGATCGCTTAAAGAAACGCGATACGGACTTTCTGTCAAGTTTTTGAACCGGAAATAGGTGTCATTGTTATTAATTAGTATATCCTTTATTAATGAACAAATTAATTTTTATCTTAAGAATATAATAACAGGTTGGTAAAGTACACAGGGCGTATACTTACTTTATTTATTTTAATAATTTATTAATTTCCTATTAAAATTAATTGCAATTGTTACAATTTTTTGAGAGATATGCCTGTGTATATTGTTCGTTCGGGATATCTTTTGGTGTCGTCCATTTCCGAGATATCGATTTCAAATAAACTTTGTGGGTTCAGAAGGAACTAAGAAGACAAACAAAAATAGTTTATTACCTAAAAAAGGGGTTTGAATATTACAACAACAACTTGATTGTGCTACCAAAAGGCTGGAATTACATATGTTACAAGGGTGCCAACCGATCATCAGGTTGCTTTATTTGTAGTACTTATTCATCGGTTTCTTCATATTAATTAAAAATCCTTTCTACTGTCACTGCGATTCAATGTTACGGAGCCGGTGCACTACGCATCAAGCTCAAATATTTAAAAAAAAAAATGTAATGAACGATTACGTTTTCAATTATTATTCAATAATACTACTTAATTGGTTGGTTTAACGTATTGAATGTCTCGACAGAAAACAACTTAGGCCTCGGCCACGCAGTAAGCGGCTGAGCGGCTAAGCGGCTGAGCGGCTAGCGGCTGAGTGGCAACTCTAAGCGACGCGACGTATGGCCAGGCACTGACCGACTGCTTTTGAGCGATTTGTAGTTAAAATGCCGTTGTCAAGAACAGTTCGCCGTATTTTACTGTCGGAAAATCGTTTGTATGTGTACAAATTACTTAAACGTATACAAAAAAGAAGACGATTTGGTGTTCATCCGATTAACCAATTAATATCGGAGTTTGGAGAATTTAATCATTTATTTTTGAATCTACGAAAATTTTCAGATAGATTCTGGCAACATCTACTATCTATTTCTATCTTGCCATAAATCTGGTCGAGATTGCACACACGAAATTAACAACTCAATGCTTACTTTGGCCATCTTTACTTCTTGCCGCTCAGAACATTTTTAAAAATTAAAACAGGTTTGGTTGCTGAGCAGTTTGAATTTTGTTTCGCCGCTCGTTAATAGCGTGGCCGCTTCTATGTGATTTCATATGTTTTACATATATTTTTTTTCCGCTCAGCCGCTCAGCCGCTTACTCCTTGGCCGCGGCCTTAGTCTTAAATTTTTTCAAATGAAATGTGTAAACGCCTGGGTCGCATGTTCTGGCGCCTGTATCCGACAAATCTGTTTTCAAATAGTACTTGTATTTTAAAATTTAAAAATTTAGGTATAAAATCAGTTTGTCTACAAAAATTTAAATGTCATTTAATTAATCAAAAAACTTCGATTTATTAATTTTCTTTTTCGAAAATTGTTAGGTAAACCGTTTTTTTTTTTTAATTAATTTTGTGTTTATAAATTTTTTCAATTTAAGTTTCAAAATATTTTTCGTATTTAATTATTTAGAGCTTTTTAACAAAGTTTTACATTTACTTTTTGTCAAATAATTATGGCCCATTTTCGAGATATCGGATTTTGGAAACGGAATTTTAAATATTTATTTAAAAACTAAAAAAAAAGAGGCTGGGATGCGACCCACACTGATAACTTCCCATCCCTTCTGTCGATTTGTCTTGCTTAAAACTTTGTCTATATGTATCAATTTTTACCAAATTTGCGTAGGTACTATTTTTTGTAGATTTTATTTTTTTATGAAAAAACAGACTGTCAGATTTGTATAAAAAAATTACTGAATATCGAAAACAATATTTTCTGTGAAATAAAATAAGTTTGAAACCAATATTTGTAATTTTTGAAAAGCCACTTGAGTCGAAAGTAAATTTTTACGAAGTTTTAGTATTGTTTTTTTTTTAGGTTTTTATTTTTTGTAAGAAAACTGTCAATTCGATTTTTCTCAAAATTTTTCCTAATGTTGAAAACAATATTTCTTATAAGTTAAAACTAGTTAGAAGCCATTATCTCAAAGTTTTAAAAAGACATTTGAGTCGAAAATCAATTTTTACGAACTTTTAGTAATGCTTTTTTAAGGTACATTATTTTTTGTTAAAAAACTGTCAGTTTGATTTTTCTAACATTTTTATTTTGAAATATTTTTTATAAATTAAAATTAGTTTGAAGCTTATATTCTTACTTTTAAAAAAGATAATTAAGTCGAAAATCTCTTTTTACCAACTATTATTAATTTTTTGCAGGTTTTTATTTTTTGTAAGAAAATTGTCAATTCGATTTTTGTCAAAATTTTACTGAATGTTGAAAACAATATTTCTCATAAGATAAAATAAGCTGGAAGCCATAATCTTAAATTTTCGAAAAAAATATTTAAGTCGAAATTCAATTTTTACCACCTTTGAGTAATGTTTTTTTTTAGGTTTTTAATTTTTATAAAAAAAACTATCAATTCGATGTTTCTCAAAATTTTACCAGATGTTAAAAACGTTATTCTTTGTTGCATGAAATTCATTTGGAGATGAAATCATTTTTTATTCGTAAAATTTTCGAGGTGACAAATATTTCTTTTTTTCAGTTTTTTTGATTTATAAAAAAAACCGTTAATTGGATTTTTTTGCAAAAATATACTAGTTTGATATCACGTTACAGTATATAATATACAATTTTATTCAAGTCTCTAGCGTTATTGGTTCGTGAGATACTTAGGGTTAACCAAAATTTGCACCTTTTTTTAAACTGTTATGGTAAAAAAAACCACCCACGCAATTTTCTTGAGAGCCCTTTCTGCATCTTTCTGCCTTATCATCTGTATAACAAAATTTATTTGAAGTCGATATCTCTTCTGGTTCTTGAGCTATGGACGACGAAAAAAACGTCGCGAACGTACGGACGTACAGACGTACGGACGTACGAAAGTACGTACACACGCACGCACAGACATCTTTCTAAAAATCTTTTATTTCGACTCTGGGGGCCTTGAAACGTCGAGAAATGTCAAAATTTTCAATTTTACAAATAGGACCCATTACAATAACTGCCTATGGGAAGTTAAAAATCACTTTAAAAGGCAAAAATGAGAATATATCAGTGAAGGTCGCAACCCAGACCTATATTAATGGTCATATCTTTTCAAAACTGATGTTTTGAGTAGGGAATATTATAAAGTCTATATCAAACTCACAAAACTGAGACTCAGATCAATAGTACACTGATCAAAGTGTTTTTTTTTACCAACACACAATTTTTAAATCGAATAGAGTTTTTTATTTTGTTGCTGAATCAACCATTTTTGTCAATCCATTTCTGAAACATCAACTTAAAAAAAAAAACATTCTTAAAAACCGTAAAACAAATTACTCGTTTAGTCATGCTATCATTTCTTTTCTTTTCCTCAACATCCAAATTGGTGTGAGTAAATTAAATTAGATTCCCTATACTCTTTCCAATGTCATTTTCAAGACTTTCGATTACTCACGCAGAGATTTAATATATGATAACATCAGCGTAAATCGAAGAAGCTTATTGACTTTGAAAACTTTTTCTGCTTAATAAAGCGCTTAATTCTATTTGAAAAATACATACATATTTCTTTCTTTTCTAGTACAAGTCTTAACGACATAGATACAAAGTCACATTATTTTTTTCTTTGTATCTTGATACCAAATCCTCAACATGTTGTATATACATATGTATGTATATGTAATGTATAGGAGTATATGGTATTTGCTACATGGTTGTTAAACACATTTCTATATAAAATATGTATGTTGATGGTAGGTTTTCAAAAGCATACCCAAATACATTTTACCAATAATTATGCGCCTTATAACACAAACCACATTAATTTCATTAAACTGGGTATAAGTTTAAAGTATGCAACACAACTGTTGCAACAAAGGACCGCACTACACACCATATTCTAGATACGTACTTTATTACGCCATGTTAATTGCAAAGTACAAAGCTCCAATTGAAAACCTTTCATTCTCCTACTTCCCCTCTCTACACGGAGAGAATTGAAAAATCACTAATTGCTAAATTTTAGGTTGCAATTTACGAAAACCCTTTTTTTAGTAAATCAAGACGATTTTATTATAAAATGAATGAGAAAGTTGTAATTCAGCATTCAAATCTTCGTAAAATACAAAATTTTATAATTCGGTAATTATTATCAAAAATTATAATTCGAGCTTGTTGAAATGAAAGTAAATTGCAACTTTTGAGTCGCAATCTACTATTTTAGGGGAATAATTTAATTTGACTACTCATTAATCTTGTTTTGCGAAATGTGTGCGGTGATTTAAGCATTCTCAAATCAATAAAATACAATCACAATATAAATATTCAAGCTGCACCTGCAATATTGTAATTTACGAAATACCTATTTTCTGATTTAAGAAAAAAGCTAAACAGTAAATTACAATTTCTTTAGTCTTAATCTACTATTTTCAGGGTAATAATTTAAAAATATTTATATGGTAAATTGCAACTTTTGAGTCGCAATCTACTACTTTAGGGGAATAATTTAATTTGACTACTCATTAATCTTGTTTTGTAGCAACTGTATAATTCGCAGTTGCTCTATGCAGCTCGGATTATATGGAGTCTCGATTTATTCGGGAAAGTTTGCGTCAAGACAAGGTGTAATGGTCATCTTCTGATGAGCCCAACCATTGCATCGGGGCGAAACGCATATATGAACACTTATGCTGGTTTATATTTTTCATGATTTCAAATCATATTTATTAGAATAAGTTTATGTTGTAAATCACTAATGAAGATTGTTGATTTTGCAAAAAATTGTTCTTGAATCTCTACATGATTGCTTGAAAATGGAAAGTAAATTAATCTTTAAAAGCTACAAATTGCTGCAGAAACTGTTTCAAATTACGACTCAAAAGTTGCAATTTAAAGATAACTAAGTATCAAAACTGTGACTGTCATTTGCAAACTGCAGAATAACCTGTTTCAAATTACAACTCAAAAGTTGCAATTTAAAAAAAAGGAGTAGCAAAACATTAGTTGTCATTTGCAAACTAATGTATATTGTCGCAGTCTAAGAAAACAAGGGTTGAAATTTGCCACTTGTGTGTGTAGGTATTTAAAAAAACGAATCATAATCTACAACAAAACAATTTCAATCTACAAACTCCTGCTGAAATTCACGATAAAAACAAACATTAAATTGATACAAATTAATATCAAATTGCAATTCGCTGTTTGAAATATTTGTTTTCCTCGGTCGAATTATTGCTACTCAAATGTAGTGAAATGTGATTTTTGAGTGTCAATATCTTCATTTTGCTAATTTTATGAAATTGCAAACAAAAAGTAGCAATTTACTTATTTCGAAGCCAAGGCCCAAAACTGGATTAATTTTTCGTGATTTGTAGCTTATTTTTCTTGATCTGATCTAAGAATTCTTTCCGTGTATACAGCCACCCACTTCTCAAAAAATAAAAAAACTTTTATACATATAGTGAAAGGAGGGGGGAGAGTTAGCATAGCATACGAAGAATGCAATAACGAGGAAGACGGAGTTTGTAAGGCCCACCGAACATGAAGCGAAAACTCGCAACTACCCGTCCCCAACCCTCCCACAGCCGAATCGCATTTAGTACCGAGTAACGAGTAACGAGTAACGAGTAACGACGACGACGACGACTACAAAATAAAGTATTTGTGCGAAACTTTTCCACTTATGTATGATCTGTGAAATCTCGACTTTTCATTTACTATTCATGCTCTTCCCTTATTTTATTTTAATTTTTTTTTTTTTGCTTTACAGATGATGTACTATTTTCTCGTCGTGGAAGGATGGGTCGGATTGTGAGTCCACGTCATACACTTCCGCCGAATACGACATGCACCTACCACTTCCATGGATATCCTGGCGACCTGATTTGGTTATCTTTTACAAGCTACAATCTGCAAATACTCCAGCAAGCAATACACGATAATAATACACTAGGAAGGGTGAGTTTTACCCCAACCCCCAACACCAAAACCCATTGCCATTTCTTCTACATATTTATGTATATATTTAGTTATAATTTAACTCCCTACACATGATGTACATTTTATATGGAACTCGAACTCGCTCCAACTTCATAGTAAACCACCACCACACAATTGTACTGCATATAGATTTTTCATCTTTTATATTCTGCTGTGTAACATTTTCATTTCATTTTTGTTTTGTTTGCAGTTTTTGTTGTTGTTTTTTGTTTTTTGCTGTTGTAGTTGTATTTTTCTGTTCAGCTTTTTCTTTGTTGCAGAAAGCAGAACTTTGGCATTGTGTCCTGGCTGGTATACATACTGTACTGGTACTGTTGTTGTTAGTTCTGTTCCATGTATTGTGATCGCCTGTCACTTGAGCAGAAGCCAACTCTACTGATTCATATCTACAGTCATTGTCAAAATAATGAGTTCATCAATAAGTTTAATTTTTAATTATGAGAAAAATGCGATAATTGCTATTCTTTCCAACCCACATTTTTAAGTAAGGCGAACTATAATTTTTAAGCGATCTTTTGACCATGTTATAATTATATGGTTCCTACAGGGTTATCCATTTTGCGGTTTTAAAAGTAAACGTACATAAAACACATATAAACTATTGTTTTTCATGATATTTCTTTTCTATTATAAAGCTTTAACGTTGACATTATGTGTGAAAGACTACATCGTTTAAATGACCACCACGCAAATTGTTGCAAGCATCGATTCTTTTGAGGTGATTTTCGACCACTTTCTGACACATATTAGGCGGTATCTCAGCCATAACTTGAAGAATGTTGGTTTTTAAGTGCTCAAGAGTTAAAAAATTATTCGCACGGTCTTTCGCATAGCCCCATAAAAAAAAAAACAGCGGTGTCAAATCGCATGATTTTGGTGGCCAGTTGATATCGCCACGACGAGAAATTATGCGGCCAAGAAATGTCTCCTGCAATAAAGCCATATTCGCTTCTAGTTGTGTGGCATGTAGTACCGTCTTGTTGAAACCAGATATTCTCCAAGTCGTATTCTTCAATAGCAGGCAAGAAGAAGTTAGGTCAAATCACACCTCCGGACCAAAGAGCGCACCAAACAGTGACTTTTTGCGGATGTAACGGCCTCTCTTTAATTACTTGAGAATTCTCAGAACCCCAAACACGACAATTTTGTTTATTAACATACGCACCGACTGAGAAATGTGCTTCGTCGCTGAAGAACATTTTGTTTAAAAAAACGCCTTGTTGTTCAAGCACCTGTTGTTCAAGCACCTATTCGACGTATCAACGACTCGTAAATGGTCAGTTGGCTTCAGTTGTTGTGTGAACTGGACTTTACACGGAAAGAATTCTTAGATCAGATCAAGAAAAATAAGCTACAAATCACGAAAAATGAATCCAGTTTTGGACCTTGGCTTCGAAATAAGTAAATTGCTACTTTTTGTTTGCAATTTCATAAAATGAGCAAAATGAAGATATTGACACTCAAAAATCATATCTCACTACATTTGAGTAGCAATAATTCGACCGAGGAAAACAAATATTTCAAACAGCGAATTGCAATTTGATATTAATTTGTATCAATTTAATGTTTGTTTTTATCGTAAATTTCAGCAGGAGTTTGTAGATTGAAATTGTTTTCTTGTAGATTATGATTCGTTTTTTTAAATACCTACACACACAAGTGGCAAATTTCAACCCTTGTTTTCTTAGACTGCGACAATATACATTAGTTTGCAAATGACAACTAATGTTTTGCTACTTCTTTTTTTTAAATTGCAACTTTTGAGTTGTAATTTGAAACAGGTTATTCTGCAGTTTGCAAATGACAATCACAGTTTTGATACTTAGTTATCTTTAAATTGCAACTTTTGAGTCGTAATTTGAAACAGGTTATTCTGCAGTTTGGAAATGACAGTCACAGTTTTGATACTTAGTTATCTTTAAATTGCAACTTTTGAGTCGTAATTTGAAACAGTTTCTGCAGCAATTTGTAGCTTTTAAAGATTAATTTACTTTCCATTTTCAAGCAATCATGTAGAGATTCAAGAACAATTTTTTGCAAAATCAACAATCTTCATTAGTGATTTACAACATAAACTTATTCTTATAAATATGATTTAAGATCATGAAAAATATAAACCAGCATAAGTGTTCATATATGCGTTTCGCCCCGATGCAATGGTTGGGCTCATCAGAAGATGACCATTACACCTTGTCTTGACGCATACTTTCCCGAATAAATCGAGACTCCATATAATCCGAGCTGCATAGAGCAACTGCGAATTATACAAGTCTTCAAAGAAGACAAACTGTAGCCACTTTCATTTCCCTGCTATGGGACTTTTTAAGAAGAAATATATTGTGATTATATTTTATTGATTTGAGAATTGAGAATGCTTAAATCACCGCATACATTTCGCAAAACAAGATTAATGAATAGTCAAATTAAATTATTCCCCTAAAATAGTAGATTGCGACTCAAAAGTTGCAATTTACTTTCATTTCAACAAGCTCGAATTATAACTTTTGATAATAATTACCAAATTATAAAATTTTGTATTTTACGAAGATTTGAATGCTGAATTACAACTTTCTCATTCATTTTATAATAAAATCGTCTTGATTTACTAAAAAAAGGGTTTTCGTAAATTGCAACCTAAAATTTAGCAATTAGCGATTTTTCAATTCTCTCCGTGTATATGGATATAGGTGTAGATCCAAATGCAAAATACACCATAATGTGCCGTAAGACAGTCCTTATTCCTGAGAACGACTAAGAATCGACACATTCGGGTCTTCGGCAACACTTTCACTTGCAGCAGCGATATTTTCAGTGGTACGAGGGAAACGATGCGATGATGCACAGGCCTTACAATATCTGTAACCAATCCAGTCTTTTCAAATTTCTTCATAATTTTGCCAATTGCTTGCGTAGTTAGACGATAATGTAAACCATAATCTCTTCTTAAAGCACGATATGTGGCTGTGGCAGAATCACCATTTTTGTAGTAGGTTTTAACAATTTTTATGCGTTGTACGATATTTAAGCGATCCATTTTCGTAAATGTCAGGCTTCCAACTGACAAAAAAATTGATTTAACAACTTACCGAAATCCGAAATCCGAAAAATGTAACCATTTTTTTTAAACATGTGCTTTTCAATCTGGCAAAACTTTTTCGGAGTTGGTTTTTGTGACAGCTGTCACTTGATTTAAGCTCAGTTTGGTTTGTCATTTCATAATGATTAGACTTACTCCTGAACAAAGTTTGTAAATCGTGCAAATTGATTACTTAAATAATGGTTCGATTCACGCAACGCGACGAACTAATCAATTTATTGAAGCATTTTTTTGGTGAGCTCATTATCTTGCGTGCGTCGTGAGTTTGTAGGGTGGCCTCCAAGATCGTACAATTTAATACCGCTGGGCTATTTTAAGTCTAGTTATGTGAATCACTTGTCTACGCAGATATACCCGAGACGATAACCGACTTGCAAGAGATTATTCGATGGGTTTTTGCTGTCATACGGCCCCAGTGTAGCCGCATACGTTAAAGAGAGGTCGAAAATTGAGGCTCATGGCTGGAAATTATTCAAAATAAAGCCACATTTTTAGTCATTACTTTAAATAAGATGTATTTTACTTCCTTCACACGTCTTAAAGAACATCTTTAATTATTTTGACAACCAAGTTTCGAAAAACAGCCAAAACTTCTCAAATCGCTATAAAAAAGAGAGGCCAAATTCTCGTCATATTTTGTTTTAAAAAATGTAAGTTGGTTACATTTTACAAGCAATACTGTCCTTATGGTTATTTTTAAAAATAAAAAGAATATTACTTGATCAATATATCCTCAGTGGTGGCAACATAATTTTGACAGTGACTGTATAGGGCTTCATTTGTTGTCTATGCGGTACACATCTGCATGGTGTGATTTAATGTGTAAATTGTAAAATGAAACACACACAAGACACAACACAATATATTCCAACAATGGCGAAACAAAATAATTTCAACAATAACATAACTTCTTTTTTTGCTTTGTTCTTGTTGTTGTTGTTGTTGTCTTCTTCTATGTACACTTCTATTCTTAACATTCATGTTTTACTTTTTTTCGTTTGTTTTGTTTGTCTCTTCCTTTGTGCTTTATAGGCCGACTTGCCTCCCTGGATAACAAGACTACGAATGTGGGACAGTTATGGGACATATGTACCAATAAAGATGACAACCACTACGACCACAGTGCCGCCCCATTCTTCTTCGACATCACAGCAAGGCAAATACAATAGCAACAGCAACAACAACAATAACAACAACAACAATAACAATGTCGTTAACCAAACAAATAATTACGGAAGCTATTACTACAGCCCGCAAAATCCCAAGTTCGGTAAGAACATTCGCGTGAACATAGACAATGCCTGGAATCCAGTCGACACATACATCTACGGACCCACCCAGTCCAGTATATTTAACCAAGAAAACAAATACGGTGGCTACTTGCAACAGCAGCAACAGAAGTTCCCGGGAGGTGGCGCTGCCTCCGGCAATGGGCTGACAAGCGTCAAGGAGAGTCTCAACTACATCGCCAACACTAGGTTCGATAAGAACTCCAAAGATGCAATGGGGGTGGAGATTAAGGGTGCAGCAGCTTCTGGTGTTGGCACATCGGCATCGGGAGGGAGCGGCAGTGGAGGCATTGGCAAAAATAAACGACGGCTTATGCTGGAAATTTATGACTACGAAACACCAAAATTATGCGATCACACTGCCATAACAAGCATCGGAGGACATAAACTCCGACCGTGCAGCCCACTGGAGAGCTACGTCAGTGCCGGAAGGGACTTGGTGAGCCATTTTATCAATTTCTACTTACCTCTTTCTTTTTACCACCCTACATCCCGCCTCCCATCTAATTTTCACGTTTTCTCTGTGTACTGTGTGTTGTGTGGAGTGAATGGCTGTGTGTGAGTGAGTGTTTGTTGGCATCTAACCACTTAATAACGCAAATCCTTTGATTTATATCGCTTTTGGTTTCGCCTTTGACTGAAGCGTTTTTCCCACCGAGGCGACAGTCGTGAATGGCGGCCTTCCCCGTTGGTAAAATAGCAATAGCAATAGCGATAGCGATAGCGATAGTCATGACGATGGCAATAGCGGTGAAGACCATCATCATCTACGTGGTTGTTGTTCTTCATGGTTGACAGAATTTTCAAAACAAAAACATGGTCCTGTTCCAAAAGCTACAAAAAAAATCTATTCTAAAGCCTACCACTACTCTATTTAATAATTGACCATTTTGGCTGATGTGTAGGTTCACGTTCACAAGGGGGTGTATTTACCCCCTATATACGAGTAGAGTACAATTTTGTGGCGGACATCACTCATGTGTTGCTGATGTGAGGTTCATTCGAAATAAATGTAGTACCGGTTGGCCCAGATTTTTACAACTTTGGCTGACCTCTGATATGCGGGACGACCAACCAACGATGACGACGACGACTACGCCCGACCGACGCAAAACGCACAACGACAAAACCCAAAAGCAATGGACCTCAAATAATAGGGAAATCCCTTGCTCGATTGGGTTTTATTTTAACGTTTGTTAGATACGAGCACGAGAATGTGTGTTTTGATTTTGCGGATTCAACTTATTTGCGAAAAGTACCCAATTTTGAAAGAACAACAACAACAACAACTACTACTACTACCTATAACAACCAAAAACAACTTTAACAACAACAACAATAGAAAAACTTATACCCAAAAATCAATGCCTCTAAAATTGCTCGATGATTGGATTGCTTTTATGCTACTCTACTATACCGTTACACCGACACAACCGAGAGTTTTATGCATTTTTGGTATTAAGTCCATTCCCTCCTTCAATCACCCTCCCCCCCTCCCTCTCAATAACAAAGAGAGAAACTTTATTTTACTATTTCTTCCAATTCTTTTTTTATATTGGTAAAAGCCCGATATCCATTTGACGGAAAGTTAATTTTTACGATGGATATGTTATGTACGTACGTTCGTATGTATGTATATGGATGCGTTCCATATGTGCGGATGTTCGAAACCCTTTTGTTCAGATGGAGTAGGAGGATTTTAGTGTGTGGTTGGTGTGTTTGTTGCCAGAATGGATTTTAAGAAAGATGTTTGTTTGATTGGTCGATTGATACTCGATATAGTTTTTCATATACCAAAACAGAGTGCCTCTATGAAAGAGGCTATAAACGTATTGGGTTATTAGGGAAATTTAGTATATACTGAAATAGAGGATCTTGTGCGGTGATTGTTATACAAAAAAAAAGGGTTTTTCTGTGGGTAATGTTTTTGTAAACGTACACATTCAAAATAATTTATTTATGATATTTTCACATTAAGAACATAATAAGAACATGCATGTTTTATGAAGTTAATAGTCTATTATATTGTAGGTATACTTACGTATGATTTCCAGAAGTAATAACAGTAACCGGTAACTTAGTATTTAAACATCTTCATAAAAATTGATGGTCTCAGGAAATTTATATGGACTGGCTGAAATGAAAAATATATTATAATCAAAAGATAGTAGGATTTAAGTTAAACAAAAGTTGTAAAGGAGAATGAGCTAGGTGTCAATTTGAAAACTTAAATTAAAATGTTTCAATAAATTTAAATTTACTAGAAATAGAAAGGATTAAAGTTAACATTTTATCACTAAGAATGGCCAACAAAAATCTTAAGAGCGTGATTATAATTCAAAACTTACTTACTTACTATTCATTACAGTTTAAAATATCCTTGGCTTCAGAAAACGATAAAAAAGGTCTTTTAAAAGTAAGGTCAATTCTTAAAGAATCGGACATATATAGCTAAGAAGCGGTAGATGATTTTTTCATTTTTATTACACAGATTACATATATGTATGTAGGTGAAACGTCTGGCCTATGTGGTTTAAAGTTAAGTCCAAAGATTTTAACTCTTGCTTTGAATATTGTACCAAATTTGGCAGGTATACAGATAGTTATTGAGAAAATTTTTATTACCTAAGGAGTGGTTCAGTTCTCTATAAATCAGCCGACTTAAAGAAGATTGTGCGGTCTTCTTCTACAAACAAAGCATACGTTAGTACTGTCGAAGGCAGTTTAAAGATACATATGAAAAAGAAGCGATGTACTCCTTCAACAAAGCAGTACCCAGAGACCTTGAGTAGCAAAGACAGGTATTTATCGTTGAGTCAAGAACTCTAAACCTGGAAAATACATTCTTATACGAAAAGAATTTGATCCTCATAATATTAATAGCAGTTTTAGCTACCAAGCACTTTTCCCTTATATGGGGACTCAAATCTTACTTGTTTCACAACTTCTATGGGAACCATTTATTTTGAGGTAAAGTCCTCCTGTTTATAGATTCAAAAACCATAATTTTGGAACTGCTGGTGTTAATTTGTAGATCGTTTTATAAGGAGCTGATGTGAGGAGAAGATTCAGCAAGTAAGACCAGATCGTTTGCATAAACCATCATCTTTATAAGTTCCTCATCCTCACTGCACCACCTAAGATTTTGGTTACTTAAGAAACATCCTTGGGTAATGTCTGTTGTGGTGTTAAGAAATTCAGACATGGTGATGCCATTACATATAAAAAAAGATGCTGGGATGCGACCCACACTGATAACTTCCCATCCGGTCTGTGGATTTGTCTTGCTTAAAAATTTGTAGTCTTTCGTGTTTTGTCAAAAAAGTTGTCAGTTGAATTATTCTTAAAAATTTCAAAACTACCAACAATATTTTTCATATAATGAAATAGTTTGATTTTAAAATATATTTTTTTTTACGAGATTTTTAGTCGAAAACCAATTTTTAACAATTTTAGTAGCATTTCTCAAAAGTTTTTATTTCTTATATAAACAAATACAAATTGGATGAATGAAATTAATTTGAGAGACATCGAGAACAGAACATCAATTTTTACCAAATTTGCGTACTATTTTTTGTAGATTTTATTTTTGTATGAAAAAACGGACTGTTGGATTTTTATAAAAAATGTATTGAATGTCGAATACAATATTTTCTGTGAGATAAAATTAGTTTGAAGAAAATATGTTTAATTTTCGAAAAGATATTTCAGTCGAAAGTAAATTTTTACCAAATTTTAATATTGTTTTTATTTTTTGTAAAAAAAAACTGTCAATTCGATTTTTCTCAAAATTTCTCCGAATGTTGAAAACAATATTTCTTATTAGTAAAAATTAGTTAGAAGAGATAATCTCAAATTTTTGAAAAGATATTGGAGTCGAAAATCATTTTTTACCAACTTTTGTTAATTTTTATTAGGTTTTTAATTTTTTGTTAAAAAAAAAACTGTCAATGCGATTTTTATCAAAATTTTACTGAATGTGGACAACAATATTTTTTCTTAAATATTAAATTAGTTTAAAGACAATATCTCAAAGTTTTGAAAAGATATTTGAGTCCAAAATCAATTTTTACAAACTTTTATTTTTATTTTTTTTAGGTTTTTATTTTTTGTAAAAAAAACTGTCAATTCGATTTTGCTCAAAATTTTACTGAATATTGACAACAATGTGTTTTAAAAGATAAAATTAACTTAAAGCCAATATCTCAAAGTTTAAAAAAGATATTATTTAAATCGAAATCCATTTTTACCAACGTTTGTTAATTTTTGTTTAGGTTTTTAAAGTTTTGGAAAAAAATTGTCAATTCGATTTTTCTTAAAATCTTACTGAATGTTTACAACAATATTTTTTTTAAATATAAAATTAGTTTAAAGACAATATCTCAAAGTTTTGAAAAGATATTTGAGTAGAAAATTAATTTTTACAAACTTTTATTAATTTTTTCATGTTTTCATTTTTTGTAAGAAAACTGTCCATTCGATTTTTCTCAAAACTTTAGGAAATATTAAAAATGTTATTCTTTGTTGCACAAAATTATTTTGAAGATAAAATCATTTTTGTTCGTAAAATTTTCGATGTGACAAATATTTTTTTTCAGTTTTATTGATTTATAAAAAAACCGTTAATTGGAATTTTTTTCCAAAAATATATTTGTTTGGTATGACGTTACAATATATAATATAAAATTTAATTCAAGTCTCTAGCGTTATTAGTTCGTGAGATATTAAGGGTTAACCAACATTTTCACCTTTTTTTCAAATTGCTATGGTAAAAAAACCACCCATTTAATTTTCTTGAATACCCTTTCTGCATCTTTCTACATTATTATCTGTATAACAAAATTTATTTTAAGTCGATATCTCTACTGGTTCTTGAGGTATGGACGACGAAAAAAACGTCGCGACTCTAGGACCTTGAAACGTCGAGAAATGTCAACATTTTGTATTCTACAAATCGGACCGATTACAATAACTTCCTATGGGAAGTTAATTAAATGATATCTTCTTCTTATTTTCTTTTTCTCATTTTCTCCTTCTTAATTATTTGTATCTCTCTCACATTTGTACATGAATTGTTCCTACCATAATCAACAATTGCATAAACAATTGCACCAAATTAATTGATCTGTCAAAACTTTCACTATTTTACAGAATTATGAGACAGTATTTTGACAGTACAGCATTTTAAGATACAGTGTTTTAAATGTACAGTATTTTGAAATACAGAATTATACAGTATCATACAGAATTTTGACAATACAGTATTTTAAAATACAGCATTTCAACCCACTAATTTGGAAAACACAATTTCAATACTTTCAAAATATACTGAGTTAAGCAGCTGAATCTGTCTCAATTTATTCCTAATTTATTAATTTAGGTACAGCTGAATTTTTTTTAAGACTTTGAAAATATGCTAAAATATTGAAATTATGGAATATTAACCATAGTATTAAATAATTTATTTATCAGAGGCAACTATAAGCATACATACATATATTTTACTCCTACATATGTACACATTTCATCTTTCCGCTATTGTTCTTTAAGAAATATATATTGCCCAAACAAAAAGACTTTTAGCAACATGTTGCTACTAGCTTTTGTTACTGTATTCTTTTTCTTATTTTTTAATTAGAAAAACAGATTGAATTCCCCATTGAGTTTCTTTTATTCTTCGCTATTTATTTATCCTTCAAAAGAATCAAGTCACAAAAAAAGCAATTATCTTCAACACTATACACAATAACCTTGAAAGCATCTCTTTGAAATAAAGAAAACAGTGAAGGACTAAAGGTCTTTGTTATGAAGATGGCATTGCAAAGCTAAAGTTTTTTTGAAATGATTATTTACACCAAATATCAGATTAGGAATAAAAGAATAAGGTTTTGGTTTTTCTTAATATAAATGCGAAATGTACGTCTTTATCTGTTGACTATATTTATGTGTAAAGTTATTTTCCTTTAATACTTTGTAAGTTTATGTTACTATGCACTTTATGGGTACTATGAAGTTTTAATGAGTTTCATAAGGTTAAGCTTTCGAAACTGACCAATTCTTTGGTTTAAATTCTGTATGATTTTTGTATCTGTAGCCATTTGACATGGTCATCATTATCTACACATTTTTGAGACCTTCTTTATTATTTGTACATTTTTTTTTTTTTTTTTTTATCCGATGGAAATCTTCAAAAGACACTCGGTAAGAATCGGTACCGAGTAGTGTGGGACTCTTACCGCACTAAAACCACCGGTGAATCAGGACCAATCTATGAAAGATCGACAAATGATTTTTTTTTCTTAATTTTTAAATCGCATTGGGGGAAGTTTAAGGTTATAACACTTTCCCGTAGCTTTTAGACCATCAGCTCATGAGGCTTGGTTCTTCTTAATCTCCGAACATTGTCTCGTACATTTAATACGGTCTCCATTTCGGAGTTAGTATGACTTTGCAGTCGCTGATTGTGTGATACAGCGTGTTTCTTAACCACTTCTGTAACCATTTCAATTTGAAGGTCACGATGTAGATCGCTATTTCTTATATACCAAGGGGCATTTATTATTCCACGAAGGACCTTGCTTTGGAATTTTTGGATGGGTTCAGCATTTGTTTTCTTTGTATTATTTGTACATGAAAATCCTTAAATTAAATATTAAATTCACGGATCCTTTGTACTTACGAGTTGCACATCTCTTTATATTATTTTTACAAAAATGCTGTAAAATTTAAAATTAAATGCACATGAACGTGTGTCTTCATTTAGCTTTTAAATATACATAAAAATATGTAAGACCACTTTTGTAGTTCCAAACATCATGTTTTCATGTCGAAGTATTCAAATTACGTTTTATTGTTTTTTTGTTAAGGAAACATTTCTTTTTATGTGATGTATATAAAGTCTCTTGGTGCTTTTTTAAGGTTTGTTTCTTGTTTCTCACATATAATCTTTATTTTAAGCTTTTATACAAAAAGGTCACATCAACTTTTCACAACCTACATATAAGCTATGGTTCGTCAGCACCTTACAACCAGTTCATTAAAGGTGCCCATATATTTCTTTCTTGGATGTTTTAAAATTTAGTTATTAAAAAAAAAACACCAAGATGATGTTTTAAAAACAATAAAAAAAAAAAACAGAAATTCATTGGATTTTCAAAATGTATCCTGAACTCGACACTAAACGCTTAAATAAATATTTAAAAAATATTTACAATCCCAGGAAACTCATGAACTTATTCTTATTTTGCACAGTGCAAAAACATCCGTCCGTCCGGTGCAGCTATAAACTTTTTATTTTTTGCAGGATTATAAAATATAAAGTATAAATTCTACATAAAATGAGCAAAAGAACATCATATAAATTTTATTTTGTGCGTGTGTGAGTGTAATATTTCACAAACATAAGTACATACATATAGACAGAGAAATGCATAGTTAAATTTGTAAATAATTTATTTTCTTTCACTTGGACAAAATTTTACTTAATCAGATAACTTGAGCCAAACGAAAGAAGTAGCGGATAATGAAAGGAAACAAAACGTAACAAAAAAAACATCAAAAGCAACAAAAATACCAACAACAAAATAAACAATTAAATTGCCATAAACAACATAAAATAACAATTTTACGGGCATTTATTTTTCAATTAATTTTCAGTAAGAAGAATAAAATGGATGTCGTGTTGCTATATCTGAGTTATAAGCTACTCCGGCGTTTTGTTCAAAATGCCTTTCATCACCGACATCATAGCCGGATTTGAGATTATTACCAGCCCAGGATGGTGAAAAGAATTTGACTTACATACACCTTGCAGTGAAATCTAGAGTTACTTTCGTTGTTATTGCTTTTCTTAAAGAAATTTCTGAAGGAACTCTTAAATCAATTTTCAATAGTTCACTTCTCTGGTCTATAGAATAGTAGATAGGAAGGTCCCTTTTCAATAAAGGCCTTTTCAGTTTGTATAGAAATCATATTTCTTTGAAGTAAAAAAAAAGTACGCATACGCCGCATTGCACACTAAACATTTCAATCCACTAGCATTTTTGCTGTTTTATGAATTCACATTACACAATACAATATGTACATTAATACATATTAAATATTAAAAGAGATAGTAGGTCTTGTTCTTATACTTCATGGATGCAAGTTTATAGTTAAATTTAAGTAAAAAATAGTTTAGCAAGATTGATAAAATTTAGAAGCTTATTTTGTGTAATTTTTGATTCAATAAAATTAGTTTTTTTCGTGTATAATATTTTTATATAAAATAGACATTTTAGTTTAATTACACAATTTATTTTTATTGATCCTTATTTTTATTTATTATGCTGTTATTTATTCTTTATTGTTATTTTTCTTATGTTTTTTTTTCTTATGTGTTTTTTTTTCTACACTCAGTAACAAAAAAAGTGGCACCTTGAAATTTCACAATAGTTCCAAGTATGTAAAAAAGACTTTTTTTGTTTCAGCATTGTTTATTAACATTTAATATTATTAATTTATGTACAAAATAAACAATTGGGAAGAACTTTTAAATAAAATAAATGAGTTTTTGTTCACTGAGTAGTGAGTATTGTCTCCCCTTAGATATATCAAAGCTTTAATTCGCCTCGCGGCATACCTTGAATAATATTTTTTACGATCGTGTCGTCCGAATTATCCCACTCCTCAATCTGTCCAGATATCAGCCCATTTAGTGTCTCGGGAAGAGCAGGGCGCTTTCTTATCATTTTGTTCAGCAGATCCCAAATATGTTCGATGGGATTCATGTCCAGGATCAAAGAGGACCAAGCCATCACATCGATTTCTACTTCTTCCAAGTAGTGCGTAATGCACCTGGTAACGTGAGGTCTTGCATCAGCAAAAATTTTTTACCAATAAATGGAACCAAATATTCTTCCAAAATGTTGGTGATGTAATAATTGGAGTTCACCGATCAATCCACTATGCATGCACAGCCCAGTTATTCCGTGCACGGAAATTCCTGCCCACACCATTTTTTTTTATATATTATGCGCGCACTCAAGGGGATATGAATACCTTCATAATGATTAAACACAGTGCGAGCAATTAGGAAGGGAGGATAGTATTAGAAAGGAGACACCAAAGCACATTGGTTTTGAATGTCTGCACATTGTAATGAGTGGGAAATATGAGTCTGGTAAAGAATTCCACATTCGTGTAGTGCGACTAAAGAAAGAATCTCTGTACTTTACAATACGTCCGAAATTGGGCTCAAGGGCAAACTGATGAGCATTTCTAGAAGAACGGGTATTACGGTTGAATGCTTTGAGGGGAAGAATGCACCCAGCTATGTCATTAGAGCATTGTTTATGAAAGTATTGATAAAATAATGACAGGCATGAAACCTTACGACAGTGCTCGAGAAATACAAAAGTTTCAGTTAGGCAACGGTCAACTATCAGTTTTAGGGCTCTCTTTTGAATTCTGTCCAAGAGACTTAAGTGAGTAATAGGAGCACCTGCCCAGATATGGGAATTGTACTCGAGTTTCGGACGAATATAGGCTTTATAGATTATAGCTAGATCATAAGGGGTAAAAAACTTCTTGCAACTTCGGAGAAAACCTAAACACTTAGCAGCATGATGTTACCTCCCCAGAAATGTTCTTGCTGGCCAACTGTTGTCGAATTGTATCTCCCACCTGATCTTCTCCACACTCTTTTACGTCCATCTGGTGAACGTAGACAAAACCTGGACTTATCAGTGAAGAGAACTATATACTCTAGTCGACCACGGTTCAATCTTAGTGAAGGCGAGCAAATTCCATTCGCTCGGGCTGTATCGTGAGTCTTGGTATACGACCAGATCACTCTCAATTAAACGCAAATCCACCGTTTAAACATTCAAAGTGATCTCTCTCACTGATTAAAGTCTGTGAGACACATCGAAAGCTGTTTGGTGACGATCTCGAAGGCTTTTAGGCACCTAATATCTCTGCAAAAATAAAGGTATATTATCAAAATAATAACAATGACTTCGTTATTTTTTTTTTGTAACTCAGTGTATTTTAAAAAATGACCGACGTTTTATTCGAGTAATTTAAAGGAAACAAATAATTGTTTCAAATATTTACAAGAGAAAAGAAAAACGTTTAAAACTCCAACAACATAAAATGACATTTGAAATTTCATTCCAATTTCTTTCTTATAACCCTTTCAACAATTAAAATTAAAAGTTGTTTTGTTTTATGTATGTTCGATGATATTTTTGTAGTTTAGAAGATTGAAAATAATTTGGAATAACATGTTTTAAATATAAAATACTAGCGGCCCGTCCCGGCTTCGCACGTGTAGACATAAATAGGTACAGATAATGTAGCTTTCTAATGAAAAAAGAATTATTAAAATCGGTCCAGTACTTTTTGAGTTTATTCGTTATATACAAAAATCCAAATCTTTCCTCTTTATAATATTAGTGTAGCCTGTTAAAAGTTGCGCTACGTAAAGTTCGTTAAGTTCAATTCAACTGAAAGGAATTTTTTTTTAATTTGGTTTTACAAATAAGATGAGGCATTGTAGTTCTTAAGAATAATTATAAATAATTATCACACCCAATGACTTGAAGACCAAAAATAAATTATTTTTAATTAAAAATCCTAAAGCTTCAACTTTTATCATGTTACATCATATCATATCTTACAGATTACCACTTTATGGAAAAATAGGCATGAAACTTCTTTGTTCCCAAATCTTGTTTACTTTTTGTGAGTTTTATTTTTCGACCAACGATTTATTGACTTTAATCTGTCAAAATATTTGTTTTAATATTTTACGAGCTTGAGAAACGAGTTCATATCAGGGTTCCAAAAGAATACAATCTTATTTGAATGTAATCATTAATGCTTGCAATAATGAGATTGCATTCATTGACAATTGACTTCACTTTGAATTTTTAGTTTTAAATTTTGCAACTTTCATTCGCTTCTATTAAAAAGATTGCAATCACTTTGTCCTCTCATTCATTTAACAGCGATCAATTGAATGCAATCCTTAAGAATCCAATCATTCTTTTGCATTCTATGCATTCTTTCGCATTCTTTGCATTCTTTTCGTTCTTTGCATTCTTTGAATTCTTTGCATTCTTTGCATTCTTTTGCATTCTTCGCATTCTTCGCATTCTTTTGGATTCTTTGGCATTCTTTTAAAAACAAATTAATAGTGATTACATAATTTGACGTCTGAAGTGAAATCAATGAATGCAATCTTCTAATTGAATTAAAGATTACATTCAAAAAAGACTTCATTCTTGTACAAGCCTGGTTCATTATGTACCAATTCTAGTCAACTATTGAATTTATTGTTAACTTGGTATAGGAAGATATTGTAAAATATAGGATTTGTTACTGAATTTTTGCTGTTTTCTGAATACACAATACATTATATTGTACATTAAATAAACAAATTTAAAAAAAAAATTATTTTTAGAACCAAGCCTATTACAGAAATTTCATTCCAATACTTTTAAGATGATTAGCAGCATTAGAACCTCTTTTCTTTATAAATGACATCAAGTTGTGCGCTTTAAACAATTTAAAACTTTTTTTTTTGTTTTATTTTAACTTTATTTATTTTTATTTATTCATCAAGCAGAGACACAGCTCTTAAAGACTACTTAAAAATATTTAACAATATAGGTAAAAATATAACAAAAATAAGTACATAAATACTAACCACCGAGATTGAGACTTAGTAACAACTTTTTTTTAAAACAATCTCTACTCATATATAAATTAAAATCAATGACATTACATAAAGAATTAGCTTGTCTTAAACAGCGAGTTAAGGGTTCATTGGTTCCATAGTTAACCCTATGAAAAGGAACATAAAATAAACGATTATTTCGTAAGGTACGATTTGGAACGTTAAAACCCACTAACGAAAGTAAATCAGGGCAATTGATTTTATAATTAATTAAATCGCTTACAAACATGACATCAAAATATTTACGGCGTGTTTCCAAGGATTGAATACCTAATAACAGACACCTCGTTTTATATGATGGCATGTCGACATTCCATCGTAAAATCCGGATTGCTGTTCTAGTGAAGCGTTTCTGTATTCTTTCAATTCTAATAGCATGAGCAGCATACAAAGGATTCCATATAGGAGAGCAGTATTCTAATATTGATCGTACATAACAAAAATATAGAGATCTTAAAGTAAAAGGATCTGAGAAGTCTTTAGCATTCCTTGAAATAAAACCGAGCATTGAACTGGCCTTAGAAATGATGTAGTCGATATGGTTGCAAAACGTGAGTTTTAAATCAAAGATCACACCCAAATCTTTTTTTTCTGAAACCTTGGACAGAGCAAATCTATTTATTTTGTAGGAAAACAATATTGGAGACATACCACGGTAAAACATCATACTATGACATTTAGAAACGTTCAAATGTAGATCGTTATTGGTACACCAAGCCACTAAATTATTAAGATCGTTTTGAAGTTTTATACAATCCGCTATAGATTTAACACGTAAGAACAGCTTAAGGTCGTCTGCGTACATTAAACAAAGACTATTACTCAAAACATTTGGAATATCATTTATAAATAAGAGAAAGAGAAGGGGTCCTAAATGACTCCCTTGGGGAACACCGGAAGTTACAACAATCGGGTTCGAGGTGACGTTGTTAATACGAACGTATTGAACTCTACCAGTAAGATATGAATCGAACCAATTTAATAAGTTAGAGCGAAAGCCTAACTTATGAAGTTTAGCAATTAATATTGAGTGATCGACCCTGTCAAACGCTTTTGAGAAATCAGTGTATATGACATCACATTGATATCCCTGTTCAAGAACACTCAATACATAATTACTAAAAATCGCGAGATTAGTGGAGGTAGATCTTCCACCAACGAAACCATGTTGCAGAGGCGAGATTATTTCTTTCAATGAAAAAACAAGCTTATTGTAAACAATTTTTTCAAAAACTTTTGGGATAACAGATAACTTACAGATAGGACGATAATTAATGACTTCATTTTTTGATCCAGATTTAAATATAGGGTAGACGTAAGAGCTTTTCCATTGTTTTAAGAAGAAACCTTCATGGAGAGAGCGATTAAAGATAATTTCGAGAGGGGTTGTCAAAGATAAAGCACAATTTTTTATAATTATTGGTGCAATACCATCAAATCCCGATTGCTTTTCATCTTTTAATTTCAAAAGTTCATTGAGTATATCATTTTTCTCTACATATAATTGACTAACATTGAAAGAATCAGAAGAACACATAAACAGAGGTCCTGTTTGCTGGCATGTTGGTTTAAAGACAGAACGAAAAAAGTCAGCAAAGAAATTACAGATACTAGACAGGTCACTAGAAGTTTGTCCCATATATCGGACTGAATTAGGAATTCCAGTAGAACTTTTTTTGTTATTAATAAATTTCCAAAACGATTTGCTATTTTTTTTTAATTTACTTTCCATACTTAATAAATAATTTTTATAAAGGAATTTATTAAGAAAATTAAATTCACGGTTAATTCGAAGGTAATTCATATATAAAGCATTATTATCCCTGGAATCACGGTAGAGTTTAAAAGCTTTGTTTTTCCGATTATTTAGATTAATTAGCTTTTTATTAAACCAGCAAGGTTTGGATTGAGATTTCTCTTGAATTTTTGGGGTATTCAAATCAATTGCCTCATTTATTAAATTCGTTAATATTGTGAAAGTTTCCTCAATATCAATATTATCAAAAATAGAAAACCAATTCACCCTATTCAAGAAACTAGAAACATTATCAAAATTACATTTATCATAGTTTAGTATATGGCCAATATCCGATGCTTGCTTTATATAATCAAAGAATTCAAAGCTCATACAAAGTACTACATGATTATCAGTGTTAGGCAATGGGGGTGGAGTGGGACTGTCGATACACACACCTAATTCATTGTCAGTAAATACTAAATCAAGGTACCGATTAAGATGATTTTGAAAACAATTGATCTGCTTTAGTCCGAACTCAGCTAGAGTATCGACAACCACACTCTCACAGTCACTGCTAACGTTGTAAGGAATTAAACATTTGTCATCGTTATCAAAAACCCAATTTAAAAACGGTAAATTAAAATCGCCTAAGATTATAATATGTTGATTTTCTTTTAAATTATTTAAAATAGATAAACAGTTATCAATATGAGTTTTGTATATATCAAAAGAACTTTTCGGTGGTATATAACTAATAATAAGAAAAACAACATGAAAATTATCAACATCTAAACGAATAATTAATTGATCAATGTTGATTGAAGAATTTGAAGAAGACGGCAACTCTATTTGCATGCTTAACACAGATGATCGAACTGCAATCAATACACCACCTCCACGAGTCAGTCCAGTTGAATGATAGCAGCGATCATTTCTATAAACATTAAACAGCTGATTGTCAAACATTTCTGAGTTGAAATGGTTCTCAGAGAGCCAGGTTTCAGTTAAAGCGAAAATGTCAAATTGTTGTGAAGATGAGAAGAGAAGAATATCACTCATTTTAGTTCGTAATCCACCAACATTGTGATAGAATATAAGCAATTCAGATTTTTTGTGAATCGATGAATATACGGGGAGGGGTGCAGGTTGACAAGATTTTGATTCAATATTATGTACGATGTTGTTGTTGTTATTTATTATGTTGTTGTTATTGCATTTTGTTGTTTTAAGTTTTTTGGAGTTGGGACAAACAACTTCACACGGACAAATTCAGGCCATATAGTAGGCATCAAGATTGTATTCAACTTGTCTTCTGGTACACTAAGCTTAAAATTAACAAAGGGTAACTCACTCATAACAGCATCTTTTTTAGTTAATTTAAAGCATTTAAAAAATTGATTCGGGATTTTAGTAATATTGGATATATATTCAACAATTGAGTCTGGTTCAGTATCATTTGAGAAGCTTGATAAATGAACCCACTTGTTATTGGGAATCACATTAAGATCCGAGTTTGTGTTTGTACCATAGATAGGAACATTAGAAATTGGGCCGCGAGAGAGTTTTTTATTGTTATTTTTGTTAACCCTCGCGAATGATGTATTATTATTGATGTTTGGAGCGCAATTTATTAAAAAGTTTGATGCATTATTTGTTTCCGTTGCTTTCTGTTGATCAACATCAACACTGTCAGCAACCACTGCGACGCTTTGGTTAGAATTATTTGATGTAGATGGACTAACATTTTCGCGGGGGGCAGTAGTTGGTGGAATTAAATTGTTTTTTGATAGATCAGTTAATGCGGGAGATTTTGAATTTAAGAGAGGCTTTACACTTTGTGGGTTATGTAAGAATTCGCGTAAAGAACTTATTTCTCTTTTCAGTTCACTCACACACTGTGAAAGCTCCGTAAATCGGTTAAAAAAGTTGGAGAGGTTTATAAGAGAACAAGTGTTACATTGCCAATTAAAATTAGATTTTGATAAAATATTTGATTCTTCTGAAGAAATTCCAACACAGTCTTTATGAAAATATTGGCCACAAAACAATCGACACACAATCATTTCAGATCGCTTTAGTTTATCGTTGCACTTGGCACAAGTTTTCGACATTTTTAGGAAATTAATTGAAGTTAGAAATTGAGAAATTGAAAAATCGACTATAGAACAAAAACGTAGGTGTTGCTTCGACGACAGTCACACCAACTTTGTTTTGTACATTCCATTTATTTTATTTGTGATTTTAAACATATCTGGTTACTTTTCAAAATCAAAAAGATAATACTCAAAGCCCTGTTTATTTTTAGCCAAGAATCTTAGAAGAAATGACTTTTTGGTGTTATCGTTCGTAATTAGTGCATAAATTTCGAAATTTATGTTAATACAGCTGTAGAGTGAAAGTTTTGTGAGAAACTCAGTCAAGCAGATGAGTATTTTATCAATGCCTTTGATTGTGACTGTCCCTTTGAAATGTTCCTAGTTCCGACCCTGGTTGCTTTCATTAAACCACCGCCGCAGCACCACGCCGTAAAATAATTCCAACATCACAGCTTAAACCATTTTCTTATAGAGGCAGCAGAAATATTAAGTTATTTTACTTCTATATAGTCCCTTCTCGTATACATACATATATGAATGAATGTTCCCTTTAAAAGTTATACGGGAAGGTACATATACATAAACATTTTCCAAGCAGCCAGCGCCAAAATGGCATCAGAGCACAGCATCAGCGCATAACAGAAAATATTTTTGTTTAATTATTTGTTTTCTTTGCATTATCATTTTTGCCAAACACTGAATTTGTGGATTCAAGATATTAGAATAAGTAAATGAAAGTAATTTCTGCTTGAAATTTCTTTTCTTTATGTCACCGCCCCGCTTCGCCTCGCTGCCGCACGTTTTGTTCGCTTTATCTTTTCGCTTCAGCATTATAAGCTTCTGTGATGCTGATGTGCATTGTGCAACGCAAAGCAAGAGGGATCTTTAGCTTTGGAGATATCCGCAATTGTGTTGGGGCTTACAAGAAAACTTTCTCCTTTGGAATATAGATTATGCGTGCGAACTTTTTCCCACGTATATATAAATGCATATACATAATATATTCATTAGGAACATCATCTAAATTGAAGTAAGAAAATTTAAATCGAAATTCAGCAATGATAACAAGAAAACATAGTGGTCAAATTTAACTTAAAAAAGGTAATGTAAATAAAGCTGAGGCAAAAATTAATGGTGATAACTATTGAAAAAAGAAGATGGGATGCGACCCTTCCTTAGGTTTTCGTGTTTTGTTAAAAAAATAGTCAGTTGAACTATTGTAAAACATTTTAAAAATTACCAACAATTTTTTACATATGATGAAATAGTTTGATTTCAAAATTTATTTTTGCTAACGGGGTTTTAGTCGAAAACAAATTTTTACCAATTTTAGTAGAATTTCCTAAAAGTTTTTATTTCATATATAAAAAAATACAAATTGGATGAACGAACTTAATTTGAAGTCAATATCTCTTAATATTCACGAGATATCGAAAATCGAATATTAATTTTTACCAATTTTGCGTACTATTTTTTGCAGATTTTAATTTTTATGAATATAATATGAATGTCGAAAACAATATCTTCTATAAGATGAAATAAATTTGAAACCAATACCTTAAATTTAAAAAAGAAAATTGAGTTTAAAGTACATTTCTATTAAGTTTTAGTATTGTTTTTTTTTTTTTTTTTTTTTTTTTTTTTTTTGTAAAAACAACTGTCAATTCGATTTTTCTCAAAATTTTACCGAATGTCGAAAACAATATTTCTTAAAAAAGGCAACGGCCTAGTCACTGATAAAGCTTCGGTTCCCATCAATCACCGAAATCAAGCATCAGTGAGCGTGGTTAGTAGAAAGATGGAGGACCGTCTCGAAACCTACCTCATGCTGTTGTCATGTGTTTTCTTTCTTTCTGTTCGTTCTTCTTTCTCCTCTGTCCTTCTCTTTGTATTAATGTCTTGTGTTGTTATCACCTTATAAAGTCTTGTCGCTCAAGGTGCTGTGTTCTCTACTCTGTACATTTATGTGCTGAGTAGTGTGAAATGTAACGTAATGTATTTCTTAAAAGATAATATTAGTTTGAAGCCATAATCTTAAATTTTTGAAAAGATAGTTGAGTCGAAAATCAATTGGTAGCAACTTTTAGTAATGTTATTTTTGTAGGTACTTATTTTTTGTAAAAAAACTGTCAATTCGGTTATTCTCAAAATTTTACTGAATGTTAACAACAATATTTTTTATAAGATAAAATCAATTTTTAGCTTTTTAGCAACTTTCGTAATGTTTTTTTAGTTTTTGCAAACTCAAATTTTCGTCAAAATTGTATTAGATGTCGAAAACGTTATTCTTTATTGCATAAAATTATTTTGGAAATAAAATCATTTTTTGTTCGTAAAATATTTGCGGTGACAATTATTTTTTTTTCAGTTTTTTTTTATTAAAAAAAAAACCGAAAGT
The DNA here is from genome assembly GCA_951509635.1 of Eupeodes luniger. NCBI lineage: Eukaryota > Metazoa > Arthropoda > Insecta > Diptera > Syrphidae > Eupeodes > Eupeodes luniger. The sequence goes on along the minus strand of OX608074.1, from coordinate 43,051,136 downwards.
TGGAGTTTTTTCCAAAAATATACTTATTTGGAATCACGTTAGAATATATAATATAAAATTTTATTCAAGTCTCTAGCGTTATTGGTTCGTGAGATATTTGGGGTTAACCAAAATTTTCACCTTTACCATACCATGGTAAAAAAAACCACCCACTCAATTTTTTTGAGAGCCCTTTCTGCATCTTTCTTCATTATTATCTGTGTTACAAAATTCATTTGAAGTCGATATCTCTGCTGGTTCTTGAGCTATGGATGACGAAAAAAAGTTCCCGAACGTACGGACGTACGAATACGTACACACACACGCACAGACATCTCCCTTAAAATCTTTTATTTCGACTCTAGAGACCTTGAAACGTCGAGAAATGTAAAAATTTTCAATTCGACAAATCGGACCGATTACAATAACTTCCTATGGGAAGTTAAAAATATAAGCAAATAATAAACGTATAAAAACGGTAAAAAGAGTTTATGTATTTTGTTTTTGTTGCGTATTGTTTTACCAAATTAACAATACAAGGTTGACAAGTTAGAACCATTAAAACACTTAGGAATTTAAAGCTTGGAAACAAAAACCACTTTAGGATGACATAAACTGTTTAAGATTTGGAATATTGATTTAATTTTGTGAAATTTACAAAACAAAAGAATGGCTACAATTGAATATCGACCCTTTTATTAACATTTTTTTCGAAACACATTTTAAAACCTACTTTTTTAATACGAACAAATTAGATATTAGTTTCGTATTTTTATTTTTTATTTTTATTTAAGGTCTCTGTCAATTCAAACAAAAGCTTGTTATCAAAAAAAAATTATTACAGATACAAACATATATCACGAACTTGGAGAACTACAATGTTGCACAATGTACTCACTCAAGTGATTATAGATATTGTGCAGGCTGTACAAAATTAAATTTTGATTGCTAAGAAAAATAAACGGTTTTCAAAGAATTATATTAATTAATTTTCCATATGAAGTTAATGTAATTAGATCAATTTTTCGAATTGGAAATTTTGAATTTTCTCGACGTTTCTAGGTCCCTACGTTCGGGAAATCTTATTTCGTTTGACATATCCCAAGAACTGGCAAAAATTTTGACGTCAAACACATTAAAAAGGCGCAGAACCGACTTTCAAAAAAAAACTCGAGTAACAATTTTAAACAAAAGTTAAAAATTTGGTTGACCTCAAACGCTAGAGACTTTAATTAAATTTGATGTTGTATATTTTGACGTGATACTTAATTTTTATAAATTGAAAAAAATCATACTGTTTTTTCTATAAATACAAAAAAAAACTGATCAAAACATATTTTTCACCTCGAATTTTTCTCTAACAAAAAATGATATTACTATTAAAATAATATTATGTTTCGAAACATATTGTTTTTGACATCTAGTAAAACTTTTAGAAAAATCAGTAACAGTTTGTTTAAAAATAAATAAAGAAACCTAAATAAATACTACTAAAAGTTGGTCCAAAATTGATTTTTGACTTGAATATCTTGTTAACATTTAAATTGAAACTAATTTATCTGATTAAAAACATTGTTTTAACCATTCGCTTAACTTTTAAGAAAACTCCATTTTTTGACAGTTTTTGTTTATAAGAAATAAAAACATTCAGAAAATGCTTCTAAAAATTGGTTTTAGACTTAAATACTGAATTATATTAAAAAATATTGTTGTGGAATTTTAGTTAATTTTTTAGAAGAATCCAATTGGCAACTTTATTTACAAAAACATTGACTTTGTATATCTTACACAAAATGTTTCCATTAATATGTTTGTAAAACTTTTTTAAATATCGAGAGCCGGCCTCTTTTTAAATTTCGTGACGATAGACAACTCTAAAATATCAGCTACATGCCTCTATACGAAGGCCCATTATATTGAATGTAGCTGAGGCATTCCTGAAATTTATTTTCGTTAATATGGCGAAGTATCCAACCTTTTAGCTTTCGAATATTGTTCTTGGATTATTGGCGTACACATTTTCTTTTAAATATCCTCCAAGAAATAAGTCTAACAGTGTCAAATCACATGATTACCAATTGAAATCTAGAAAAGAGACTGGGATGTGACCCACACTGATAACTTCCCATCCCGTTTGTCGATTTGTCTTACTTAAAAAGTTTGTAGGTCTTCGTGTTTTGTTAAAAAAGTTGTTAGATGAATTATTCTTAAAAATTTAAAAATTACCAACAATATTTTGCGTATAGTGAAATAAATTGATTTCATAATCCATTTTTGTTCACAAGATTTTTAGTCGAAAACCAATACCAATTTGAATAGCATTTCTTAAAAGTTTTTATATCTTATATAAACAAATACAAATTGGATGAATGAAATCAATTTGAAATTCAATTTAATTTTTATGATAAAAACTAACTGTTGGATTTTTATAAAACATTTGCTGAATGTGGAAAACAATATTTTCAGTGAGATAAAGTTATTAAATAAAATTTGAAGCCAATATTTTTAATTTTTGAAAAGATATTTGAGTCGTAAGTAAATTTTTACCAAGTCTTAGTATTGTTTTTTTAAGGTTTTTATTTTTTTTTCTTAACTGTCAATTCGATTTTTCTCAAAATTTTACGGAATGCAACCATACATTCCGAAATAACAATATTGGTTTCTAGTTTAAAGCCATAATCTCTAATTTTTGAAAAGATATTTGAGTCAAAAATCAATTTTTACCAACTTTGAGTAATATTTTTTTTAAGGTTTTTATTTTTTATAAAAAAAACTGTCAATTCGATTTTTATAAAAATTTTACTAGATGTCAAAAACGTTCTTCTTCGGTGCACAAAATTGTTTTAAGATAAAATCATTTTTGGTTCGTAAAATATTCGAGGTGACAAATATTTTTTTTCACTTTTTTTAAATTTATAAAAAAAACAGTTAGTGGCATTTTTTTAAATATACTAGTTTGGTATTGGTTCGTGAAATATCTCGGGTTACACAAAATGTTCATCTTTTTTTTAAACGCATTTTTTTTTTAGAGTCCTTTCTGCATTATTATCTGCATAAATTTTCAAGTCGATATCTCTACTGGTTCTTGAGCTATGGACGACGAAAAAAAAATTCGCGAACGTACGGACGTACGAGTACGTACACACACACGCACAGACATCTTTCTAAAAATCTTTTATTTAGACTCCATTGGGACCTTGAAACTTCGAGAAATATCAAAATTTTCAATTTGACAAATCGGACCGATTACAATACCTTCCTATGGGAAGTTAAGAAGATGTTATCTCACGACCATCACTGTTTTAATGCCTACATAGCATGTATTCTATTGAAACTACATATCCTTCAATAGTAGCCCATAAGTCAAATATTATCTCAAAGTAGTGACCTTATTTTTCAATAAGTACGACCCCAATAATCATCTGCTCATAAGCAACACCACAAAGCCACTCTTTGTGCACTAATCAGTTTTTCCAAAATCATTCGTTTACTGTAATTGCGCAAACTACCACTGAGATAAAAGTGTTACTGACGGAAATATTCACGAAGTGCCCAAAACGCATTTGGTTTTAAACAACTATTTTCATAAAACGCTTTAACAATACTAAGGTGCTAGATCAACCTTTTATCTCCAAACAATCAATAATCGTACCAATAAAAGTGTCAATATCTTTTTTGTGTTGAAATTCGGAAAATATGATTTTAAAAGTTTTGGCGGCCAAGTTCGAAAATCTTTTAACAAATATGGTATAGAGGTTTTGTGATTTATTAATTGAAAAACGGAGAAAGAATAAACAAATTGAACTTCTTTCCCTCAAGAATTATTTTTCTTATGTCAATGCCAACATACACACAACTATGCTTTTTATTTAATATTTGGGACACCCTTCATAATTTTAGCTTTTTATGCAGGTACATACCTAAGTCATATTTTTAAATATAAATATGTAGGTATACGACTTCGAGGTCCTTATTTTTATTCATGCGATATAAAAATAAATAAACACTTAAAAGTAAACACGCATTTGAACTTAAAATTCGGAGAAAAAATTGCTGGAACGGAAAGCATAATTTGTTTGATAGGTTATGAGGCTTTAACTACCTATACCTTCGTCCATTTATCCATCAAAATTATCCAAAATGCTATGTACCTACAATAAATTTGAGCCTGAAGTGAACGATGTGATGTAGGTATAGTATTTCTATGTGAATTGTATATTGTGTTTTCCTTTCAAGCTCATAGCTAAATGTTTGCTCCTTGACCCTTGACAAAAAAGCTATAGTAAAAAGAGTAAAATGTTTGTAGGTATAGGTAGCGAAAAAAGCTAGGTAGGTATAGGTATACCTAACCTGATGCCAACGTAAGTTTTATGAAGGTAGGTATATGTAGTATGTACCTATTTGCAGAAGCCCATCCAATTTATTTTTCCGGTATAAATTCACAAAGGCTATAGTTGGTAGAGTATAGAAGGTAGCTATAGCTACAGAGAACCTACAAACTAGCGTGTCGTTTGTATTATTCTATTTATTTCTCTTTTTTTATTTCTCCGGAAGTCATATCGTCATACAGTCGAGTCGTTCTATACGTCATCCGCCTGTGGACATTTCAAAGAGGACCATTTCCTCTATTCCCTCTGCATCATGCCGCTTGCTTGTGCCAACACACAGAAGTAAAAAATAAAAAATCTTGCGACGTGCTAATGTCAAATTTAAACACTTGATTCTGGCAATGCAATTCAACAACGAACGATGATGATGATGATGATGATGATGGCTTCATCTCGAGCTCGACCAGGAAGCTACACAAAAGTGTATGCGAGCTAAAAATAAAAAGTACCTGCCTTGAAAAAAACCATAGCTGGGAAAACGGCAGAAAAAATAATTTAATTAAAACCCCCATCCTTGAAAACTGCAGTCAACCGACAAATATTCGCTCCTTAGGGAAATTAATGTTTACGTTCCCTCTTTGGCTCCTTGTCCTGTATCAACTCTGAATCCCCCCCACTCCCCTTCATCACTTGCTATCCCTATATCTACAGCCACTTACCGCAGCCATCAGAGATGTTGTACTTGTACCTGTAAATATTATATCTCGTATATCGCTTTGCCTATACGAGTATGTGGGTATATCCTCTTTGGTGATGTACGTAATAGTAAATAAAATTTTCTTTGCCGTTTCTCATTTTCATGTGTATGTGTGTGTGAGTTTGTTGTGTGTGTGTAGTATGTGCAAGTCTTCAATTTTAATGCCGCCTTCACTAATTTAACATTTTTTGTGATTTTTTTTCAGAAAATTGAATTCCACACCCATACCGGAACCGCACTTTTTCCAGCCACCTTTTCGCTTAACTACGAGTTTGTCGACACCGAGCAGGGCGGTGAGCTGTGGCCTGGGCGACGAGGCGAGGACCCTGTGCCTCAGCTCTGCTCAAGGATATTCCGCAAACGCAAGGGCAACGTACAAGTGCCACGGAACGTCTTCCTATACGGCCGTGGCGGAGCCAAGAACCTAACTTGTTTGTACAGATTTGAGGCTGGTGTGTCGGAGCGTGTTAAACTCGTACTTCACAATGTGTCGTTTGGTGAGGGCACAGCTTGCACCACTGACTCCGACCTACACACTGGAAGGCCAAAATGCAATCAAATTGACCCGGACGGTCGCATCACCGAGCTCAAGCTCTACGATGTGCCATTCCGGGACGTGAAGATACCGCTCGGGTGTTTCTGTGATAACACCAGTGCCCTGTACAATGCGCCGCTAACATTTATATCGAATTCGAGAATTATGGAATTGTCGTTCACAGTGACTCGCCTAAACATTTCGGAAGACTTTGCCGATGTGTACTTCTTTGCGTCGTACGAATTCAAGCGTGTTCCGGAATGCCGCAAGCGTTTGAAATTGAAGGGCTCCGGTGGAGAGGACGAAATCAAATATCCACTCAAGTCACAGGATTCTAGTTGTGAGGGCCTGTCATGGTACATCGAGGGACAACAGCTCGAACGAAGCCTATTCGTGCAGACGTGGGGCTCGTATCTGCCAGTCGATCCGACATCGGAGGATGCCATGCGATGCCATACCAAGAATCGATTGATGATTTACTCCGGTCGGCCGTTAAAAGTTATGCGAGTTATATGTCCAGCACAGAGCGGTCCTCGGCCGACGTCGCTGCACATATTCTCAGAGGACTGGGCCAATGGTCAACCGCTATTCACAAATAAGTAAGTGCCTATATGTGATGTCCTGTGGGGGACTTATATCACAATAAAATTTCATGATACCAAAGATCCTTTGGACCGTTCGGTCCTAACCTTTGCATATACAGTAAGGGTAGGTATATGTTATGTGTAGGTTTTGCTTTGTGTACTATGCGCTGTGCAGTGCATGCTGCAGTCTTAAAGTTGCTTCAATCCTTCAGGTGCTGTGGTGTGACGTTCGTCGTCGTCGTTGGTGTTGGTGTTGTTGCTGGTGGTAGTGTTGGTGGTGTCCTAATAAATGAGATTCGATTTTGCTTGTCATGTTGGTGGCAATTTGGCAAAATGTGTGTGCTAACTTTATTGGTACTTCTGGGCTAGAAGAGGCATATTAACTGCGGGAGCGGAGCTAGAGCAGCGTGCCTGTGCCTGTGCGACTGATGTTGTTCTTGCAGCTTGATAAAGGTTGAATGTACCGTGTTCATTTGGACGTATAGTTGCAGGGCTGCATGTGGCATATTGTTTATTGAGTTAAAATTGGGATAGTCCAATGTTTGCATACTCAATCGGAAATATTTTGTTACCCTTGTGAAAATTAATGGAGTTATGCTTTAAAGTAGAGAAGAACCTTTTCGAATAATGGAACTGAATGTTTAGAGAGATCGTAGGTATAAAGGACATTCAAATACATTTATACCTAGGTATTTTACTGATTGAAGAAAGATGGAAATTCAGGTATTGAAGAGGTATTTGTTTTATTTAAAGGTCTAAAATGGGGGTTTATTGTTCATTTAAGAGCATTTATGGTGACCCCCCATGAAGTGTTTTTCTTTCCAACCGATGCAAGTTTTGATAATTAATTAGTAGCTTCGACTTCTTTTTGTAGGTATAATCATTTTGTAGGGTTTGTGACTTTTGTTTATTGTATTATTTAAAGTTTTAAAATATTACAGGAACACACAAAGTATTACGTTTTACCCTACAACAACTTCAGAAATAGATCATGTTTGAAATAAAACTAAATTAATTAACGTTAGGAACAAATCAATCTTTTTGCTTAAGAGTTCATCAGAAAAAGTAGTTGATAAAATTTTGTAACCCGTTTGAATTTAATTTAAACCATCTACCCAACAATTTAAAGGGTTTTAACTTTTCACTAGGTGGAGGGTAAAGGATAAGCCAAAAACGGTTTTATTTATAAAAAAAAATCAATAAAATGAACAAAACTGTTTTTTCCATTTATTATATCAAAAATCCCAAGACCTTGCTGATGGTTTTGGACTGTAGTTCAGAGTTTTTTGTATAAATTGGCCTTAAGTGCATGGATCGTTTCCGAATTGATGGAATAACATTGATCCTTTACGGTTCCTCATAAACAAAAATAAGAAAAGTAGCCAAATCAGAGATCTGAGGCTGTCAACTGACTACGCTAACACGATAAATTAGAAATTTGGTGTTTAAAAAATTGATTGTGATTAGTGCTGTGTGACATGGCACATCATTTTCAATCAAAGTCGTTTAAACTCATGTCTTTATTTTTGGAAAAGGCTCTGTTACGTCGGTGTTGTTAGTCCTTTCTTGACGACAGCATGTACTTTGTTTTGCCCTCATTAACCGTTAAACCCACTTTTGCCACTTCTGTCTCAATACTCACAAAAGCCCCATCGACATCACGCTGAGTTCTTCCGATTATGTCAATGTCATCAGCATATGCTAGTAATTGGACAGACTTTTGAAAGATTGTGCCTCTAGTGTTGACGCGGGAGATCTGCACTATTCTTTCAAGTACGATGTTAAGAAAATTGCATGGCAGCGCATCACCTTGTCTAAAACCTTTTTTGACATTCAAAGGTTCTGTTAAGTTGTTTCCAACCTTTATGGATCAGCGTGAATTCTCCATATTCATCCTGAACAAACGGACGAGTTTGGCAGTGATGCCAAAACTAGACATGGCTCTATACAGCTCGTCCCTGTAAATGCTGTCATGTGCGGCCTTGAAATCGATGAAAAGATGGTGGGTGTCGATTTGATGTTCTTGGGGTTTTTCAGGATCTACCGTAATGTGAATATTTGATCGACTAGGGACTTTCCTGCTCTAAAACCACACTGATAAGGCCTATCAGGTTGTTGACGATGGGCTTTAGACGTTCACATATTACGGCAGAAAAGATTTTGTAAGCGATGTTAAGTACACTGATGCCTAGTTGGTGCAATTTAGAGGGTCTCCTTTTTTCAGAATCGGGTAAACAATACTGAGGTTCCATTCATCAGGCATGCTTTCTTCCGACCATATCTTACAGAAAAGTTGGTGCATGCTCCTAACCAAATTGTCTCCAGCTGCTTTGAAGAGCTTGGCATTCAGCGGCTTTGTTAGACTTTAGCTTAGATATGGCAATCTTTACTTCGTCTTAGTTGGGAGGACGGGATTGTTGGCTTTCGTCTTCTATGTTGAATGGATCATCCTGCCTGAAAGCATAATTCGGTTCGTTGTCTCCGTTATACAGCCTGTAGAAGTGGTCCTTCCATATCCTCAGCATTGACTGCGGTTCCACTATGATGTTTCCACTTTCGTCTTTGCAGCCTTCGGTTCTAGGTTTATGGACTTGTGAATTTTGTTTCACCTGCTCCTTAAACTTTCGAACTTCATTACTGATTTTGAACCTCTCAACATCTTCGACCGCACGCTTCTCTTGCTCTCTCTTTTTCCTTCTGAGAAGTCGGTGTTCCTCTCGCCTCTTCTGCTCATAGAGCTCATGAGCAGCTCTTGTCCTTTTATGCAGCGCCGCTTTGCGTGCCTGTTGTTTGGCTGCATTTGCCTGGCGACATTCCTCATCAAACCAGGGGTTCCTTGTTGGTGGTCGCTTGAAACCCAGCACTTCAGAGGCGGCTTCTCTGAGTGTATCTTGGCAATGATGTCACTGGTTTTCTATACATTGTGTTGGCGGCACAGAACTTCGAGAGAGGTTACTTGTAACTCGGTCGGTGAAGGATTTGGCGATCTCTTGCGATTGTAGCCGTTCGACGTTGTATCTTCTCTCACCATCTGCCTGTTTTTCCTTGAGTCTGGAAACCCGAAGTGCTACCTTGGCTACAACGAGGTAGTGGTCCGAGTCGATGTTAGCTCCTCGGAAAGTTCGGACATCCATAATGCTGGAAGCGTGTCTAGCGACAATCGCAATATGGTCAAATTGGTTCACGGTAGATTGATCTGGAGAACTCCAAGTTGCCTTGTGAATGTTGAAGTGTGGAAAACGCGTACTGGCTACCATGACGTTTCGAACCGCAGCAAAATCTATGAGCCTTAATCCGTTGTCGGAAGTGTTGTCGTGCAGGCTGTTTCCGGATTATTCCACCAAAGATGTCTTCCCTTCCTAGCTTGGCATTAAAATCGCCCATGACAATTTTAATATCGTAGCTAGGACACTGCTTATATGTTTTGTCTAAGAGCTCGAAGAACATATCCTTGGTGTTGTCATCCTTCTCTTCTGTGGGCGCATATCAGGCTAATATTGCCGAATTTAGCCTTGATTCGGATGGTCATAGGGCGTTCGTTGATGCACCTATAGCTAAGTCTTGCTCCAATGACAAAGCCGCATCCAAATAAGCGCTGTTGGTTTTCTCGGTAGCAGTCACCATAGTAAATGTCGCAGTTTTTCATCCTCTCTTTGCCCGGCCCATCCCATCATATTTTCAGGATGGAGGTGATGTCTGCTTTATAGAAGTCTAGGGCCTCCGGTAATTCTTCGGCTGCACTTGCATATCCGAAATTCGATGTTCTTAATTCGTTTGAAACAGTAAATCCGTCCGTATGCGAGGCTTGTTGGTGCTTCGCAACTGGGTTTTCTTTATATGGTCAGGAAGTCACCCTGACGCACGACCTTCAACCTGACGGACCAGGTCCATGATTTTTTAACTCCAAGGGCGAGAGCCGGCATAACCACTCCTTACAGGCCTGGGCTTCGAATATGTCGTAGTAGGTGTTTACTAAGTAGTTCAACCAAACTGGGAAAATTGAGTTACTGAGATCGATAACAAGTTGTTGTTCTTGAATAGAGTCTACTTTTCGAAGTTTTTCAAATAATAATTTGACTTATTATACAAGAGTACATCAAGTGAATTATTTAGTGTTAGTCTTATTCCAGAAATCAATTTCATTACAAATATTCATTTCTTTTGAAATCCTAAATATACATAAGTCCGGGCCTGTTTAGAAGCTAACACTGCAAAACATCGTTATGATTCTCTTAGTGTGTATTTTCAGACATTTCACTTTTTTTACCATGTTACTGAAGTAAGTAGAATAGCAACACGAAAAAAAAACAAACACCTAAAAGAAGACAAGAGGTATACTCTACTCAGTAAATTAAACCACTCATCGTTGAAGTACCAAGTACATAGATACAAATTTAAATTAAAAAATCATGAACATTGGACTTTTCGAGCAAAAAAAAAAACAAAAACCTACACATTTTTGTCGTAGGTAATCAAGTACGGGAGTAGAGGATAGGTATGCAAACATAAAGAAAATTCTCATTTTAATACAATCAAAGATTCACCAAACCAACCACCTAATGTTTCTTGACTTTCTTTTTTTTTATTCTATGAGTTGATGATGTTGTGTAATTTTCTATCCTCAAGGCACAGACTAATTTAAATTAAGTAAAAAATAACATTTTGCTGTAAAAAAAAAAAAATAGAAAAGAAAAAACACTTCAGGCTACATCGACAAATAAATTATACTTTTGACAGGTAACATGTTTCTTATTTTTTTAATTAAAGTCATCAGTTTCATTTAGTCAACTTTGAAGGACTTATTTTGTGTCTAGTCTTTTTAGTCGTATATGTATTTAAATATCTCGTTGGGAAAACAAAATTATGTAAAAATTAAATATTCGTTAATAGTTCACACATCTCCTATTGGCCTTGATCTAAAGTGGGTCACGCTGCCTGCAACATCCCTACCCACACCTAAATAGCTTGTTAATATTTATAGCACTTCACTGAATCACATAAAATCCTTTTGTTATTTTATTTTTTATGACTCTCAGGTAGACAGACACACTATAATATAGAAAATATACATATACCTAAAGCTCTAGGCCTTGACGGTATTTTTTTGCTTCTTCAAGGATGTGTCATATCTTTTCTTGTTGTAAGGATACCCTGGGGGTGGAGTTTATTACTATTCTTGTCACATCACAACAGTGAAGGGAATATAAGATGATTAGATCTGAGATTTGACAAGGACATCAAAAATTACTCATCTGATGCATCGTTCACGCGCGCTGTGGTGTAATATTTGTGTCATCATTTTGCTGAGAGTCAAACTGACTCACGCACCGCACAATGTTGTAATTTAAAAAAAAAAAAAAAAACAGCTATTCTAAGAAAATTCCAGGAATGTCAAGTTAATGTTTATTTTTTATGCAACATTGTGGAAAATTTAAAACAAAAAACATATCAAAAGATTGAAGCACTAAAATGCACTTTCAGCATCATAGTAATTGTAAAACTATACACTCTTAAAATGTATTGTAATAAAGAGAATTTTTATTGTTCATATAACCGTTAAGACTATTTCTTATGGTTTTTCTTTTCTCATCTTTAACTTTTTTTTCTGTTTTTTTCTTTCTCCATCAGACCTGTTAGTCTTGTACTTGAACCTATACTTAAAGAACCCGGCGACATAGCATTCACATGGCTGGAAATACATCGTACAAGAATAGCACTTTTACAGCAACTGGACCTACAAGGAAATACATCTACATCCGGAAATGATACACTCGGTGAATTTGGACTCTATCCAAGGGAATCGGATTGTGAATACAAATGTCCTGAAATTGATGCATGCATTGCTGCAAACTTGTGGTGTGATGGTAAGTGTATTGTTGTTACTGTGTATCATACCTATAATTTTTATTATTATTATTATGTATCGATGTTTCTCTTTCTCTATACATACTTTTGGATCAAAGTGTAATTTTTCATTCAGTTCACTCCATTACATTCTATCAAAAGCATTAGATACTCGTAGAACCGAAATTCAATAATATACATACATATGTATGTACAATAAAAAGGGACGAAATTTGTATTTCAGACAAAAATTGATTCATATTACGAACTCAGTGATGTTATAGGGAAATGAAAATTTAACAGCTTTTGTTAGGTTTTAAAATTAAGACCCAATTTTTTGAACTTTTAAAATCTAATGGTGAACAATTTACAAGACTCAAAAATAAAACAAGTTGGCTATGAAGAATGGTTCAACGGGGCAAAGGCTTAGCACTCTTTTTAACAAAAAAGTGATTGAGTGGATGTTTCTTTTAAGGGTTTCTTATTTAAATCTTAAATCACTGTGATTTGAAAGGATTTGTACTTGACCAAAAATATGAAAAACTCTTTCCCTTACTTCTTCTCTTTTTTTAAAAGAATAATGACTAGAAATATGAGAGGAACTTTTGCAGTTCCTCTTCCTTGGGTAATTCGTTGTCATTGATACTATGTGTGAGTTCTTAAGAGAGCTAATCTTTTTTGTAGACAGTACGCTTGCGAGTACTTGTATAGAATAAAACTTAAAGCTTATAGCTACCAAGGCTTCCTGCTGACGGAGTATAATAATTAATTATTAAAATTTACAGCTTAACCCTTTATACAGCTTTATTTTAATAAAAAACAATATTAAAAATGATTCGCAAACGTTGTCTCCGTAAGAAACTTCACTTCAATGTTCTATTCCATAAATTTCGAAAATGCATGGCCTACTAGGTTTAATAATTATAGAACTTGTTCTATAGACTATGTTAGTTATCTGCCTGCGTTGTTAAAGGACCAATTTTCTTTCATACTACAACTGTAGCCAGAGTCCTAAAAGATCTCGATATACCTTACCTACATACTCGTTACATACACGTTGGTGTACCTTAGGGATCTGTCGTGTCTCCGACACTTCTTTTTTAAGTTCCCATATTAAGTTATTGTAATGGGTCCGATTTGTCGAATTAAAAATTTTGATATTTCTCGACGTTTCAAGGTCCTAGAGTCGAAATAAAAGATTTTAAGAAAGTTTTATGTATCTGCGTGTGTATGTCCGTACTTTCGCTACATTTTTTTCTTCGTCCATAGCTCAAGAACCAGGAGAGATATCGACTTCAAATAAATTTTGTTATACAGATAATAATGCAGAAAGATACAGAAAGGCTTCTCAAGAAAATTGCGTGGTATTTTTTTACCAAAGCTTTAAAAATAAGGTGAAAATTTTGGCTAACTTAAAATATCTCACGAACCAATGACGCTAGAGACTTGAATTAAATTTTATATGTATTATATATTTTAACGTGATACCAAACAAGTATATTTTTGGAAAAAAATCCAATTACTATTACATGTTTTTTTTATTAATCAAAAACACTAAAAATAAAAATTTGTCAACTCGAAAATTTTATGAATAAAAAACGATTTCATCTCCAAAACAATTTTGTGCAACAACAAATAACGTTTTTAACATCTGGTTAAATTTTGAGAAAAATGTAATTGACAGTTTTTTTTATAAAAAATAAAAACCTAAAAAAAAACAATACTAAAACTTGGTAAGAGTTTACTTTCGACTCAATCAGCTTTTCAAAAATTAAAAATATTGGCTTCAAACTTATTTTATTTCACAGAAAATATTGTTTTCGATATTCAGTAGTTATAAAAATCCAACAATCCGTTTTTTCATAAAAAAATAAAATCTACAAAAAATAGTAGGTACGCAAATTTGGTAGAAATTAATATTTGGTTCTCGATATCTCTCAAATTAATTTCATTAATCCAATTTGTACTTGTTTATACAAGAAACAAAAAATTTTAAGAAATGCTACTAAAATTGGTACAAATTTGTTTTCGACTAAAAATCTATTCAACAAAACTAGATTTTGAAACTAAACTACATATTTCATTGTATGAAAAATATTGTTGGTAATTTTTAAGAATAATTCAACTGACAACTTTTTTAACACACCACGAAAACCTACAAACTTTTAAGCAAGACAAATCGACAGGCGGGAGGGGAAGTTATCAGTGTGGGTCGCATCCCAGCCTCATTTTTAGTTTTATTAATGATATCCTGCCTTAAACTTTGATTTAACTTTTCTGTTTCGTGGATATTACCTTTTCATATTTAAATATCTTCTCTTGACATGTATGTTTTTAACAGAAATATATGATAAGCTTTTTTAATTCTGACCTTAGCATTAGAATTGTTATTTGCGGGATAAAAAATAATGTGGAACTTAATACGTAGAAAGCCCAATATTGTCACATTTGCGATGTTGCCAAAAATGCGGCTAAGAGTTATGGTTTCCGGAGTGGATGCTAGAATTTCTTCTTCACCTCTATCCAGTAAACCTATCTTCTCAGCTTCCGTTGCAAAGCTCAAAAACGCGCTACTGACACGACACGCTTTGATCTTTCAATTATGTCAATGTCATCGGCGTATCCGAGTAACTGGACGGACCTTTGGAAGATAGTGCCTCTAATGTTGATTATTCAATAGGCAATTCTTTTCAGAACGATGTTAAAGAAGTTGGATGACAGTGCATCAATTTGTCTAAATCTTTTTTGACATCAAAAGCATCGCTAAGATCTTGTCCGACCTTGATAGAGCAGTGTGCATTCTCCATCGTCATTCTGCACAAACAAAACAAGTTTCACAGAGATACCAAAACTAGACATTGCTCATGTAATTTTCTTCTCTATAGATTCTGTCATATGCGGCCTTTACATTGATAAAGGGATAGTGGGTATCGATTTGAAGTGCATGGGTTTTTTTCCAAGATCTGCCGTAATATGAATATTGGGTCAATGGTTGACTTTCCTGGTCTGAAGCCACTCTAATATGAACCTAATAGGTTGTTGACGAGCGGCTTCAAACATTCACATAATATGTGGAACTTAATGCGTCAAAAGCTGACATATGCGATGTTGTCAAAAATTCGGAAAAATGTTCCAGTTTTCAGAGTGGATGTAAGAAGTTTTCCATCGCCTCTATAGATATATAAATTTAATAAAAATTCAAAGCTTGGAAATAACTTAAATCTCAGGAATGCTCATTTCATTAGTATATCCTTGCGTCCATCTTTGGTGATTCATTTAACAACAGAAATCCGTTTTTAAACTTAACAGCCAAATGTGGAATGCTTCAGAACTAAAATAAATCATTGGTACACTGAAGCGTATACACACTACTTTGTATCATTGATTTTTTAACTTAATCCAATCTTAGGTTATAACTGGTCTAGAGGTGTTATTCACAGTAAGTTTGAGATTATAATCATTTTTGAAGAAATGCGGCCCAGTGATTCCGCCAGCTTATAAATCACACCAAACGGTAACTTTTGCTTGTTTTTTTTTTTTTTTTTTCAAATTCAAATTTTATTCAATATTAACTTATATCTACTTACATGCTAACAAAATTCAGAAAACTAGCCTAACTAATAATACTTAAATTTAACTTACTGGCCCTAAACGGGCGCTCTAAGGAATTCATGATTTCTTAAATTAATGCCTTTCGGCCTATGAATTAATTTTTTTTTTTTTTTCTTTTTTCGTTTATTTTGTTAGAAAATATAAAAAACTAACATCTTTTTCGTTTATTTTATATCTTACATACTAAGTCCTTAAAATAAAACTTAAAACTACCCCTAACCTACCTACATACTACTTAAAACTAGAGCAACCACAGCGGCAAAAGCTATGTCCATGTCCATATATGTGTGTGTTGTTTATTATGTTTGTAAGTGTTATTTTTTTTTTATTTTTATTTTTTGTATTTTTTTTTTTTTTGTATTTTTTTTTTTTTTGTATTTTTGTATTTTTTTTTTGTATTTTTTGTATTTTTTTTTTTTTTATTTATAGTGCCACCGTCCCTACTCTACTTAACCTAAACCTAAGACTAAAACAAGTATGTAAGCCGGCCAAGGCAATAAATACCCCACCCCGGTTTACCCCATATTAAATTCTTTTAGCCACCAAAACTGGTTCTCCTGCTTCCTCCTATCAATACGGTCCTGTTCGGACACAGCCCTACTGAACCGTAGGAGCTCTGCTCCATCTCGGGCGAGGATGTCTCGTTCGTACAAGAGTCGCCGGTCCACGGTTCTACGCCTGACGTGGTAGATAAGCGGTACTGCCAATCTATCCTGTATCAGGCCGCATTTATCTAAATAGAGGAATGCCTCTGGTGGAATAAAGCCGCTCAAGCGTGCCATACCGAAGTATTCGTCGTTTGGATAGAACGCCCCGAAAATTAAGTTGTTGGTCGAAGTCATAGCTCTCGCTATGTGACCCCGAACAAGTTTTATCACGAAATTGTCAATTCTGTTGATCCGAGCTCCGTTGTACAAGACCTCGTTAGAATAATAATGCAAATAAGAAGATTCCGGTGTCCGATACCAACCGAGACAGCGCCGTAGACACTGCCTCTCGAACACCCGAAACTTCTCCATTTGGGAAGGGGCAATGTTGAACCAAACGGGACAACCATAGACAAGCATTGGCCGTATGAGGGCCATGTAGCAAATTACCTTCACCCTGGGGTCAAGCCGATTGCTGTAAAACAGCTGTTTCGTCAGAGCGAGGGCTCCTCGGGCTCTGGTCAGAGCAGCATTTATATGTCTGTCGAAATACAAATACTGGTCCAACCAGATACCGAGGTACTTCACTACACTTTTACTCGCCAATGGCCGCTCGTCGGGCCCCACAATTACCATCTTGCGCCAATTCTTGCGCGTATCTCTCGTGGCCTTAGCCAAAGGAGTCCGGAACAGAATTGTCTCCGACTTTTGGACATTTATTTTCAGTTTCCAGTCGTCGCAGTATCGCTGAATCTTCTCGAAGTCCCGCTGCAAGAGAATTCTAATAACTTCAACCTTTCGGGCCGTTCTGTACGCAATCAGGTCGTCGGCATACGCTATTGCGTTAGTTAGGCTACCTATCAGATCACTGGTAAAAATGCTGAAGAGGATCGGCGAATTGACCGCCCCCTGTTGAAGACCGTTTTTAATTTCGAAGGTGCTGGTAGAGGTTACATTGCCACTTTTGACAACAAACTTTCTACCATTGAGCATATCATAAAGCATATACAATAATGGTTTACTGATGCCTAGTCTGGTGAGTTTTAGGTACAACCCTTCTAACCATACGGTGTCGAAGGCCTTCTCTAAGTCAACCAGAACAGCACCCGTGCATTGTTTTTTTGACTTGTTCCATTGGATATCAGAAACGAGATTAGACGCGGCATGAATACAGTCATGTCCTGCCTTGAACCCGAACTGATTATCCGGAATTATTGTGTTATCCGAAGCCCACTTAGCCAGAGCCCTATTGATTACCTTCTCGAATACCTTGCTGATGCTTGGAAGAAGACTTATTGAACGCAGATTTGAAGGATTGGAGTTGTCCTTTCCCTTTTTCGGGAGAGGATGCACCACAGCTGTCTTCCAATGCACTGGATAATATGCATTATTCAGCGCGTTGTTGAACAGTGTAGCATAAATGTCTATAGCTTCAATCGGTAAATGTCTTAGAACAATGTTGGGTATACCATCGACACCTGCTGACTTTTTGTTCTTTATTGAATCGAGGATGAGCTGGAGCTCTACCTTCGTGATGAGCAAGGGACTTGAACCCGTTCTTTCGGCGATTATAGCGTTTGCTAAGAAATCGTCATCAAACCGGGTGAAACCACAGTTCTCGGATCGCCAAAGAGCAATATCATTCCTTAGGTATAAGTGGTGAAGTAAGGCTCTGTTCTCCAGGTCGTGGTTCGGGCGAGTGCAAGCATTCACCTTATACACTTGCTGGAAAGCAGCACCAATCGTCTCCACTTTCTCCTGCGGATCCTCAATCACAAAGAAGTCATCGTCCAAGACGGCTTCCTCTGGATTAATTTGCGCTGTCAGAAGTACGTCTCTGTTCTCTGTCGTTCTCTGGAGCTTAAGACACGGAAGGTCGTTTTGATTATTTTTCCGGAAAATCTTATTAATTTGCGGGAACATACTCGGGTCGCTAGAGTTAACGGCCCGAATTTTCTTGTCCCAGTACAAATTAACAGACAATCTGTAATTTTCTTTAATCAAAGTGTTTACGTTTTTAATTGACGACTTCAGTGTCCTAATCTCCAGGTCGTGGGGGTCTGTAAATCGTCTGTATAAGTTTTTAAGTCTTGTCAGTAGTCCGCTTTTTTGTCTGTGAAGTGCGTCTATAGTCGCGTTACTGTAGACGTTAGTTTGGTCGCGTTCTTTGTACTTCGGTATTGTCCGTTCCATTGTTCGTTTTATTACATCGTCCATCTGTTCAAGGTGTTTGTCGATTTCTGTGTTTGTCAAATTTCTGTTGTTTGGTGGGGATATGACCCCCGAATGGAGTTCTCTTGATAGAGCTTGGGTGAAACGTGGCCAGCGCATCTTACTATAATTGTAAGAATGCGTTGGGACGAATTCATCCAGCTCCACAAGCTCGTTCGGGATTTCTATTAAGGCAGCCAAGCCGCAATGGTCACTGTCGTACTCAATTGTCTGTAGACAATTTCGCGGGTGGTTACCCACTTTGTCAGTTATTGTCAGTCTTGTATCGTACAGCAAAAGGTCCAGAAAGGAGCCGCTCCTTGGAAATGATGGCCTTTCAGTGGCCAGCAGGTCGACACCGCCCTCAACACTGCAAAGATTCATCAAATTAAAGAGATGATTACCTCTTGGGTTACTTATTTTATTTCCCCAATCTCCGTGTTTGGCGTTCAAATCTCCGGCCAATATAAAAAAGTTCTCTTCCAAGCCCAGTTGGAGTACTCTAAAAAGAATCTCGAGCTCTGTGATGAAGTTAGTTGGCTGCGGAGCATCAGCCGCGTAAGCCACAATCAAATATAAGTGCTTACCTCTAGTGAGGGACACACGTACGACGCAAACTTCTAACGTCTGAAGCTTTCGCAAATCATTATTGTATATAACTTTATGATTAATGCCTTTACGTATGAAGATTGCAACACCGCCTCCTTGATTAGAACCGGGTCGATCTCTTCTTACGATATTGTAATTATTGTGAGTCAATTTGTGTTTCTGGTTTAGCTTAGTTTCGCTAGCCATAAACACATCAGGACTGTGGTCTTTCAACAACTGGAACAAATTGGCTCTACGTTCGATCCTAATCAATGAATTTACATTCAAACCTAGGATCCTAAGGCGCGACTTCGGCAGCGCGCCCTTAACCATGAATTTGCGCTCGGCCAGGCAACAAAGAGTAGAGGTAATCTACTCTTTCGCCTTGCTCCTTGATCTGACTTTGCAGTCCTGTCAACTGGCCTTGAATGCTCAGCAACAAGGATACAATGTCTGGCTGCCCCGCCGACACCTGAGGCACTTGGGCCTGTGGGGCGACCGGTGGTGGAACCTGTCTCGTGTTTACCCTTCCTTTCGCATAGTTGGCGTAAGAAACTTGGGGATTAACGATAGAAGATTTTGTTGTTGGAGCTTGTCTTACGGGTTGACTTTCAGCTTTTTGTCTGGCCTGTTTTTCCCGTATCGCTTGGACCTTAGGACAACCCCGATAATTAGCAGGGTGCCCCTCGTTCCCGCAGATGACACACTTGAGCTGGGCCATGTCTTCGACCCGCTCAGTCCCTAACCTGCATTCACCCCTATTGTGGGTTTCGGCGCATTTCACACAGCGCAACTGCATTTCGCAGTTGGCTGCAGCGTGACCGAACCTTTGGCAGCGCATGCACTGCAGCATGTCGTCATGCCTCTTTAATTTTTCCCAGTGTATGACCTGGTAGTCTAGGACAGTAATATTCCTCAGACTCTCCAGTCTACTTTGGGGCGACAGTGAAACTAAGAAGATTGGCAGTTTATGCCCCTCCCGTCTGGACTTGACCGTGGAAAATGGCTTGACCCCGACGAATTCGAGATCATCGCTGGCCTTCTGACGGAGCTCAGCTAGGAGCTCTTCGGGTTCCGTGTAGGAACTGATTCCCTTTAACAGGACCGTTTTCGCTTTTTCACTCTTAGGAGTGAAGCTGAAGAATTCAGCAGTGGCTTCTCTAAGGCAATCTTTAACTAATTTGTATTCGGCCAATGTGAAGCATTGAACCGAATACCTCATTTGTTTTTCGTTAATAATTTTAATAGAAAAATTGTTCTTAGTGGCCGACTTACATACCTGTTTTATGTCTGCAAGGTCGACCTTATAGGTCCGAATTGGTGGCACTTTCTCGGACTTTGTCCGTGGTTGCTGCTGGTGTTGCTGTCTCACTGCTGCTGATGTTGTTGCTGCTGATGGTGCTGCTGCAGGTGCTGCTGATGGTGCTGATGCTGCTGATGTTGATGCTGCTGCTTGTACTGCTTCTGGTGCTGCTACAGGAGCAGCAGGTACTGCAGCTAATACTGCAGCCGGAATTTGAACTGCGGAGCGCTTTGGAACAGCGGCCGCTGCCGATTTTGGGGCCCCCGATGTACTGGGGCCTGATTGTGCCGCACCTGAGTTTTGTTTGGGCTGCTGTTTTTGTTTTTGTTGTGGCACCCTTTGTGGTTTGGGTGCTGCCGACTGCTTTTGTATAGCTGCTTTTTCTTGCTGCTGCTGCTGTTCTTGTTGTTGCTGCTGTTGTTGCTCTCTGCGTTTTACCTCTTCGAGCTTCTGCCGTATCTCAGCCTCTTTTTGCCGGCTCGCCTCCTGTTTCTTCTTTAACACTTGGAGGTAAGGCTCCATCTTCTTCTTGATTTTCTCGATCTCGTCATATAGATCGTTCACTATTGACTGGGCCTTTTCTACCTCGCCCTCTTCTTCTTCGTCCGAGGACGACTCTGTCGACAGTCCAGCAATCCCATTGCTGTCCCCGGACCTGTATCGTACCTCACCATCTTCTGACATATATTCGATGTCGTCATCGGATGGTGAGGAAATTAATTGCTGAGCAATCTTTTTTGCTGCCGTGGTCTTAGCTGACCGCAACTCGCTTCCCCCAGCCGGCAGCTTAGCTGAGGTACCCGTCGCTCTCCTCTTTACCATGTTTGGTGTCGCTTTTATGGACCGCCTTCTTTTTTGTTGTACCTCCAGAACTACACCAGATGGTACGATGTCTTCGACCGTTTCGACCGGTGGCACAACCTGTACCACATCGGATGATTTTGCTGTTGTTGCCGTTGCTGGCTTCATAGATTTTGCCGTTGCTGCTGGCTTGGTAACAATTGCCTCTGCTGCTGGCTTCGTGAATATAGCCTTTGTAGGCTTTGTTGTTGTTGGGACACCTTTCGATGTCCCCGCCTCCTTACTCTCACTCATCCGCTTGTTTTCCCAATCAATGAAGTCTTCCACTTCACGATTGTGAAAAAAAGCAGCCAAATGTTTTATGCCCGGCTGGGATTCGAACTCCCACACCTTGCCTTGACGGTCTGCCACCTCTTCCACTGAGCTATCAGCTATGTTGAAAATAGCTGAGCAAACTAGTTGCTTATAGAACACTCTTATTTATTTGGAAATTTGAATACACTGCGAAAGCCGACAATAACTACCACTCACTTTTGCTTGCTTGTGGCTGCGCTTCACTCCAATCCATTCAACCCGAAATGAGCTAAGTCTCTGAACACAGTTTTTCGATAAAAAAAAAGTTGATGTTCAGCCAGATTTTCAGGATCCCATTCACCAAAATTTGGCGTTATGGTAGATCGTTAGGCTTCAATTCTTGCATTAGCTGATGTATTTTGAAAGGCTACCAGTAAATCCTGCGGCAAAATTATTGACGTAGTGGAGTAACAGAGGCTCAATTGCTGCGAACGAACGGCGGCGGCGGCGCCGAATCAATTATAATTCACGGTTGTCACTAACACTGAACGATATTACCGATGTTTTACTCATTCACACTATACGTAAACAAATTGGTAGTTAAATGTCCAACTATGTAAATTTAGCGCGAAATTAAGTTTGTCAATTAAACTAACCATAAAATGGAAGAAGCGTTCGATGAACTTTTTTCATTTTGATAATCGTAAGACGGTTCACGGTTAAATTGTAGCCCATACTGAAGATGTTTGACAGTGACACAAAATACTAAACGCACGTGAGCTGTCAAATCCAGTGTTAAATAAATAAAAATAAGGTAGGTGACGCGAACGTTTATAATAAGAGCCTATTGACTTACAACTCTTAACTATTCCTGTGTACGAATCATATCAGGGATGAAGGGGACCTACAGTTTTATGCCGAATCCAAACGTCTAATTTGAGAAATTACTTTTCATCACATTATTACTCTTAGAGAATTTTTCAATTCCTCTCAAGGGACAGTACCCGTACAAACAAAATAAAGATGGCACTGGCAGGAATTGAACCTAAGAACTCTAACATGACGACCTACTCCAAAACCAGTGTTATAAGAGAGATAATAGCAAACTAATAACATTGAAGATGGTTTTCTAAGTCTATATTTTATTTTTATTTTTGCCGACCAGTTAAAACGCTCAAAACTTAAGTACAGAAAAATCCAAATAAGAAAATCAGCTGGTCAAAAATATATCTTAAGCTTATTTTCTAGTAGAAGCTAAGTATCAATTAAGAAACTCAATCCTTGGTTTTGGTTTAATTAAAAGAAAATACAGCCTTATATAAGTTGAAGTACTCGAAGAGAGGTGATTCTTACAATAAACTCAATCTTGAAGCTACTGCAGCTGTTCATCATTATAATATAGAAAAATAAGTTCCCTTAGTAAATATTTTTCACTTTGCGCCTTCTTTCATTTTTGTTATTGACTCATACCAAAGTTTAGCCTTTGAAAAGACCAGCAGGCAAAGACGAACAAGTAAATTTGTCTTCTGGATGAAGATGAATTTCATTTCTTTTTATATAGCCAAAGAAGACCGATGCTGCACCAACTATCGCGCCATTAGCGGAAGGTTTTCTTTCTTTATTCACTCGTGTGGAGAAATTGAGGGGTTTGGGGTGGGAAAGAGTATAGAAGAGAAAAGAAAAGAAAAATAAAACAAGTCGTCCTTTTATTTTTATTGCAAAACACGGTCCTGGGTTGAATTGGGTTTGGTTTGGGATAGATTTTTGGGGGTACGACAAGAATCTTTGCTTTGGTGGTTATTTTGGGGTGGTGATGTTGCGGTAAAGCGTCACCAAAGACGGGATGCGGTTTATCAGTCCTCGGTCGGTTGGTTGGTACGTGCAGCAGCTCGCTGTGAACAAGGACTAGACGCCAATCTACCTCGAATATAAGCTTGAAGCGATGATGGGAATATGCTTCTGTATGCCGTTTGTATGGCAAACCACGTTCTTTTTTCCTTTTTTTCAGCTCTCTTATAGATCTCGTCTCTCTTGTGGTCGCCTTGGCTTGAATTGAAAAGAATGAATAAGGTTTTCTTTTTTTGATGTTTTCAACTTCCATTGCAGATGAGACCTAAAGAGAGAGGAGGATGATGCTGCTCTGCTGCTGATGATGAAGATAAGGCGGGTGTGCATCATTTTGTATATTTCGTCGTCGTCGTACAGTTTTTTTTTTTTTAACTTAATCGTTGGGTGAATTACAAATCGACTTGAATGGGGCCCACTAAACTAATTGTAATTAGATTTCTCTTTTGGCAGGAAATTCAACAAAAGGCAAACGACCAGGGAGGATATGGTCGACTTCCTGCATTGGTGGATGTCTATTAGCAATTTTTGTTCCTTTTTTGTATTTTTTGGTATTTATGCGTTTATTTTAAAGGGCTATTTTTTATGTTAATTTCGTTATAAATTGACTTCAGGTAATATCGAAATATTCAAAATTAGGGAAAATGAAATATTGTAGAATATTACGATGCAAGTCAGATAGCTAAATTGTGTTCTTATTTTGTATTTTCTGTAGGGGAAATAATAATTTGAAGACCATTGACACATTTCGGAAGTTAATTTGTTGTAGATAGCACAGATACAACAGTTTTCGACGTTATTGCAGCCGGTCCTATATTTCGAATTAAAAATATTAACATTTTTCTATGTGAAGTCTCCTAGACCGTTGATCCACCATTTTAAGACAGATGTGTATGTTAATATATACTTTAATGAGTACAGGAAAACTTCCTGCATTTAATTTAGGGATGTTTAAATTTAGCGTGAGCATTATTGGCAGGCCTAATTTTAATTGCAGCTTATGTGAGGACACACCGGTTAGCTCAAGTGAGTTTAGAAACTCTAGATATTGGGTATTGAGTGTTCTAAGTCTATTGACAAATACTCCTTCATCCAATCTGTTTAAATTTATTTTGAAAACAACATCGTTTCTTGATCCTAGAATAGCTTGTATTTCAAGGGAAAACACTTCCAATAAGTTCAAAATGACTACTAAATTCAAAAATCTTTTTATAGTGTAACACAACCCTCGGCATCGGTTTTTAATTGCCACTCTCCTATTTTTAAGTGTTTCAGCATAGTTTTGTGCGTTATTGTCATTATAAGAAACGCCTAATAAAAGACAACGATTACAAGTCCTAAAGCAGGCAGTACTTAATGATATCCTACTTATTAATGTTCGAAAACAAGAAGAATATATTGAATACCTAATTATAAGTTTAACCGGCGCGGCGGATCTACTCGAATTAGCTATGCATCACATATTTTACCGCAGTAAAAAGTAGTTTAAAACACTCTCCAGCCTCGTAACTAGCTCTACACAAAAAATCATATAATAATATTGCTCCGTTGCGACGTGAAGAACGGACAAACAAACAAACAAACAAACAAACAAACAAACAAACAAACATACAAACGTACAAAGCAAACAAACAGACAAACAAACAAATTAACTTTCCCATTTATTATCTTAATATAGTTCATATAAGTAGTACTCGTGGCATGATGGTTAGTACGTTGGACTGTCATGCCAGAGGTCTTGGGTTCAATCCTTGCCTATGCCATCCATCAATTCTTGTCATGAAAAGTGCTTTCTCAAATTAGCCGATCGGGTTCGGCTTGAAAACTGTAGGTCCCTTCCATCCCTGATAACAGTACTCGCACACAGGAATGGTTGAGAGTTGTAAGTCACTAGGCCCTTTTTTTATAATTAGCAAACACTAAAAGGGTTTTATTATACCTTTAATATGCCAAAGACACAGTGTGAGCATTAGGAAAAGAGGGAAGGGTTGGATAGGAGGTGTCGGTGTACATTGATTTTGAGTTCCTGAACATTGCAATGACAGGGAAAGATAGAGCGTGGCAAGGCGTTCCACATTCGCGTAGTACGGCTAAAAAATAAATCTCCGTACTCATAGAACGGCCGAAGTTGGGCTCAAGGGTAAACTGATGGGCATTCCTAGAAGCGCGGGTATTACGGTTAAATTGTTTAAGAAGAAGAATGCAACTGGCTATTTCACTAGAGCAAAGTCCGTTAAAATAACGGTAAAAAAGGGTAAGACAAGAAACTTTACGACGATGTTCGAGTGACGTAATCGAGTTGATGATATTAATATCACCAATCATTTTCAAATCTCTTCTTTAAATACTGTCCAAGAGGCTTAAATAAGTTGCAGAGATGAGAGTTATACGTATTCAAGTTCCGGACGTATATAGGTTTTGTAGATTGTAGCCAGATCAGACGGAGAGAAAAATTTCTTGCAACGTCTCAAAAAACATAGACATCTTGCGGCATTTTTGGCGACATCGCGTATGTGATTGCTCCACAAAAGGTGGTTGCTGATGCACATTCTGAAGACGTCGAGATTTTCCGTTTCGTTGATGCAAGTGCCACTCATAGATAGTGGCAAAGAGGGTTTATCCCGCTTTAACGATACAGGACAGCATTGCGTTTTCGAAGCATTAAATTCCACACAATTTTTTATTCCCCATTGTACAATGCTGTGTAGGTCGGAATTTAATGAGCTAATCATATTTTGACGTTGCAGTTCCACATCCGAAGAGGAGGGTTGTGAGTCTGGAAACGAATATGAAAAGCTAAGAGTGCTATCGTCAGCGAAACAATGTATTGGATTAGATGTTGCAGACAGGAGATCATTAATAAAAAAGAGAAAAAGTGTTGGAGATAGAACAGAGCCCTGGGGCACACCAGCATTTATTTTATGGTTTTCAGACTTGAATCCATCCAATATTGAACGACCCGAAAGGTAATTACTAATCCAATGAAGCAGGGATTCATGAAACCCGAAAGCACGCATTTTCGATAAGAGAGCCTGATGCCAAGCCCTATCAAATGCTTTTGAAATATCAAGTGAAATAATCTTACTTTCTTCAAAACGATGTAAAGATTTGTTCCATTGTTCGGTGAGATGAACCATGAGATCACCAGTGGACCTATTGCTACGAAACCCGTATTGCCGGTCATTAAGAAGCTTCCGTTCCTCAAGATATTTCTTAAGCTGATAATTAATCAGCGTTTCCATGACCTTGGAAAGAAGGGACGTACATAAGTGCAATCGGTCGGTAAGTAGAGGGTGATGAAGATTCACCTTTTTTGGGAAAAGGCTGAACAAATGCGGTTTTCCATCCACTCTTAACGAGACCTGAGGAGTAGGACAGATGAAAAAGCTTACGCAGAGGTTTTGCCAGTGTTGAAGAACACCTCTTCAGAACAATAGCGGGGATACCATCCGGACCAGCGGATTTATGCATGTTAAGATCTTTTAGGACTCTCGCCACAGTACGAGTGCGAAAAAAGATTGGCCCCATAGAATCACTAACGCGCTCGATAACAGGCGGAGTCATAACACTCATTGGCAGCGTTGAATTGGCGGCGAACTGCCTAGCCCTAGTTCTCAACGGACTGTTGCGCCACCAAATTTTTTTTATAGTGAATATAAAACTATCCTGGGGTGGGACTCCCATTGAAAGCTTCGACATGTGTCGGTATTTATAAAAGTTTTGCTAAATATTAAGTAATAACAACATTTTCCGATTTTTTGTTTGTTTGTTGTTTTTTTGTAGATTCTTCATTTTTTATAAAAAAAAAAAAAAATGTCAACTGGATTTTGCCAATAATTTTACGAAATTTTAAAAATAATGGTTAATTATTTAAACAACCATTACTATGGACTAAACATTTTTCTAAGCAGCAATTTTCTAAATATTAAGCAATTTACTAAATACTCTAAAATTTTAAATCTTACATTTCGTTTTGCTAACTAGTGAATTGCTATTTCCCTTTTATTAAAAAAAAAGGACAACTAAAAGTGTCTAAACAGTAACAGTTCGTGAAAATAAGCAAATAGAACAAACTTAAACGGGCCTACCAGGCGAAATTCCCAAATGTAGACTTAGCTATTTCATCCACTGCTTTTATTAATGGTTTTATAAGATGAAATTAGTTTGAAGCCAATTTCTTTAATTTTTGCCAAAATATTAAAGTGGAAAATCAATTTTTATCAACTTTTAGCACTATTTAGTGTAGGTTTTTATTTTCTGTAAAGAAATTTTGATCTCTTTTTAAAAAAATTACTAGATGTGACCAACGTTAATCTTCTATGCATACAATTAGTTTGAAGGTCATACTTTCTATTTCGCGAAATATTTGAGGTGGTAAATTTGTGTCTAATCTTTTTATCAATACTAATTTAATGTCACATAACAATGTATAATATAAAATTTAATTGAAGTCACTAGAGCTATTGCTTGGAGAAATATTCAACTTACGAGTAATTCTTCACATTTTTTTTAAATTGTTACATTTAAAACCTATCCGCTAAATTTGTTTTAAAGTTATTATACATAATTTTTCATTGATTTTGATTTTAAGGCACCTTGAAACGTCAACAAATTTTGAAAATTTGGATACATTACATTAATTTAAGATTTAAAAATACCTTATTTACTTACCAATTTTCAATAAATTATTTACAAATTTTGTACGCCAACTAATTAATGTCAAAGGTGCACTTTCTTTCTCTTTAGAGGCGTACCGCGAGCGGCAACGCGATAACATGAGTTTTAAAAACAAACATATGTAGATAATAAAATGCATAGGTAATTACATAATTTCAAACTCAGGAGTCTATTTTTTTAATTTAACTTTGACACACTTTTTTAACGCACATTTAAAATAAATTTTGTTTTATTTCGTGACAATCCTAGCGTTCAAATATTTAAATTTAACCGCCAACCAACATAACCGAACCGAACCGACGACGCGACGCGACCGACCGAGCTACGACGCAATGAATGAAAAGCAAAATGAATGGAATTCTAATTCACAATTAAAAACAAAAACAAACACTTCACTTCTTCTTTTATTGATATTTTTATGAATAAGTTTAAACTTTACCACTTAATTAATATTTCGTACGATTTTTTTTTAACACACATTAAGGATTAATATTTTAATTAATTTAATTAAGTCGAGACGATCGCGAACACAAGAATTTCATTAACTTTTACTGCCGTTTACCAAAGAGCAAATATAAAGAAGACGAACCAGCTGTGCTGTTGACGGCTGCAATGCAAACTTTAGTATTAGTTTTTCTTATATGGCTGATGTTATCCATATGCATGGAAATGCAATGTATGCATGTATTTGTTTGTGTGTGGTTTTGGTAAAAGCAGAGAATTAATGGTCTCGTTCACACCTAAGATTGTTTGGTTTGAGGAATCAAATTGAATCTGAATGATTTAGACTTCAAACCAAAATACAAATATGGCTGCGCTGATCGAAAGATTGAATTCAAATGATCGATTGAATTTATGTAAATGCAGGGACAGCCACTATACGAAAAATGTTATTAATTTACTACAGAATTACAAAGTTTTATTACATTACACGAGGTTTCTAGATGATGTTTTAAATCCTATTAAATTCTTCTGAAAACATAGCAAAGAAAGTTCGAAAGTGTAATAAATTAAAAAACATCTAGTCCTATAATTTTGAAACCGCAAAAATCAGGAAATAATGCTTTTTCTATGGGCGGGCGCTTGAGGGGACTATAAATTAAAAAGAAGAGATGAAGCTTTGTGTATAACTTTTCGTAGAGAGATAATTTCGGTTCAATATTTAAAATAGATTTTTGTTTTGAGAACAATATATTCAAAGTTCTTGTATTGCTGAACAAATTTTTATTTCCAAACCAAGCTAATTTCAAATAAGTTGGAACAAGAAAAAAGTATTTTTACGGTTGATTTACAATACGTTTGAAATAGGAAAGGAAGAGAGGGTTAGAAAAGAGGTATTGGTACACATTGGTTTTTAATGAATGAATATTGCAGTGTAGTACGTAGTACGGCAAAAATAAGCAAATCTTTAAACTTGACAGTATAATCGATTATGAATTGTATTGCAGAGATTGGAGTTATACTTAAACTTTGGACGTATCAAAGCTTTATAAATAATAGCCAGATCAGTGGGGAAAAAACTACTTGCACCGCTTCAGTACTCCCGGAAATTTTGAGGCATCGTTTCGTAAATCGCTCTTAATGCAAATACAGAGATTTTCGCTTTAGGGAATGTTCAGGAAGTCTAAATGAAAATTGATTTTTCTAATTTTTTTTGGCTATTCACTCCGAATATTTTACGAAAAAAAAATGATTTTACCTTCAAAATAATTGTATGCTTCGAATACTAAGAGTTGGTAAAAATAAAAAAGATATTGGCTTCAAACTAATTTAATCTTATACAAAATAATGAATTATTTTTATAAAAATTCAACAGTCAGTTTTTTTTTTTTTTTAATTAAATTCTATAAAAAAATTTGTAGTACCCGTTGTATGATGGTTAGTGCGTTGGACTGTCATGCGAGAGGTCTTGGGTTCAATCCCTGTCTGTGTCATCTAAAGTTTTTTTACGGGTACTGTGTCTTGCGAGGAATTGACAAATAATAACAGTACTCGCACATAGAAATGGTTTAGAGTTGTAAGTCACTAAGCCCTAGTTCTTAATTGACTGTTGCGCCACCTAATTTATTAACTTCTTAAAGGAAGTTATTTTAATGGGTCCGATTTGTCAAATTGAAAATTTTGACATTTCTCGACGTTTCAAGGTTCCTAGAGTCGAAATAAAAGATTTTTAGAAAGATGTCTGTGCGTGCGTGTACGAAGCTCAAGAACCAGTAAAGATATCGACTTCAAATAAATTTTGTTATACAGATAATAATGCAGAAAGATGCAGAAAGGGCTCTCAAGAAAAAATTGCGTGGGTGGTTTTTAACTTAGAGAAAAATCTAGTTGACAGTTTTTTTATAAAAAATAAAAACCTAAAAAAAACATTACTCAAAGTTGGTAAAAATTGAATTTCCACTCAAATATCTTTTCAAAAACTTGAGTTTAAGGCTTCAAGCTTATTTTACCTTATAAGAAATATTGTTAACAACATTCTGAAAAATGTTGAAAAAATCGAAATGACAGTTTTTTACAAAAAATTAAAAACCGAAAAAAAAGTTTAACAAAAGTTGGTAAAAGTTGATTTTCGACTCAAATATCTTTTCAAAAATTTGAGATAATAGCTTCTAACTAATTTTAACTTATAAGAAATATTGTTTTCGATAGTCAGTAATTTCTTTATAAAAATCCAACAGTCCGTTTTTTCATAAAAAAATAAAATCTTCAAAACAGTACGCAAATTTGGTAAAAATTGATACATATCGACAAACTTTTAAGCAGCACCAATCGACAGACTGGATGGAAAGTTATCACTGTGGGTCGCATCCCAGCCTCTTTTTTCACCTTGTGTAGCTCATGCAAATCGAGAAAATCAGCCCTGAGTTCCTGAAATGCATGAAATCTCATTTAACACTATACAAAAATACACTAGAACTTTTTTTAGAATTAAGGATGACTTGAAAATAATTGTATAAATTGTATTATCCTGAAGTTTAAACATTTCTTTTTGATCATCCAAAACTAATTTAAAAGCAGCAAAAGTATAAATTGGAGTAAAAACTTAAATAAAATATAAAAAAAAAAAAAACATTTACTTTAAAAGCGATTTCACCAAAAAAAAATTACTTAACTTCCAAAATTCTCCACTTTTTCGCCTCAGTCAGTGTGCTTAGTGCTAATGCCTTAAAAGCTCTCATTTAAAAAACTAAAAATTGATGGTTTTATTAAAAAAAAAAGTGCAGGTCCACTTTTAAATCTATGGTTTTAAAACTTTTTTAAACTTAAATCACAAAATTGTATGAAAAATATTCCTGTGTGTCCATAAAATAAACATATTTCCAAAAAATAAAACAAAGATTTGTGTCTATTTCCGTTTTCATCGAATCATTGAATTTATGGTTAGTTTCATACATTTCATTTTTAACAATATTTTGTTTTGTTTTTAATTTCAGGTCACACAAATTGTCCATCAGGTTTTGATGAATCCGAAGAGGAATGCGGAACAGCACGTAAGCTGCTCGAATTACCCGGTGGTGTATTTGCAGCCTTGGGCTGCATAGCGGCGGCTATAACTGCCTGTTTAATATTCTGCATATTTGGTTTAGTTAGAAAACGTAAAAAATCTGTCGTTCAAAAAACGATACTCAATGGAACACTGAAAAAGGACATCAAAAAGGATTCGCTATTTATCGATCCGGCCTCCTGACACGGGCTTCAGCCGGTCGAGTATATTCACGTCGACCGGGAGACAACTGTGTGATATGTTGTATAAATATGTGTGTAACATAACAAACAAAAATTACATCAATTATTACATTTAAATACGTATATAAAATTCATATTATATTCATATACATTAATTTTTTAATTATTATTGAATTTTATTATTTATTATTTTATTTTTCGATGATGATGTTGGTGATGAGTCGACGATGAATTGCCACGAAAATTGTGAAATCAAAGGACAAAAACTGAAAAAAATGTTTATGTTTTTGTTTTATATTTTAAACGACACACAATCACTGCCTTAAATTATACAAAATATTTTCTTTTAATTATTAACGTTTTTAAAATAATAATTTCATTTTACATAAACATACAATTTTCAATTAATCCTTCCATAAATTTATTATTTTTATCTATTTCTTTTATTTATTTATTTTTTGTTAACATAGTTATTAAGGTAGATAAGAACATTGAATGATAGAGAGACAGGGAAAAAGAATTCAGAGATGAAAAAACTATTGTAAATTAGGTACCTTCGAATTAAATATATATAAAAACAAAAACAATTAAATTAAATGAAAAAGAAATAAATTAGTAGGTATACAAAAATGATAATTCTATACAAGTGTATATAAATTAAAAAACAAAAATTAAATTATAAACTAAGCGCATGTAATTGATAGTACAGTTCTATGAAATCTCGAGAGTGTTGTGATGAAATTTCACATAAAGTTGTTATATTAAAAAAAACACATACTTAAATTTAGGATAAAAAGTTTTTTTTGCTACCTATTATTATGTATTTAAGTTTTTAGATAAGAATAATTTTGATTTTATGCAATGGTCGCCAGCCGTAGATACATAAAAGATCTTTTACGTATTTTTTGTTTTAATTTGTATTTTGAAATAAATTATTAACAGTTTTGTTTTAATAGGATTTTTCAGAAAATTTTAATTTAGTCCCGATAATTTTAACAAATAATTTCACAAATTTCAAATTTACACATCAATGTGAAAAATGGTAAATGGTAATTATAAAGGGTTTTTCAAAAACTCTACCGCATAGATCCGTCTGCAACTTCAAGAAACCCCACAGGAAAAAGTCTTGCGGATGGCCTTGGGGGCCATTTCACATCACCCCTGCGAGAGATAACCTTACCCTCAAATCGTTCATGCAAAATGTCAATAGTGGCGTTTGCTATGTGGCACGTAGCACCGTCCTGCTGGAACCATTTCGTCTAGGACCATATGGTTCAACTTGGGCCATATGAAATTAGTTATCATCGTTATGTAGCGCTTGCTATTGAAGGTGACCGCCTTACCAACGTCGTTTTCAAAAAAGTACGGACCAATTACGCAGCCGGCCCAAAATCCACACCAAACAGTAACTTTTTGAGGATGCATTATCACCTGGTGAATTTCGCGTGGGTTGGTGTTGTCTCATATACGGCAATTTTGTTTGTTAATGCAGCCATTCATCCAAAAATGTTGGATCTTGTACGGATGTAGGCCCGCAAGTTCCGACGCAAAATTTGCCAAGTTGAAGTCTGCTCGGGTTCTGCTGTACACTTTCACGGACCGCAGCGATGTTATCGGCCGATCTTGTATTCCATGAATGTACGAGTGTTCGCTGATTGTTTACTGAACCGGTCGTCTCAAATTTGGCCACCAAACATTGAAGAGTCGACAGTGAAGGGCCACCACATCTACCGTAAAATGGACGCAATGCGCCCAACGTTTGCGTTAACGAACACTTATTTTGATAATAAAGTTTTATCATTTCAACGTGCTCTTCAATCGTGTAACTTGCTATGATGATTTGGCATAAGCAACTGAATAATAAACAAAAGATTTGACAGCTGTCACCGAAACAAAATGGCCACCACGGTGCGCCAAAATCTACCCGTGCCAATTGAAAAACCCTTTACAAATTTAAAAATGGTTAGCTTATAAATTTACTGTCAATCGAAATGCCGATAGTAAACAGGGTTTTCCAATAAAAGGTTTCATTTTGATATTTGAAAAAACTACAGGGGCGGATCGGCTAAGGTAACGAGCGGCTATGAAATTTTGCATAGTCAAATTGAGTATCATCAAACTTTCCGTCTTTGTAAGATGATTCAACTCAATTCAATTTGATTGAAAAATATCCGATTATAATTAAAAAATTCATTGTTGCTATCGTAAAATCAAATTGGCTGTGTTTTAATAACACTCTTAATTTCTTGTTTTTTTCGAAGGTCATAGATAAGCTTTGTTGGCCATAATATACTGAACATCTCATTAGAAGTGTCGCCAACGGATCTCCTCGAATGAGCTGTAAAAAAAATATTTTACAGCGGTAAAAGGTAGCTTAAAACAATTTTCAGCTTTGTAACTACCACCACACTAAATTTTATGCTATAATATTGGTCCGTTGTGACCTGAAGGACTGACAAACAAACAAACAAACAAATAAACAAACAAACAAACGAACAAACTTACTTTCCAATTTATAATATTAGTATAGATGTCTTCATCCTTAAACTACATCACATCATGTTTTATTTTTTCAAAAAAAAGTTCTCAGTTACCGTTGTAGTCGTTTGTGTAATCGGCTGGTAGCTCTATTCAGAAACAATATAATTCTTGGAAAATGTCTATCATATTTTTGTTGTGACAGATTTTTAGATATCAATTTGACTATCAACTTACATAGATCAAATTCCTTCATTTGATTGTCATCAAAAATCACCCAAGCCGATTCCACCCCAGTATATTTTCTAAAAGAGATCAATAGATAAATTATCTATTGTAAAGAGGAATGGATGCTATTAACGGCCACTGAAGCTTATAGCACCATAATCTTTTCGAAAATGTTTAATGACCAATTTACCCGTTTTAAACTATATCTCCTCGATAACTTCAAAAATTAAATTTTTAAGATCTTAAATCTCGTGATCTTGAAATCGTGAAATATTAACATAGACCATATCTTTCATAGACCATATTTTAGTTTCAAATTGTTAAATCACCAGATCTTAGTGACGAATTGTGATCAGCTCCCCAAGAAACAATATGGTCAGGAAACTTTTTTTGCAATGTCAAAAGATGCCCTACAAAAAAGTGAGAGGTGGCTATTTTTAATCAAACCTTTTATTGGATAATTCTACTTTACCTGAACTCTTTGAGTATAAGATTTCAATAAAAAGAAATACCATCCATGCTTTCGCCATCGGCTCTCCTTAGCCATGTTTTTGTGTTGTATTGCATTCACTGAATTCATCTAAAGAATTGATAATTGAACTTAAAATGTTGAAAGCTCCAATCATTTGAATAAAAAAAGATTGCAATCATTTCGTCTACCTCAATCATTTGACTACAATCAATTGAGTGCAATCATTTCATACTCCTTATGCATTCATTTGCATTCATTCATAGTATATTAAAAGGTGGAAAGATGGGATGGAATTTTGAAGTTTTTTTTTCGTGGTTTTTTGATAAATTTTAATAAATCACTTGGAAGCCGTTGCTTATTTTATCTCCTATAGGCTGATACGAGTACATTTAATTATTATCATTTTTGAAACTTTTTTGTTGAATTTTTGATTTCTCAACTACCATATTTATTTTTACAAAACTACGGCTGTGACCATAATAAAATTCCAAAACAAACGAAATTAATCGCACAATGTAAATAAATACATACAATTTATTTCGACAACCAAACTAATAATAAATTAATTATACTTTAGGTGAAATTAAATAAATCACTTGTTATACAAATTCATCAAATTAAAACAAAAAATGTAGTTTTGGAATTAAACAAAATAAGAAAGAGACTAATAGTTAAACAAAAAAAAACAAAGAAAATAATAAAACAAAATATTTTTTTTTTTTTGGAAACAAATTAATTTTTAAAATAAAACAAAAATTAAACAAAATTAAACACAACCCCTTAGCTTAAGTAAAAAGAAAAAAAAAACTATTTAATTTAATTAATACTCGTAGGGAACTAAAACAAATTAAAAGTAAAAAACAAAAAACAAAAGCAAGAAACAGAAAACTTTAAAAAAAAGTAAGATAATTATAAATGAAACAATTCCTACTACTAGGTGATGAATTTTGTGTAAATTCGTTTAAAATAAATAAAAGAAGATGAAGATGAAAAAAAATGGTAAAAAGAATGAAACAAAATTATACATAAATTTATATGTAAAATTAGGAAAAACAAAAACAAGATGAAAATATTGAATTACTACAATTTAGATGACTTTATTGGCGTAAGGGTGAAATTATGAAGTGATCACTGTTATGAGAATCCATACACAGTCTAACTCACACACGTAAGTAAAGATATATATATATAGGTAAAGAAAACAAAAAAAAAACAAAAACACACATTTAATAGATAAGGATTGTAAATTTAATCGGTTTTAGAAACGCACTTTATACAATTATTATATACATACATTAAAGATACTTATAATATAAGTGAGAAACAGGTGATGTTGGTTAATTTCCTTTTTTTTAATTCTATATTAATTTACCTACGTGAAAAATTTTGTATTAACATTTTCGATTTATTTCTCTATAAAATTGCATTTTATTTTCGGTAACATAAGGAATTGGAATTCAAAACCTTAATCATAGTTAAAAAAAAGTAAGGATTTGTCAGCAAACGTTTATTAACAATTGCCAGATTTTAAAATTCACGAGTTAGTGGAAAAAGTTTGACAATTTTGTAAAACTGGTATAAGATCTGAGAAAGTTGTCAAGGTTTCGGATCACTTGAATAAAATGTCATTAAAATGAATTGCTTAAGATTTCCAGTAAATCAATGTCACGAAACTGCTGATAGAACATTTCTTACTAAACATTTACATCGTATCGATACAAGAAATAAATACTGAGGTGGAAATTAATTATCCTTAAATTCAAACGACTAAGTTGGCAAAACATGACAGTTCGACAAGTTCGTTATAATCTGGATACCAAACACTTGACATATTTAGTTTATGAGGAACTAAATGATATAACTTCAACAATTATGTTTTACTTGCTTACTTAAGGTAAATCCCTTACTAGCTGTCTGCAGTTTCACACGCCAAGTTGGTTGAGGCCATCTAACCACCTGCGTGTGCCACGTGAGCCGCAGTCTTGCTTTACTGCGCCGCCGCCGCCACAGTCCCTCTTGATTGGATTCAAAGACTTTTTTGGGCTGATAGCCATTCGTTGCACATGACACAGCCGCCTAAATCGTTGGTGTTCAATTCTTCATCGTGCTGTACAGTCCAGGCCGTACAGTTCGCGTTGTGACTCCTCGTCTAATCTCCACCTTGCAGATGGAACCGAAAATCGTTCTCATATTTCTTTGACAAGGTCCAAGCCTCAGCGCCGTATATGAGAACAGGGATGATGAGTGTTTTTTAGAGGGTGACCCCAGATAATTAATTGCCTTCTAAGTCAAGAGAAGAAACGATTTGCAATAGTTATTGTCCGTATGATCGTATGTCGTTATCTGAATTTAAAGCTGTGCTTAGGTAGACAAAGTGTGTATTCATAAACATGAGCTACAAACTGCGAACTGTGGATGTTCGCATATTTTGACTTTTCTTTCACATGAGCTTTATTTCCATTCGCAGACAGGGGCGAACTGTCAATTTATAATTACTCTTTTCTCTTCATATTTTCCTCAGCCATGATCTTTCACACAAAAACAAAACAAGAGTGGTATAATTTTGAGGTTAAGTTGAGCGCGAACAATTTATTCGTTGCAGTGTGGATAGTATGTGGAACGCGAATAGAGTTTGACAGTTCGTAGCAACCACACTCCAATTCGTTACTAACAAATTGTTTTTACTAAATTGTCTTGTTTTAAAGAACAAAATGTAAATTTTATTATCCTAACATTAGTGTCAATTGGTTTCTTATAATTTAAATGTGTTTTTGTTTGAAATTGCCTTTTTAAATGTGTAAAATCACGTTTGTTTGTCTATTCGTTCATTCGTTGTTCGCTCTCATGTGCAAGGCCCTTAAGAACTGCGTTATCTGCATTCATAAAGTCAGATTTTCGATCGAACTAACCTAGTCGAACTGCAGTACCTACCGTTTTTAAACATCAGACTGTCGTCAGCGTCGGGCAGATTGTGCAGCTCAATTTGTTTGGCTGCAGAAAGAGCGGGAATTATTAAAATAATTTTTACAACAACAAGGATGAAGCGGCACTGGTTCATAAAGAATGTAAGTAATGGCAAATATTTTGTTATTTTTTGATAAAAATAAAAGGGAAGATGAAAGTACTGTAGGTACTGTGTGGGCAACTAACCACATTAAACTTTTTCTTTTTCGGTAAGCAAATCAAAAATCAAGTTCAACAAAATTTGTTTGGCAGCCATTTTGACGTGACAACGTCTTAAATTAGGTTGGGCTGGGAGTCACTTATGAAAAAGTGTAACGCCCGGTAACGTTACGATGAGTCACCGAACGAGAGAGAGGCCCGCCGAATGCCTTGCGTCTCTCTCCCACTCAACTATGATCGGTCTGCCGCGCGCGCAGCACTAGAGAATTAGGCGCATTGAATCGGCGCATGCTTGTGTCTCTGTCTTTGTCTTTCTCGAACGTTCTTGGCGTTGGAAAAACAAGAAAGCGTCATAATACAAGTTCACACGTGTGGTTAAAGTATCGTCAGCTGTGTCTGTAGTGAAAATGTGGAGTGCTTAGATTCGTCATTTACAACAACTACAACAATAAAGGTAAATAATTGTACACTGATATTTCATTATCGTAAACTATGATTGATTGATTAATTGTTAGATTGACACAAAAGTTGAGAAACTGAGTTTATAGGTTATGTCATACTATTGATAAATGTTGATAGTGTTAAGTAAATTATTAGTTTAACAATAAATATTCTACCTAGAAAAAGACGTTGTCACGTAAAATCTTCGCCCGTAAAACCGACTTTACAGGCAACCATTTTTTTTTCTCTGACGTTTATGAACTCTGTTTACATACAAATCAGACTAAGTCAGACCTTTTTGTTTACTGCAGACATTCATTCACAATGCATCATGAAATCAATGAATGAAATCTCTAAGTTAAATTCAATAAATGATTTTTAACGATGATATTCTCCAAAAGATTGCATTCTTTTAGAAGCCTGGCTTGTTTCAATATACTCCAATTGAATATCAAAACCAATTTGCTAAGGAACAATAAATATGGTGTTGTTCTCTAATATTAAACTAAACACAAGAATTATAAAACAAATAAAATTTTCGAAGTTGAAGCAGACTAAGAAACGTGCTCTTGAAAAAAATATGTACGAAAATCTAACTAACTTAGTGTTTTTAAGTAAGTAGTTGCCAAATGAACCTGACATCGAAAAAATTCAAGTCTACGTTTCTTCTCTTACGACTTTTTTAATTCGTAGCGTTTCTTTGAAGATTCATGAAATTTTGTTTTTCAAAAATGGACTTGACCTGAAAAATAAAAACATCTACTTTGCCATTGGTAAACTTTTGTAGGTATAAATAGATACAAACATGAAAAAAGAAAATTTCCTTAGGAAACCTTTTTTAAAATTTGACATTAAAAATATCAGTTTTTCTCTGTAAGTAAGTATTACGAATTCCGAAATTTTCTCGTCTATGAAAAATTTCAATTCAATGTTGGAATTACAAATACCACTTAGAAAAGGCAAAATTTCTCAGAATTTAACAGAATAAAAGTAGTTCAAAGACTTCTCGAAAAAAAGAGGATATAGAAGAAAAAATCAGCTTTGTTTTTAAATTTTTCTTTCGAATGTATCAACTTAAAGAACGAGGCTGTGAATTCAAAATTTCCTTACTATACCGAAACAAAAGCAAATTAAAAAAAAATTCATTTAAATAAATTAACTTTTTCAAATTTTGTTTTTATTAAAACATTTTTTTGAGTATTATTTTAACACTAATGATATAACTTTTTTAAAAAGAAAATACAAAATAAAAAACAAAAGAAAATTGGTCAATGTCAAACATGCCAAATGGTGCCAAGTAAAAATGATAACGAAATGAATTTAATTTAAGACGATAAAAACAATCACACACTGCCCAGTTGATGGTCTAACATTCTGTTTGCGCATAATGAATTTTAAAATTAATTTAATTTTTATCTAAGTTCTTCTCTAAATAAAATTATGTTTGTAACAAAATTCACTGCCAAAATCTGAACGATCGATGTTTTTTTTAATTTATTGAAAAAAGTGTGAACATGTTCATCCACCAATCAACAAACATACAATTAAAATAATTATGTATTTAATTATTCTGACTTCAAAACAACAAAATCAATAAGGCAACACAAATTTTGCCACACTAACAACTTAAACCATCGACATGGCAACAACCAAGAATTAATTTACAAAATATAAAAACTAATTACAAACAAATTAAAAACAAAAAAACTAGTCTATAATATTTTATCTATATTATGTATATGAACTTATTCCTTTTTGCTTGAATATTTTTATTTTTTATTTGTTCTTTAAATTTAATAAAAAAAACTTTAACAGAAAAAAAACATAATTTGTTAAGTTAACTAGTTATTACTCTAAAACTATTTGTATTGTAAATAATATAATGTAGACTTTTTGTATTGATTTAAATGAGGGTATTTCAAAATAAAAAACAAAAGAAAACATAACAAAAAAAAATTAATTAAATTTATACTTACATGAGATGTATTTATGAATGAAACAAAAACAAGAGAAAAAAAACTATATTTATTATTTTATGAAATGATGCACTGAATCAAATAGAAAAAAATTAATAAATTATATAAAATTACAAAAAAAAATTAGTGTTTGTCTTTTATTTGTGTTGGGGGAGAATTATGTATATGTTAATTATTGTAATAGATTGTGATTTGAAATCAATTGGTGTTCACATATGTAGCATATAATTAGGGGCGATGAAATAAAAATATTATTTCTATTTACTAACCCTAAGAGTATGCTACACTTGATTATAAAAAATATTTCGTTTCTTATTTCAAATAAAATTCGAAATCTTTGAAGCATAACAACATTTATAGGAGATGAGGTGAGCTTAAATACATAAAAAGAGAAAGGTAAGTGGGGACCCAAATTTATTCTTGGAGTTAGATTAAGTGATAATACGTGAAAAAGAGTCCTAAGTGAACGCCATCTAATACATTAGTCACATTTCCAAACATTGACACATTATTGTGATTACATGCAGCCCTATTATGGTTATCAAATATCAACACGATATTTGATAATAGTTGATAATTATCAACAAAATTAATGAATCGGTATTATGGTGATCAATTATCAATATTTTTGATAAATAGTGAATTAAAAGATCTATTGTGAATAGCTTTATTGATAAACTCGGTATTACGGCTATCAAACGTATTGATACCCATCAAATATTCTATCAGCTACAAAGTCTTCGTTGACAAATGTATCAAATATTCGTAAATGGTAAAGAATTGTAATTTAAATACGATTTATAAAAGTTTTTTTGTAGTTTTTATTGAATACACAAATTGAAGAACGAAATGCCTTCACTAGAATTGTTGT
This sequence comes from Eupeodes luniger, assembly GCA_951509635.1. NCBI lineage: Eukaryota > Metazoa > Arthropoda > Insecta > Diptera > Syrphidae > Eupeodes > Eupeodes luniger. The sequence continues at coordinate 43,009,855 of OX608074.1, read as the reverse complement.
TTGAAGGCAATTGTACTGAGGAACGAAGGTTTATCGTGCAAGCTAAAATAAACAGTATTACGAGATGCTTCAAACCCACTGGACAAATTATAAATTCATGAATTAAAGTAAGCAAATTAAACTTGGTATTACTGTCTGTATTACTTGGTATGCTGTCAAAAATTATGATATCCATCAAATTTTCTATCAGCCATAAATTCTTCGTTGGTTAATAGGCATGTACCATCAACTGAGCGCTCAGAGATCTATGCACAAATGCCTTTTGCTACCTCAGGATTTTCCTCCATTACCTAGTTCCACAAGTCTTTCTATTTGTTTTCAGTTGCTAACTATTCTACTCCTAAAAAAAACAAAATATTATTAAGAAAAAAGAGAAATGTAATTAATGAAAACAACTTACATTATTCCGCCGAAATTATTTATAGAACAAAACACAAGAACTCAACACAAATGACAAACGTCAAACACCAAACAAAACCTATTCACAATCGTATATTGATTAGTATTCACAATGGGTGAAAAATTATCATTTGATACTCATAATACCAAATTATCAATAAATGGATAGAAGTTATCAGTTATCAAATAATTGATAGTTGATAGCCATAATAGGGCTGATAGATAATGATGTTAGGGCAGTGGGTTTCTCAAAATACATTATAATTACAAAACAGAAATATTTGATTACTACTATTACTATTACTGTTACTATTCTATTACTGGCCTTTTTGAAAACGATAGCACAGTTCATCAGCCCATCGAGTCTTACCCCGGATTACAATTTTTTTTGGGGAGGCAGAGTTTTGGGGCAATCTTTGGGAAAATAAAAACTGACCTTCCAAAGACCCCATTAAACTCGACTTATGCGTACAAGAAGCAGATGATTTTTTCCCGACAACGGAAATGCTCTTAATATTGCCCTTTCGTTACAATGAACTACTAACTCGGTTGAAAGAACATTTAGCACGATATGGGGAGAGTCAAAACATGGTTAAGATCAGCCATGATCGAAGATCTTTTAAATGGTATAATTGAATAATCTCAAGAATAAAATAATCCAATCCTACAAACACCCTTGATTAGAGATAAGAATCATATTTAATACTAAATGGGCTACGATAACAGTCGATAGATTTTACTATTGATCTTTATAGCTTCATATAATAGGTATTAACAGCAATTGTCAAAACGATTATCACTTCATAAAACAATCGTATGCGTATCAGATTATGATGGAAATGGAATATTCTAACTTTGACATAAGCGTTCTTCTGAGGGGAGTTCTCACTTAAGGGTGCATAAATTCTAGTCGTCTAGTTCAGTGAACAATTAACAATACAAAATAGAAGTTCTGCCGAAAAAATCGTCATATCAACACAGTCGGACGTCGCTCGCGTCGTTGGTTGGTAATATGGTGGAGGAGTATTCGTGCTGAGAAACACATATGGGTTGGTTGGTAATATGGTGGAGGAGTATTCGTGCTGAGAAACACATATGGGTAAAACACATAGCCAAACAAAACAGTACTTTTTTAAGGGACTAAGATGTCCTGAGTTCGAATCTTGTCTTTAAATTTTTCTATCACATTAGGTTTTTCAAATATGAAATTTTAAAATGCTAAGGCAATCAAAAACAGGGTTTTAATAGCTACGTTAAAACTCAACATATCCCTCAACAATTAATTCCATAATATATTTGCAAAGTACAAATCTTTGTAATCAAGACACAGTTTAAACTATTTTTAGTATCTTAATTAGTTTCTTTAAATTCCCATGTTTTTATTTTACTCTATATGAAGTTTTGGGAAAACCTTAAGTTTAATACTCTCATAGTTTTTGAAATAATTTTGGAGTTGATTTTAAGTGCTGATTTCGATTCTAAACTTTGATTTTAACTAACTGTTCAAGTTTAAAAAAAAAAAACCGTTTTCAATATTATTTTTATATTTCTGAATATATTTCAAAAACTTGATATAATTGAATTGTTTAGACGACGGATTCGTTTGCTTTTTTCTGTTGAAAACCGTTTTAGTACAAATGGTTTAGCGTTTCTTTCTGATTTTTGTAATACAGGTGAAATTTAACAAAGTTTATAAAGTTTTTTCAAACATTTTATGAAATTCTATAAATACTTCAACTGAATATCAAAGAAAGGGATTCTTATATATGTATGTATGTTTGTGTTTTTTCGAATTTGAATTACAACATAGAATATAAAGTTTCCGAATTTGAATATAAGATATCAATAAGGTTTAATCTTTATTTAAAAGTCCTATCAATGACATTATATGTGTAAAAATATAATATTATTTAGAAAAGGTGTAGCATTCGATAACTTTAAAAATAAGGCTGGTTTTTCCAGACAGAATCGGTTATGTTTTTTTTGAGAGCTCAGGTGGTTTGTGGATTGTTCGCATAGACCTGCGACTTTAGAATGCCCCACAAGAAAAAGTCCAAAGGGATCAAATCACACACTGATAACTATGAAACTCCTGATAGGCTTAGTCATTCATTTTCTACTGCCAATCGGAAACAGTAGGACTAAAAGATTTCAAAGATCTCAGCAGTTTTTGGAAATAATAACAACAATGTATGTACCTATACTCAAATTAAAATTAATTCGCTTTCTGTCAAAGAAAACGAAAATCTAATAGTTTTGAAATATATGTACGTAATATAGAATATCAAATATGTACATATGTATGTATGTATGTCAATAATATTTTCTTATAAAAGTTCAAATAATAATGGACGCGCTTGAATTATTTCGGACTGTAATCGTTTCGGTTATTTTATTTCTTATTGGTATCGTGTTTTTATTTAGAATATTCATGTAGTGTTCTTAAGAAAATATTTATAAACAAATTCATCTGTTATTTATAAAGGTAATTATGTACATTTTTAAATTTTGTGTTAAGTTTTGTTTTAATTAAATTAATGTGTGTAAGTTAACATTGGAAGAAAAGTTGGATTTTTGGACAAAAAACCCTTATCTGCAGTGTTTCTTAATTTCGTTTAGTGAGACACAGAGTCAGTGTAATTTTAAAAGGATTCTTCAACCGAAAATTAAATTGGGTTTACTCTCTGATCAAGCTAATCGTTGTTAAATATAACATTTATGGCCCCTACGATATTCATTTTGCAACAATCTCTGTCTGGATGGTTGCATAAGCTTCAAAATAATGTACATACTTAATCCTAGTTCCAAAAACTTATTCAGGGCTATCATGAACTAAATTTCCCTTTGAATTATCGCCGTCTTCAAAAACTTGAATGGTCAATAATGTCGAGAGTGGAAATTATTAAAATCGGGAATCATGTTTTTATAGGACTTTTACTAACAAGTATTTATGATGCAAAAGATGTTGACCCCGCACTTAGTCCATCTGGATTCCTTAGCGAGATATAGGGCATTAGCAGTATCTTTAGCTCTTGAATTGTTGCTGGCTTATCGACGTACATTTTTTCTTTTAAATAACCTCAAAGAAAAAAGCCCAAATACATGATTGACAATCGCCACCACGTAAGAAAACACGGCCATTGAATTTGTCGAGCAAAAGAGCCATTGCCTCGTTAGCTTTGTGGCAAAGGGGCACTGTCATCTTGAAACCACATACATACATACATATCGTACACATCAATATCTTCAAATCAAGGCCATAAAAAGTTCGTTTTCAGTTCACAATAGCGAACACCATTCATACTAACTGGCTGACAATCCTCATTTTGAAATTGTGAAATGTCAAATGAAACGCAGACCAAAACTTGACGTTTAGGTGTAGTTCACATTCAACATTCACATTTTACATATACGTTAAATAATAAAAAAAATTATTTTTAGTAAATAAACTCACATTTAGTTTTTTTTTCTAAATTAAAAAAATTAAAGTATATCGCTGCAATATCGTCATAACTCAAAAATCACGAATTTTGAGTTAATAATTCAGAAAAAAATAAATTCTTAGAAAAATCATTGAAAATGATTTTATTGAATTATCCACATATTACTATGCCATAAGGTGAATATTCTTTTGTTTCTGGTGAATCACACAAAAAAGCCATCGCTACAAAATTTTAAATTCAGTTCGAGTGTTTTTAGTTATGATATTGCAGCAAATGAGCGATATATGTATGTATATTTGCATTGTGCACTAAAAAATAAAAACAAATTTAATTTATTTTTTCTAATTTTAACTAGAATAAATAAATTGTTACAAAAACTAAAATAACATAGAAAAAGGTTTTTATAGTAGTATATTTAATTAGCTTCCGTTAGTAATCTATGTAAGCCTGCTGCAGACTGACCTCACACAAGACTTCTTTAATGCCACCACCACACCTAGCCTATAGAAATTTTAGTATTTTGATTAAAAAAAATATACTAAATAATCATGTTAGTGTAAATATCACAATATTATTATAAATATTAATTTAATTAAAAAAATAACCAATTAAAAAAAAAAAACATTTTCCAGTTAATATACATTACAATTACCACTTAAAACAATCTCTGATCTAAATAAACACTCTAAATTTGACCAAATTTCAACTTATTCAAGCCAATATACGACGATTTATAAACAAAAAATAGTTATGTGCAAATGCATTGGCGTACATGTATGGCAGGTACTTGAATTTGTTTATTGCCACTTCAGCGAATATATTTATTTTTATAAAATCTAAAAATACAACAAAATACTTAGTAAATAAACACACGACAAAAAAAAAAACTTCAAACAAACATTCAAATAAAAATAAAAACAAAGATTAATAATGTTGTAAACATCATCGTTTGTATATAAAATGGTAAATTAACACATGTAGATGTGTATTTTGAGTGACACAACATAAAACAGTCATACGGGACATGAGCGGTGTCGGGCACTCAAATAGTACTTATGGTCAATGATGATTACATAGCTAGGGTATTCCAACTTGTATTGAATATGAAATTTTTCTAAAGCAAATACTCGAACTTATGAATAAACAAAACTATAGTAAGTTGAAAGACTTTTTTAAAAAGTCAAACATGCATATAATAGAAAAGGTTAAGCGCGTGCTTGTGATTTTGTTTTACAGTGGTCAGCTTTCTATTAACAAAGTAAAATATTGTATTTCTCATCCTCACAGTAATGAAGGACTTTGTAGACACAATTAAATGTCTGCCAGAGCGTCATAGTTAAGAAAAACGTAAAATTTTCATATGCCCGGCTCATTAATAAAATCGAATAAGTATTTAATTAGTTTGATTTAGTTTAGTTTTATTGACTTCAAAATTTGAATACTGTTCACAATTTTCGTTGTAAATTTATCTTAAGTCTTTAAATGGTTTGGCCGATGGCCGTCTACCAGACTATAAATAATGTTGTATACATTTAAAACTTTCATTGATTACACATGTTCTGTATCGTAAAGCACTAAAAAAATATTGGTATAAGACTTCCCACCCTCGTTCTCCATTCATCAATTTTATGGTTTCTTCTAAATTGAGTACATCAATTCCAAAGTATCTATTGCGGAATTCTTTCAGAATTGGACAAACTCCCAAAAAATGGAACACGTCATCACGTTATCTTCGATTGCATAGATCAAACCATAGGAAGATCTGGACGGTGAGGAATAAAGTTTAGGCTGAGGAGTTCACCTCTGACTTTAAAGATTGTATACTGATTTTTCGAATGGTGTGATCGGTCAAGAAGTCTTTTTTCCAAAAAGTGGTTAACTTTACTATAGTAAGCTCTATATAATGATGATTCCGCTTTCTCAGTTAATTGATCGTACATTCTGTTTCCGATTTTCATCAACAAATCATCAAATTTCGAATCAAGCGAAAAACTGTTATCTTCAGTTGATATTGACAAATTTGTTGAGCAATCGTTCGCCATTTTATACCACTCACCTACGCATGCTCCTCTGGAATTAATAATGTGACTTAGCACAAGTCTCGGAATTCTGTTTTCTCACATCTCCATAATTCTTGCAACATAATTAAAGTGTAATTTAAGAGTATCCAAGAAAATGGGGCCTGTTCCTGTTTCTAGGTGCAACATACAGTTGGGTGTCGTACTTGGCAGTCTTGAGGTGCTTTTGATGAAAAAACGGATCAACTTTTCCACTGCATCGAACGACTTGTATCCCGACACTTGCGTTCCGTTGAAAAGAATTCCATGTGCGGTTGCTCGAAAAACTTTGTATTTAGCAATATGTGAAACGTCATGTCTCAAATAACAGCTTCTAAACACGTTACACTTTGCGCGCTTAGCTTCCGCTGCTTTTGCTCGGAGGTGTCTATAGAGATTCCGGTTCGAGGTAATCAATACACCCAGATACTTGTACTCCTTAACTATTTCTACGACTTCTTCTTGAAAAGTCCATTTTCCCATTCTTGAGTAACTTATTCCACCGCTTCTAAATATCATTATTTTGTACTTTGATAAATTAACTGAAAGGTTCCAGACTTTGCAATAGCACGTCTATTCATCATCAGCTGAATTCCGTCTATAGATTTGGCCAGGAAGACTATATCGTCAACATACATGGAATGGATTTTCCACTAAGTCGTAGAGGTAAGATTTATGTTATTTTCCCTGAGGATTTCTCTCATTTGCTCTGCATTAATTCCTGAAGATGTCATTGTGACCACAACTTTTTTAGGAGCACCTTTTGTGTTATTAAAATGATCAGGGAAAGTTTCTTGAATACCTCTTTTGTTGTTATTTGAGTTTTGAATTTGAAAATCGTTTTTTGTGCCTTAAATACTAGGACGCACCGAAATTTCACTTTGTAGTTAAATATGAAGCTTTTATTTACACCTTTTTGAATAAATTTTGAAAATTCTTTCACTAAAATATCAAATTTTATATAGAGCCTTTCTTTAATAAACCACTTTGACAGATCGCAAAATGTCATTTTTGTATGTTCTAATAAAGTCTTGTATATGGCCAAAAATGCATTCCATAGAATTTACCTGCACACACTCACGGAAGTGAATACCTGCTCAGAAGTTCTTGAGTTTCATGAACGTATCGAATTGTTTACTGACTCTATCAACTACTACGTATCCGGTTACAAATATTTTTTTTTTCTCAAAGACGATTTTGGCGACCGTAAAATGGACGAAGTGTCTGAAAAGTAATCCATTCATCTGATTTATGATTAAAGAAATAGGTTTAAATAGTCTCCATGGCCTCGAATGCAGTCAGTCAATTCGGAGTTAGCCAGAAAGGTTTCTTGGTTTCCTGAAGTACACAATTAGCCACCACAGTCTTGCAATTTTATCACCTTTAAACCTTTTTTTCGTTTAAAATTATCAGGGCCTAGTGACCTACAACTCTCAACAATTCGTGTGTGTGAGTAATACTAGATATGGAGGGGACCTACAGTTTTTTTTTGCTAAATCCGAACACCAAATTTGAGAAAGCACTTTTCAAGACAAGAATTACTCTTTTTTTTATAATAAGCGCACACTAAAGGGGATATTACTACCCTTATTATGAAAAGACACAGTGTGAGCACTAGGAAGTAGAGAAAGATGTTGAAAGGAGGTGTCGGTGCACATTGGTTTTGAATTCCTGAATATTGCAATGGCTGGGAAAAACAGAGTGTGGTAAGGCATTCCACATTCGCAGTACAGTACGACCGAAATTGGGCTCGAGGGTATACTGATGAGCATTCCTAGAAGCGCGAGTATTACGGTTGAACTGTTTAAGTGGAGGAATGCAACTGGCTATTTCTCTTGAGCATAAACCGTTAAAATAACTGTAAAAAAGGCGTGAGTTAAGAAACTTTAAACTTTAACTTCAAGCGACGTAAATGATCCTATGATGGTGCTATCACCTATTAATTTAAATGCTCTACGTTCAATGCTGTCCAAGAGGCTTAAGTAGGTTGCAGGTGCACCAGCCCAGATATGGGAGTTATACTCAAGCTTTAGACGTAGATAAGTTTTGTTGATAACAGCCAGATCAGAGGGGGAGAAAAACTTCTTGCATCGCCTTAGAAAACCCAAACATCTTGCGAATGTTTCAACGGAAGATTGTATGAAAATGATAGCGAGACGGATTCCGTGAGAAGTAGTCCGGTTTTTATATTTGAGAGTTGATACAGTTTGTCATTGTTCAGAAAAATGAATAACACAACTGTACAAAATTTAGCGAAATTCTGACCAGAACTAATTTAAAAAAGTAAAATAGACGGTTTTTTAAAAGGATATGTTAAGAAAGTGTCAGGATCAGGGCCGTCGAGAGGAATTCCGGGCCCGGGACGGAAAAATCTCGGGCCCCCCCCATATTTAGAAGTTCATGCCTTCTGATATGGTACGTTCTAATTTCAATTACGAATAGCATGAAATTGGTTGGAATTAACGGAAATAATCATTTTTTGTTTGAAAAATTAACCGAAAAATGTGTTAATCATCAAATCAATCTTACGAGTATCATCCAGTTTAGTTCAAATGGAGGATGGGTAGAAAATAATTCTACATGCGATTAGATCAGAATCCGAACAGAATCATACATTCAATTCGATATTGCCAACGACATGTAAGTAACTGATAATACGGTTGATTAACTATTAAAAAAAATAGTATGAAGATCTATTACCTACTATGAAAATAAAATAGAGCGAAGTAAAAGTATTTGAAATTTGTCTTTAAAAAAAACTAAGTATTTTAAAAGTTTTACATTAAATACTCTTTATTGTTTTTCTTTATATTAAAATACTAGCGGCCCGTCCCGGCTTCGTACGGGTAGACATAAATAGGTACAGATATTTAAGTTAAAAGCATGCTAATTAAAACAATCATGAATCACTAAATTAGAAAACATTTCTTTGTCCTATCATTAATACTCTTCGCAGCGTATGCGATGAAAGACATTTTATGGCTAATTTTTTTACACCTTCGGTTGGTTTTAATAGGAATTTCTAAAGATTTCTATAGTAATCTAGTACTAAATATACCCTATGTTACTCAGTGATAATGTAGCTTTCTAATGAAAAAAGAATTATTAAAATCGGTCCAGTACTTTTTGAGTTTATTCGTAACATACAAAAATACAAATCTTTCCTCTTTATAATATTAGTGTAGATTAATACAATGTTTTATTAGAGTGAGTTTGCATTCAATGAAATATTTTCTTTTGGTAAACGAGCTTTCCTAGCTTTCTGAGCAGCAAAACAACTTATAATTGCGTCGAAATTCAGTTCCCTTGCCAAAGGTGCTTCGATGCATAGTGTAGCAAGTCCAGAAACACGATCTTGTGATGAGCACGAACGATGAAACTTCTTTGTTCTGGCAAGGACGCTAAATGAACGTTCGGCACTAGCTACGGTTACAGGTATGGTGGAAAACACACGGAGAGCAACACAAGTGTTGAGGAAAATCGTCTCCAAGTTCTGGCAATAAAAAGCATTGAGCAAACTCAATGGCGGAAGTTCTTCTTTGAAATTGGCTTCATAAATATTGTGTTTTCTCAAGTTCGCTCATTGTTGAAAACTGTCATAAAAATGAAAATGTAGCATTCAAATTTTTCATCGTATCGAACCGACGAGAAATTGCACATATAATTGAATCAACTTTGACGTAAAAGGTGTTTCTCTTGAAATTTATTTCTTCGTCTGTTTCAATTTGCATTCCAGTTCCTCGATTTTCTTCAAAATGACTCTTTAATTGCCTTTTCGGTTCGATGGCAACGATTCTGGAACATCCCCAAATCCAGTAGCAAGTGCTTTGCATTCAGATAAAAATTGATCTCATCCGTTTCGAATAATGTTCAAATCGAAGATCAAGCTGTCGAGATCTCGAATTTCAACGTCAATAGTACTGTTTCTGGCTCGAAGAAGAAAACTTCTTTCATTTATAGCCTTGCACCAAATCGAAGAAATCATGGTGCATTCAAATTTGTGCATATATTTTAAAACGCCATTTACATCTCTTCGAGCTTCAGCAGTTAAATTAATATCACTTAAGGCTTCTAATGATGTTCTAAGGTTTTTCAGATGATTTGCAAATGGTTTCACTGCCTCAATTCTAGCTGACCATCTTGTATTGGAAAGTTTGTGAAGGGATCCGGGCACATTTTTCTTAAAAATTTCCCAACGTTGAGCACTGCTGCTAAACAAAAAATGTCCATTATTTGGCTCTCCAATAAGATTGCTATCGCCTAGTAGTCCTAGTCCCCTTTCGCCAAGGAAGAAAATGGTGTCCAATATTATTATGTATAGAATTCCTTGCTATTTTTGTATGGCTGGTTTAATATACACACTTTGAAGTGACTTGATATCCTTCGAATCTTCAGTAAACAATTTATTCAAAATATTAATTAATTAATATTACGGAAACCACAATTGAAAAACGTTTGCGTGGGATTTTCCGGTCCCCCGAAACCGAATCAAAAATTTCGTTCCCAGCAGAAACAAAAATAGAAGAAAAGAAACTTTATAAAAACAGAAACCGAAATAAATATTTGTGTTTTGTTTTAAGTTGCCGGGCCCCTTATTTTGATTTTAAAAATTTTCAAAATAAAACAAATTTGAAATTTACGTTAAATTAAGTAAGAAAAACAAAACAATTTATTATAACTTTCTTTCAATAGTTCAAAATTGCCCAATTTTTCATTAAATATAAACAAAAATGTACGCCAATAATAATCAGGGGCCCAGATCGGCAAGCTTGTGACTGAAAGATTGGTAGATAACATGCAAACAGGGGCCCGATTGCGAAAGCATGAATGATTTTAAATTGTCGAACCCCTAAAAATAAGTGGGAATAGGTATGTTGATGATGAATTTAGACTACCTATATTGAAAAAAAAATACTCTCCTCATTGCTTTTAATTTTACGGGCCCCTAGAAAATCCCGGGCCCGGGGGGTTTCCCCCCCTTTCCCCCCCTCTCAACGGGCCTGGTCAGGATGTTTATATTTTCGAGCTTGAAAATTGAAGCTAAATTAAAAAAGAACTGAAAACAGGGGTTTGTTCGTAGATTATGGTTTTGTTGTGTGTAGATTTCCACGTGCAACAGATGGCACTATATTTGTTGACACTTACTGCTTGCAAAATATCAAACAAATATTACAGCTTATTTGTATTTCCGCTTAATTAAACAATTTAGCCAAGTCAGCTTTCAAAATGAAAACTTTATTTTTATTTAGTTTTACATTTAATTATAAAAAACGATTACAACAACTCACAGAGGAAAAAAAAACTCAAAATATCTCTTAGCAATAAATTGTATTTTTAATTTATTTTAATATATTTCTAAAACATAATATAATATAGAATTATTAAGACAAAATATTCTTTACAAGAGCAAAACTCATTTATAAACCGTTTTGCCTTTTTCTGTTGAAAACCATTTAAGCATAAATGGTTCAGCGTTTCTTTAAGATTTTAGTAAGGCAGGTGAAATCTAAAAAATTATGAAGATTTTATTAAAACCTTATGAAATACTATAAATATTTCAACTATATATTGAACAAACTCACTTTATTGAGAAAAAAGCTACTTCATAAATTTAGCTTCAAAAAGCCTTATACATATGTTTTTTTTTCGAGTTTTAAAAATAATATCTCAAAAATCATTTTGAAGTCGGATTTAAGTTAAGGATTTCAAAACTCATTACAAAAAAGCAATTTTATTGCAAGAAAGAAATCCCTGCCGACCAGTGGTGTCAAAAGTACGAACGTCGAAAATTGCTTTCGTTACTCGAAGAAAAGTCTAATCTTTATCGGCAGTAAGATTTTACTTAACCTATTATCTTCTACCTTTATTTGTTTCTTATAAATTTCTACTGTACTACGGCAGGCTTTTTCAAAAAAAAAACACGGGTATTGTTATTGGCAAACATTTCTATAATATCAAATTGAAACGCTAGTCAATTGGAAAAATGAAACTTCAAAAATATGATCGCAATCACCTGTCAAAATTCATTGATTCATATTGGGAAACCATTTTGTAAGTGGAATTACAATAAGTGCCTAGAATTTTATTCCGAAGTCCTTTATTACATGGAGTTCATCAGAACTCAGAAGAATTAATAAACGAAGCCACTGTACTTGTTTTGCAGTGCGTGCTTGTCAATTCACTATCATTTTAACCTGACCGTTCATTCCACGAATATCTTTTTTTTTCTTTAAATTGTATATGTATATGCGATCCCTCATCCTTTCAGTACAATATTTCCGACGAAGAAGTGGTAAATTAATAATGAAGTTTAAAAAATCACCTCCACCATCCACCGCACCTTCCACCAGCAGCCATTGCCTTTGCCTTTACCTTTGCCTTGCCATCACGGATGCGGATCTGACTATAGAGAGGACTTGTTTGATTTGCAGGACAAAGTGTATTAAGGGTGAACAGTTTTGCAAAGTTTACGAGAACAAAACCGGTAGAATTGTTGAGTAACAATTGTATAGGTAAATAAAAAAGAAAGAAAGAGAAAAAAAATATAAATACCACAACAGAACTATTTCTATGCCTTGGAGCAAATGGTGGGGCAGGGGGTGGTTGTAAGGTTTATATGTATAGCCCAGGCGTTGAAGGGCTGCTGCAGGAAATGAACTTTTCATTTGAGGATTTGTTTTCTTTTGTTCGAATTTTTAGTTTTTCCTTTTTTTTAGCTTTTTTGTTTCAATTTCAGAACGAAAAATGGAGATTAAATTATGTACCTGGATTGTGTTGGGGTTTTTGCATGTGACAAGTTAGCCTCAGGCCTGATGGCGATGTTAGAGTTTTAATATTTTTATTTTTTTTGTTTTTGCTGTTGTTGATGTTGTTTTTTTTTGTTGTATCGGAGTTGTGGTTGGTTACACGGGAAAACTTGTTAGCTTACATAATATTATATTTTTATTTTTGTACACAACTTAAAAAAAGCTTACTTATTCTAGCTATTTATTGTATGTTTGTATGAATGTAAATTAGTGATTTTCTTAAGTACAAATGGTAACATTGAAAATTTTAATGGTTTAGTTTGTACTTTGATAGAGAACCCTTTGTTCAAGGTTTCAATTAAATAATAATCCTTGAGCAATTTGCTATCAGTGGACTCAACACAAAAAGGCTTGCAATTTTTTTAATAAATGGCTTTCGTTGTTACCTTATATAAATCTAAGCTTTGCCTCTTCTAACTAAACAATTTCATGAGTTGAATACGTATACAAAGCCTAATTTGTGAAGAGTTCATTTTCAATCAACTTTGAAGGTTATCAAAATTGTCTATTTGATGGATGACCAGAAGGGAATTGTAATCTTGATATTGATCAATAAACCTCTGATTCTTCATATTGTCACCAAAATTCTTATCTTTAATAGTTCTGCATTCTTCATTTTTGTCAATCTTAATCAGAATTTAAGAAGCCTTCCTGAACTTGTTTTTTTGAAAGAAACCTTAATTCAACGATTTAGTCCGTGTATCTGTCTGCCTGGTTCCTGCAGCCCAAACAGTTCGGTTTCAAATTTGGAATTTAAGATTTTAAGCTAATTTGCATAAGGCGTTTTTTCATTTTTCTTTAACTAAAAGTATCAGTAGTCCCCTTACAAATTTTTTTGTAAAAAATTGAAAATTCGAACTTTCCCAAAAACGAACCGATCGATTTCTTTTTTTGAATTTTCTCTAAACAATTTTGTCTTAATTTCGCTTCTTTAAAAAAAATGTTTATATTGTACTTTTTTGCAGGTACATTTTTAAATCTTCAAATACAGGAAATATTTTTAAACAGAATATTAAATCGCTAAATGCATGGCCAAATCGTGTTACTGAGTTTAATGATACACTCTTTTCTATTCCATGGATACCTTCAAAAGACATTCGGAATCAGTATCGAATAGTGTGGGACTGCACTTAAACCACTGATTATTGAGGACCAGTATATGAAAGATCGACAAATAATTTTTCTTAATGTATAATTCACTTTAGGGTAAGTTTTTAGTTGTAATTATTTCAGATAACTTTTAAACTCGGTTGTGTTGTACATTTGAGAATGTCTCTATTTCAGAGTTATTATAACTTTGTAGTTGCTGATTATTTATGTGATAGAGCTTGATTCAAACCATTCAAATTTAAAGTTCGGAATGTATATAGATCTCTACATCTTATATACTAAAAAGCATTTATTAAAAAAACGAAGGACTTTGATTTGGAATTTTTGGATAATAACCAGTTGTATTTCTTATTCCTATTAACCAGTACAATCTTCTGTACTTCAAAATTAACTCTTCTGTTTTCTTTTTGATGCTTTTAAACTTCGCATTGGAGTAAAACATTTCTGTACTGTTTATTGAAATGATTTTGTTTGTACAACTCTTATGCGTTGTTTCATTTATTTTAATAAGCCATTTTTGCATGCACACACTTGCACTATTTCGTAGCAATATGTAAGTATCAAAAAAAGTTGCCACAATAGCATTGATGGAATACAATGGTACAAGGTTGATCCATTGACACTTCCTTGCGGTAGTCAGCCTTCAATTTGTATTAGTTCCGAGTAGTTCAGTATTTCGCAATACTACCTGGGAAGGTCCCTATGCAGTTTGTTATTAAGTCCCAAGTGCAAAACCATGTCAAAGGCTAAGAATATAGTCGAGCATACCTGTTTTTCATTCCGTAATTGGATGAATGGTCTATTGTGGAATGTTCGATAGTTCGGAATTAGTCTTCTTTCTTCTATTATTTTGCTGAGCATTTTCAGCATCAGTTTCTCTAAAACTTTTGCCATGATTACTAACTGTACTTAGGTCCTCAGACCTGTTAAGTCCATTGGGAACCCCTTAAGGGGCAAAGGGCCTCTACTACGACTACGCGCCATCGTGTACGGTTTCCGGAGATGTGTTTCAGCTCCCTCCAACTCTTGCCTAGTGACGCTGATTCCGCCTCGACTGTCCTGCGCCATGTGTTTCTCGGTCGTCCAGCTCTTCTTCCTTCTTGTGTGAGTGGATTCTACTGCATTGCTTGGCATGTAATGCAGCCGTTACCTTTTCGAAGCGTATGTTCAATTCTTTGCCATTTACGTCTTCGTATTATAGATTCTATAGGTGCCTGACCTGTCCTTCTATGAAGGACCTCATTTGGGGATCGGGTCAAAATTCTGGCTTCAAAATTCTGCTTTTCAGAATTCTGCTTTTTTAACGAAAATTCTGCTTTTCAAAATTCTGCTTTTTTTTTTGTCTGGTTTACAAAATTCTGCTTTTCAAAATTCTGCTTTTCAAAATTCTGCTTTTTAAAACTCTGGAAATTTATATTAAAAAAAATTCTGCTAATTCTGCTTTTTTTTAAATAGTATATTTATTAACGGAAAAGTCAATTTAACGTGGTTTTTGTTTCAATTTTAACAAAAAAAAAATCAAAATTTCGTCTTTTAATACTTGTTTTTCAGTAGCACGTGGTTCATGGTTATGTTGACCAGTTTGCCTTACAATTACATGTACATCACAATTTAATTTAGTCACTACTCGTCCTTTGCATTTATCTTTAATTCTATTTGAGCATGCCCAATTATAGTATTTACATTTATTTAACTTTTCAAAATAAAACATACATATATCCATCTACGCACAGCTTTTCTTTTCCTTTATTAGATTTAACAAGTGAAACGTTCATTTTTGCTTTTTAATAAGAATAACACACTATCACGAAGGGATAAGAAAAGACACTAACCATTGTCTAAGACCCTGACTAAGTTAAGAAAGCAAAAATTAATTGCGTCTAAACATCTCGCTTATGCAAGCGAAAGGATAATTTTACAAAATTCTGGAAATAATAAAAATAAGGTTTGGAAAATGTTAAAAAGCGCGCGCTTTTTAACATTTTCCAAACCTTATTTTTATTATTTCCAGAATTTTGTAAAACAGAATTTTGAAAAACAGAATTTTGAAAAGCAGAATTTTGAAAAACAGAATTCTGAAAAGCAGAATTTTGAAAGCAGAATTTTGAAAAGCAGAATTTTGAAAGCAGAATTTTGACAACAGAATTTTGACCCCGGCAGAATTTTGACCCCAACCCCCTCATTTGATATACGGTTTGGACAGAAAATCCTAAGGATGTTACGAAGACATCTATTCACGAAGGTTTGCAGCTTTCTTGTTATGGCTGAAGTAACCTTCCAAGTGCTGCTCCCATAAAGAAACACATGATTCGACATTTGTGCGAAACAGTCGTAGCTTTGTTCTTAAGCTGATAGAGTTATTCCCCCAAATTTTTGACAGCATACCGAACGCCGCTTTTGCTTTGCCGATGCGGCAGATGACGTCTTGTTCCGCCTTTGATGGAAACGATACTTCCAAGGTATTGAAAGCTCTCCACTTTTTCCACCGGTTGCGAGAAAATATTTATTAGAGAGGATGGTCGGGTTCCGAGGCTGATCATTTTTGTTTTGCCGGAATTAATTTTCAGCCTCACAACTTCTGCTTCTCTCTCCACACTTGTTGTCATTTGATGAAGATCCGTGATCCTATGAGAGAGTAAGCAAACATCGTCCGCGTAATCCAAGTGCTTTAAATAGGATGTCAAAGTCCATTGGATCCCTCCGCTACCTGACAGAGCTGAGCGCAGTACATCGCTTATCACCAACAAAAACAATATTGGCGACAGACTTCAGCCCTGCCTGACTCCGCTTCTGCCATGATTGGTTTGAGTAATATTGGTCTGTAGGATGTTACTTCTGTTATTGGCTTACCTTGTTTATGTAAAATAATGATTTCTGCAATTTTATAGTGATTTAATATATATCTAAGTTTAAGGCATGCATTTATTAGAAGTTGCAGGTTGTTTAAGGCCATTAAGAGCACTTCTTTCACTTTTTTTTAGACAAAGAGGAATCTCTCATTTGTCTTTCCTATCAAAAAATTGTAAGGAATCATATCTGGCAATATAGTTTAGCATTGTCTAAAAGTTTAAATGTTTAGCAAAAAGATCAGCTTATTGTTTGAAGCTTCCAACCTATTGTCTTTCTTCAGATTTATTAGCGGGTTTTGTGTCTGTGGTTCTTTTCGACGCTTTTCTGCTTTCCATAAGAAGTATTCGGTAATGACAAAATTTGATTCGTAGTGCTTTGTTTAATTTAAAATTAAATTAAATGTGCATTAAAAATTACAATTAAGCTTAAAAAATAGTTTAACAAAAATGGTACTATAGTTCGACCGAAGGGATTGCAATTTATAGTTTTATTTCAAGCTGCAAATATCGTTTCGACGCCACTGTTTAAAGTATGTGTAAATTCAAAAGTAATTAAAAATGTAGTGCAACGTAAATACAATTTCCTTTTTGTTTGAAAAATATCTTAGCGAAAAGTCCTGGTAGAGCTTCCTCTAATTATTCTTGAAATTGTAATCAATTTCAGATTTTAAGAAAGTTATAATAATAGTAATAAAAAAATAAATTGGGTGGCGCAACAGTCCGTTGAGATGAGAACTAGGGCCTAGTGACTTACGACTTTCAACCATTCCTGTGTGCGAGTACTGTTTTCAGGGATGAAGGGGACCTACAGTTTTAAGCCGAATCCGAATGGCTAATTTGAGAAAGCACTTTTCGTGACAAGAATTACTCTTGGAGAATTTGTCAATATCTCGCAAGAGGCATTACCCGTGAAAAAAACTTTAGATAACATAGTCCGGGATCGAACCCAAGACCTCTGGCATGACAGTCAAACGCACTAACCATCATGCCACGGGTACTACACATAATAGTAATAAATATTTAAAAAAAGAAAAATAATTTTTCTAAAGGCTTATAAAGTTTCCAAGAAACTAAATACATCTTTAATAAATGATTTCAAATGGATTTATATAATTTCAAGTGATTTACCATCACCACATTTACCGCACTCAACATTTAAAGAGTTATTGAACTCTATCTAATGCAAACCAGTTTAATGGTCATTTAACCTGCCACAAACAAAAATTTAATAACAAAAAGCCCCAACTATCGTCTATTTACAATTCATTAAAAAAATATACTCGAACAAAAAACCCACGCTTTTATTCATCGCGCATTCATAGCTTGTAGCTTATAAGAAGGTTTCAGCTTGAGCTTAGAGAAGGTAAAGGTAGGTAAATAAAAATTGTTTATAGCCTCAAGCCGGAGAATGGTCGTCGAACAATCGATTGATCGGTTGATGTTGGTAATTGAGGCATCCATCTCGTGGTAACCCGTGACATGCGGCGATCTATTAGTTAATTTTAACCACAGCACAGTTACGACCACCAACCGACTATATGTATTAATTTTGTTGTTGTTATTGTTGTTGTGCATAATAATAAAGTCATAGACATACGTATCTAACATAAAAGCGATACACTGTAATTCAGGTGCATGCACTATACCTACCTTCTGATGATGATCATCGCGAAGTTGAGGCCGCATTGATGATTGGATTCTCTATAATCATTTTACAATCGCATTGAATGAAAGTAAAACAAATCGATTATACAATCTTCTTCTTTTTTTTGCACGGAATTCATTCAATGAAACGGTTCAAAGCCGATACCTATGTTTAGCGCTATTTTATGTGTGTATAAAATGTTTAAATAGATTGTACCTTGCCATAATATATTTATAATGTAATTAAAGTTACTGATCCCGTTTAATGATAGTTATTACGGATGTTTTAATAGCTTTTCGAACAAAGAAAAAATGCAGTTAAATTTTACTCAAAATAGGTTAGCACTATCGCGAAAAGTAAAAGCTATCAAGTTACGTTTTTTTTTTCATAACTTTAGTGAAACAAAATCTTTTATTTTCCGACCTGATCGTAAAAAGTTATCATATTTGTATCATGTGTTGTTATGTTAAAAGTTCTATTAATGTTTCGAAGCAGATTCGGTTTACTCCGATCATATGGAACCTGTGTGGTCAGAGACTGGCATGAGAGATAAAAAACCATCTGGCAAGGTCCTTGTTGTAGAATTTGTTTAACGTTTATGGGCCAGATCTAGGCGCACCTTTCCCCAGTACAAGTGAAAAATCCATTTTCAACCCTTAAAACGATTTTAGAGGGTTTTGTCACTAGAACATGAAAAATGGCTCTGGACGCTCAGGGGCTAGGGGCTAGATCCTGCACTCTTGGAAATGTCAACTGAATTTCGGGAAAGCTTTTTTTAAAAATGCAATATTTGGTCTATGTAACAGTAATTTTGGAAAAAAGATCACAATACTTCTCAAGGTGGCTTAAGCTTAAGGTCATCTCATTAAGCGGATGAGTATGATACTGACTTTCTGATAAGATCTCAAGAGTAAACAGCTACCAGTGTCATCATTCAAAAAGAACACACAAAATGGCCCACAATGTTAGGGTTTTTCAATAAGGACTTGACAACTTGCCCAATCGAAGAACGTACGTCGCTTTTAATGGCTTCAATTTTTGAGTCAGCTTGATCTTTTATGGGTGTTAACCAAAACCCTTATCAAAATAAGCCATAAAATGGTCCAAGCGATGTTCAATTCTTGAAAACGCCGCCGTGCAATTGACTGATTTGGATCATTTGCTACACAAACCTGAACGCAGTCATATATGATTAGTGAAAGGGAAAGTTAATAAATTAAATAAAGAGCTTGAAGCTAAAGAAAATGCAAATATTGGCTAGTGTGTTATATCTCCAACACATATCATTTCAGACGTTTTTCAATTAAGTGAACAATTTTTAAAGAAGTGCATTCACTACACCAACACTTAATAATAGATAAAATATATAAATATTGATAAAATAATAACAACCATTTATGGGCCAAAGTTAGAGCTTTAAACTGTTAAACCTTAATATAAAGAATTAAAAAAGAGGCTGGGATGCGACCCACACTGATAACTTCTCATCCCTTCTGTCGATTTGTCTTGCTTAAAAGTTTGTCTATATGTATCAATTTTTACCAAATTTGCGTACTATTTTTTGTAGATTTTATTTTTTTATGAAAAAACGAAACGGACTGTTGGATTTCTATAAAAAAAACTACCGAATATCGAAAACAATATTTTCTATGAAATAAAAAAGTTTGAAGACAATATTTTGAATTTTTGAAAAGCTTTTTGAGTCGAAAGTAAATTTTTACCAAATTTTAGTATTGTTTTTTTTTAGGTTTTTATTTTTTGTAAAAAAACTGTCAATTCGATTTTTCTCAAATTTGTATCGAATGTTGAAACAATATTTCTTATAAGTAAAAAGTAGTAAGAAGCCACTATCTCAAATTTTTGAAAAGATATTTGAGTCGAAAATTAATTTTTACCAACTTTTGTTAAATTTTTTTTAGGTTTTTAATTTTTTGTACAAAAACTGTCAATTCGATTTTTTTCAAAATTTTACTGAATGTTGAAAACAGTATTTTTTTAAAGGTTAAGAAAGTTTAAAGCCAATATCACAAAGTTTTGAAAAGATATTTAAATCAAAAATCAATTTTTACCACCTTTTATAAAATTTTTTTTTTAGGTTTTTATTTTTTGTAAAAAAAAACTGTCAATTTGATTTTTCTCAAAATTTTTCCTAATGTTGGAAACAATATTTCTTATAAGATAAAATAAGTTTGAAGCCTAAGTCTCAAGTTTTTGAAAAGATATTTGAGTCGAAATTCAATTTTTACCAACTTTGAGTAATGTTTTTTTAGGTTTTTATTTTTTATAAAAAAACTGTCAATTAGATTTTTCTCAAAATTTTATCAGATGTCAAAAACATTATTCTTCGTTGCACAAAATTGTTTTGGAGATGAAATCATATTTTAGTCGAAAAATTGTCGAGGTGACAAATTTTTTTTTCAGTTTTTTTGATTTATAAAAAAAACGTTAATTGGATTTTTTTCCAAAAATATACCTGTTTTGTATTACGTTACAATATATGATATAAAATTTAATTCAAGTCTCTAACGTCATTGGTTCATGAGATATTTAGGGTTAACCAAAATTTTCACCTTTTTTTTTAAACTGTTATGGTAAAAAAAAACCACCCACGCAATTCTTTTGAGGGTCCTTTCTGCATCTTTCTGCATTATTATCTGTATAACAAAATTTATTTGACGTCGATATCCTTACTGGTTCTTGAGCTATGGACGACAAAATAATGACAACCAAGCGTTAAGGACCAAAGTTAGAGCTTTTAAACTTGTAAACCTTAACATAAAGAATTAAAAAATATTAATGTTCAAAATGTTAGCCCTGACGGAGTAATGCAAATTTCGTACGACACAAGTTTTTCTTAAATAACTCTCTGTTTGCTATGCCTATGTTTAAACCAATTTCAATACTTTTGAGATATATGAAAAAATATATATGTTAGAAACTCCCTAAAATCAAAGGGTGTTTACATTCGAAAACTTTATTGCTGGTTGAAACTTGGAACCTATCAATAAAAACAATATATTTATGTTATATTACAAAATTTTGCAACAAGTATGTATATTTACAGAATTTATTGCTAACCTCTTAACCCTCTGAAGTGAATTGACATTTTTACGACTAAGAATCACGCAATGGCATTCTTAATACCCATTTTATTGTATATCGGAACGTAACAGACGAAATAAATTTTTTGAATTATTATTTTGTTGATAAAGCATTGAAACAAACAAACTTATAAATAAAATTTTACCAAACACGCGTCTATAATGCATTTATTCAAAACATTATGATTTTATGCTAAATATGCACATCTTCCAATAAATATACAAATTCAAAGCTATATACACCTTAGCAACGTGTTAACATTCCAACAACAAAATCAAAACAAATATAACAAAATACGAAATATATAATGACAACCTTGCAATTTATTCAACACAAATGTTACAAATATTTTTGTTTTCATGTTTTTATTTTCATGTTCTTTAGCATAGTTTTTAAATAATTGTTACCGAATGTTTTGACAACACGTTTACGTGTTATGATTGCCGAAATGCCGAACAAATCGTTACACATAAATACCGAAAGAAAAAATCAATTTCATGTTAAATTGTCAACATAAGTTTTAAAGGAACATTGATATAGTCTGAAAAATAAAGTTGCATTATTATAAGAATTTTGTTTGCAGTTTTGAAAACTTTTTAATTAGTACCATTAAAAAAAATAAAATATTCCAAAACCGTATATTACGTCGTATTGAAATATTCAGCCCAATTCTAAGTGACAATTTGAAATGTGAAAATTTTCAATTCGATAAATCGGAGCGATTACAATAACTTCCTATGGGAAGTTCAAAATACAACTTCATTTGGCACCAGTTTGTTCCCGAGGTTTAACTGGCGAGATTCGAATGTAAAATGTAAGTTTTCTTTTTTTGGAGTTATTATTGACAACATTTCAACTATTTTTGGAATCAAAAACAACGAACAAGAAGGGCCCATGATCCGAATTCACCCTACAATGGCAGGAAAGTTATGTTTTAAGTAGACAACTTTTCATTTTTCTGGGGCTGTTTTACATAATTGTATCTATTCTGGATATAGTTGTTCCTCTAAGACGTTTAAGACTTTGGCAAAATACCTTGCTAAAACTAGGTTGAGCCAGCCTAAAACTGAACTCTGTTCCCTACCTCGTGTGTATCCTGCTTCAGCGAAGAAATGCAAACAAGCACTCAATTTTATTATTTGTAGAATATTGCAAAACTCTTTTTAGGTGGATCAAAGGACCTAGCGAGAATATCTAGCAATTAACAGTTTGGGCTTTGATGTTCTTCTAACTCTTTAAACAAAATTCTTGCTGCAATGATGAACATTATTTCTTTTAAAATACTTACATATGCATTTATTTTTCCATAAATATCAATTTCAAAATATCAAATACTTCAAAACAGCTGTTTCGAACAAATTTGAAGGGAAAAATTGTCTGCCAAGGAATACGGAATAGGAGAATTTTGTTGTCGGGAGAACAAGTCACCCGGGAATTTTTAGAATTGGGCTGATTAAAATATTTTACACATAGATACATATACAGTATTCCCCGCTTAATTGCACTGACCATTTTGTCAGATTTTTCGGTCAATTATCGAAACCCCGCTTAATTGACATATCTGTTCAATTAAGTGAAAGCCGTATAATTTCACGAGTAGGTCAACTAAAAAATAAAATATTCATCCCAGAAATTTACTCTATAAACATTTCAGTGTCAACTTAATTTCGGCGTCTGTTAGTTCGCCATAACATGATATGTTATGTCATCATATAAGCATTCAAATCTGCATTGTCCCCAAGAACGTTATCTTATCTAACGAGATCATTTTCCGACTGCTCTTCTTCTTTGATGAAGCCTGCCTTTAAAAAAAAAATATTTAAAATATTACCTTTCTAAAACATTTTCTTATAGTAGAAAGAATTATAAGCCACAAACAATGTTTGCTTGCAAAGATGTGATCGACTTTCAAAATTCTTCGATAGCCTTGCCACGTTCGATGACTGTAATTTGTTTCCTTATTATATTTTGCTGATAGTAAGCTTTGAAACAATGAATAATGCCTTGGTCAAGGGGCTGAATGATGGACGTTGTATTTGTAGGTACAAACTGCACGTTTATATTTTTTAAATCTTCCAACTTCTTATGACAAGCAGCATTGTCGACAAAAAGAATTATTTGTCTGTTCTGCTGAATCATTTCTTTGTCAAATTTATATACAATTTGGGCCCATAAATGTTGGGCCATCCATGCCTTTTTGTAAAAATACAACCAACAAAGTATATGAACAAAATTGCACTAAATAATTATTTGAAACATATTTAAAGTATTTTGTTGATTATTTTTTAAATTTGTAATAAAAAGCTAAAACAAAATATAAAATTATAATAAGAATTTAATAATATTCAAAATTAAAACTATCTTAGCTAGACTGTTTATCCTTATAGTCTCTGAAAATGGAACCTTCTACTTAAATTATATTTTCAGGAATTTATTGTTATTAAAAAATAATAATGTTGCAGAAGCTAATACAAAACAAACAAACATGATTACCTACAGTTTAAAATCTTGAACTGTTGAGATCGATGAAGAGGTGAAGTCTTTGAATTGAGTATCTCATCTTTGCACTAGCATAGGAGTCTCAAGAACTGTTTTCACAAATTAACACTTGTGTAAGACATATTCTTTAAGCTTTAAAGCAGAGATATCGAATACAAATAAGTTTTGTTTTACAGATGATAACATCAAAAATGCGAAGCCAAATTGTTATAAACTCAAAAACAATGCTTGTCACCTCGAATATTTTACAAACAAAAAATCGAAAGAAAGTTTTTTTACATAAAATAAAAACCAAAAAAATACTACTGAAAGTTTGTAAAAATTGATTTTTTAATCGAATATTCTGGCGACAATCAAAGATATTGATTTCAAACTTATTTATTTTTTAATGAAACAAAACATTGGTTTTTAACAATTGGTTTTTGAAAAATCTTTCTAAAAATATTTTATTTCGACTATAGGGACCTTGAAACGTCGAGCAATGTAAAAATTTTCAATTAAAAAAATCGGACCCATTACAATAACTTCCTATGGGAAGTTAAAAATGGTTTTCGACACAAAAGTCTTGAGAACAAAGAAAGATATTGACTTCAATCTTTTTTCATCTTATACAAAATTTTGTCATTATTATTGTCTAAGACTTTTAAAAGCATCAGAAATACAGACGGCCACGAATAGGGAGTTATCAGTATGGATCCTTCCCAGCTTCTTTTGTAAGATCTAATACTAACATTACAGCTTCCAAAAATGTTTACTTTGTATTAAAATGATGAAAAGTTTGGCGTTATAAAAACTTAAAATTTGAATGTAATTTAATCAAAATGTCAAAACATTTCAATAAAAAAGTCTGAGATCAATAAGTAATAAAAATAAATATCCCTTTAGGACATACAAATATATTGACACTCTTTAATGACCATTTCATAGTGATCATGTCATTTAAAAAAAAAAAATTGGCCAATAGATAATAAATCCTACCCTTATCTTTAGTATGCAAACATTTTTAATCTTTTTTTTTATTGGGGATTGAAAATGAATGAATTTGCAACTGTTAAATTTTATGGTCGTTAATCTTTCTCGGTATGTATGTAGGTATATCTTGTAAAACTCAAACTTAAAATTTTGATATTGAATTGATCGTTGTTTAATCGTGTGCCATTTATAGAGTCATATTTGTTTTATGTCATTTTAATGGTCTTCGTTATGCCTTTTTTGAATTTATTTAAATTACCATTTATAAGTAGGTGTGAGATTATAATTATAATGTGGTAATTTATAAGCTTTAAAGCTGAAGAATTAAAGATATAGCTACCTACCTGTATGTCCTGTTAAATAACTATACTGACCACATTGGCTTAATCCAATTTTTATCACCTGCTTATGTCTATATTGAATCTTTTCTTCTCACCTGTATATTATGACTTGAATAATAAATCGCAAACTTAAATTAATATTTTTAAAGAAAGGAATTTGATGAATATTATATGAAAAGATTTATGACTCTCGAAGTGTTTCCATTCTAATCAGACATCAGTGCCTCACCGAACACCATCTATCAATAACATAAAATCAATCAACTGAAAGTAATTTCCGTAACAAGATTCGTTACGGACATATAACAACTTCTCATTGACCAAAAACATCATAAGTCTTATGTAAACAAGAAACACGCATCAATTTTGTTGCAGATTATGTATAAAGGTACACACTCGTAGATAAAACTATTTCACACCTTTCTTCAATCACTTTTACTAATTTTCACAAAATTACCAACAAATGAAAGTATTAAATGAATATCCATCTATTAATTTCTTTATTTATTTTGAAACACCTGTCTGTTGGCCTTGTGAGTGCTTACTGATTATGGCTTATATGTTAGATGAGGATGAGGACAGAAATGTATTAATTTTTAGTTAATATTTATTATATTTATTCACGCCCCCAGCATTATATGAATGAAATCTTTATACAGTAGGAGATTGTACAAAATAATGACTTATTGATGTATAGCAAATACTCGTAGTCGAGGTATAACTTCTTGTAATATTGGAGAGGTAGGTAAACAACACAACACATAATTTATTATGTTTTTTTACTTTCTTTAGATTGGTTTTTGTTTCGTGTGGAAACAATATTTCCTTTGTTAGACATCAGGTAACCACATATACTTAGAGAAGAGTCAGTCGATTGGAATTAAATATAGTCTAAGGTACTGTTGATTCCAATTGCCTAGAGCTGAATCTTTAGTTCAAATTTTCTCACATTTAACATGTGATTAACGTGTTATTTGAAAAAAATTAAGGTTTTTAAATATATTTTATTATATCGGCTTACAACTTAATATGAAAGGTCATACACAAACCTGGAATATATATTTCAAAGGGCTTACAATGAGAGGTTTTCATAGGTAGCTGACAATTTTGATGCTGTTATCTTTTGAAAAAACGTAGCGATTACTAAAAATGGAATAATGCACGCTTCAAAAACGCACTTAAATTGTAAAAATTCAAAATAGTAAAAGTGGCACACAAACATCCCAATTTGCAAATTTTCACGAATAGTTTTCGTTGACCGTATAAGTTCTCGAAGAACTGATGAAAATTATGGAATTTGTGAAGCCATAGAGGACATGCAGCCGCATATTTAGGAACTTAGATGAACATCCATTGATTTCTGTTTAATTTTTTTGAAGCCTAAAAGTGGAACAGTCACCTGAAAGTAAGACTTTTGCTATAGTCTTTAGAATAAAGACATTTTAGTCTAGTCTCCCTACAACTTATTTTCGTTTATTTTAAATCTCGTCAACATCCCACACAACTTATTGTAATCGGTCCGATTTGTTGAAGTTAAAATGTTAACATTTCTCAAAGTTTCAAGGTCATTAAATTCTAAATCATAGAGATGTCTGCATGTACATATGTTCGTACGTTAGTACGTTCGTAAGATAACATTTTTCGTTGTTCAAATCTTAAGAACCATTAGAGATATCGAGAAATTACTGAGTTTGTTGTTTTTGTTTTTTAACTATTGCAATTAAAATAAAGGGACAATTTTGGTTGACCCCAAATATCTCACGGACCAATTACGCTAGCGATTTCAAATAAATTTTATGTTATATAATGTGACGTGATAACAAATTAGTATAATTTTGAAAAAAAAAAATCAATAAACTGTTTTTTTTATAGATCTGAATAACTTCCCATCCCGTCTGTTGATTTGTCTTGCTTAAAAGGTTTGTAGGTTTTCGTGTTTTGTTAAAAGAGTCGTCAGCTGAATTATTCTTAAAAAAAATTTAAATTACCAACAATACTTTGCATAATGATGAAATAGTTTAATTTCAAAATCTATTTTTGTTAAAGAGATTTTTAGTCGAAAACCAATTTTTACCAATTTTAGTAGCATTTCTTAAAAGTTTTTATTTCTTATATAAACAAATACCAATTGGATGAATGAAACTAATTTAAAGTCAATATTTTCTATTGTTCACGAGATATCAAAAACTGAACACCAATTTTTACCAATTTTGCGTACTTTTTTTTGTAGATTTTAATTTTTATGAAAAAATTGACCGTTGGATTTTTATAAACAATTTACTGAATGTCAAAAACAATATCTTCTGTGACATAAAAATAGTTTGAAGCCAATATTAAATTAAGTAGATTAAGTAAATTTTTACCAAGTCTTAGTATTGTTTCTTTTTAGGTTTTTTTATGTAAAAAAATTCTCAATTTGGTTTTCTCAAAATTTTACTGAATGTTGGAATAATATTTTTTTTGAAAAAATAAAGTTAATTTGAAGCCTATATCTCAAATTTTTGAAAAGATATTTGAGTCGAAAATCAATTTTACAAAATTTTAGTAATGCTTATTTTAGGTTTTTATTTTTTGTTAAAAAACTGTCAAAAAGAAAAGATACCAACTTTTAGTAATGTTTACTTTTTTTATGTTTTTATTTTTTATTAAAAAAAAGTGTGAATTCGATTTTTCTCAAAATTGTACTAGATGTTAAGAACGTTATTATTCGTTGCACGGAATTATTTTGGAGATAAATCATATTTTGTTCATAAAATTTTCGAAGTGACAAATATTTTTTTTTCAGTTCTATTGATTTATAAAAAACCGTTAATTGGATTTTTTCCAAAAAATATTTGTTTGGTATCGTTACAAAATATAATATAAAACTTAATTCAAGTCTCTAGCGTTATTGGTTCGTGAGATATTTAGGGTTAACCAAAATGTTCACCTTTTTTTTAAATTGGTTTGGTAAAAAAACCACCCACTCATTTTTTTTGAGAGTTCTTTCTGAATCTTTCTGTATTATTATCTGTTTAACAAAATTTATTTGAAGCCAATATCTCTACTGGTTCTTGAGCTATGGACGACGAAAAAAAACGTCGCTAACGTACGGACGTACGAACGTACGTACATACGCACGCACAGACATCCCTCTAAAACATTTTTATTTCGACTCTAGGGACATTGAAATGTCGACAAAATATTTTTCACCTCAAATATGAATTCATTTTGAAAAAAATTGAAGCAAAGGTTTCATAAACAAAATAAAAACTTAAAGAAGATACTTTTAAAATTCCATACAAATTAATTTTCGGCTCAAATATTTCGTCAAAAAATAAAGATATTGACTTCAAACTAATTTAATCTTTTAACAAATATTGTTTTTAACATTTGTTAAAATTTTTAGGAAAATTCAACAGTCAGTTTTTTTAAACTGAAAATAAAAACATTAAAACTGGTGTTCAAAAAAAAATTTTGGGAACAAAAAGAGATATTCAAATCAAGATTCTTTTATTTTATGCAAAACACTGTTGCTAACTTTTAGTTAATTTTTTTCAAAATATTCAATTGACAACTTTTTATTACAAAGCAAGAAAACCTACGAAAATAACAAACAACTGTTAAGAAATGGTTTTCGACTGAAGTACTTACTTACGTACTTACTTAAGGTGACGCTACAGTCCTGTGTGAACTAGGGCCTGACCCAACAAACTTCTCCATCTAGCTCGTTCTCTAGCTAGATGTTTCTAGCTTCGCGCTCCAAGTTGGGTGAGGGCACTTTCCATTTGTGCGCGCCAACTGATCCGCGGTCTTCGTTTACTGCAATGTCCTGTGGGTGTGGATTCGAAGACTCAAGTATCATTATGAAAACTAAGAAACGTAATTTTTAAGTTTAATGAGGCTTTTTTGCTAATCTGTCGATATTTCTTAAAGTTTTACAAAATAAAAAAAAAAAATAAAAAAAAGAAATAGTAGTAAACATTTTTCTTTGTTCTCAAGATACATAAATCGAAAACCATTTTTTATCAATTTTTCAAATTTTTCTTTTTGTTTTTAAAGTTCTTAATTGAATTTAACCAAAAAAAATTAAAGAAATGTTAACGGCAATATTTTTCATTTGATAAAATAAGCTTGATTTCATTCTCTGTTTTTGTTCTCGAGATTTTTTGCTAAAGAAACAATTTTTACGAAGATTTGTATTTATTTTAAAAAAGTGCCCATTTAATTTTTCTAAAAATGCTACCAATATTAAGAACAATGTTTCTTATAAGTCGAATCAAACATTTACAAACTTTTCGTTTGTTCTTTCGTTTTTGTTTCTTGTGAAAAAAAGTGCTTTGATAAAGATTCTAAACCTCTTAAAACGTCGAAAAATGTCAAAATTGTCAATTTGACAATTTGGACCGATTAAAATAACTTACAATGGAAATTTAAAATTGTTAAACAACTTGTGAATTGAATTCAACATTTTTTGTTTTATTTTCGTAACCTACTTAAGCCATCTAATTATAGACAACACTTTTTTTAATTAAATTGAAAACAACACAATCAACAGTAAAATGACAAAAACATCAAGTTAACACATAGTTAAGACATGCAGTAGAACCTAAAGATTATAAGCTCTCAAAATTATAAAAAGTACTTAAGAATAAGAAAAAATTGATAATAATTGCACTTTTGTTGTCAACTTAAATGAGAAAAAAAAATATTTGTGTAGAGGTCATGAATAATAGATATTTAATAATTATTACTCTCACGTTTTTTTAACATTTTAATGTTTTTTTTTTTGTTTTTCTTAACCCATGAGAATGAGACCCAAACAAGCTCAATTAAAATGTCTATAGTCATCTAGAAGGTTCAAATAATGACAGGCAAAGCAGTTAATCTCATCAGGCCTAATTCTATTTGATATGCTTTCAACTGATTATTATCTCGAGTCCAACTTTCCTCTAATCCTCTCTATTTAACTTTAATCGGGCTTCGGCTCAGCAATCAAATCTTAATCCACCTTCATTCAAAATGAGACACATAATGCATATATATTCCGTCAAACTAATTAAACCAATTTGAAACGGTTCAATAAAGAAATCCGTTATTCATTATACCTGAATTAGCTATACTTTTATGCATATTTACTTCATGCACTAATGCAGCAAATATCTATTGGATAATAACTCCATATAATTCTTCGAAAACAACAACAACAACAAATATGTGCCACGCTTGCCATCCGATGTTAATAAGTAAACCCAATCATATAAACATCATTAACAATAACTTCAAGTTGTCTTCAAAGACAAAACAAAAATCATTAAAAATAACAAAAACAGAAATAAAAAAGGAAAGGAAAGAAAAGAAAAGAAAAAACTCAAAATGTAGACCAAAAGTATTTACAGTCAAACTTCGATAACTCGAACTTTGATAACTCGAAGTTTTTATAACTCGAACCAATTTGTGTGGCAGTAGCGTTTAAAGTCTATATTCCATACATATTTACTTTGATAACTCGAATTTGTATAACGCGAATTTCTCTATAACTCGAACAAAAAAATGACACCTACACTGTGTAAGTCGAATTTTATGGGGGGGATTCCCATTTATGAGAAAAAATCAAGTATGCATTTGAAATTTGATTTGTTGATGGGGATCTCCATTTGAAAATAGGATATTCCAATTCCAATGTACCTACAGGGAAATTGACATTTTCATTCATTATACATATGTTGCTACTGAAGTGATGATTTGAAGATAATAGTAGGTAAGGAAATGTTTTTTTTTTCATGTGGTGCGCAATCCAATACAGTTGCAATATTATTTTTAACTTCAATCAATATTGAAAGTGATGACGAGACTTCGGTTGAAGAGGAACTCATTCAGCAGCCTTCAAAGCGTGTTGTGGCAGATGCATTGGATAATTTGAATTTGTATTTGCAAACATCTGAAGATACAACAGACGAAATTTATGCAGCTCTAAATAAACTAGACTTTTTTTTCCAAACAAAAAAAACAATAAAAAAAACTTCTTGCAGACACAAATTACTGAATACATGAAATATGTATGTATGTATGTATGTTTAACTTATTTCATAAAATAAAGCACATATTGTTGTGCATATGAATTTGCGATATGCTATTGTTTCATTTTAAAATGGTTTTTTATTTTGATGATACATTTTGATAACTCGAAGTCTTGATAAGTCGAACTTTTTTCGTGGATAGTAGTAGTTCGAGTTATCGAAGTTCGACTGTATAATGAATTATTATACAATTTTGTATAATCAAATCAAAATTGGTTTTCTCTTAAAAGACCAAACTGGTAAACTCTAAAACAAAGCCATACACAAACGCACGCAGCCACACACCTACACACAATTTTTCACTTTTTCGGCTATAATGGCTAGTTCCAATTTAAGCTAAAACCAAAAGACATTGATGCTTATCTTAAATCTCAATCTTAGCAAATTTGGCACTTCAGGCCAAAACACAACTAAAAACCAAGCTAGAAGTGACACAAACAATTCCAAACATCTTCCGTGTTCGAATCAAACCTGGCTCAAATGTGCAGGCAAGTTCTTTTTAGCGCAATTTCACATTTCACCATCCATTTCACATGATCCTACGCTTTTGGCTTAAATTTATTTTTATACTTCTTGCACCATTTTAACCAACAAAATAAAAACCGGCATCGCGCATAGTTCTTCAAGCCGAGCTGAAGCTCAGCTCATAAGTGCCGGTTGTTGTGCGGTATAAGGCTACTTCTTTTACTATACCTATACCTTTCTTCTTAGCTGTGCTAAGCTTAGACAGACGAAACGGAACACACATCTAACCAGGTGCGCCACGAATAAATATTAAGTTCGTTCACTTTTCTGCAAGCGTTATTGTTGTTTTTGTTGTTGCTGTTGCTGTCACTGTTCGTGGAGTGTATATCTGTTCGTCGTTTAAGCGGTTTGTTTCTTGCTACCTTGTCATCCGTATTGTAATATTGTAAAGCACTAGGTAAGCCATTCCGGACTCTGGAGACGGAGAGTCAGATTTTCAAAGCCAGAGCCGAAGTTTAAAACGAAGCTAAAGCTGAAGCCAAAACTGAAGCCAAACTCAGACCATCATCAACTAAACATTGGCTGCTCCAAAAGGCGGTCAAACGATATTCGAAACAATCAGTTGCTTCGCGATACTCAATCGCTCAAGACGTATACACTATAATACCTATCATAAAAATTTAAGTATATCTTTTACCACCAAAACTTGTAGCAGCATCAATCTAACAAGCGCGAAGAGGTTTTTCTTTTTGATAAAATTTTGTGTGTCTTTTTCGGTTCTTGGGTCTTAAAAAGCCTGAGGCCAATCCGTGATTGTCAATCAATCTAGATTTGTGTGTCAATTGTGTGAGTGTGTAGTGAATTTTATATGAGTTTGATGGTTGACAAGAATTGCATGAAGATGAAGATTCGTGATGTTGAGAACGCATTTCGATATAGACGGATACCTTATCCAAAAAGGTAAGCCAATCAAATAGTTTAAACTTTTAAGTGTATTTTTGGTATGTTTCTAAACATCTAACATAAATTGTGTTGCCTGGTTTTGTTTTGATGTGCTACTTTAAGAACATTCTTGAGTAGATGATGTGAATTTTGTAAGAAGACAGATGATGGGCATTTTAAAATGTCTAGAGCTATGTTTCTTGTTGAAAATGTTTAAAACTTTATAGGATTTCAAAGTTTTGTTTATGAAGAAACACAAAGGAAACTTTTAATGAACCAACCTTTTTTCACACTTATCTTTTAAAACATAGAGGTGTTTATTTAATTTGCTACTCATTGATTTTGAAATGATTAACGAGATTTTTGATGACATTGTTTAAAAACTAAGGAACAAATTCTTCATATTTCAATGTGGATGGGGAAAATATGAATATTTATTAAAAAAATATTCTTAAGTTGGGTTTTGGTGTTTAAAGAATCATGTTGGTATAAAAGGGTCAAGACAAAGCAAAATATAGTATTAGCATATACAACCTTTTAGATTTTTAGCTAATTATTGTTTATTTAATTCGAAAGCAGTTAAGCCCGAAAAATTTGCAAGGATGAGTGATGATGATTTTTTTGTGTGTGACCTACTTACTTTTTCGCACCCTATTGAGTAAATATTTGTTTATTTTTTTTTTGATTAAAGTAGGTAAATAAAATCCATTACTTTTACAATTCCGAGTAAAATATTGTGCTAAGAAATTATAACATCTGAGATTCTTATAATTTGAATTACTTTCAAGTTTTTGTAAGAGTTAATGTTTTTATATATTTCAGTTTTCATTTTGGATTAAAATATTGAATATATAAATTTAAGTTTTTTAAATTAAAAAAAAAATATATATAAGTAAAATAATAATACAAAATATTTAAACCAAACAATGGTAGCGGCAAACGTTCTATCATGATCCTACTTCATAAAAATTTTCAATTAAAACAATTAAAAAGTCAAATTATTAAAAAGGCAATTTGAAAATTTTATGCAATCCTTGGAAAATTCGCCATAATTTTTTTCTGAATGGAATGATCTGTTACTTACATTTATATTCTTTTTGACGTGATTTATTATCAAATCATTATTAAATTTTTTTTACTTTAAACTTTACTTTACTTTAGACTTGTAAATTACACTGGTCGACAAAATTACGTTCTTTTTTCTGTCACACAAACAAAACAATACTTTCCTAATGGATTAAGTCGAATATTGTATTACAAATTTTCTATCATATCAGGTTTTTATAATATGCAACTTTAAAAATGCTAAAGACAACACAAAACTGTATTTTTAAGGCAGAATTGAAATCTTTGTCTTCTAAATACAGTTTAAATCACTTGAGTGTCTTACTTAGCTTCCGTAAATTCTTATTAGTTATTAGTGTTTAGTTGTCTCTGTATGATGTTTTGATCAAACCTTTGATTTAAAGACATTTATAGCTTTTAAAATATGTTTTGGAGTTAATTTTTAGTGCTGATTTCGACCAAACTTCTTCAATTTTAACTATCAGCTCAAGTTCAAAAATACCAGTTTTCAACAGTTCTTTTATATTCTTTAATATGTTTCAAAAACTTGATATGATATTATTGTTAACATGACAAATTCGTTTTAAGAACAAAACTTACATTCAATCCGTGTTTGCCTTTATCTTTTGAAAACCGTTTTAGCACAAATGGTTCATCGTTCCTTAGAATTAATTTAAGACACGTGAAAAGTATCAACTTATGAAGATTTTTCGAACATTCTATAAAATATTAAAAATATTTTAACGGACTATTGGAAAAATGGATTATATAGATTTGGAAAACCATCACGAATTTTTTTGAAGAAAAGCTACCTCATGAATTTAGATAGCCTAAAAAACATAACGTGATAGAGTAATTGAAGTAGGATTTGAATTACCACCATTAAAATCCATTGGACAAATGTTATTTGATTTCTTTTAAAATATTGTTCAGTATAGCAATTACTTTTGAAATATTTTTGGTTTTAATACAATAGGGAAGACTTCAACTTTTAAAGGTTTAACTGACCATTATGCCGATCGTTAGATAGCTTCTCAATAAGGCACTATTGAGTAATACTATTTTTAAAAAGCATAGATAGAGAAAATTCTCCAAACATCTTATCTTGCAGCTTTTTTGCCAACACGCTGTACAATTCACATTTTGAAAAACTTTATTAAAAATTCCGACTTAATCTAATCTGTATCAATTAGTGATCTTCCAAAATACCGCTCTAAAAGAAAAAGTAAATAACAAACTACCTAAAACAATTGTTGAATAAAACGTAATGAATAAAACATTGCAATAAAACATTTTTATTCAGATGTTAACAAACGTGCCCAGTCACTTTATTTCATCTTGTGTTTGTAATATAAACAGTGTTTCAATAAGAAATTTAATTTTTGAATAGTCCGCTTTTTGGGCAGTTATTATTTTCGGAGTTAAAAACATTTACTTTTACTTAATATGTAACGATACAATCCTTAACAATCTACTATAACAAAAATGATGAAACTTTGAAGTCACAGTTCCTGAGTTATTTATTTAAGCGGCCCGTCCAGGCTTCACACGGGTAGACATAAATAGGTACAGATATTTAAGTTATAAGCATGCTAATTAAAACGACCATGAATCACTAAATTAGAAAAAATTTGTTTGTCCTATCATCAATACTCTTCGCAGTGTACGCGATGAAAGACATTTTATGGCTAATTTTTTTACACCTTCGGTTGATTTTAATAGGAATTTCTAAAGATTTCTATAGTAATCTAGTACTAAATATAGCCTATGTTACTCAGTGATAATGTAGCTTTCTAATAAAAAAAGAATTATTAAAATCGGTCCAGTACTTTTTGAGTTTATTTGTTACATACAAAAATACAAATCTTTCCTCTTTATAATATTAGTGTAGATGTAATCACAATTGGGTACATAGATACCTTCTTACTAAAACTTCTTCAGGGTCACGGGAAGGACAAAGTCTTACTCTAAAATCCATCTTAAAAATAAAATTCTGGAAGTTATCCAACACATAAAGCCAGAGCGGATTGGTCATGAAAAATTTCATAAAAAAGATGGTACTGCAACAGTAGCCGTGGTGGCAATTCATGGTTAATGCAAAATTAATATGTTAAATATTAATATGAAAATCTTAGATTTAAATTTTTTTATTTATATCTATTAACAATTGAAAAACTGATAGAATCTTACCTTTGAAGCAAAAATAAATATAAAAGACCATATCAAAAGAAAGACTCCGAAATATAAGATTGCGAAATGTAGCTTAGTACGTGGTTTTAAGGACAGCCTTTGGACTTCGTATTAAAATATTAAATAATTGATAGACGTTTTAATACCTAGACAAAAATATTTTTGAAGAATTGTGAACATAATATCGACATTGTTTCTTTATTTTGTGTATTAGATTATATTTAATATTTTTTTTTTTAATGAACAAATAAAGTTGTAAAACCGAAATGGTTGCCTCAGGCGTATACGTACTCTTTTTTTAATTTTATTAAAAGTTATTGTTTGTAGGTGAAGAAAAAATATTCTTCAGTAAATAAAGGGTTTTTTCTGATAAATAAAAATGCATATATGTACAATGCAGAAAATAAACATTAAGAACCCGAAATATCGTTAGAGGTGAAAAAAGATCCAACAACGAGAATACCACACAAGTTTTTCGACTTTGAATAACCTTTATAACATGGTCTGTAAGACACCTTTTAAAATGAAAACACATGCTTTATTAAAAGCATCATTTTGTCTTATTTTTTGTTTTTCAAATTAAGACCTTGACTTTTATCATGAAGAACTTAGAAATGTTCGGCAGTCATCTTCTGAGTCAAAACTATAATTGCAGTTTTTAAGGTGTGTCCACATCGAAGAAACATTTCAGAAAAAAAAAAACGTTTCTAAAATTTAAAAAAATATTTCAAAAACTTTTCAGAAATAATTTATTAACTTCCCATAGGAAGTTATTATAATTAGTCGGATTTGTCAAATTGTAAATTTTGACATTTCTCGACGTCTAGGGACCTAGAGTCGAAATTAAAGATTTTTAGAAAGATGTCTGTACGTGCGTGTGTACGTACGTTCGCGACGTCGTCCATAGCTCAAGAACCAGTAAAGATATCGACTTCAAATAAATTTTGTTATACAGATAATAATGCAGAAAGATGCAGAAAGATGCAGAAAGGACTCGCAAACAAATTGAGGGGGTGGTTTTTCTACCATAGCAATTTAAAAAAAAGGTGAACATTTTGGTTAACCCAAAATATTTCACTAACCAATAACGCTAGAGACTTGAATTACATTTTAAATTATGTATGAACAAAGATATTTGTCACCTCGAATATTTTACGAACAAAAATTGATTTTATCTCCAAAATAATTTTGTGCAACGAAAAATAACGTTTTTGACATCTGGTAGAATTTTGAGAAAAATCGAATTAACAGTTTTTTTTATAAAAAATTAAAATCTAAAAAATTACTAAAAATTCATAAAAATTGATTTTTGACTTAAATATCTTTTCAAAAATTTGAGATATTGGCTTCAAATTAACTTTATTCCATAAAAAAATATTTTTTTCAACATTCAGTAAAATTTTGAGAAAAATTGAATTGCCAGTCTTTTTACAAAAAATAAAAACCTAAAAAAAAAATAATACTAAAACATGGTAAAAATTTGCTTTCGACTCAAATATCTTT
This sequence comes from Eupeodes luniger, assembly GCA_951509635.1. Taxonomy (NCBI): domain Eukaryota; kingdom Metazoa; phylum Arthropoda; class Insecta; order Diptera; family Syrphidae; genus Eupeodes; species Eupeodes luniger. Next base: position 42,972,408 of record OX608074.1, on the reverse strand, counting down.
TCAAAAATTAAAAAAATTGGCTTCAAGTTAATTTCATCTTATAGAAAAAATTGTTTTCGACATTCAGTAAAATTTTCAAAAAAATCTGACACTCAGTTTTTTTCATAAAAATTAAAATTTACAAAAAATAGTAAGCAAAAGGTAAAATTTCGATTCTCAATATCGCGTGAAAAAATAAAAAAATTATTTCATTCTGCTGTTCACGTAAGATATTGTTCTTAAAAAAATCCAATCTGTATTTGTTTGTACAAGAAATAAAAATGTTCCATAAATGGTACTAAAATTTGTCAAAATTGATGTTCGGTTCTTAATATCTCGTGAACAATAGAAGATATTGACTTCAAATTAGTTTCATTCATCCAATTTGTATTTGTTTATATAAGAAATAAAAACTTTAAAAAAATGCTACTAAAATGCTACTAAAATGCTACTTAACAAAAATAGATTTTGAAATCAAACTATTCCATCATGTGCAAAATATTGTTGGTAATTTTTAAATATTTAAGAATAATTCAACTGACAACTTTTTTAACAAAACACGAAAGCTTATAAACTTCGAAGCAAGCGAAATAGACAGACGGGATGGGGAGTTGTCAGTGTGGGTCGCATCCCAGCCTCTTTTTTTCAAATTGAGACCTTGACTTTTATTATCAAAAACTTAGAAATGTTTGGAAAATACAGTCATCTTCTTAGTCGAAACCATAATTGTAGTTCTTAAGGTGTGTCCACATCAAAGAATTATTTCAGGAAACATTATTTGAAAAAGGTTTCTTAAATTAAAAAAAAAAAAACGCTTCAAAAACTTTTCAGAAACATTTCAGAAATAAGTTATTTGATTTTTGTGCTTTGGACGCTTTTAGAAACATTTCTGAAATGTTTCTTTGTTTCTCATTTCTGTATCTATGTTTTTTTGATTTTTTGTCTACTTCATCGTCGATAGTTTGTATTTTTGGAAGTTTGAGACAAATCATTTTTAAAATTTTTATCAAATGTGTCCCACAAAACAGTTTTCAATTCATACATTTTTATCAATTTGATGATATGCTCGCTCGTTACTCCACACATTTTGTGACATTTTTTATCTATATTTTCATTAAAATTTCAGATTTCTTTCTCTGTTTCTGAAACATTTTTTAAAGTTTCTGAAAAGTTTTTTAAATGTTTATGAAAATTTTCAAAAATATTTCTTTGGTCTGGCCGCACCTTAAGAGCATTCTGTCTACAAACATCTAATATTGGAAATATATATAGGAGAAGTGATTATTAGGTATGTTAAGTTAGCTAATAAGAGTCTCCAATTTTAAAATCAAGAGCGTTCTTATCCCCGTCATTAGTTTAGAAAATCTAGTATTAAAATATCTTATACTATTCGAAAGTTTTTAATTCTCTCACAGAATTTTTTTAAATAAATGCTTTTAATCTTGTTTCTTCCAAAAACATCAAAATCAAACATACAGCTGTTAATAACGAAACTTAATAATTTTAAAAGAAAATGACTCATTTTGAATACAGTTTGCGAGTATGATGAAATTTGCATTAATTTTCTTATTGACAAGATTTTTACACAATTTAAAAGAGAAACTCATAAAATTGTCACGATTACAGAGCTTTGTAGTATAGTCAAAGAAAAATTATAAATTGCAAAATTCTTCATCTGAATCTAATCAGGGTTCGCTCTATTACCTACCACCACACACAATTTCCATCAATTTTCTTTTTCACTCAAATGCAACGCATCAAACAACACGTCCTTTTTAAGCCATTATCCCCCTTCCAATATCACTATGGGAATTCCTCTCTTACCCCAACCAAGCCAAAGCCAAAGCCAATTCTTATAATATACCAGAACCCAATGCCTATATTCGAAACCAAACTAAATTAGATAGTTTCTTTTGTTCAATGAAGTGTCTTTTGCAGCCATATTGCCAGTTAATCGAAGAACTTATATTCTATAAGGTGATCTAATTGGAAACCGGTATAAATTGAGCTCAAAATCTTGTGGATTAGATTTTCTTTTTATTTTCCATATACCATACTACAATAGGGAGCAGGGAAGGCTGATGTCGATGTGGAATGGAAAACAATATCAGACACATTCCCATAGGACGCGCCGAGTTGCAAACATAATAATAATTGAAAACCTGACTTTTAAAGAAGAACAAAAGATGATAATGGTTATCCAGTTCCATCGCATGAATAACAATATAGTAGCTTATGGATTACACAAAGCTTATGGGTTTTTGGTTTTCAGCCAGCTAGTGGTCTGTGTCTAGTTCACAGCCAGAGGTAACTTATGGATCGTTGAAGTCTTGAGAGTCTTCGTCGTACGTTCGTCGTCGTCGTCATCATCATCATCACCAGTATCAGCGAGATTCTCTCAGGGACTTTGTGCGAACAGATTGTGTAAGTGGTCAGGCTTTGATCTAGTTTTCTTGTTTAATAGGTTTATGTATTAATTGGTTAGCGTGATGTGTGTTTTTGGTTTCAGCTGCAAGCTGCTCTACCTATGTACGCTGCGTGCCATAGGTACGTTCTTTAAAGTATTACTATTTTTTCTGCTTTGTTTTTATTTTTTAATGGAGCCACATAAATGGACGACAACAACACGACGACGACGATAGATAGAAGAGTTGATTTTATGGGAGATATTGCAATGTGTTTGGACTTTGCGGCATGTTTGGATGTAATTTTGAGGCTGATGACTGGCTTGAGGTTATATTATGCATTCAGTGCAATTTCAATTTATATATGGTAGCTCTGGATGGAGCCAGTTGCCTAGCCAACAGCCAACAGCCATCAGCCAGCATCAAATCAAAGTATAATAATGTTGGACAGGGTGGAATCCGGCTTGAAAATGGTTTCGTAATATGTTTTTATTTCTTTTTTTGTCTAAGTGTAGGTATGGACATTTTCAATGGACAACAATTATTATGGTGTTATTATGTTTAAAAATTTGACCGTAAATACTTAGAGATACAAGGCAATTATTTATATTAATGGGATACCGATTTAATACTTTTACTTTCTGAACTTGTTTTAGCTGCGTGTTTTTTGTTAATCTTTCTTAGCAGGTTCTTCGAAATTTTAAAATAATTTCAAAATAGATCACCAAAGTACATACATACAAATTACATTGATTATTTGTTTTGATTTTGTTTTTATTTCAAAATTGAGTTTGAAAGTAGATCGGTTTAGCTCAGAATTTTCGTGAAAAAAATTTATAGGAAAACATTTTTTTTAAACCAATATAAAATAAAATATTCGACTTTTTCACACGAATGTGCTTAGATATTCATTTAACACTCTACTTCTTCATAAAAATGCTTAAAATGATATCGTCTTTAAGAACAAAGTTTCTATTCATATTTTCATGCAAAAAAAATTGGACAGTGAAAAATAGCTTTTAACTATTTCGGTTTGTATGAAAATTTTCTATTTACAATTCCATACCAAATTTTTGTAATTAATTTAAAGAAGAACTTTTTTGTGATGTTAATTAAAGATTTTTTAGTTAATCTCAAAGTTCAGTGTCCATTAAAAGAAATTTAAGTGCAATTAAGAAGGCATGTCTAAAATTGGAAACCTTACAAAACTTTTGCTGGCCTCGTCTCAATCTCTTCAAAAACGCTTAATTTCTGGCTTGTCATGCAATCATTTTTTCTGAGACTGGAAAGGCCTAAAAAGATGACAGCTACGCCGAAAGTTTGGGCTTAATTTTGAAGCTGTACCAAAAAAATCTATGTCGTGCAATTAAGATGTTACGAGACTCTTATTTAAACCGAAGCTTACCAAGAATGTGGCCGATCTCGTTATAGTGTTTGTATCTTCTAATTGCCGTCGTTCTCTTAAGTTTCATCGGTCTCGTCAGCCGCATCGATTTTGTAGGTCTGGTTGTCGACATAGTGAATCACGTTGGTCTTATCGGTGTCATTTTGGTCTCATAGGCCTCATGAAACTCGTCGGTCTGATTGATCTCATCGGTCACATCGATTTCATAGTACTCAACATTCTTGTCTGCTTTATCTGTGTCTTTGAATGTAAATTGACATTTTTGAGAAGAAAAACCCGAGAATTTCTTTCAATACCTGCATTTCTTTTACAATTTTACTTTCTGGATTTAAAAAATAAAGGAGAATGGACATTTTTGAATACCCATTGCCACAATAGAGATCTATATCGTTGGAAAGCTAAGTTCTAGTACACCTTTTATTTTATGGACACAAATATGTTAACGAACGGGCTTAGGCAGTATTGCAATTAGATACAAAATCTATCGCAAAAGCGTACCACTAAAATTATAACATTTGTCACTAAAAAAATAGAACTTAACATAAATAAACTTTTGTAGCAATAACTAATTAAGGGTGATTTTTTAGCTATTATCTTTTTGGCAACACTGGTTTAAACAGCTGACGCACGTTTCGTGTTTTGTTTCACTGTCAAACATCTTCAGTTTGGTCTATAATTTAACCATGATTCGAGTTACAAACGAACAACGCTTGAAAATTATTGAATTTTATTATCAAAATGCATACTCTGTTAAGAAAGTTCATCGCTTTCAAAATGTGTTCAGCGACGAAGCTCATTTTTCGCTCATTGGGTACGTAAATAAGCAGAATTGTCGATTTTGGAGTGAATATCAGCCAGAAACATTGCAAGAACTACCAATCCATCCACAAAAAGTCACAGTTTGGTGCGGTTTATGGGCTGGTGGCATCATTGGACCGTACTTCTTCAAAGATGATGCGAATCGTAACGTAACTGTAATTGGTAATTGGTGAGTGCTATCGTGGGATGATGTCCAACTTTTTTTTGCCCAAAATGCAAGAACTTGAATTGCATGACACGTGGTTTCAACAAGACGGTGCCACATGCCACACATCAGCACGCGCAACAATGGACTTATTGAGAGGTGAGTTCTGTGAACATTTTATTTCACGTTCGGGACCAGTCAATTGCCCGCCTAGATTGTGCCATTTAATGCCTTTAGACTATTTTTTGTGGGGCTATGTTAAAGCTCGTGTCTATACAGACAAGCCGACCGCTTCAATTGACGCATTGGAAGATGACATTGAAGCGTTTATTCGTGAGATACCGGCCGAAATGTTGGAAAAAGTATGCCAAAATTTATCTAAGTGGGTGGACCATTTGAGGCTCAGTCAGGGTCAACATTTGCATGAAATAATCTTCAAACATTAAATTATATGGACCGTACTATCGATTCAAATAAAGATTTCATGTATTTTTCTGAATTTTATGTGTTTTTTTTTTTTTAACTTTCCTATAGCTTTTAAAAAATCACCCTTTAGTAGCATATAACATCATGGTTGTTGAAAACTTCACATGAAAATTCTCCTTTTGGCACACTTGTTTGACAAATCGGTAATTCATAAAATATTGTGAGGTGATAAATTTGTCAGAAAATTACAATGACAAATTTATCATTAGAATTTTGCCACTGTCATATACTCGTACTGACACATTTGTCTTGACAATTTTGTCATTGTCTTATTTACCTATACTTGCTGAAAAATTTGTCGTGACAATTTCATTGCATGTATAATCTTGAAATATATTATGAAATATTCCTTTGATGTTGGAAGTAACCGAAAGCAGGCACTTTTCAATTTTAAAATGTAACAGATTGGAAAATTGTGTTTTATTATTAAAAATTGAATTATATAAAAAGTGAAGCTTTAAAATGCATAACATTCTCAATAATAAGTGTACTAGAGTTGCTCTTAGAAAATGAAGACATTTTATTCGCATAATTTAGTGAAACCTTGAGCTATGATAAGAATGTTAATAAATGAAGGATAACGCAGAACCGCCAACGCAATGGATTGAAGCAACGACTGGAAGCACCTTCGAAATATCATTTAACGATTCGAAATTATTATTCATTCTTTGAATTAAATTTCGAGGGCACCGGCGACGTATTGTATTACACGGCGACCCGACTGAGAATCGCCATCACTTTTACTTTCACTTGAAAATATATCGTTTATTATTTTAGGTCTTTTCACTGTCAAAAGTTTAACGTAACTAAGTCCCCTGTTATAATTGTCAATTAAATACTGACAGATATGTAAATTTTCTTTTTAACTTCCCATAGGATCGGTCCGATTTGTCGAATTGAAAATTTTGACATTTCTCGACGTTTCAAGGTCCCTAGAGTAAAAAAAAAAAAGATTTTTAGAGAGATGTCTGTGCGTGCGTGTGTACGTATGTACGTTCGTACGTCCGTTCGTTCGCGACGTTTTTTTCGTCGTTCATAGCTCAAGAACCAGTAGAGATATCGACTTCAAATGAATTTTGTTATACAGATAATAATTCAGAAAGATAAAGAAAGGACTCTCAAGAAAATTGAGTGGGTGTTTTTTTTACCATAATAATTTAAAAAATAGGCTGGGATGCGACCCACACTGATAACTTCCCATCCCGTCTGTCGATTTGTCTTGCTTAAAAGTTTGTCTATATGTATCAATTTTTACCAAATTTGCGTACTATTTTTTGTAGATTTTATTTTATTGAATATCGAAAATAATATTTTCTGTGAAATAAAATAAGTTTGAAGCCAATATTTTAAATTTTTGAAAAGCTATTTGAGTCGAAAGTAAATTTTTAATAAGTTTTAGTATTGTTTTTTTATTTGTTTGTAAAAAAAGCTGTCAATTCGATTTTTCTCAAAATGTGTCCTAATGTTGAAAACAATATTTCTTATAAGTTAAATTTAGTTGGAAGTCATAATCTCAATTTTTTTAAAAGATATTTGGGTCGAAAATCACTTTTTATAAACTTTTGTAAAATTTTTTTGTAGGTTTTAAAAAAACTGTCAATTCGATTTTTTTCAAAATTTTACTGAATGTTGACAACAATATTTTTTTAAAGATAAAAGTAGTTTAAAGCCAATATCTCAAAGTTTTGAAAAGATATTTGTGTTGAAAGTCAATTTTTACCAAGTTTTATACATATTTTTTTAGGTTTTTATTTTTTGTAAAAAAACTGTCAATTCGATTTTTCTCAAAATTTGTCCGAATGTTGGAAATAATATTTCTTATAAGAAATAAGCCCTAATCTCAACTTTTTCAAAAGATATTTAAGTCTAAATTCAATTTTACCAACTTTGAGTAATGTTTTTTTTTAGGTTTTTATTTTTATAAAAAAAAACTGTCGATTAGATTTTTCTCAAAATTTCATCATATGACAAAAACATCATCCTTCGTTGAACAAAATTGTTTTGGAGATGCAATCATATTTTAGTCGTAAAATTTTCGAGGTGACAAATTTTTTTTTTAGTTTTTTTTGATTTATAAAAAAAACCGTTAATTGGATTTTTTTCCAAAAATTTACTTGTTTTGTATCTCGTTACAATATATAATATAAAATTTAATTCAAGTCTCTAGCGTCATTGGTTCATGAGATATTTAGGGTACGGACGTACGTCCGTTTTACCCAAAATATCTCACGAATCAAATATCTTTTCAAAAAAAAATTGGCTTCAAACTTACTGTTTGTATATCAAAGAAAATATTGTTTTCGACATTCTGTAAATTCTTTATAAAAAACCAACAGTCAGTTTTTCATAAAAAATTAAAATATACACAAAAAAGTACGCAAAATTGGTAAAAATTGATGTTCGGTTTTCGATATCTCGTGAACAATAGAAGATATTGACTTTAAATTAGTATCTTTCATCCAATTGGTATTTGTTTATATAAGAAATTAAAATTTTTAAGAAATACTACTTACAAAAATAAAAATTGTTTTTCGACTAAAAATCTCGTTTACGAAAATAAATTCTGAAATCAAACTATTTCATCAAATACAAAATATTGTTGGTAGTTTTTAAATCTTTTAGAATAATTCAACTGACAACTTTTTTTAACAAAACACGTAAAACCTTTTAAGCAACACAAATCGACCGACGGGATGGGAAGTTATCAGTGTAGGTCGCACCCCAGCTTCTTTTTTTTTATTTTTATAAAAGAATTTTCAGTAGAAATTTGTTGAAAAATTTCTGCCAACTGTGGAAATATACTTGACAATTCATTGTCTAGACAATTTATTTATGAAACGTAAAGATAACAATTGTTGGGTACTTTCCTACATTTCTACAGAACAGATTTTGACAATTGAAAAATTGTCAACTGTCGCAATCATCAATGTTTATGAAATAGGCCTCAGGTCCCATACATTTTTGACCATTCTCATTTAAATCCAATTTTATTGGACCTAGTATCGGGTGATTTTTTAAGAGCTTGAGAACTTTTTTTTAAAAAAAAATGCATAAAATTTGCAAAATCTCATCGATTCTTTATTTGAAACGTTAGATTGGTCCATGACATTTACTTTTTGAAGATAATTTCATTTAAATGTTGACCGCGGCTGCGTCTTAGATGGTCCATTCGGAAAGTCCAATTTTGGGTAACTTTTTCGAGCATTTCGGCCGGAATAGCCCGAATTTCTTTGGAAATGTTGTCTTCCAAAGCTGGAATAGTTGCTGGCTTATTTGTGTAGACTTTAGACTTGACGTAGCCCCACAAAAAATAGACTAAAGGCGTCAAATCGCATGATCTTGGTGGCCAACTTACCGGTCCATTCCTTGAGATGAATTGTTCTCCGAAGTTTTCCCTCAAAATGGCCATAGAATCGCGAGCTGTGTGGCATGTAGCGCCATCTTGTTGAAACCACATGTCAACCAAGTTTAGTTCTTCCATTTTTGGCAACAAAAAGTTTGTTAGCATTGAACGATAGCGATCGCCATTCACCGTAACGTTGCGTCCAACAGCATCTTTGAAAAAATACGGTCCAATGATTCCACCAGCGTACAAACCACACCAAACAGTGCATTTTTCGGGATGCATGGGCAGTTCTTGAACGGCTTTTGGTTGCTCTTCACTCCAAATGCGGCAATTTTGCTTATTTACGTAGCCATTCAACCAGAAATGAGCCTCATCGCTGAACAAAATTTGTTGATAAAAAATTTGTCGATAAAAAAAACCGAACACTGATTTTGGTAATAAAATTCAATGATTTGCAAGCGTTGCTCGTTAGTAAGTCTATTCATGATGAAATGTCAAAGCATACTGAGCATCTTTCTCTTTGACACCATGTCTGAAATCCCGCGTGATCTGTCAAATACTAATGCATGAAAATCCTAACCTCAAAAAAATCACCCATTATATTACGATTATTGAAACCTTTTTCATACTTTCCTTGTAAAAAAGGTTATCATTTTATTTATAACCCACATTTTCGCTTTTTGAAGCCGATTTTTACCCTATTTCACCCTATGACAAAGCTTTGTTTTGTCGATAAATTAGTAGCGCCTACAAAATTGGCCTAAGCTTTTATTATTGTAAAGTTAATATTATATACCTTTTATAGGTTAATGCAATTAATCTGATAACACTCACCTGATGTATTGGTGCTTAAAACAAAAATTTCGTGTTCTGAAAGCCAAATGATGATTGTACATTAAATTTATTTCTCTCATTTCAATTATATTGCTTAACTTTTTATTTATAATTCCGGGATCTGGTCATCATTATCTAGGTCATGCATGTTCGACTATATCTCTATCTATGGGTTAGGTATATATAAAATACTCTCAGTCTCAAGTCTCAACATCATGGCAAAGTCATTCGTTACTCCAATTTTGGTCATAATATTATATCGAGAGAAATTGTTTATATCAAGATTTGAAACTGTGAAGTGTTCCACATATACTTATGTATGCCTTGCACGTTTATATAATCCCAAAATAAAACGAAAATAAAAATAAAAATACAAACAAAATAACTACTATAACCAGGTATATAATAATCTTATAAATCAGTTCAAATTATTATTAAAGCCATACCACCCCAATTTTGTAGTTGTTGTTGTTTTTGTTTTTCTTTCTCTTTGAGAGGTGCTAATAACATTAAATGATGCTTTCACTTGTGTGAACAATTTGTATCATCTAACTGCAACCTGGTGTTGTGCCCGTGCTGTGGTGTTATGCTGATGTGCGGTACAACAACTACGTTAGCATTTTTATGTCTATATAGTTAAGTATCTGGAGCATAAAGTGAATTTGGTGTACTTCTAAAGGTGGCTTGTATCTACTAATTGCTGTTACTTAGATATTAACAAAATTAAAATTATCTTAAGGTGTAAGACCTTTTTTCCAAATCAGAATATTATTTTTTCACAAAAAGGCTCTAATCTAAAATTAATTGCAACTTATAAAACACAAGCAACTTTATCGAGTGTGAATGACTTGTTTTCTTTTTTTTTTCACAAACTCATTACTAGACCTTTTTGGTATAGATATATTAAAATGCCAAAAGGTAAACATAAACAAAATAAATTAAAAACATTTAATGGTACCTGATGTATACATACCTTTATACTTTGTGCTTCATCCAAATTCAAAAAGTTCATATTGTTGACAAATTAATATGCAGATTCTCATAGTGTGATTAATTAAATGGGTTGGGTAAACTAATTGTCTGGAATGGAATAAATAAAAATGTATATACATAAATATACTTTCGGATAGTTAGTGATAAATTAAAGTGTTAATTAGCTTTAAAATATGATGTTAATCCAATTTAACTCTTTTTTATTTTGAATTTGAATTGAGTTTTGTATTCATTTTCTCTGTTTTTTGTGTCGAAACTTTTATTGTTCCATTCATTTTGAATGAATGAAAATCTTATTATTATTGTTTTATTTTGTTATTGTTTTCCTCACCTTTTGATGTTGGAGATAGGCTAACTTTAAAGTTAAGTAAAATACTCTTTGGTTAATTAAGTTTTTGTTTATTACTTAGACTTATTAAAATATTGTAAAAATTGTTAAAATTGGAGATGGCAGTCAACGGATTCTTCTGAAACACTTTTTGAAATTATTGCCAGTTCCTTATAGAAACAAACTTCTGTTTAGTGAAAGAACAATACAATTTAAAATTCAATAAAATAAAAAAAGCACGTATACGCCCAAGTGTACCACTTATATTCTCTTAATTTACAATAATTGCAAACATTTAAAACAAAAGTCATTAGCGGACTGACTGAAAGTAGGTGTTTTTAAAATTTGTATTTAAACAGCTGATGATCAAAACCCTTTAGAATGCGGACAGACAGACAAGTTACCAAATTCTTTTAGGTCATGAACTGACCTTACATCATTGATTATGGGACACCTATTTGGGAAAATAATTCCTTTTTTTGGTTGGTGGGCTATTTTTTATAAAATCTTACCTTTGGAGATATTTCTATTTCGTATTATTGGCTATGTAGGGAGGTTTTTTCGCTCATCACGACATTAAAATAAGTCAATAGAAATCTCGAACTTTAAAATGCGGACGTTTCTTTAGTTTAAGTTCCATTTTTTTTAAATTCAAATGCAAATAATCTGTGAGAATCCTTTTTTTTTCATTTTTCAAATCTTTTTACACTATTTTATTTGCTTCAACCAATACGAAAAGTGTTACCAAATTTACGGGCTTAGTAAATAAACTGTTAAAAAAAACAGATTTGAAGTCAATACTGTAGAAATAGAAATTTGTTGGTTTGGATTTTATTTATTTAAGTTTTGTAACAAATCTATTTCGTTTTCTAACTTTCTATAGGAAGTTATTGTAATCGGTCCGATTTGTAAAATTGAAAATTTTGACACTTCTCGGAGTTTCAAGGTCCCTATAGAGTCGAAATAAAATATTTTCTTAGAGGGATGTCTGTGCGTGCGTATGTACGTACGTTTGTACGTCCGTACGTTCGCGACTTCAAATAAAATTTGTTATACAGATAATAATGCAAAAAGATTCAGAAAGGACTCTCAAAAAAATTGCGTGGGTGGTTTTTTTGCCATAGCGATTTAAGAAAAAAATTAACAATTTTGTTAACCCTAAATATCTCACGAACCAATAACGCTAGAGACTTGAATTAAATTTTATATTATATATTGTAACGTGATACCAAACAAATATATTTTTGGAAAAAATTATAACTAACATTTTTTTTATAAATCAAAAAAAAACTGAAAAAAAAAAAATTTGGCACTTTGAAAAATTTACGAACAAAAAATGATTTTATCTCTAAAACAATTTTGTGCAACGAAGAATAACATGTGGTCAAATTTTGAGAAAAATCGAATTTATAGTTTTTTTTTTATAAAAATAAAAACCTAAAAAAAAACATTACTTAAAGTTAATAAAAATTGATTTTCGGCACAAACATCTTGTCAAAAATTTTAGATTACGACTTCAAACTAATTTTGTATTATAAGAAATATTGTTTTTAACATTCGGTAAAATTTTGAGAAAAATCGAATTGACAAGTACAAACAACAAAAACCTAAAAAAAAACAATACCAAAACTTGGTAAAAAATTACGTTCGGCTCAAATATTTTTTCAAAAATTAAAAATTTTGGCTTCAAACTTATTTTATCTCACAGACAATATTGTTTTCGACATTCAGTAAATTTTTATAAAAATCAAACAATCCGTTTTTTCATAAAAAATAAAATCTACAAAAAGTAGTACACAAATTTGGTAAAAATTGATGTACGGTTCTCGATATCTCGTGAACTATAGAAGATTGACTTCAAATTAATTTCATTCATCCAATTTGTATTTGTTTATATAAGAAATAAACATTTTTAAGAAATGCTACTAAAATTGGTAAAAATTGATTTTCGACTAAAAATCTCGTTAACAAAAATAGATTTTGAAATCAAACTATTTCATCAAATGCAAAGTATTGTTGGTAATTTTTAAATTTTGTATAAATATTCAACTGACAACTTTTTTAACAAAACACGCAAACCTACAAACCTTTTAAGCAAGATAAATTGACAGACGGGATGGGAAGTTATCAGTTTGGGACGAATCCAGCTTCTTTTTTATAAAATTTTTTAACAAATCAATTTCGTTTTTCTTAAAATAATTTTAATTATTGTAGATGGTATGTTTTTGGAGAGAATTACATCTATTCAAAAATGTTGACTCTTTTTTAAACTAATATACAATTATAAGCCGAAGATTGTATTTATTTCCAAGCCATTTCAGCTCACAGAAAACAATAGTGTTGTTGCGATGTTTTGAACTTTTTTTTATCAAACCTGCGTTCAACATTCAAGCTGGGTGCTTAACTTAGGCTAAAAATTCTTTTTTTTTTTTTAATGCGCTATTAAGGATATACAGCACATATTTTACTAATCAGTTTTCAATATTTCACAAAGTTTAATACTGAATTTCCTTTAACATTTGGAGCAGGAAAAAGCTTAATCGGTGTCCAAATGGAAAACATCTTTTATAACTCCTTTTCATAAAAGTGGTCCAAAACAGAACATATCCAACTATCGCCCGATTTGCAAGTTATCCGTAATACCAAAACTTTTTGAAAAAATTGTTTGCGATAAGCTTTCGTTTTTATTAAAAGAGACTATATATCCTCATGTAGATCAACTTCTACAAATCTTACAATTTTCTCTAACTTGGTTTTAAAATTTAAATAATCCAAAAAAAATATATCAAGTCGATGTCAGATATACGGATTTTGCCAAAACATTTGACAGAGTTCACCATAAAATTTTAATTCATAAACTGGAAAAACTAGGTATACATTCTAACTTGTTAAATTGGTTGCGTTCATATCTTACAGGACGCATTCAATATGTCCGTATTGATTCGATCGTCTCAAGTCCAATAGATGTTTCCTCGGGTGTTCCTCAAGGTAGCCATCTTGGACCACTTTTGTTTCTTATATTCACAAATGATCTACCTGGTTTTCTCTTAAATTCTTATTCCTTGATGTTTGCCGATTATCTCAAATTTCTGAGATGCATTAAGGATCCAGTTGACTGTGTGCTTCTTCAAGAAGATCTTTAAAGCTTATCAACATGGTGTAAAATCAACAAATCAAACCTCAACATCTCTAAATATCAATGTTTTTCATTTTCCCGCAGCTCTTCTCCTTTTGTATATGATTATCATATTGAGAACAAAGTTCTTGATAGAGTCTCAACCAAAAAAGATCTCTGACTCATTTTTGACTTTAAATTCAACTTCGCTAATCATTTAGAATTCATAGTTAATAAGGCCAACTCTATGCCTGGATTTGTTTTCCGCAACTCTTAAGGGCTAAGTGATCCCTATAGCTTAAAAACGCTTTACATTGCTTATGTTAGATCAGTTCAGGAGTAGGTACTGCTGTGTGGTATGAAATCCCTTTTACAAAACTCATTCTGTTAGAATTGAAAAAATTCAAATAAAATTTACAAGAATAGTTATTTGTAAACTTAGATGAATCGCTGATGTTATGCCACCTTATAATACTCGACGTCAACTTCTTGGAATTCAGACCTTGAAAACCGCCGCAAAATATTTTCCATAATGTTTATCCTATCATATCGACTGTCCGTTTTTATTGTCTCCTATAAATTTGCATGCTCCAACTCGAGTGCTTAGAAATCGTTATTTATTCCATGAGGTACTTCATAGAGTAAATTATGCTGTTAACGAGCCAATATCTCGCTGTGTCAGAGAAATTAACCAAATATCTGATTTTATTGATTTTAATTTTCATTTAAGTAGGGATACATTTAAAAATATGCTCAGCCTATTCTTTCTGGTTAATTAACTAACATTAATGTTAAGACAAATTTTGTATTTCGCTAGTTTGTAAGAGTTATTATAATTTCTAATTGATGATGAAAATAAATAAATAAATAACTTATAGTTTGAAAAGAAACTATAAGCTGACCTACTCTTTAAGCAACACACACACGCGGGTCGCTGAGATAATTTTCAGACTGCTAATAATTTGTGGATGTGTCTTTGACGAATTTATTGTAACTTTTTCTAAGTTTTTTTTTTTAACTATGCATTTTGATAGAAATTATATTTCTCTCAAACTCCGCTTAAATCTGGAGATTTAAAGTATTTTCAAATAAATATTTTATCCCGTACAAACATATCAAATACACTCAAAATTCTGGAATAATTGGATATCTTAACAAAATTTCACCAAATACATACTCAAATACTTCAAAAAGTTATATGACCTTGAATTTTTCGTCAAATTGAGTTTAAAGTTCAAACTCTCACAAACAAAATAAAATATAATTGGCTCTTTATATTCTTACCCAAGTCCATTTCAATGGGAACAAGTACCTACCTAAATTTAATTTTTATTGAATTTTTCCAACTAAACTTTTCAATACAAATACCTTACTCATAACAATTTAAATTCAACATTCTTCATTCATCTCAATAGCAGGGTTCACTTTTCACAAAAAGTATCTAACTACCTACGCCTTCTACCGAAAAAAGCTTAACAGAAATTCATACAAAACGTTGAATAAAGGTATACGAGAAAGGTAACCTACGTATAGGAGCAATTTACTTGGTTCAACTTTCATCTGAAAGTTACCTGCTTATTTTCTTTGCCTAATTAAAAGGATGTAAACATCAAGAAGGGAGCTTACAAGATTTTATTGAAAAACTTCCACCACCACCGCTGACGCCTCCGCCACCATCGCGCCGCGCTGCCACTGCTGCTACTGATGCTGATGCCGTTTGTCTTTGACAACAAAACCAACCCAGCCCAACAAGGCAAGCGTGCGTCTTGTGTCGCGTATCGTATCGTGCCTTAGTGTATTGTTGATAAATAAATGCCTTCAGCATGCATAGCACGAAACAAATAATTAAAGAATTGTTTTACAACTTTGTTGGTGCTGCTGATGTACTATTATATTCGTCCAACTTGAACTATGGAAGAAGTTGAGTTAACCAAGATCATTGCCCGTCTGACCAGACTAACCAATCATCTTCTTTGACATCGTCGTCGTCGTAGTCGAAGTCACCAAGTTTTACGTATTGATGGCAGCGCGTTGATACTTTGAAACTTAAACATCATATATAAAATCTCTTTTAATTTCGAACTTCTGTCAAATAAAGTGATACGAACTTCTGTCAAATAAAGTGATACGAAATTTTTGCACGAAGTACTATGGAACCACATTAAAAAATTCATGGAAAATATTTAAGTATTTCGTAAGCTACTTATTTTTGAATCCAAATTCATGGAATTCCATAACAAACATATCTAACATAACCTTCTTTAATGGAGAACTCAAGAAATTACCATTAAATAGTACTAAACTTTGACAAGTGATAATTTGGAGCCCCATCTGTAAAATAGGATGTCAATTCTTTGTTTAAATTTTGAGTTTTTTTTAAGATTCGACTAAAATTAAATGCAAGTTATCAGCTTTCTACTCCACTGTTCGTCTAATAAGACGATTTATATGGTTCTGATATGTCAATGCGAGTGCACCATCTTTCTCCAATGATTAAATTTATAAATTTAAGAACGCTCACACTCATATAGGTTAGGTATAGGTCTTGACTACCGTCTGAGCCCGGGTGAGTCTTCTAATCTTTGTCATTGAGTTTCATTTCATTCTATATATAGGTAAAGTTGACACTGGCAACTACAAAAGTCAGCGAGGGGACACGCGGAAGAAACTCTTAACGATGTATTTTACTACTCGTACAGTAACTAATCCCGAAGGAATATTTACAGAACCCGTTCTTTGTGTTTGGCCCACTTTCTTAAGATATACATATACCTACCTACCTACCTACCTACTAAAGACTCAAACTGGGTGAGATGATGTGAGGCTTCGCGTGCGTCGCGTAGAGTTGGTGAGACGAAAGGCGTTTTGTTGCATGCATGTTGTCTTCGTCTTCGTCATCGTGTCGTATAGTCTGCTGGTTCTGGTTGCATTTGCATTCAAAATAGTAGGTATGTGGGTTTAATGTATTCAAAGCTGGGTGCTGCTATAAACCAGCTTCGAAACGGTACCTTATCCCGATATAATATACCGATGAAGTTGGTTTCTTCTTCTTCGTAGACGTCGTCGTCATCTTATTTGGTGCGCCACCACAGCCGCTACCGCGACGACGAACGTGTGCTTTCTTCTGGCGAACAACTGTTCCTATCGTTTATATACGTACGTATAGAGAGTTTGCCACTTTTTAATTTTTACCTGCCCTACACGGCGGGCGGCGGCGCAGCGCGGTGGTAATAGTGTGGTGACCGCCAGCATGAGGAGTAATAAGGAAGATTTATACAGTTCTATATTGACGTAGTATCAACACCTTTAGACGACAAAAGACGCCACCACCAGCCATCAGACCTTGGTGGAGGTTGTGGGCACAGATTGATCTCATTAGGTTAGTTTATTCGGTGATGATTGCACCGTGATAAAGGAGAATGATAGCACATCATGATGTTTATGCATCACAGAGCTTACAGCACAGCACAGCTAAGCTAAGCAATTCTGCTTTCTGCTGATGATGACGCTTTGAGGTATAGACGAAGTGCGTTTTTGTTCCATCATCTTCTTTCTTAAAACTTTTTTTTTTTTTGTTTTCTTTTGTTTTCATTTCATATCCGTGAGCTACGCGAAATACAAGGCGTATGGTTTGGATTTCTTACCGGTATCTTAGCTACATACGTATGAAGTATATCCAAGATGATTTTCGAAATATATAGAGAGACTAAGTTTTAATGAGCTGAAGTGAAGACTTTTCTTAGGTTATACGAAGCGCTCGCAAGAGTTACTTCTTAGAACTATGAGATGATTAGAAAATATATATGTATCTCGTAGGTACACCTACCTACAAACTTTATAAGAAAATGCGGCGAAAAAAGCTAAGATTGTAATACTGTGTATAGAAATAGAATCCTTAACATGAGAACTGTAGTTTATATATAACCTATATCTTCCTACATTGGTATATAAATATAGGTATATTATTAGATTAATTTTATTTTGAAAAATGACACGCTAAGAATAACAAAATTGTTTTGTTAAGATAATTGGTAGATATCTTGCCGTGGCGCGGCGGCGCTGAGCGGCAGCGTTGCAAAGCAATTATATGGTTGTTTGATTAGTACTATTTACATACATCTACCTAGAAACGCGTTTGTTTCCTTTATTGAAGCTTTGAGCCCATTCCTTAAAATTTCAGGAAAGACTTTCGATGTTCAATTATTGCATTCTAGCGTAAAAACTTACCTCATATCATTAAAGTGTTCTTAAATAGGATAAAGAAAAAGCGGCTGGGATGGTTACCACACTTATAACTTCCCATTCGTGTCCGTCGGTTGATATTTCAAAAAGTCTAAAACACAATATTTTGTGTAAGATAAAAAAGTTTGAAGTTAATATCTTTCTTTGTTCTAAAGATACATGAGTCGAAAACCATTTTGTACCAGTTTTTATTTTTTAATTGTTTTTGTAGGTTTCAGCCTTTTATAAGTCAAAGTTGTCAGTTGTCAGTTTCTAAAAAGATAACTTAAAGTAACAAACACCTTATGCATATATTAATATAATAAGTTTGATTTTAGTATCTGTTTTTTGGAAAACTTGGACTTTTTAATATCTTTGAGTCATATGATCAATATTGACCGATTTACTGATGTTATTAACTTCCATTGGAAGCAGAAAAGACTCTTAAAAAAATTGAGTCGGTGGTTTTTTTTACCATAGCAATTTAAAAAAAAAGGTGAACATTTTGGCTTACCCAAGCTATCTCACGAACCAGTAACGCTAGCGATAGTTAAATTAAATTCTATATTATATATTATGACTTAATAATAAACAAGTTCATTTTTGAAAAAAATTAAAACTACCTAACAGTTTTTTTACAAATCAAAAAAACCAAACAAACAATTTTTGTCACCTCGAATATTTTACGAACAAAAAATGATTTTATCTCCAAACTAATTTTGTGCAATGAAGAATAACGTTTCCAACATCTAGTAAAATTTTGAGAAAAATCGAATGGACAGTTCTTTTACTGTCTTAAAAAAATAATAAAACTTGGTAAAAATTGATTTTCGATTCAAATATCTTTTCAAAAATTAAAAATATAGTCTTCAAAATAATTTTATCTTACAGAAAACATTGTTTTTGACAGTCCGTTTTTTCATAAAAAAATAAAATCTACAAAAAATAGTACTCAAATTCGGTAAAAATTGATGTTCGGTTCTCGATATCTCGTGAACAGTAGAAGATATTGACTTCAAATTAATTTCATTCATCCAATTTGTATTTGTATTTTTTAATAAATAAAAACTTTTAAGAAATGCTGCAAAAATTGGTAAAAAATAATTTTCGACTAAAAATCTCGTTAGCAAAAATAGATTTCGAAATCAAACTATTTCAGTATATGCAAAATATTGTTGGTAATTTTTAAAATAATTCAACCAGCAACTTACACAAAAACCTACAAACTTTTAAGCAAGACAAATTGACAGACGAGATGGGAAGTTATCAGTATGGGTCGCATCCCAGCCTCTTTTTAGTACTAAATTTAGTTTTCAACAACACAAGAAACTTTTAGCGAGAAACTATTATCTAAGTAGCCATTAGGAGGTTACCCTATGGAACCAGCAATTAATATATAAAATAATAGAATAATCGAATTACACAAATAAAGTTTATAACTATATACAAAGTGTTTTCTTTACCAACAGTTTAATAAATCCATTAAACAAGAAGATAATACGAACAAATTAATCAATCTATAATCATTTTACCAGGAAGATATGATTATTGAGTCCGTTTAAAAGAGTTTTCTTTTCGAGGGGAAAAAAAAGTATGCGATACAAATTGCATAAATAACCAACTAAAGGATCACTTACAATTTTCCATAGAAAATCAATCTCAATTAATAGTTTCCGGAAGCACATGATGCATTAAGTATATAAATATACGAGTCAAGTACTCAACAACAACAACCTGCAAATCAATAATTGATAATAATATAATCAAACCTTTGGTTACATTTTAATTGGTTTCCGCAATTAGGAACATACATAGAGTCCGTGGCTTATAAAATTTTGTGTACTCGTACGGGCAAGAGTGCTATGGTCATTAATGAATTATGGGAAGGCAGGGGCATACATCATGTATAATCTATATTTAAAATAAATAGATATTACAACAAGTATATTACTAAAAAGATACATAATTTGAAAACTTTTGCATACATACGTCTGGAAAATTTGAATCAATAAATTTGGTAGGCCATTAATATGACGGCGGTATATAACGCACCATTCTAAATGAATTGTAAATATTTGTATGGAAATAATTTACAGAAATAAACGAGTTCTTGAAAGAGTAGGTAATATTATTATGTAAATATGATAATGGTAATATTTAAAAGAAATTCTTTATGAATGAAAGTTAGATTATAACAAAAAATTTAAATAACTTTAACTACATACGAGTTTTACACACTAATAATAATTATTAAAACGCAATAAAAAAATGCGTTTTTGACGTATATAAACAGTTTATTTTTTAAATACTTCCACAAATTTTATGATTTTTCAGAAGTAATTGCAATTTCGAAATACGCTTTATTTTGAACAATTTGAAAACATAGAAAATTATTATTGATTATTAAAATAATCAGCTTAAATGATGTGGTTCTCATTTCAAATAATGTATTGTCTTCAAAAATTGTTTTTTTTTTTAGATAAAGTTTAAAATAGAAGGGAAATTCTATTCGACCTCTCACAACACATTTTAACAGTATTTGCAATAAGTTTTTAAATATTACAATTTGAAAAAAAAGTAATCCTCTTGTTTGGTTTCAAATAAGTATCTTTTGAATGAAGACTTCGATTTAATATTATTCTACACGATTTACCCGGCAGCGAGTCGAAATACTGTTTTTTTCAGAATTCTGTATAAAACGAAGCTTTGCTTTAGCATTATAGTCAAAAAAGTACCTGCCAAAATTCTGTGATATAAGTGTCAATTCTGTTTAATTTGATAGTTTTTCTTGTTTATGTTTATTATGTATTTCATATTCTTTTTGTTAATTTATTTTCAATTTTGTATCAGTGCCGTCGTTGGAAGGATGCAGTAATGGGAGTAAAATTGATAGATTTAATGTGATTTAATACAAAATATTGAATAAAGACACCCCTGAAGAAGTAAGGAACACTTACGAAACGTTGGGAAAAGAATGAAATAAGTTTTTTATTTGCATTCCAAAAACAAAAAGACCAAAAGAGCTAAACGAAAAAGAGGCTGAGATGCGATTTGTCTTGCTTAAAAGTTTGTCTATATGTATCAATATTCACCAAATTTGCGTACTTTTTTTTGTAGATTATATTTTTTTATGAAAAAACGAACTGTTGGAAAAAAATATTTTCTGTGAAGTAAAATAAGTTCGAAGCCAAATTTTTAATTTTTGTTTAGGTTTTTATTTGTTTGTGCAAAAACTGTCAATTCGATTTTTCTCAAAATTTTATTGAATGTTGAAAACAATATTTCTTATAAGTTAAAATTAGTTAGAAGCCATTATCTCATATTTTTGAAAAGATATTTGAATCGAAAATCAATTTTTACCAACTTTTATTAATTTTTTTTTAGGTTTTTATTTTTTTTTTTTAAACTATCGATTCGATTTTTCTAAAAATTTTTCAGAATGTTGAAAACAATATTTCTTATAAGTAAAAGAGTTTGAAGCCATAATCTTAAGTTTTTGAAAAGATATTTGAGTCGAAATTCAATTTTTACCAACTATGAGTAATGTTTTTTTTAGGATTTTATTTTTTATAAAAAAAACTGTGAATTAGATTTTTCTCAAAATTTTATCAGATGTCAAAAACATTATTCATCGTTGCACAAAATTGTTTTAGAGATGAAATCATATTTTAGTCGTAAAATTTTCGAGGTGACAAATTTTTTTTCAGTTTTTTTGATTTATAAAAAACCGTTAATTGGATTTTTTCCAAAAATATAATTATTTTTTATCACGTTACAATATATAATATAAAATTTAATTCAAGTCTCAAGCGTTATTGATTCGTGAGATATTTAGGGTTAACCAAAATTTTCACCTTTTTTTTAAACTGCTATGGTAAAAAAAAACACCCACGCAATTTTCTTGAGAGCCCTTTCTGAATCTTTCTGCCTTATTATCTGTATAACAAAATTTATTTGAAGTCGATATCTCTTCTGGTTCTTGAGCTATGGACGACGAAAAAAACGTCGCGAACGTGCAGACATCTTTCTAAAAATCTTTTATTTCGATTCTATGGACCTTGAATCGTCGATAAATGTCAAAATTTTCAATTTGACAAATCGGACCCATTACAATAACTTCCTATGGGAAGTAATAATTAAAAACTATAATCTTCTAAAGGGTTTTGTAGACGGTATCATTGGAATACGTGGCAACAGGACCACTATTCCTTTGAACTTTTCAATTAAAATGGTTGCTTCAAGAATATTTCCGGTGGTCTTTTTGGTGACCAAATGTGAACCATTGCATAATTAAGGTGGATTCAAATTATGCAGGAGAATAAAAGGTGAACCAATCTGGTAAAAACTTTTGTATCTGGAAATAAGTTTCGTCAACATTTTTGGCTGTCAATATAGCCCGATGACTGAGCCAGTTATGATTCAAGCAGTTACTCTGTATATCCGGAAAAAAACCTTCAATCAATTATTTTTTTTCCCTGAAGAACAGTGCAGAAATAGTCTGGCAGTTTATTGCATTGCGTATTTGATTGTATTATATTCACTATAATAAACTTCAGTCTAAGTAACACGTGGCCGATTATGCTAACACAAAAAATTGAAAAAGTCAAATTCACTGCTTCTCGTTTACTACAAAATAAGCGTAACCTTTACTTAAGCCTCAGCAACATGTGGTGGTTAGCTAATAAATTGTAGGAAGTTTGACATAGCGCCATCTTTTGAATACTTACTCAATCAAGTCAACATACGGGAACGCTGTCGAACGGGATAAACAGTATCCTATGTCCGTCTCCTGACTCTAAGCTACCTACCCACCAATTTTCCGCCATATCAGTACAGCCGTTCTTGAGTTATAAATAATGTAACTAACACGACTTTCTTTTATATATATGTAGATAGATAAAAATGTAAGAAAAATACTACACAAACTTGATAAAAACTGATTTTTAACTGGAATAAATAAATTTTAGTCAATACATTTTCGCAAATACCGACATAGTGATGTTATACCAGGGTAGGTCGCATCCCATCCCCCTTCTTATTCATTTTTTCTACATTTCTAATTATTGTCCTTTAAGCTTTAAACGAAATAAAAGACAACGCCTGTCGGAACAGCTAGTTCTAATAATAATTGCTTTTCCAATAAACGCTAAGCCCAAAGTTGTTTATTTTTATATGGAACTCATTAAAATACTATAAGCAAAACCAAAACACATTTCACACTCTTATTAAAACTTCATCATTATCCCAAGATATATTTTCCCATTATGCATGTTTGTTTTGTTGTTGTTGTTTGAATCAACATAAAACTAGTGCCATATAAATTACCTACTCTTTTGCCACTTTTAGTATAATTAAGTTAACAACTCCTTCGGACTAATAATTATACCAAGAGTTTATCATTTTTGTTTTCATAATAAACTATTCAAACACCTTGTTAACATAAATACATACATACCTACATACATACCTACAAGAAAAATTGCTCGGGAGTGAGAAAAATTTTACTTTCACTATTTTATTTTATTTTTCAAACCAAATACGTGAATTCAAAAAAAAAAAAAAAGTAAAAACACCAAAATTTATACCAAAAAAGTTTCGATTTCAGCCCAGTTAAAATCCCACAGTGTGTGAGCGTGTAACTTTAAAGTCAAATATTTGCTTAAAACAAGCCTTGGACGGGTTGGAATTTCCGCAAAATAAACAACAATTTTTTGTTTTCAATCATAAAGTTACAACAACAAAAAATTAAGTTTATAAAACAGAGTAAAAGGGAATGATGGTATATAGGAGTAACTTGAGCTGATGTAAAGTATATATGTATGTATGTAAAATGGACGGTCCACTGACTGTCTGCATGCGGAAATTCAAATTCGTAACAGATTAATCTTTCAGTCAAAGTCCAGATACGTGTTGTAAGTTAGCTATGTATGTACCTATATAGTACGTATATATGTATATGTTTTATGTGATGACTTAAAACATCAAATTTGTATATAGAATTGCCTTAAGTAGAGCTGGAGCGAAAGTGTTGTTCATGATTTCACATTTCACATTTGGGTTTTCTTGGTCACATTTTCGCTTTTTTTTGAAACTGATTCCGAAACTGCACAACTATAAACCATCATCATTATCATTATCAACATCATCGTCATCATATCGCAACCAAAAGTATCAAAGCAGAATAAACCAAAAAGCGTATCTCTATACATATATATAAAAGACCTATAGCACCACCACGCACCTCTTCCTTCATCTTTGGTCTTTTGGCTCGAATGGCCAAAAAAGATGTGCCTCACTTTGGGCCGAATGTGGTCATCAGCAGCCAGTGAGAGTTGTCGGATTTGCCAGTAAACGTGTGTATTTGCCTGATGATATGCCCTGTGCATGATGAGCATGCCAGATATGAGCTACGAGCTTGTTGTATATCTTAAAGATACATTATATACACTCGTATACCCAGGGATAAACACAGGTCCATAAATATTTGATGTGTCTGGGTCATGACGTGAAATGGGCGTAGGACGTTGTTCTTGTTGTTGTTTAAGTATATTTTGGGCAAACGGAATATACATAGATGCGAAAGTGTATATTTTTATTTACTTTAAATGGGGGTAAAATGGATATAACATTAATATTACATAAATATATATGTACAAACGTACAAACATACCTCAGAAGAAGAAGACTAACACACTTCTTGCGTGTGATGCATCATATGGATGGGCTGACACAGGAAGAACCAAAAATTTAAGGGATTTGGGGAAAAGTTTAATATTTATTGTTTCATTACACAGATGACTTGATGGTTATGTGTGTAGGTATTTGTGTTTTGTGTATTTATTGTATACATTTATGCAATGCAAGGTATAGGTACATGTATCTATAAAGATGTTGATATAATTAAAGAAGTGATTTTGAAGAGACTCTGGACTTAAAGTAATTTGAGTTTGACCAACGATTTGTTTAAGACAATAATTATTGTGTTTGCATCAAGAGCATGAGCATGAGAATGTTAACAGAGGCATAAACTATTCCAGCCTTTTACCAAATTGATTCGAAAATTACTTTCACAGTAGACAATAAACGAGAAGAGTGTGTATATGTACACGCCTGAACCATTAAGTAGTTACCTCTATACCTGCGTCAAAACGAAATATCAAATAAGTATACTTAATAAATTATTTTTACCTGAATTATGCAAGTTTGCAAATTGATGTCATAACTTGTGTTGTATGGTTTTTAGTAGACATGGGTTAGGTAGTCTTTAATTTTTGAACTTTGAAAGAGTATACTTTCATTCAAGAACCGCATACATTTTTACTTTTAATTAAAATACTGACAATGTCCAAAATCTTCAAAAATACTGAAATATTTATTTTAGTAGTAGTTTTTGGTACGACTGTCAAGCTAGCACTACATTTTTCGAAATTTAAAAAACTGAGTATGCAGTTAATTGTAGCTTTTTTGTTGTAAATTAGTTGTGGAAAAAAAAATTTGTAGCTCGACGATTTTTCAAAAAAGTGGTATGTAGTGCTAGGTTGATATCAAGTTAGCACTACACTTTTTGATTTTGTTAAAACTAAGTACGCAATTAGTTGACAATTATTTGTAGTAAATTAGTTGTGGAAAGAAAAAAAATTCCAAAAATTTTTTTTACTTTGATTTTTAAAAAAAAGGGGGGTATGTAGTGCTAACTTGACACCCTGAGTCCACGCACAAAACAAGGATATTCGAAAATGTAAAAATGCAATTAATTGTAGCTTTTTTGTTTAAAATTAGTTGTGGAAAGAAAAAAAATCCAAACATTTTTTTTTACTTTGATTTTTTTAAAAAAGGGGGGTATGTAGTGCTAACTTGACACCGACGTGAGTCCAGGCACAAAACAAGAAAAAACTTTTTTTAACAATCCCCCCTTTTTCAAAAATCGATTTTTTGAAAATTATTCCAGGTTTTTCTAGTTGTTCTGAACATTGATCCAAATTTTTGGACCTCTATAACCAAAATTTCAAAAATTCGTCAAATGTATATTTTAAAAGATAATGCAAAATTTTGATTATAGAGGTCCAAAAATTTGGATCAATGTTCAGAACAACTAGAAAAACCTGGAATAATTTTCAAAAAATCGATTTTTGAAAAAGGGGGGATTGTTAAAAAAAGTTTTTTCTTGTTTTGTGCCTGGACTCACGTCGGTGTCAAGTTAGCACTACATACCCCCCTTTTTTAAAAAAATCAAAGTAAAAAAAATTTTTGGAATTTTTTTCTTTCCACAACTAATTTTAAACAAAAAAGCTACAATTAATTGCATTTTTACATTTTCGAATATCCTTGTTTTATGCGTGGACTCAGGGTGTCAAGTAAGCACTACATGCCCCCCTTTTTTAAAAAAATCAAAGTAAAAAAATTTTTGGAATTTTTTTTCTTTCCACAACTAATTTACTACAAATAATTGTCAACTAATTGCGTACTTAGTTTTAACAAAATCAAAAAGTGTAGTGCTAACTTGATATCAACCTAGCACTACATACCACTTTTTTGAAAAATCGTCGAGCTACAAATTTTTTTTTTCCACAACTAATTTACAACAAAAAAGCTACAATTAACTGCATACTCAGTTTTTTAAATTTCGAAAAATGTAGTGCTAACTTGACAGTCGTGTTTTTGGTTGATATTTTGAAAATATTGAAATCTAATTCAATTTGAGTTTTATTATGATTTTTAAAAGACACCAATTATTTGAATTCGACAAAATTTGTATGGTTTACAACCACTTGTCCTTGATTCATATTTTATTGATAAAACGATACCACTTTATGTAGTACTTTGCGAAAGGGTTCACAGCCATACAAGATCAAGATATGGCTGTCTATAAACTATAAACATGGACATTATAGTTTGAAGAATACAAATTTTAAACCTCTAAAAATTATATTAGTTTACAAGGAAATAGAAAATTTTGTTAATGGAACCATATTGAGATTTGTTGTGCGAAAAGGGAGGAGATAATAGATAAAATTACTATCCTAACAGAAAGATCATCTATTTGGTGATGATGCAGAAATTCCTGGGATTCTTGGGTCATACCAAAAAGAGTATTATTTTTTTAAATAAATCAAAATCGAAGAAGCCAAAATGGACCAAATCACGCATGCAGTTTAAAGACAGAGTACAAATTTATATACCGCAAGTCTTTTGTACACAAAAAAATGTTCATTTTTTAGCCTGCAGCCGAAAGACAGAATTACGAGACCCACATTTTGTCTTCCTAATATTACTCTTATCAAAATTTTGAATTCAATTTTTCTTCTTTTACTAAGTAAAACTTTACTTCATTGAAAAAAGGAAAAAGTTGAAATTTACGATTTTTAAGGGAACTTGTCAACATTTTTAGTGACATTAAAAATGTATTTTCAGTTCTAACAAAACAACAACTTAACCCTTTTTAAGAATACTTAGGTACGATTTTTATTTTTTTTTTACAAATTAAGAGAAAAGTGCATCAAGTGTCAAATGTATGTATTCTTTTTAAAAACGTCACTTTTTTATTTGTTTATGAAATTTGCAAAAAAAAACTGTCAATCGAAATTTTCTATGAATTTTACACTGTCAAATACGTCATTCTTTGTAGTATAAAGTTATATTGAAGGTAATATGAGTTCTTTTTAACTTCCCATAGGAAGTTATTGTAATCGGTCCGATTTGTCGAATTGAAAATTTTGATATTTCTCGACGTAAAAAAAGATTTTTAGAGAGATGTCTGTGAGTGAGTGTGTGCGTACGTTCGTACGTCCGTACGTTCACCACGTTTTTTTCGTCGTCTATAGCTCAAGAACCAGTAAAAGATATCGACTTCAAATAAATTTTGTTATACAGATAATAATGCAGAAAAATGCAGAAAGGACTCTCAAAAAAATTGCGTTGGTATTTTTTTTTTACCATAGCAATTTAAAAAAAAAGGTGAAAATTTTGGTTAACCCAAAATATCTCACGAACTAATAACGCTAGAGACTTGAATAAAATTTTATATTGTATTGTAAGGCGATACCGAAAAAATATAATATTTTGGAAAAAAATCCAATTTTAAAATTAAATTTTATAAATAAAAAAAACTGGAAAACAAAATATTTGTCACATCGAAATTTGTATGACCAAAAAATTATTTCATCTCCAAAACAATTTTGTGCAACGAAGAAATACGTTTTTAACATCTGGTAAAATTTTGAGAAAAATCGAATTGACCGTTTTTTTTTTACAAAAAATGAAAACCTAAAAAAAAATTAATAAAAGTAGGTAAAAATTGATTTTCGACTCAAATATCTTTTGAATTTTTTTTTATTGACTTTAAACTAATTTAATCTTTTAAAAAATATTGTTGTCAACATTCAGTAACTTTTTGAAAAAAAAAACGAATTGAATTAAAAAATTAAAAACCTTAATAAAAATTAACAAAATCTGGTAAAATTGAATTTCGACTTAAATATCTTTTCAAAAAATTGAGATATTGGCTTTAAACTAATTTTATCTTTTAAAAAATATTGTTGTGAACATTCAGTAAAATTTTGAGAAAAATTGAATTAACAGTTTTTCTTACAAAAAAAACCTAAACCTAAACCTTACTAAAAGTTCGTAAAAATTGATTATCGACTCAAATATCTTTTCAAAAATTAAAAATATTGGCTTCAAACTTATTTTATCTCACAGATTGTCTTCGACATTCAGTTAATTTTTTATAAAAATCCATCAACAGTCCGTTTTTTCATAAAAAAAAATCTACAAAAAATAGTACGCAAATTTGGTAAAAATTGATGTTCGGTTCTCGATATTTCGTGAACAATAGAAGATATTGACTTCAAATTAATTTCATTTATCCAATTTATATTTTTTTATATAAGAAATACAAATTTTTAAGAAATGCTATTAAAATTGGTAAAAATTGGTTTTCGACTAAAAATAGCGCTAACAAAAATAGCTTTCGAAATCAAACTATGTATTTAATTGTATGCAAAATATTGTTGGTAATTTTTAAACCTTACTAAAAGTTGGTAAAAATTGGGTTTCGACTCAAATATCTTTTTCAAAATTAAAAATATTGGCTTCAAATATATTTTACCTTATAAGAAATATTGTTTTGAACATTTGATAAAATTTTGAGAAAAAATGAACTGACACTTTTTTAACAAAAAATAAAAACCTAAAAAAAGCATTACTAAAAGTTCGTAAAAATTGATTTTCGACTCAAATATCTTTTCAAAAATTGAAAATATTGACTTCAAACTTATTTTATCTCACAGATTGTCTTCGACATTCAGTTAATTTTTTGTAAAAATCCAACAGTCCGTTTTTGCATACAAAAAAATCTACAAAAAATAGTACGCAAATTTGGTAAAAATTGATGTTCGGTTCTCGATATCTCGTGAACAATAGAAGATATTGACTTCAAATTAATTTCATTTATCCAATTTATATTTTTTTATATAAGAAATACAAATTTTTAAGAAATGCTATTAAAATTAGTAAAAATTGGTTTTCGACTAAAAATCGCGTTAACAAAAATAGAAAAATAGAAATCAAACTATGTATTTCATTGTATGCAAAATATTGTTGGTAATTTTTAAATTTTAAAGAATAATTCAACTGACAACTTTTTTAACAAAACACGAAAACCTACAAACTTTTAAGCAAAACAGATTGACAGACTTGATATGAAGTTATCAGTGTGGGTCGCATCCCAAACCTCTTTTTATAAGATGAAATAAGCTTGAATTGAAGCCAATGAAATTTTTGAAAGATGTTTGAGTAAAAACCAATTTTTACCAACTTTTAGTAATGTGTTTTTTTTTAGGTTTTTATTTGTTTGTAAAAAAAAAAACAATATAATAATATTTCCATTTTTTATAATTTGTGTGTATACTTTGTTTTTTTCAAAATCAACTGCAAAAATTTGATTTCCATTTCAAAAAAACAAGCATCACAAATTTATTTAAAATCACAATTCTTGGGATAAACTTTGACCAGTATTAAAATAAATGTCACTTAAAGAAATTTATATAAACTATATCGATCATTTACTACGAAAATTATGATCGACTATCTCTTGTGCTATTAATTTTCAAACATAAAGTTCGTTACACTATAATAATGCACTCCCACTTTATTTAAACAAAAAAAAAAAAAAACAATTCGAAAGTTTACTCGAGTTCAACCCTGAAAGTGCATCAGATAAATTTATCACGCAACAACAACACACCTCCTCATATACCATTTTCCTATACACTTTTACTTAACCTTAATCTTCTTATCATATTTGCGAAGTTCATTTTCTAAATTGGTCAATTTAACCGACCGGCATTTTACAAGCCTCTCATAAATATTTCTCCACCACTATCTATCTATATCTAGACCTATACCTATCTATCTAGCTGCAAAAGTTAACGCATAAAGATTATTTAATGACGATAATAGCCCAATAATTTTCCAAGTTCCTATCCGAATCGAATGCAAACACCATAATTTCCAACATTTGAACCTATAGATATAGAGTAGGTACAGAGATGTAGAGTATACACAGATACAATGAATGTGAACATAATTACCATAAGTTTCATATAGGTAAGTATTCGTTTATGCTTCCTAAATCGATATCTCTAGGTCTCTTCTTGCAAAAACTCATATACTCGTATCTATGACCGTGTATATCGATATTCATATGCATTTAACACACAACCAGAAACCTGCACAATATGTTGCGCTTTGTTAGACAATTTAAAGCACTTCCAGGTCGCTATTGCCATTTGAATTCAAACGAACAACTATCATCAGCTCTTCTATGTACGAACATTTAAAGTCTTGTCTAACAGATAAAAATAATGGTTCAAGCTTTATGTACGATTGTTTGTAGGGTAAGGTAGATATATGTAAGTCTTCGGTCTAACTACCAAAACTTCAACGCCATTATTTGGGTTTATTATTGTGGAACGGCTTTACGGCGAATTAACATAATAAAAAGTAATTAACTACCGTTTATTCACATCAGATATATAATATCTTAACTTTGAAGCACATCAATTAAAAAATAAAAATAAAAATAAAGTTATGCAATTTGTATCTGAGATATATATTTAATAACCTAACTGACATTAAATCATCATCACAAGTTGATGTAACAGTTTGTCTTAGGTTCTCCTTCTTTGAATTTGAATATAAACATGGTAAGATCCCAAAAAAGAAAAACATCTAACCTACAAGATAACATCCGCTTTCCATCAACTAACGGAAAATGATTTAAGATATATTTGGCTCCATCTTTTGGTCATAAGGTCAGGCCTGTTATTAAAAAAGTCCACTTTAAAAACATTCAAATAGATTATATTATTAATGTTTTAAGACTTTTTATTTGACATTGCCTTTTGTTAAAATTTATTACTCAATAAAAGAGAATCTTTACAGCAAAGTGTTACAGAGGCCACAAAGTTCTTCCTAAAACTTCACAAATACATTTTAAGATTCTTTCTAGAAAAGAAAATGCTGTGAAGAAAATGAGCACACATCACGCACGTTTTCCAGACTCCAACTGACTTCATACATGTTCGATTACAGGTACCTGTAAAACAATTCGTTTTTAAGGCTACAAAGTTAAGCTTGTATGCCCGCTAGGAATGCAATGTCTACAACATTGTAATATTATTGGCAAATTTTATTGAAAATAAAAATACCTTGTTAACAGTGTTCTGCTCTCTCGAACAAGGTGCGATAATGAATGCTAATAAATTATTACACAAAAACTTAACCATACCTAAAAGTCCAATAACCTTACATTAGTTAAAATATTTTAAATCAAGCCTATATGTCAACTTGTATGGATTTATAGATAAAAATATAATTATGAGGTAATTTTGAATTTTTGACCTCTTCCATGGTCATCTTCGATCAAGTCAGCGATCTTTGTTTTCAATGGTTATGAAGTCTTGAGACTCTTTCATGCTTCTCCATTAATATACATTTCAATAGAAATGTTTGTATTGTTAAGTAAATTATTTGAGTATTAAATCACTCGTGTGTCGTGTGCCTTAGGGAATATTCTAAAGGTGAAGAACTTTTCAAGATGATTATGAGAATTTTTTTTTTTTCTCAAAATTTTGCTTAAATGGGATAATATAAGAATGTACGAGTACATAGCTTACATATGTATATTGTATACGTATACATTTCTAAACCTTCATTATTGCCTTAGGATATTTTTGAAACTTTGGTTTAATGTGTTATTGCTGTCATTTGGTTGAAGATAAATGATTACTTAATGAGAGAATATTTGAGTTTATTTGAGTATAACTTTGTGGTAAGGTAGATAAAATGATGTTATTAAAGGAGATGAAGATTAGGTTTGGTAAGGATTGTATAAAATAAACTGATTATAATTACGACTGCAACTTTTGACAAAATTAAAAATATTTTGATAATTGTTGTGCTTCTCTGTCATATTTTCTAGCTTTATGTGTATTTAAAGAATAAAATAATAGTACCTTCAACAATTTTCTTAAAGTTTTAGGGGTTTTAAATAAGTGTCGAATTTTCTAATAGAGATTTGACAATTTTTAATTTAATTTGTGAACACATCCTTTTACTAATCAACAAACTGCCATTGTCAATTTATTCAATGAACTCAATATTTTCATCGTAGTAAAGTACACGAAGCAGCAACGTATGCAAAGTACAAAAAGTCGGTGACCGCAAGAGCGTTAACCTTAATTTTGAGTCGTTATTCTCGACCAAATGGATTAGACAGTCAATACCAACTTTAGTACAAAAATTAAGTCTATATATTTTTTGAGTGGAGTTGCCTTGTCAGTGAGCCAATGGATTGGTCGAATTGTTGGAAAATATGGCTGCCGCTAAGGCGTTTGTAGCAAACGTTCCAAATCAGTCAATTCCACGGGCCGGGCAACGTTCTTAAGATTTAGGGAAAGCTCTGACCACATTAAGGCCTATTTTGAGTAAGGATCTTTCTTTACATCTATACAAGATCAAGATTGACGTACATATGTTCTCCAATTTGGCAAGTCCTTCTTAATTTTTTTTTAATATTTATGGTAGCATTAGCTAAAGTGTCTTTGATGGTCGTAAGATTTTGTATTAGAATTATTCAAGCAGACATACAATTATGATTTTTATCTTGGGTTAATATTATAAAAGATATTACAATTATAATTATATAAAGATACAACGTACCAATCACACAAAAAATTCAAGCGTTTATTAATATATGATAAAATTTCCAAAAAACGGGGAATTTAAAAAATACAAATCATCTTATGTCAAATACACTTTTAAGAACATTTGACCTTTTTTAAGTTAAATGTTGGCCTTTAAATCCTGAGTTATTAACCTTATATTTCCACAATAACTCAAAAACACAGACCTCTATAAAAATCTAAACCCAACAACAAGTTGATGGTAGTTCAAATAGCTGCTGCAATTTAACTTAAAAAAAAAATGTTATGATGCTAAAAATATCTTTCTTATATATAAGTTTCGACCAGGGATAAAAATGTTTACATTTTTTTCACAAATTTTAGAACATATTAACATTTTTTTCATGCAAACATTATTTGTTTGTTTTATTAAAAGATTTATTTTTAATAAATGCTATTTTGCATAGATTTCTTTTTAACTTCCTAAGAGAAGTTATTGGAATCGGCCAGATTCGTCGAATTGAACAATTTGACATTTCTCGAGGTTTTAAGGTCCCTAAAACTCTAAATCATAGTTTCTTAGAGAGATTAGTGTTTTTTCAAGATTTATGTCCGGTCGTGTTTGTCCGTATAGTATTTGATAAAATAAAACAGGTATGGTTAATAATTTAATTTTTTTAAATATTTTGTATGCAAATAAATGTTATTAACTTCCCCTAGGAAGTTATTGTAATGGGTCCGATTTGTCGAATTGAAAATTTTGACATTTCTCGGCGTTTCAAGAGTCGAAATAAACGATTTGTAGAAAGATGTCTGTGCGTGCGTGTGTACGTACGTTCGTACGTCCGACATTTTTTTCGTCGTCCATAGCTCAAGAACCAGAAGAGATATCGACTTCAAATAAATTTTGTTATACAGATAATAAGGCAGAAAGATGCAAAAAGGGCTCTCAAGAAAATTTCGTGGGTGATTTTTTTTAGTATAGCATTTTAAAAAAAAAGTTAAAATGTTGGTTAACCCTAAATATCTTATGAACCAATGACACTAGAGACTTGAATTAAATTTTATATTATATATTGTAACGTGATACAAAACAAGTACATTTTTGGAAAAAATCCAATCAACGGTTTTTTTTATAAATCAAAAAAACTGAAAAATAAAAATTTTTCACCTCTAAACTTTTACGACTAAAATATTATTTCATCTCCAAAACAATTTTGTGCAACGAAGAATGATGTTTTTGTCATCTGATAAAATTTTGAGAAAAATCTAATTCACAGTTTTTTTTTTATAAAAAATAAAATCCTAAAAAAAACATTACTCATAGTTGGTAAAAATTGAATTTCGACTCAAATATCTTTTCAAAAACTTGAGATATTGGCTTTGATTTACTTTTATCTTTCAAAAAATATTAGTGTCAATATTCAGTTAAATTTTGAAAAAAACGAATTGACAGTTTTTTTTACAAAAAATTAAAAACCTAAAATAAAATTAACAAAAGTTGGTAAAAATTGATTTTCGACTCAAACATCTTTTCAAAAATTTGAGATTATGGTTTCCAACTAATTTTAACTTATAAGAAATATTATTTTCAACATAAGGACAAATTTTAAGAAAAATCGAATTGACAGTTTTTAACAAAAAATAAAAACCTGCAAAAAAAATGTATAAAAGTTGGTAACTATTGATTTTCGACTCAAATATCTTTTCAAAACTTTGAGATATTGGCTTTAAACTACTTTTATCTTTCAAAATATATTGTTTTCAACATTCAGTAAAATTTAGAAAAAAATCGAATTGACTATTTTCTTACAAAAAATTAAAAACCTAAAAAAAAAAACAACAATGCTAAAACTTGGTAAAAATTTACCCTCGACAGATATATCTTTTCAAAAATTAAAAATATTGGCTTCAAACTTATTTTATTTCACAGAAAATATTATTTTCGATGTTCAATAAAATAAAATCTACAAAAAATAGTACGCAAATTTGGTAAAAATTGATACATATATTAAAACTTTTAAGCAAGACAAATCGACAGACGGGATGGGAAGTTATCAGTGTGGGTCGCATCCCTCTTTTGTTTTGAAACACTATATGCGTAATGTAGAATAAAATAACCCCCTTTGAATTGAACAATAAAAACTATATACATATGTAGCTACTTATAGTTCTCATTTTTCAACATTCAAACCATAAATTTATGAGGATTTCAAGGTATCAATTTTTCGATTGCAAGATTTGAGGTGATTCTTCATTTTATTAAAACTCTCTAGATTTCGACTTCGTTTCCGTATCAAGTTTATTATTGATATCGAAGATCGGAATCTCAATTTAATTACATTTCTATAAAATTGAACTATTTGATATAAATCTTCTGCCTTTCCATACACATATGTACATACATTATATGATAGGTATACCTACAATCAAATAAAGAAAGTACCAAATGATGCCACTTGATTTAAATTATATTTGTACATCTTAACCGATGTATGTGCAAATCCAGAGACCGTGACAGATTGGTTACATTGTGTGTTGCAAATCAAAAAAAAAAAAGTATGCAACAGAAAGATTCAACATCCAAACAAGTGTAACTTTTTTTCCATTTATTCGTTTGTTCATTTCCCCCAACCCCATATAACAAACCAACGAACCAACACCCGAGAAAGATGGTTTTCTATCTTTTACTGCTCGCTCGTATCTCTGCTTAAAACGTTGAAAGTTTTCATCAGGTGCGCAAAAGAAATCATCCGGTTGGATCGTTTCTTATTTTCCTGAGCTCAACTGCACATTTTTGACTGCAATTTTTACTTTTTTTTTACTATTTTTATTATTTTTTTCTCTTCAACAAATGTTATCATAAAACTACATTTTTTTAAATCTCGATGTCACAAGTAGAAATTGAAAATAAAATTTAAAAAATAACACAAAGAACTTCTCCGGAAGGAAGGATGTAACTTTGGAGAGTTCAAAAGAGTTTGTATAGAAGTTGCATATAGTTTATACGTCCCCCTCCTACCCTACCCCCCTAGCATGGAGTTATAGGACTTATTTATTTTTTTTTTTTTTGTATTCTTTTGCTTTATAAAGATTAGTGCAACGCAACGGTCATATATAATATTCACAGACATTTAACATAAAGAAGTAAGTTGGGATTTGTAGAGGGATTCATATTTCATAATAATAATTCTCTGGTTGTTCATTTCAGCTTAAAAGAAAACTTCTGCCAATTTAATTTCATATTTTTTTTTTCATGTTCTTGTTCTTAGTCTTAATCTTGTTCTTGTTCTTGGCAGAATTTCAATTGAAGTCAATGCTTGTTAGAAAGTACTTTTTACATAAGAAATAAGTTAAAACACTCATTGCTTGTAAAATTTTTATGAATAATTAAATTGGCACCTCAAAATAAAACGAAACTATAACTTTCGAGTCAGTTTAGAGATAAATTCTAAGACCCTCTGCCTGTAGGCAGAAGAAGTTCTGATCTTTTATCCATTTGCCACATAGGTAGGTTAACTACTTGACATTTAGATATGTCATACAGATATTTCCCATCAAATCCTTACCTTTCCTGATAGACATGTATACGAGTAGGTTATTCAATATTGGCCCCTTAAACTTTAACTCAGAAAGGTAAACTATACATCATGTCGTCTCAACTATACACGAGTAGATACAACATCCAATATTAAGCTACCTGATAGTTAGGTACAATAATTATTTTCAACAAGTGAAATGATGACTTGACACCAGAATTCTAACTTTGGCATTTCTCATTCTCCCATTCGACATTGGATTGTCTGCAATAATTAATTAATTGTGGTAAACAAGGCAATTTTGGGTGCGTTTGTACTTTAATTAAAAGCCCATACGTTATATTAATGCATCATCAACAGCTTTATCATCGAAATGGCTTGAGAATTTGTGTAAAGCAAGAGCACCTACATGTTCGTACATAGTTAACTATCTATGCTTATACCTATTACCTGTCTACTCTGATTCTACGACAAACTAACAATATATTAAACCTAATTGTAGATCCATCTTCGATTCTGGTTGGTATACATATGTCTATACAATTGTATATATATATATATCTGATAGGTAGTTATGGTAATGATTATAGGTATGTAGATATATTTTAACAAATAGCCAAGCACGTATTTGGCTTAATTATTATTGGCCTAATTCAAGAGGGGCCGCGAAGGATAAGTATATAAGATAGGCAGACTATACTAATAGTCAGGAGAAGTCATAAGGTTTAACAAGTCTTCTATGCTAGGTGTAGATAGCTATACGATGACTAGCGGCGACGACGCGACGGTACGTTTAACATCATGTACATTGTGCTTGCATACCTGATGTTGAAATGGATATTATGGAAATGGATTAAATGAAATGACTACCTATTCGCTTTTATTGCTCCTAAATGTGAATTCTTAGAATCTTAAGTATTGGAAGCCGATTTGAAACTTATTTTAACTTATGCTGCCAAAAGGTTGCCAACATTTTTTTTTCGAATTCCAATGTGCACCTGCAGACCTGAGAAATTATCTTGGATCTGATTTAACATGCAAAAGGAGAGTTTTAAATAAATAAACCCAAAGTTGCAGGCGTTTCTAGAAGTCAAAATTGTAAAGAAGTTTTACAAAATTTGTGTATTTAGAAAAATGTATGTATCTAAAAAAAAATATTTAATGAACTCAAAGAAAAGAATAATAAAATAAATAAAGTTAAAAATAAAGAATTAATACACAGAAATCAAAATTAGCAGAGTAATTACAAAAATGTTACGCATACGCCTGATTGTACACTATAGAATTGTTTTACCACGAAATTTGAAATAAAGGTAACATTTCAAACCTTTCAAAAGGTATCATGAAAAACTGCTAGTTTATAACGCTTCCAACGAATAAACGCATTGTTTCGTTTTTAATCAAATCTATAATAAAAGCATTTAACCAAGGAGGAGAATTACTTTTAACCACCTAGCGATTGTATGAACTTAGATAAGTGACTCTTATCCTCCTCCCAATGCGGTTATATATCATGATATTGAGAAGAAACATATAATATTCATCTTATGAAATATTTTTCAATTTCTTTTGTTTCTTTTCATTTTAAAAAGATTCTAAGCCCACAAACATAACAAGGAAGATGGTAAATCAATGGAACTTGTTTCCGTCTGTTCAAACTCAAGTTCAATTCTATACTATCTTTTGCTATTAAGTTTTCCAATATGAGGTTTCATTTTGAAATCAATTAAAATATGAGTATTTTTATAACAAATGATTTGAAGTTTATTTTGCTGTAAAGATGAAAAAAATCAATAGCAATTAAAAACGATATAAGTCAATTAAGCCACCACGGCTACGGTAGCAGCATCATATCCTTTTCATAACCAATTTTTATCATTTGCAACTGATAATTATCCTTGATAACTTCAATATCTTTATTCGATCTTAGAGTATTGGCATAGATATAAAATGTTAAGTGGCTTCTGGGAAAAAAGTCTAAAAGTGATAACAATTAGACAACAAGATTTTGTGATTTGACGTATTTTTGAAAATAAAAATCTTCTTCTAATTCCGACCATCAAAAAATCCTTGATAACTTGTCAATGGCACAATCCCTTCACTGAACAGATAACGACAGGAGGATTTTCAATAATAATTCTTGGACTTTCTAAGCCCCAAATGTGCCAACTCATCATATTAACGTAGCTTCCGAAAGTAGTCCTCATCATATCATAAATTCTAGTCGTATAATTATGCTGAACGCGAATAAATGACAAAATTTCGGTACCCGCTTTTATTTGTTTTTCCCGACAAAGAAGTTCTGAGTTTGATACAAATCTTGAGTTATATATGTATTACGGATCCATTATTGTAAAAAAAATATCAAAACTTAGAAGACCAATACTACCCTTAAGCTACCGAATTTACAAACACTTCTGCTTCTATGTATTACGAATCCATTACTTGAAAAAAAAAATAACAAAACTTAGAAGACACAGTTTTAGCCATAATTTAACGAATTTACAAGCACTTCCCTGGCAACATTGCATCACATTATCCATTTAACACACATTTTCGGTGAAGCTAATATAATTCTGTCTGTAATACCTGTTCCTGGAAATTCGTATCAATAAATGTGATTTATTCTTTACGATCCCCAACACAAGCGCAAGATTTATGCCAAAACTCCGCCATCGGCTATCGAGCCCTTGCGGATATAAGGATTCATATATAATGTTAAGGTATTTCAATCGATCCTATACATATATGTGCACCAATATTCTGTTCATTCATATTATACGAGCCAGGCACCAAATGCTTATCACGTCATTATATTTGATATATCCCAATCAAATTGGACTTAACGCTCATTTCGTAAACTTCTTAGGAATTTTTCACTTTGGATGGCGTTGGTTTGCGTCTGGCTTCATCATCCCACAAACAACTTTCAATTCTACAGAGGTACCCACTTTCACAAAAAAAGGTTCAAGAAAAAGAAGAAGAAAGAATAACAAAATTAAATAATAATAATAATTTTGCAATAAAAGCAAATTCAGCTGATAAAGCAAAAAGAAAAAGAAAACTCAAAACGTAGAATATTTCACCCTATAAAATGTCTATGAGCAGCAAAAGATACACCAAACGAAAAGATAGCTTTTTGAACGAAAAAAAAAATACGTGATTCATCACAATTGGGTGAAATTTAATGCGAAGAAGGGAGGAATTTCCTTCCCGGAAATCCTCTTGTGTTTTCTTTATACGTCAAAAAAGGATTTAGTTTGGCCCATCAGGCTATATTCTATATACCTACTGACTACGGTTAACTGACTTGATGCTGATGCTGATGATGGTAAATCTGTATTCAACGAAAATTCAGCAGTAACGCCGCAGCATTCTCGAGGAAGAATAATGATGGTTCTTTCTATCCTTCGTATTTTCTATAAGGCATATAAAAAAGAGAATCCTTGTTAAGTTAAAAAGATTGTCACGATATCAATTAATATATTTTTTCTCGTATTCTATCGGCCTGGCTTAGCGTGTCTTGTTTTCTGGTCTTGTGTTGGGCTCAGTTTTTTTTTGTAAATTCGGTTTTCTCCTAGTCAGTGACGGGCCTATTAATGATTAAATAAAGAAGACGTTGCGTTGTGAGGACGCTAAACCAAAATCTTTACAATTCTTGTATTCAAATATTTACATATTTTTTCTTTTGCGATAAAGACAAACTGTGGAAAACAAAATCGATAAGCAAAGGCTCTAAAATTTAGTTTTTTTAGAAGTAAAACAAAATAACAGTGCCGTTCGAAAAATGTTGGTCAAAACCTTTTTTTTGTTTTTTTTTTTGTCGAATTTTGGCAAATGTGTTAAAATAAAAACATATTTTTTAATGAGGTTTTGTTTTATTTTGCGGTTCAAATCGTTTTATGATACAATAAGAATTTTGAGATTTTTCTAAAAAAGTCACTGGAGCAAAAAGTGATTA
The DNA here is from genome assembly GCA_951509635.1 of Eupeodes luniger. NCBI lineage: Eukaryota > Metazoa > Arthropoda > Insecta > Diptera > Syrphidae > Eupeodes > Eupeodes luniger. Next base: position 42,931,647 of record OX608074.1, on the reverse strand, counting down.
TACCGAAAAATTAGTTTTCTAGGTAATTGCCTCATTTTTTAAGAATTAAAGAAAAATACTTTATTGGTGCAGTTTTTGTTTTTTGTTTTGCTTCTCAGAAACATTTTGTATCTAATTAGTACTATGTTGGACCTCCTCTTGCTTTTATTACGGCTGCACATCTTTGGCGAGACATTGAATGAGATAGGTTTTTCCATGTGAATGCAGGTATCGTGTTCCAAGTCCGGATAAGTAGGTTTTTTAATTCATCAACTGACTCTGTGCGCTTTTTTGAAACCTTAATTTTCATTATAGACCAAATATTCTCAATTGGACTGAGGTCTGGACTGTAGGGAAGCCAACTTAGTACACCGATATTATTTGCTTCGAAGTACTTTTTAGCCTTAGAAATAAAAAAAATCCAAATATTATTTTTTAGTCAAAAAGTTTTAGTTTTTTTTAAAGCTTAATATTAGTCAGTCGTAGTACCCGTGGCATGATGGTTAGTGCGTTGGACTGTCATGCGAGAGGTCTTGGGTTCGATCCCTGCCTGTGCCACCTTAATTTAAAAAAAAAAAAACGGGTACTGCCTCTTGCGAGGAATTGACAAATTCTCCAAGAGTAATGCTTGTCATGAAAAAGTGCTTTCTCAAATTAGCCGTTCGGATTCGGCATTAAACTGTAGGTCCCCTCCATCCCTGACAACAGTACTCGCACACAGGAATGGTTGAGAGTTGTAAGTCACTAGGCCCTGGTTCTCTACGGACTGTTGCGCCACCTAATTTATTTATTTATTTTATTTATAATATTAGTCAGTCAAGGTAAAAATGAAAACAAATTTCTACTTACAATTTTGGCTGTATGACAAAGAGCATTGCCCTGTTGAAAAATGAAACTGCAAGTGTCCCCAAAAAGCTCTAGCACCTTGGGCTCCAATACGTTTTCCAGGACTCGAAGGTAGACTTTTGCATTACCTTCGGCTTCTAGAAAACTCATTCTATCTTTTTCATCTCCAGAAAAGCATCCCCACACCATCACACATTCAGTTTTGGGGGGCATCAACAAAATGCAATCAAAGCTTAGTCTTTCTTTCGGTTCTCTTTGCGCAAGGATCCTCTCATCTTAAACATGGAGCTTAAATTTTGATTCGTCCGAAAAGATGACATTGTTCCATATGTCTTGAGTCCAATTTAGGCACTCCTGAGCCCAAAGCAATCGTTTTTCTACTCTTTTTGGAAAATCCGGCTTCAGTACCGGCTAGAGTGCTCTAAGTCCAGCTTTCACGAGACTTTTTCTAACTGAGCTTGAAGAAATTATTTTGCTTGTAGATCAACACAGATCGTTTTTAAGGTCTACCGAAGTCCTGAACCGATGCCGACGAGCGTACAATACCAAAAAACGATCTTTTACTGGGGTCGTCTTTTTTGACCTCCCTGAGCCTTTTTTCCTGTTAGTAGTCCAGGTCTAACGATGTTTTTTCAAATTCCATGCCACAGTTTATTGAGCAATATTCAGTCTCTTAGAAATTTCACGTGTTTTCAAATTGAGACGTGACAGACACAAAATATTGGCTTTATGTTCCGAACTGATTTTCCTCATTTTTTCCACAAAATCACTTCGGTTGGTATTGGACTACTATCACGAGCCAAGTGCAGCTCTTATTGATAATAACATCAACTTCTATACAGTGTTTGAATGACATGTTGGTACCTAGTGCAACAAAAACCGTAGTGTTCTTAAATTCCAAGAACTGATCTCGAAAAGGGTAATAAAATGTTTGACCAACATTTTTCGAACAGCACTGTACAAAGAAAAGGCCCCTTTTAAGGCGATATAAGGTATAAAAGTCTTCTAATCCAGCAACGAGTGCAATGTATAGGCACACTTAACTTGGACAACGCCTCCTAACCTTATGGTTGGTTATATATGTATAATACTTACATAAGCTACGACATTTTTTGGAGAAAGGGATACTGAAATTGTTAATTGAATTATTTGCAATAATACCTTGAAGTTAGGGACACATACATGTGTGAATGTGATGACCCCTTGGTGACTGGGAGCGGAGAAAGAACACATGCGATTATAACACTCACATCGAAATAAGAGCAGCAAAACCAATTAATTATGAGATTATTGAAATAATTATTGACGCATTTTTATTTCTTGCCCCCTTCAATATCTACCATAAGTCTCAAGGATGTCTATTTAACATTAATGATTGATTTATTTTCGTTAATAAGTGTGAACTGATGTCATGTTAACTGTGGCAAGGTTTTTTTTCTGATATTCAATTAATTAGTTTTTTAGTCTTCTATTGAGAAAGCTGTCCAGTAGATGAGGGTGTTTATATATTTTTTTATGTTATTTTAACAAAATATTATTAAATTGATTTTTGATACATAACTTTTTAAAAAGTTTGTACCCTCCAGGGCAATACTATAATTTTGTTTGAACGTTGTAATTTGTTATATGTAATTTGTTTAGGGTTGACACTTTTACAGTGGCTCAAAATGAGAGCTCATTTTTTCCTACTACTTTAAAGTTTTTAGAAGGCCAAAGACACAGTGCGAGCATTAAAAATGAAGAGAGGGTTTAAAAGAACCAATCCATGTACATCGAATTTAAGGTACGGTAAATTCTTTTACATTCGTTTAGTACGGTAGAAAAACTAATCTGTGTACTTGACAACGGCACTGCAGTTGGACTCAGTCAGGGCAGTCCTGGAGACACGAGAATCAGGGTTGAATTGTTTAAGAGGAGGAAAGAAACTGGCATAACCTGTTAAAACAGCGCGCGATAAGAAAACTTGAGACAAGAGAGATGGTGTTCAAGGGATGAAAATGAATAAACGATATTATTATCGACAGTCAATCTAAATGCTGTCCAGGGACATAAGTATAATCGGAGTTATACTTCAGCGATGGATGTATAAAAATAAGTCTTATATAAGAGTCATATCAAAGGAGGAGAAAAACACTTCTCAAACAACCAAACCAATCTTAAAGCATTTTTGGAGACATTGATCACTCATTTATTCAAGAGGTTCATGGTGATGCACATAATGAATATCTTTGAAATGTCCAGTTCCTTGATGAAAGTATCTCTCATAGAGAGTTTGAAGTATTCTTAAATTATGCTTAAACAGAAGTGCCGAAAGTTATAGGTTCATTAAGTACATAGTTAACTCTATGTTCACTTTTTTTTTTAGCAGGAAACCTTCACTTAGCTGTCGAGATATGCGTAAATGTCAATCCAAGATAACTGAAAAGGGCATTTTCATCTATTTGCGAGTGATTGAAGGCCAATTAGTTTACATCTAGTAGGGTAGGATCGAGTTTCGATGTTCCATCCCAATTTCTATATTATAAATCGAGTACATTTTTTCGACAATTTTCAATTCTGTTGGAATGAATGTTTCCATATCACATAACAGTTTTCTAAAATGGAACTAATGTATGTAGTATATAGGGATTTTAGATTAAATAGATTCATACGTTTTAGAAAACCTTACATGGAGCTAACTTTGGCTGCAATGTATTCCACATGTTAAGCCAAGTTTAATTTTAAATCAAAAACCACACCAAGGACTTTTTCTCTGATACTTTTTCTAGAATATATTTCTAATATTGTATACATAGAAAACTGATGAAAGGTTGCAACAAAAAGAAAAAAGAGGCTGGGATGCGACCCACACTGATAACTTAACATCCCGCCTGTCGATTTGTCTTGCTTAAAAGTGTATAGGTTTTCATGTTTTGTTAAAAAAGTTGTCAGTTGAATTATTCTTAAAAAATTAAAAATTACCAACAATATTTTGAATATGATGAAATAGTTTGTTTTCAAATTTTTTTTTAACGAGATTTTTAGTCGAAAACCAATGTTTACCATTTCTTAAAAGTTTTTATTTCATGTATAAACAAATACAAAATGGATGAATGAAATTAATTTGAAATCAATATCTTCTATTGTTCACGAGATATCGAGAACCGTACATCAATTTTTACCAATGTTGCATACTATTTTTTGTAGATTTTAATTTTTTAAAACAAAAACTAACTGTTGGATTTTTATAAAACAATATTTTCTGTGAGATAAAATTAGTTTGAAGCTAATATTTTTAATTTTTGAAAAGATATTTGTGTCGAAAATCAATTTTTTACGAACTTTTAGTAATGCTCTTTTTAGGTTTTTATTTTTTATTAAAAAACTGTCAATTCGATTTTCCTCAAAATTTTAACGAATGTTCGAAACAATATTTCTTATAAGACAAAATTTGCTTGAAGCCATAATCTTGAATTTTAAAAAAGATATTTGAGTCGAAAATATATATTTTGGCTTAACCAAAATGTTCACCTTTTTAAAATTGATATATTAAAAAAACCACCTACGCAATTTTCTTACGAGTCCTTTCTGCATTATTATCTGTAGCTATAGCAAAATTTAGTTGAAGTCGATATCTCTACTGTTTCTTGAGCTATGGACGATGAAAAAAACTTCCCGAACGTACGGACGTACGAATGTACGTACACACGCACACACAGACATCTCTCTAAAAATCCTTTATTTCGACTATAGGGACCTTGAAACGTCAAGAAATGTCAAGCATTTATAGAGACTTGTTGACTTTAAACTATTCTGTTAACCTAGAAAATTCATCTTGTAAAAGAATACAACCATTGACAGATTGTATGCAACGGAAGAATTTCAAATCATCAGCAAAAATAAGTTGAAGAGAATTTTCTAAATTTTCGGGGATGTCATTAATAAAGATAAGAAAGGGAAGTGGAACCAAGTGGCTTCCTTGGGGTACTCTTGATGATAAATTTATAGGGTTCGAGAGTATAAAGCCATCCATTTTGAACATACTCTCGTCAATTAACAAAACTGTCAATGTCAGAATGTAATCAATTTATCATTAATTGCCATTGATTATCCACATTTAAAAAAGAAGGTTGTAAATCTAATATTGAATATGAAACTTTGATGATATTGTCGCGGTCGTCAGCTAAGCAGGTATTGTAAATTTGTCCGATTTAGTGATTTTTTGCGTTTATATTTAGCAATAACTTCTCTTTAATTTACTTAATTTGTTTTTATGGTCAGGAAAAAAAGTTTTAATCCTTATCAACAAATTTCTTCTTTTTTTGGTTCCAATGTGTTTTGTTTTATTTTTGAAAACCATCGACCACTCCTTTTGGCAATCATATTAATTTATCACCATCGATATATGTTTGTAAAAGTCATAAATAAAATCAATCATTTAATTAAAGCTCCTTCAAAGACGATCATAGTTAATATAATCATTTCCACCGCAACAGCTGTTGCTGCCACTTTTATGGCAAACTAAACTATTTTTGTCCGATTTAATGATTTTATTGCCAGAGTAATAAAATATAATTCATGTTCGCATATATATTGACAAAGTGCCCGTGATTTCTTCTATTCCAATAATTTATTTATCCATGGCTTTGAAGTGTTATAAAAAGTCAAATAGAAAAAGAAAATATATGAGTATGAAAAAATAAATCAAGACAAGTCTCCCTCAAAGTGCAGTATTTATAGTGTGCACCTCTGCTGACTACTCTTCAAATTGTGCCAACATTAACATTGTGTCATGCTTGCTGAATAAAAGTGTCAGATAACTTGAGGTGAATGTATATTTCCCTGACAGTGACAAAAACCATCACTTTGTGTGTGCAATGCAGTGCAACATTCTACTTACTAAAAGTATAAAATAACTAAAAAAGAAAACATTTTACAACAAACATTTTTGTTTTTCTTTTTTTTTAATTTGAAAGACGTGCATTTATGTTGTCAGTTGGTACACTTTTACTTAATTAATACTCCATTTGGTTAACCATAAAAAGCCATTTTTGGATTCGGTAGTTGGAGCAACGTACATATTTAAAGACATCGCCGTCGTCATTATACAAATTTATAAAAACGCAATAGCAATTATCACATTAATACATAGATATACGAGACGAGTAATAATGACTCACACTCTAATTTATTTGACACCATTTCAAATTATGGAACAGTTGGTCATATTTTCAGTTTAGCGACCTTCAAGTGCGAAAAGTTTTATTACCTGTTCAGTAATATTAGTCATAAAATATCACAATTTCCCAAAAATGTCTGAAAGTCTGGAAGAAGTGTTAATAATTCCTAATGATATGAGCTGTGCTAATGAATTGGAGCAGGCTTTTGAAAACGATTTTTCCTATTTGTGGTTTGAAAATATTTTGTTTACCAAACATATGTTAATGTTTCTTTCTTATAAAAAGAAATATTTTCGAAAGATAATATGTATATGAAAATTTCTGAAAAATTGATTTTGTATAAACAAATTATTATATTCATTTGCATAATGTTACATTTTTAAAACAATAACCTAGCTCATGATGTTAATGATTTAAATTGGTGACAAATGAAAAACATAATTTGTTAATGATAACATTATTGAGTTTCCAACTTGAAAGTTGATCCATTTATTTGTGGCTAGTGGGTTATTTCTTAAATAAGTTAAATGCTAACGTTAAGCTTATAATGTTAACTCAAATCTAAACTTAAAACTAACATAATTTTAACAAATTATAGTAATTAAATTTAAAGATTGCAGATTTGAGTATGTCATTTGTTGAGTCAATGAGGAATGGAGAATTTGTTAAATTTACTCATTGATTGATTTAGAGAACTATTAGCACCATATCTACTAAAAAATAGTTATAAGGGGTAAATTCCTTCTTAAGCTAGCCTTACTCATATTGAAATACAATCGACAAAGAAGAGATGGGCATAAAATCGTTCCATTCAATAAAGCAGAGATTGGTGATTTATCAAGGGAAGCCTATGAGTGTATTGAGGTAATTAAAGTCTATCAGACCAGAGGAAGAAACGAGAATAAACCTTAAAAATCTACTTTGAATACTTTCTATTCTGTCAATATGAACGGAATAGTATGGCGCCCATATAACGCAATCGTATTCAGGAATTGGCCTGATAAAGGAAACATACAGAATTTTAATAACATATATGGATTAGGGAATTCTCGGGAAAATCTTTTGACGAAAATAAGTGTTTTAATAGCTTTTTAACATCCCATAGGAAGTTATTGTAATGGGTCCGATTTGTCAAATTGAAAATGTTGACATCTCTCGACGTTTCAAGGTCCCTAGAGTCGAAATAAAAGATTTTTAGAAAGAAGTCTGTGCGTGCGTGTCCATAGCTCAAGAACCAGAAGAGATATCGACTTTAAATAAATTTTGTTATACAGATAATAAGGCAGAAAGATGCAGAAAGGACTCTCAAGAAAATTGCGTGGGTGGTTTTTTTACCATAGCAGTTTAAAAAAAAGGTGAACGTTTTGGTAAACCTTAAATATCTTGAATATCGAATAAATGCTTCAATGTTGTCTTCCAATGCGTCAATTGAAGCGGGCTTGTCTGTATAGACATAACATAGCCCCACAAAAAATAGTCTAAAGGCATTAAATGGCACGATCTAAGTGGCCAATTGACCGGTACCGAACGTGAAATAAAATAATCACCGAACTCGGCTCTCAATAAGTCCATTGAGGCGCATGCTGTGTGGAATGTGGCACCGTCTTGTTGAAACCACATATCATGCAAGTCAAGTTCTTGCATTTTGAGCAAAAAAAAGTTGGATAGCACTCACCATTCACAGTTACGTTACTATTCGCATCATCTTTGAAGAAGTACGGTACGCACCAAACTGTGACTTTTTGTGGATGCATTCGTAGCTTTTGCAATGCTTCTGGCTGATATTCACTCCAAAATCGACAATTCTGCTTATTTACGTACCCATTGAGACAAAAATGAGCTTCGTCGTTGAACACAATATTTCGCTAAAAAAGTGGATCTTCGGCCAACTTTCCAAGAGCCCATTCACCAAAAATTTGACGTTGCAGTAGGTCGTTCGACTTCAATTCTTGCACCAGCTGTATTTTGAAACGCATCACACCTAAATCCTTCCGCAAATTTTTCCACGTTGATGACTGATGAGTAACAGAGGCCCAATTGCTGCGAGCGGCGATGAACCGATAATTGATCGTCATCATTAACACTGGCAGATACAGCTGCGATATTATCTTCAGTTGGCGTTCTACGCGAGCATGTTGGTGGTTTAGTGTCCAACAATGTAAATTTGGTGCGAAATTTAGTTAAAATAGCCCGAATAGCCGCTGCAGTGGGTCGATTAAACTGACCATAAAATGGAAGAAGCGCGCGATGAACTTTCTTAACAGAGCACGCATTTTGATAATAAAATTCAATAATTTTCAAGCGTTGTTCGTTTGTAAGACGATTCATGGTTAAATTATAGACCAATATGAAAAGGTTTAACACTAAAACAAAACACGAAACGTGCGTCAACTGTTTTAACCAGTGTTGCCAAAAAGATAATAGCTAAAAAATCACCCTTTAATTAAGAATTTCTAAGATATCACAATGTTAAAATAAATTGATATAACCTTTGTAAATTTAGATTTTGACATGTTTTTAAATCTAACTACTTTTCATGGCTGACCTATTCCGAGCTTAGGTTTTTGTATATATAGCAGACTTTTTCTCTTTTTTTAAAACTTTATTTTTCTGATGTGATAATGTTTTTTTGCAGCAATCATCACTTCGACTTTATGACTGCGCCGCAATTAAATTTTGATTTATTTGTGTAACACATTCCTCCCAAAGCTCAAACAAAAATGTTTAGTCTTTCTAATAAGTACATAGATATAGTCAACCTTTTTGAAAATATTTTTGTTTTTAGGAAAAATTTTCTATTACTAAATTTTATAATAATGTATGAACAAATGACATCACTAGATAAAGTCAAATTAAAGGGTGTTTTTTTGACGTGTCATTTTCAATTTGTCAATACTTTTTTCGCCCGAAATCATTTTTAAAACATAATTTCAAACCCCTATCTCTTTAATAAAGCTGAATTCTCTACCATAACACACAATTGTTTGATTTTATTTCTTCTTGATAACACACGTCTAAGAAAACACCCTTTATGAGCAGTTAAAACTGTATTCATGGTCCAAAAGTTTTTTTTTTATTAGTTTTCTTCGATTTAATGTAATGTATAATATACATTAAATCGAAGAAAACTAATACCATAAAGTTATTGAAAGTGTTTCTCAAAACGCATCATATTTTTTAAAAAGTTTTTTATTACCTATTACAACTTTTTATCTTTAAAGTCAAAAATTATTTGCCGACATCAAGTATACCAAACAACAATATACTTATACCTATCAAAATTATAGCCTTTCGCTTTCCTCAATATCATCCCTATAATTCGTATGCCTTATCCCATCAGTTAACCAAACGTTAACTAAGATATTCCTTCTCACCCATTACTGTCTGTCTTCAAATCTTATTTAAAATGTCAAAACATAACGATATCATTAAAAGAAACTAATCTACAAAAGTAACATGTTTAATTCATGAGATGAAAAACACTTCAAAGCTATAAAAGACCACAGAGACTGAGAGTGCTATGTTTTCTACTTTTAGACTCTAAGTAAGTCTATATCTACATTTATAGTATGTATATATGTACGATGTACCTATACATCTACCAAAAAGTTCTTTAATAATTACTGTTATTTATTTCTATATGCTGGCCGTTCGTCAAGTTAAATTATTTCCAAGGGAAAACATACCCATTCATATAAGAAGATCCAAAAATCTTATACAAAGAACATAGGTATGTAGATTGTAGGTATTATAAGTAGGTTTGTAGGTAAACCATCAGAACTTAGTGTGGAGTTAAGGCCGAGCAGAATGAGAAGTTTTGTTTGCAAGTTCGGTTGATATAAAACCTCCTGTTTACAACTCATTTACATTTTTGTAAATGGTAGGCGGTTTGTTTGGTACTTCTTTTTGTTTAAAGGCCATTTCAAGTCTTATTTAAAATAACGCACGTTAAGAAAGCTACACAGGTTACTTACATCAGTGCTGTTATTTAATGGTATACAAAATTTATAAAATTCTTAATATTGTACTGACATTTCGACATTGAATTTTCGCTGTGAACTCAGCCTCATCATATCATCAATACGTCAATTTAATCGAAATGTTTACAATGCAGGAAAGCAGGAATCTTGTTCAGAACCCCAATTCTTGAGCCGGCTTGATTTTGTATTAAAATATCCTCACGTAAAATACGTCATAATGTGATCTAAGTGATGGCAAAATTTTTGAGAAATCCGCGCTATTTAATTATATGATTCGAATCGTTTGATATGGGCTACTGAAAAGCAGTGAAAGCAGTGAGATTTTCAACACTCCCAGCAAACCGTTGTCATACTGACACGGCAACATCACATAACGAAGACTCAAATGTTGCACTACTATGGTCAGAAAGAGTGAAGTTAACGCTCCTAAGGTTGCAGTTACCGACTCTGAATTTCAGTAGAAAATATTTATGATAAGCAGACGTTGCTCGCTTAAGTACTTTACCATGATACAAATTTTGAGTTTACTAAATAAATTGACCGTGACAGTTCGATGATTAGTGAAATGGTGCGTTCACAAATTAAATTCAAATTTGTCAAGTATCTTTTGGAAACCTCTATAGAACTTCAATTTAAGGGAACATCTCTTCAACTGCAAAACACAATTTGATTGTGGTTTTGAAGCCAATCATAAGAGTAAATGAAAATCGATAAGTCAGCATTTCATTTTCACTTTGCCATTAAGTGTAAAAAACAATGTCATTCAAATGGCTGAATCGTAAAGATTATAGCAACATGCGATTTTTGAGGTAATATTAACAACTTTTTCGCACATTTCGGTCGGAATCTCTGCCATAATTTGAGGAATGTTGTTTTCTAATGCTTCTAGAGTTCGGAGATAATTTGCGTAAACATCGTTTTTTGCGTAGACCCACATAAAAAAATCGAACGGTGTCAAATCTCATAATCTTGGTGAACGATTGTCATCTAAAAACGAATTTTAAATTCTGCGAATGCTGCGAAATTAATAAATCTGGGTCATTAGCAGCACTAATTTTGCAGAAGTAATATTTTAATTTGTCGATTAATTATGACGACCGTAATTATCGCATTGTTCAATTATTAAACTCAGTTTTAAATGTTTAAAATGTCAACGCTACTAACTTGAAATCACGTACATATTTATTGTGTCACAAGTGAGTAAATGTGTTATTTCGAGCCACTTTTATCGTCTCATTCTAGGCCACCCAGAAGTTAAAATTGTTTTATTGTATAAACTACAGTTTTCCTTAAGAAAAAATATCCTAGCACTTTTTCAGTACTTTCGACAGCATTGGTTATTCCTTTGGACTACCTACTATACTATACTCACTTTTCACTGACTGATAATATCCCTGCCACTAGGTCATTTGTTCTTTCTTAGTTGCTTTTCCACCTGGAATATACTTAGACTTACTACCTACTGCTCTGGTTAATATATTATATACCTTATATTAAACAAGGTATGTAAGTATGTAGGTATGATGTTCCTAGAATTAAACAAATGTGTTGGTTTTTCACTTTCAACTGGAATTTAATGTAAAATTTCAATTTCAAGATGCGACTTAGAGATATCATACAGGCCATCTACCATCGCATCCAGGGTCCACTTTCAGTGTATCCGTAATACCGTATTCTCTTGTATCCAACAAACACTAAGGTATATTTGCTAATGTAATGATGCCGTTAAAGGAAGAAGATTTGATGTCGTCCCTAAAGGCCTAAGCTATCAGCAGAATAGTCTTCTTCCGTATCTTGTTTATTTAATATTTCTTTTCTTTATGGATTTTTTATTAATTTCTTTAAAGCTTTTCCCGCCTTAAAATTTTATATATTTTTTTAATTCTTTTAATTCCAGGTCCGTTGAACTCATCGCTTTAATTGCAATCTCGTGTACATTCTTTCTGTTTATGCATACAAAAAATTTGAATACACGTCTTCGTGAGATGGAGGTGAAATTGCAGCCCTCAGAATTTTCAGCACTTGGCCTCACTGGAGAACATCATATAAGTGGGGGAGGTGATGGCTCTAGTAAGTATTATAAATTATTTTATACATGTATAATACTATATACTTATGTATATCTTTTGTATACAAAGACATATGTATCTACAAATGTACATATATAGTGTATAAATCTTCATGTGTCGTTTCGTTAATGAGAAAACGAATAGAGATGTTGCTATAGAGACTTAATTAGCATTCTTAAGAAGAAAAAGAAGTGCTTTATAAATATATATGTACATATACCACCTACTAATGCAGTAACTTGTTTTCTACATATATACATATGCTTTTTACATAAATATATGTAGGTATAAATATAAAAATATACATTTCAACAGCTCTTTTTGAAAAATAATAAAGAGTCACCTGCTTTTTGCAAAGGCTGCACAAGCACATGTTTGATTCTAAGAAAGTGATGTTGATGAAGATGAAGATGATGATGCTTAAAGGACGAATAAAATTGTAAGAAACAGTTATGTTTGTTTTTGCGCACAAATAAGATGTTTGTTTTTTGTTTTTCTTTGGTATAAGACTTATTTTTCATTTGTAAATTTATTATTCATTTGTAATGTTTTCAGACTAAGAGAAGTCATAATTAAGATAATAATTACATCAAAATAAGCAAATTAAAAAGAAAAAAACAAAACTAACTAAGACACTAGTTACAAGGAGTTGCTATTTTTGTTTGTAAACACTTATATGTATGTACATATGGATACACCTTACAAATAAATAATTGACTGATCAATATTGTACACGAGGAACAATTATAGATCAGTGTTTCGGTCACAACGCAACAGTTCTTTGATATACATAATTATTTAAACTGGTGTAATCAGAAAACTTAGCATTAATCAAAATTTTATACCATAAATAACATTTGTTTCATATTTTTCCATATAAAAATCTGTGGAAATATCAACACAATATTGAAATAAACATAATTGCATTTTATTGCGAAATGAAAATCTAAAATAATTTGCTAAGAGCATATCTATCAATCTATTTTTGGTTATATATTTTAAAGGGTTATGTAGGTTAAAAATTGCTATTGCTACATGAATTTTCGAAAAATTGAAGGTTTTAGCTCAATGTTGAAATAAATAGTAACAGTTCAAAAAAAAAATATTAAACAAAAAAAGTCCACTTAACATTTTAGAAGACACCCATACAAAAGTTAAGGACAAAATGTAAAGATTTTTAGAGTGATTTCCAACAAGACTTTCAATGAAGAATTCCCGTTACTAAATACATTGGATCTTTTCGTCTGTCAGCTTGCAGATAATAATACAAAATAAAAAATGAAAACAAAATTTTTCATATCGAATATTTTACGAACACAAATAACTTTAACTCCAAAATAATTGTATGCAAAGAAGAATAACGTTTTTGACATCTTGTAAAATTTTGAGAAAAACCGTAGTAATGGTTTTTAACAAAAAAAAATAAAAACCTAAGAAAATATATTAAAAGTTGATCAAAATTTATTTTCGACTCGAATATTTTGTCAAAAATGAAAGATATTGGCTTCAAACTAATTTCCTCTTACAAAAAGTATTATTTTCAACATTCAGTAAAATTTTAATTTAGATCCCACAGTAGCTTTTTTTATAAAAATTAAAATCTACAAGAAAATACTACACAAAATTAGGTAACATTTATGTTCGATTCTCGATAACTTGTGAATAAATAAAGGTTTTGACTTCAAAATTATTTAATTCTATGATAGCTTTAATTGTTCACGTAAGATAATGGTCTTAGAAAAATGCAATCATTATTTTTGTATGTAAGAAATAAAAACTTTCAAAAAAATCTACTAAAACTGGTAAAAATTAATGCTAAATGTTAGTTAGTTTTTTTTAGAAAAAATCAAGTAAGAACTATTTTTACAAAACACGAAAACCTACAAAATATAACAAATAACTGATTACAAATGGTTTTCGACTCAAATTTTTAATCTCAAACAAAATATTGTTTTTTTTTGTTAGCATTTTGTTAGAGTCATCGAAAAATCGACAGAAATCTACATTTTTATTAAACTTGACATTCCGATGATAAAGAGGTCAAAAAAGTAAGCCTCCCGATTCTGTCTGTTTGTCTGTTCTCGACCCTACATCCCAAATCATTGAGTCGATTGAGTTCAAACTTGGAAGTTACGAATTATTCTTAAGGTGATTTTCTTGGGGCATTTTTTTAAGAATATAAATAACAGTACCTAGTCCCCATGCAAACTGTTTGCATAAAAATCTAAAATCTAATTTTTTTTCAAAAACACACCGACATATTTTTATAAAATTTTATTTTAAAATTGTTTTCTTAACTTAGCTTCATTCAATAAAATTAAAGAGGCTGGAATGCGACCCACACTTATAACTTCCCACCCCGTCTGTCGATTTGTCTTGTTTAAAAGATTTGTAGGTTAACGTATTTTGTTAAAAAAGTTGTCACTTAAATTATTCTAAAAAAATTAAAAATTACCAACAATATTTTACGTTGATGAAATAGTTTGATTTCAAAATCTATTTTTGTTAACGAGAATTTCAGTCGAAACCCAATTTTTACCAAATACAAATTGGACGAATTAAATTAATTCGAAGTCAACATCGTCTAGTGTTCACGAGATATTGAGAACCGAACATCAATTTTTAACAATTTTGTGTACTGTTTTTTGTAGATTTTAATTTTGTAAATTTGTACTAAGTCTTAGTATTGTTTTTTTTAGGTTTTTATTTTTTGTAAAAAAAACTGTCAATTCGATTTTTCTCAAAATTTTACTGAATGTTGAAAACAATATTTTCTATATAAGATAAAATTAATTTTGTTTCAGTTTTTTTTATTTATAAAACAGTTAGGTAATTAGATTTTTTTCCAAAAATATACTACTTTGGTATCACGTTACAAAATATAATATACAATTTTTATTCAAGTCGCTAGCGTTATTGGTTCGAGAGATATTTTGGTGTAACCAAAATTTTCACCTTTTTTTTAAATTGCTATGGTAAAAAAAACACAATTTTTTTTTGAGAATCCATTTTGCATCTTTCTGCATTATTATCTGTATAATAAAATGTATTTAAAGTCGATATCTCTACAGGTTCTTGAGCTATGGACGACGAAAAAAACTTCGCTAACGTAAGTACACAAGCACGCACAGAAATCTAAATCTAAAAATCTTTTATTTCGACTCTAGGGACCTTGAAACGTCGAGAAATGTCAAAATTTTCTATTTGACAAATCGGGCCGATTGCAATAACGTCTTATGGGATGTTTAAAATTGTATTGCTCTAGAAGGGAACCTCCTATAGAAATGTTAATTTCAAAACTTTGACAATTTCAATAACTTCCTATAGAAAGTTAAAAAACTGTTTTAGGTATTTTTTAAAATATTTAAAATATTAAATTTTCGAAACAAAATTTCTAAAATCCGATTCCCTCCGTCCGTCTTTTTGTCTGTCTTCGGCCCTACATCGACCATTGGGTCGATTGAGTTTAAACTTGGAAATTAAGGTTTTATGCTGATTCGCTTAAGCCGTTTGGGTTTTCGAATCGTTTTTTTTTAACGAAATTAAAATATAACGTTTATTTATAAGCATTACAAAACTGCATACCAAACATTTTTTATTTATTTATTTTATATTAATTAAAGGACATTTAAATTTTTGAAGACAAACTTATTTTATAGGCACATTTTTAAATTTTAATATATAAGCACTATTGATAAACAGAAGTCTTTGGATACAGGAGGAAGTTCGTGTGACCCAGTCGTGCCTTTTATTTTCCACTTCATCCCGTTTTTATTATTAACTTCCCATAGGAAGTTATTGTAATGGGTCCGATTTGTCGAATTGAAAATTTTGACATTTCTTGAGTTTTCAAGGTCCCTAGAGTCGAAAGTCCGTACGTCCGTACGTTCGTACGTCTGTACGTTCTTTCGTTGTCCATAGCTCAAGAACCAGAAGAAATATCGACTTCAAATAAATTTTGTTATACAGATAATAAGGCAGAAAGATGCAGAAAGGGCTCTCAAGGAAATTGCGTGGGTGGTTTTTTTACTATATCAGTTTAAAAAAAAGGTAAAAATGTTGGTTAAACCTAAATATCTCATAAACCAATGACGCTAGAGACTTGAATTAAATTTTATATAATATATTGTAACGTGATACAAAACAATTATATTTTTGGAAAAAATCCTATTAACGGTTTTTTTATAAATCAAAAGAACTGAAAAAAAAATTTGGCACCTTGTAAATTTTACGTCTAAAATATGATTTCATCTCCAAAACAATTTTGTGCAACGAAGAATAACGTTTTTGACATCTGATAAAAGTTTGAGAAAAATCGAATTGACAGTTTTTTTACAAAAAATAAAGCTTAAAAAAAAACAATACTAAAACTTGGTAAAAATTTACTTTCGACTCAAATAGCTTTTCAAAAATTACAAATATTGGCTTCAAACTTATTTTATTTCAGATAAAATATTGTTTTCGATATTCAGTAATTTTTTTTATAAAAAGCCAACAGTCCGTTTTTTCATAAAAAAATAAAATCTACAAAAAATAGTACGCAAATTTGGTAAAAATTGATAGATATAGACAAACTTTTAAGCAAGACAAATCGACAGACGGGATGGGAAGTTATCAGTGTGGGTCGCATCCCAGCCTCTTTTTTTATTATATAGGTTCAATTTGTCAAACTAAAAACTTTGATAAGTGTTCATGTTTCAAAAGTGCATCTATAGAATTTTCATCGGTAGATATTAAGATTTTAATAAACGTAAGAAGTAATTTAAACTGTCCTCAACAACAACGAAAACCAATTTATTACACAAAAACAACTAATAAAATATCTGTTTTTTAAGGGCACTAATAAGAACCTAAAAATATAGACTAAATCTTAAAACCTCTTTTTTTTCATTTATTATTATTATTATTTAACTGCCTATCCTATGATTTCAATAGATTTATGTATACGAACAAGCAAAAAAGTAAATAAAAAAAATGTTTTTATAAAGAGATCAAAATATTTACAGAAAATCAGTTAAAAAGACTTAATTTTGTTATTACAATCAACATCATACACATGCAAAAATTAAGAATGTTTTTCTAGTTCAAAGGATTCTTTCAAGAAGTTCTTAAATTCATTTTCCAGACTTTATCAAAGACGATTTTTCCATGTATGGAAAGAAAGTTCAAAGAGTAGGTAGGTACATATTCGTAGCATACATATATGTATGGTTACAAATATTTATGTACGTACGTTTTTAAGATACACTCTTTGTGAAAGATTTTTTAGTTGTTGCTGTTGTTGTTACATCTTTTGATGACGAATGTATTGAACCTTAATTTAAGTAGGTATACAAATTGATAATCTTCAAAGCAACATCCTTTCAATCATATTAAATCTACTACCATCAGCTTCTATACCGCTTCTATAGGTAAAGAGAAAATCCCCTTTTACAAAAAAGGAACATCACCCCATCACGACAAGGCGACGACGTAAGCCCTTGAAAATTTCACGATTGGTAAATCTTTAGAAAAATATATTGTACATGTTAAGTACCCTAAATAAGTATACTTATGCATGACGTACATACATATATGAGTAAAGCTGTGAACATTTTGTATGGGGTTTTAAGTTATTTGTTTTTGTGTGTGTTTTTGTATGATTTTTTAATATGTACGTACATGGCAATTCACTTATTGTTAATAAAGTCCTTAAAATAAAATACCCAAATATTTATCAGGGATGTATTGCAAACAGGTTGATTGATTGAATACCATAAGTCGTAGTTCTTAAAAAAACTCTACAGAAAGGGACTAATAGATGGAAAATTAACTCAACAATATTCTAATCCCCTACAATCGCTCTGCTTTTCTGGTTTTATAGGGTGAAATGGGGTATATATAAAAATATAATATCCCAAATTTTAGAAACACTTCTTCGTTTTTAAAAGGTGACTTTGGAATCAGTGGTTCTGAAAAGTATATTTAAAAAGGATACTTAAAGTAATTTGTTTTCAAGTTTTTTCTTTCCATAGGGTAAAATGGGGTAAAGTTAATGAAATAAGTGTGGTGAATCGAAAGTCACTTTAATTAGAGATATTTTTATAAATTCACATATTATTAAGATAAAGTAGGCAGGTAGGTAAGCAAATGTTACGTTATTATTACAGTAAAAACGACACACAATATCTGCCCTGAACTGTAAGCTAGTACATTTTAAAGAAGAAAAGTAATTTGATAAAGGACCTTAAAATACTTTCGATAGATAAGTCGCTTTTAAATAATGTTTTGCCTTTCTGAAACAGTATAATTAAAAATTGGGATTAAAAGCTATTTTACTGTGTGCCCTTTTCTCTGCTCTTGACACAGTCATTGCTTAGTTTGTATATTGTAAAATTTGCTTTTAACGTTGACCCATCGAAATTGAACGTCAATTCATAATGTTTGTCCTTTCATTTTAACTTTAGAATATCCCCAATATAAAATGTCTGTTCTTAAAACGAAGTGCAATCTCAAAGTGCATCCGGTCGTATACTTTATGGTATATTTTTTTTATTTTATCGTTAACAATATCCCTTAAAAAGTATCATTTCAAAAATAAAAAAAAACGGTATATTCTAAAAAGTCTCAAATATTGTTCCTTTGTAGTCTGAAATGTCATTTGCATAATATTCCTTTGGTGTTCAATAATAATAATAATAATAATACGTAATACATAATAATAACGTAATCAGTCGTTCTTTGACTTCCAAAGTGTGAAGAAGTGTTTCCATATTTATTTCAAAGTTAAAATAGTGCAAGTGATTAGTAACAAGTAAAGTTGGCAGTTTGCCACCATAAAAATTAACAATCGATAGCCCAGTGGAGGTGGCGTCCGGAAGCAGATCCAAGGGTCGTGGGTTCGATTCCCAGCCAGAGTCAACGAAAAATTTAATTGCTTTTTTTCACAACAGAGAAATTGCTGATTTTATCTGTTGGGAAAAAAAGCAAATGGAGAAGGAGAGAAAAGCAGGGGTATCGAAAGATACCTCTGCCAACACATCAGGTGATGTCACGGTGGCGCCAGCAGCGGTACCGGAAATAACAGCAACAACATCTGGTCAGGAATCTGACCAGTGGACTGCAGCAACAACTAACAAGAAGAGAAAAATGAAGAAACACAGTCCAAATACAGTTGAGAGAGCCAACGCCGCTAAGCGGCGTGATATGCGGAAAGGCATGGAGAAGGGTAAATCAGGTATTACCACTGAAAGTGACTTCTCAGGCGCCGAGTCTGAGAAAACGGAATATATTTCCGAAGGTGGAGAGGGGCTCTTCAGGCCTCCGAATAGGGATTTAATCCTATCGGAGCCAGAGCCAGTCCCGCCGACAAGGAGGGCTTTGGAGGTAGAGGCGGACCTCCAAGAAACAGAACTGGTGCAGGCCCTGCAGACCAAACAGGCAGAAATCAGCCAGCATGAGCAAAGCCTCAATAAGCTCAAGGAGGAAATAAAGCCCCTCCTCAGTCAGCTTAAGCTGAAACAAGAGGCGCGCCGAAAGCAAGAGGCAGCCCAAAAACAACAGCTGCAAAAACAACAGCAGCAAAATCAACAGCAACAACAACCACAGCAGCAAAAACAACCACAACCCAAGCCCGCTTCTAAAAACACAGGAGCGGAGCAAAATAAAAAGACGCCAGCAGTAGTGACAGGCCCAATTGCTGAGGGCCCATCGACTTCGGCTAAGGCCAAGAAGCAGCAACAACAACAGCTACAACCAAGGCAGCAGGAGCAACAGAAACAGCAGCAGCAGAAGCAGCAGCAGCAGAAGCAGAAGCAGCAGCAACAGCAGCAACACCAGAAACAACCACAGCCCAAAAAGGAGAAGGTGCCACCAATAAGGACCCATAGAGTTGACCTGGACGACATAAAACAGGTATGTAAGTCGGCCACTAAGGGCAATTTTTTCATTAAAATCCTTAACGAAAAAGAAAAGAATTATTCGGTCCAGTGCTTCTCACTGGCCGAATACAACTTAGTAAAAGGGTTACTAAAAGAGGCCACAGCTGAGTTCTTCAGCTTCACGCCTAAAAGCGAAAAATTAAAGACGGTCCTTCTGAAGGGCATAAGTTCCTGCACGGAACCGGAGGCGCTTTTAGCTGAGCTCCGCCAAAAAGCCATCGACGATCTCGATTTCATCGGGGTCAAGCCTTTCACTACGGTGAAGTCCAGGCGAGGGGGTTACAGGCTGCCAATGTTCCTCGTAACATTATCGCCCCAAAGTAGGTTTGAGAGTCTGAGGGAAATCAAATGCCTCGACTATCAAGCCATACACTGGGAGACATTAAAAAGGCACGATGACATTTTACAATGTACGAAGTGCCAGAGGTTCGGCCATGCCGGAGCCAACTGCAATATGCAGTTGCGCTGCGTCAGGTGCTCTGAAACCCACATCAAGGGAGAATGCAAGCTGGGGAATGAGCGGGTTGAGGATTTGACCCAGCTCAAGTGTGTCCTTTGTGGAAACCAAGGGCACCCGGCTAGCTATAGGGGTTGCCCTAAGGTCCAACAAATCAAACAAAAACAGGCCAGTCAAAAAGCCGAAGAAAGTCGAACAGTTCGACAGGCTCCTACACAAAAATTCGTGGATCCCAAATTTTCCTACGCCCAAATGGTGTCAGGGAATGGGAACACGAGACAGGCTCCACCAACGGTTGCCCCAAAGGCCCCTGTGCCTAAGGCACCAGAGGTGCAGCCTGACATTGTAGCCTTGTTGTTGAACATTCAAGGTCAACTTACAGGACTGCAAAGTCAGATAAAGGAGCAAGGCAAAAGGGTAGACCATCTCTACTCTTTGTTGCCTGGCCTGGCGCAATTTAGACCATAATGGGCGCGCTGCCGGAGACGCGCCTAAAAGTCCTAGCTGTGAATGTAAATTCACTGATTAGGATTGAACGAAGAGCCAATATGTTCCAATTGTTGAAAGACTACAGTCCCGATGTGTTTATGGCTAGCGAAACTAAGCTAAACCACAAACACAAATTGACTCATAAAAATTACAATATCGTAAGAAGAGACCGGCCCGACTCCACTCAAGGGGGCGGTGTCGCTCTCTTTGTACGAAAAGGCATTAATTATAAAGTTATATACAACAATGAATTGCGAAAGCTCAAGACGCTAGAAGTTTGCGTTGTATGCATCTCTCTTACTCAAGGGAAGCGGATGTATATGATTGCGGCTTATGCGGCTGGAGCTCCGCAGGTTACTTACTTTGCTTCAGAGCTCGAGATTCTTTTTAGGGAACTGAAACTGAGCTTGGAAGAAAACTATTTCATCTTGGCCGGTGATTTGAACGCAAAACATGAAGATTGGGGAAATCAACATAGTAATCCCAGAGGTAACCATCTTTTTAATTTGATGGATCTTTACAGCGTTGAATATGGCGTCGACCTGCTGGCTACTGAAAAGCCATCGTATCCAAGGAGCGGCTCCTTTCTGGATCTTTTGCTGTACGACACAAGACTGACAGTTACAGACAAAGTGGGTAATCACCCTCGTAACTGCTTACAGACAGTTGAGTACGACAGTGATCACTGCGGACTGACTGCTGTAATGCAGATACCGAACGAACGCGTGGAGTTGGAGGAATACGTTGCAACGCACTCTTACAATTACAGTAAGATGCGCTGGCCTCGTTTCACCAACGCCTTAGCGAGAGAACTTCGTTCGAGTGACATAGCCCCACCAAACAACAGAAACCTGACAAATACAGAAATTGACCAACATTTACAACAAATGGACGAAACAATAAAACGAACGATGGAACGGACAATACCAAAGTACAAAGAACGGGACCAAATGGACGCTTACAGAAACGCGACTATTGACGCACTACGTAAGCACAAGAGTGGCTTACTGACAAGACTCAAAAACTTGTACAGACGACTTACAGACCCACACGACTTGGAGGTTAGGACACTGAAGTCGTCAATAAAAAATGTCAATCTGTTGATTAAGGAGAACTACAGGTTATCGATTAACAAGTACTGGGACCGCAAGATCCGGTCAGTTAAGTCCAGTGACCCTAGTATGTTCCCTAAAATCAACAAGATATTCAGGAAAAAGAACGACAATGACCTTCCGTGTCTGAAACTTCAAAGAACTGACGAGAACACAGACGTACTCAGGACAGCGCAAATAGATCCAGAAGAAGCCATCTTTGACGATGACTTTTTTATAATTGAAGATCCGAAGGAAAAAGTGGAGGCGGTGGGAGCTGCTTTCCAGCAAGTGTACAAGGTAAATGCTAGCATTCGCCCCAACCACGACCTGGAAAACAGAGCCCTACTTAATCATTTTTACCTTCGAAATGATATAACACAATGGCGATCTGAGAACTGCGGTTTCGTGCGGTTCAATGACGATTCCTTGGCAAATGCCATAATCGCCGAGCAAACGGGACCAAGTCCCTTGTTAGTAACGAAGGTTGAGCTTCAGCTCATCTTCAACTCAATAAAAAATAAAAAGTCAGCAGGTGTCGATGGTATATCCAACGTTGTACTAAGACATTTACCGATGGAGGCAATTGACATTTACACCACACTCTTCAATAATGCACTGAATAATGCATATTATCCAGTGCATTGGAAGACCGCTGTGGTTCATCCTCTCCCGAAAAAGGGAAAGGACAACTCCAACCCGTCAAATCTTCGGTCGATAAGTCTTCTTCCAAGCATCAGCAAAGTTTTCGAAAAGATCATCAATAGGGCTCTGACTAAGTGGGCTGCGGACAACAAAATAATTCCGGATAAACAGTTCGGGTTCAAGGCGGGTCATGACACAATTCATGCTGCGTCTAAACTCGTTTCTGATATCCAATGGAATAAAACAAAACAACAATGCACAGGTGCTGTTCTAGTTGATTTGGAAAAGGCCTTTGACACCGTATGGTTAGAGGGTCTTTACCTAAAACTGAGCAGGCTTGGCATAAGCAAGCCATTGTTGTATATACTTTATGATATGCTTAACGGTAGAAAGTTTGTTGTCAAAAGTGGCAATGTAACTTCTACCACAACATTCTTAATTAAAAATGGTCTTCAACAGGGAGCGGTGAATTCGCCGATTCTCTTCAGCATTTACACCAGCGATCTGATAGGTAGTCTTACAAAGGCAATTGCGTACGCCGACGATCTTATTGCGTACAGAACGGCCCGAAGGGTTGAGGTTATTAGAATTCTCTTGCAGCGTGATTTCGACGAGATTCAGCGATATTGCGACGACTGGAAACTGAAAATAAATGTCCAGAAGTCGGAGACAATTCTGTTCCGGACTCCGTTGGCTAGGGCCACGAGGGATACGTGCAAGAATTGGCGCAAGATGGTTATCGTTGATCTTCACGGGCAGCCATTAGCGAGCAAAAGTGTAGTGAAGTACCTCGGTATCTGGTTAGATCAGTATTTATATTTCGACAGACATATAAATGCTGCTCTGACCAGGGCCAGAGGAGCCTTCGCTCTGACGAAACGGCTGTTTTTCAGCAGTCGGCTTGACCCCAGAGTGAAGGTAATTTGCTACATGGCCCTCATACGGCCGATGATCGTTTATGGTTGTCCTGTGTGGTTCAACGTTGCCCCTTCCCAGATGGAGAAGTTTCGGGTGTTCGAGCGGCAGTGTTTACGACGCTGTACCGGCTTTTACAGAACAGCCGAATCTTCTTACGTGCATTACTATTCCAACGAGGTCCTATACAACGGGGCTCGAATCAACAGAATTGACAATTTCGTGATAAAACTCGTCCGAGGTCACATTGCAAGAGCTATGTCTTCGACCAACAATTTAATTTTCGGGGCGTTCTATCCGAACGACGAGTATTTTGAGAGTGCACGCTTGAGCGGCTTCATTCCACCAGAGGCATTCCTCTTTTTAGACAAATGCGGTCTGATACAGGATAGATTGGCGGTTCCGCTAATCTACCACGTCAGACGACGAACCGTGGATAGGCGACTCCTGTACAATCGGGACGTCATGGCACAAGGCGGAGCAGAGCTCCTTCGGTTCAGTAGGGCTGTGTCCGAACGGGACCGAACTGATAGGGTGAAGCAGGAGAACCAGTTTTGGTGGCTTCAATCGGCACTTGATAGTGGGTAGTCGGGATGGGGTTTTAAGCCTTGGCCGGCTTACATACTTGTTTTATAGTTTTAGGGTTTAGTTTTAAGTAGAATAGGCATGGTGGCACAAAAAAAAAAAATACAAAAAAAAAATATGCACAAAAATACAGAAAAAAAAAAACAAAAAAAAAATACAAAAAATACAAAAAAAAAAAATAAAAAAAACATTGAAAAAAAAAGACAACGAAATATGAAAAACAAAAAACGTGAGATAGTTAGATTTGCTGCTGTGGTTGTTCTAGTTTTAAGTTTATAGGTAGAATAGGTAGTTTTAGTTAGCTTTAAGTTTTATATTAAGGACCTTATTTTAAGTAGTTTTTAAGTACAAATAAAAAAGGATATTGATATTAGTTTTTTTGAAATTTTCTAATGAATACAAAAATAAATAAAATGAATTAAAGTTAAATAGATCTTAGGGCCGAAAGGCATTAGCATTAAGTATTATTGTTTAACTTAGAGTGTCCGTATGGGACCAGTAAGTTAGTTGTAAGTTATGGTTAATTTAGGCTAGTTTTATGAATTTTTGTCTAGCTTTAAGATAGTCTTAAGAATGAATTAATAAAAATGAATTTACAAAAAAAAAAAAAAAAAAAAAAAAAAATAACGTATCTGTTAAGCACAGACAATAAACCAGGTCAACAACTCATTAGATTATAGAACGCGCAAGCCAACATACCATACTTACACCTACATATAAAATATCTACACAGATATAACGCGACTTATTCGCACTCACCCTAAAATATTCTGTGTACTATGCTGTATAATATCATTCAATATGAAACAAAGGAAATTGTGATTTATATTCCCGTACTTGACACCCTTTAATGCAAACACACAAAACATGCTTCCAGTAGTTGATATGTTCTATTTCTATAAGCTACAACCTACAATAGGAATATATCTATAAACCTACAACCATTACATCCATTAAAATCAACTCAAATTAAATGAAAACCCGATATAAAAACAAAAACAAAACAAACAGAAAAATTCGGGTTACAACATCTCTAGATCTAATCACATGGCAAAAGCTTCAAGCATCCATCAGTTCAATATGGAAGCTGCAACTTCAATCCATCTTTTTTTTATCTATTTATCTATCTATCCATTTGCCTATCTATCTATCTATCTAAATATCGTTTGGTGTTGTTGGTGTTCCCCTTTTCAAACGAGGAAGGCAAAAACATTTGATTTTGGAAAGGTGAATTTCAACAGTGTCGAATTTAAATATACATAATTCTACAAGAGGACAATAAATATTTAAAATCTTTAGCCTCATATAAATTTCCTATTCCTATAGAAAAATCTATTGAGGAATCCTAAACTTTAACAGTTAATAGTAGTCATATTGTTCAGGCTATTTAGCTGCAAAGTTGATATTATATATGATTTATTAAGTCTGTTATTGATATTCAACATTGACGGATTAGATTGTCAGCCCTATCACGAATTCCATCTTAATCGTTATTATAAAAACAGGCTGAGATGCGACCCACACTGATAACTTCCCATCCTGTCTGTTGATTTGTCTTGCTCAAAAGGTTTGTAGATTTTCGAGTTTTGTTAAAAAAAGTTGTTAGTTGAATTATTCTAAAGAAATTAAAAATGTCCAACAATATTTTGCATATAATATTATAATTTAATTTCAAAATCTATTTTTGTGAACAAGATTTTTAGTTGAAAACCAATTTTTACCAATTTTAGTAGCATTTCTTGAAAATTTTTATTTCTTATATCGGGTGATTTTTTAAGAGCTTGAGAACTTTTTTTAAAAAAAAAAAACGCATAAAATTTGCAAAATCTCATCGATTCTTTATTTGAAACGTTAGATTGGTTCATGACATTTACTTTTTGAAGATAATTTCATTTAAATGTTGACCGCGGCTGCGTCTTAGGTGGTCCATTCGGAAAGTCCAATTTTGGGTAACTTTTTCGAGCATTTCGGCCGGAATAGCCCGAATTTCTTCGGAAATGTTGTCTTCCAAAGCTGGAATAGTTGCTGGCTTATTTGTGTAGACTTTAGACTTGACGTAGCCCCACAAAAAATAGTCTAAAGGCGTCAAATCGCATGATCTTGGTGGCCAACTTACCGGTCCATTCCTTGAGATGAATTGTTCTCCGAAGTTTTCCCTCAAAATGGCCATAGAATCGCGAGCTGTGTGGCATGTAGCGCCATCTTGTTGAAACCACATGTCAACCAAGTTCAGTTCTTCCATTTTTGGCAACAAAAAGTTTGTTAGCATTGAACGATAGCGATCGCCATTCACCGTAACGTTGCGTCCAACAGCATCTTTGAAAAAATACGGTCCAATGATTCCACCAGCGTACAAACCACTCCAAACAGTGCATTTTTCGGGATGCATGGGCAGTTCTTGAACGGCTTCTGGTTGCTCTTCACTCCAAATGCGGCAATTTTGCTTATTTACGTAGCCATTCAACCAGAAATGAGCCTCATCGCTGAACAAAATTTGTCGATAAACACATTTCGAACCGAACACTGATTTTGGTAATAAAATTCAATGATTTGCAAGCGTTGCTCGTTAGTAAGTCTATTCATGATGAAATGTCAAAGCATACTGAGCATCTTTCTTTTTGACACCATGTCTGAAATCCCGCGTGATCTGTCAAATACTAATGCATGAAAATCCTAACCTCAAAAAAATCACCCTTAAAACAAATACAAACTGGATTTATTAAATTAATTTGAAGCCAATATCTTCTATTGTTCACGAGATATCGAGAACCGAACATCATTTTTTACCAATGTTGCGTTCCATTTTTGTAGATTTTATTTTCTTATAAAAAAAAACTGAGTGTTGTTAAAAAATTTACAGAATGTTGAAAACAATATTTTCTGTAAGATAAAATTAGTTTGAAGCCAATATTTTTAATTTTTGAAAAGATATTTGAGTCGAAAGTAAATTTGTACTAAGTTTAAGAATTGTTTTTTTCCGGTTTTTATTTTTTGTAAAAACACTGTAAATTCGATTTTCTCAAAATTTTACTGAGTGTTGGAAACAATATTTTCTGTGAGATAAAATTAGTTTGAAGACAATATTTTAAATTTTTACAAAGATATTTGAGTCTAAATAAATTTTTACCAACTTTTAGTAATGTGTTTTTTTTTAGGTTTTTATTTTTTGTAAAAAAAACTTTCAATTCAATTTTTCTCAAAATTTTATTGAAACAATATTTTGTATAAGATAAAATTATTTTTAAGCCTACATCTCAAATTTTGGAAAACATATTTGAGTTTAAAATCAATTTTTACCAACTTCTAGTAATGTTTTTTTTTTATGTTTTTATTTTTTCTAAAAAAACTGTCAATTCCATTTTTCTCAAAATTTTACCAGATATCAAAAATGTTATTTTTCGTTACATACAATTATTTTGGAGATAAAATCAGTGACAATTATTTTTTTCAGTTTTTTTCATTTTTAAAACCATTAATTGGATTTTTTCCAAAAATATGCTACTTTGTTATCACGTTACAAAATATATAATATAAAATTTGATTCAAGTCGCTAGCGTTATTGGTGAGATATTTTGGTTTAACCAACATTTTCACCCTTTTTTTAAATTGCTATGGTAAAAAAACCATCCACTCAATTTTTTTGAGAGTCCTTTTTGCATCTTTCTGCATTATTATATGTATAACAAAATTTATTTGAAGTCGATATCTCTACTGGTTCTTGAGCTATGGACGAAGAAAAAACTTCCCGAACGTACGGACGTACGAACGTACGGACGTACGAACGTACGTACACACGCACGCACAGACATCTCTCTAAAAATCTTTTATTTAGACTCTAGGGACCTTGAAACGTCGATAAATGTCAAAATTTTCAATTGGACAATTCGGATCGATTACAATAACTTCCTATATGAAGTTAAAGATAGGTGTTCTATTCGGTCAACTTTCAGCGCCCCTTGATCATTTTACGGTCTAGAAGAGTTTGGTGTTTCAGTAAACGATTAAATAACACCCATCCTTTAACGAAACGCTATCTGCAGAGCAGATAGAGAAGAGCCTCTATCAGGCGGTGCTCACAAGACCTGGTGCAGTTGAGTAGAAACCATGAAGACTATGACGTGTGATTGCTGAAAAAATGACAAATTTTGTAATTCATAAAATCTGGACTGGTGACAAGTTTGTCAGAAAAATACACTGACAAATTTGTCGTAAAAATTTTATTGGATAATATTGAAATGAGTTATGATCGAAAAACGATGAAATATGGAACAAAACCTTTGCATTTTTCAATTTTCATCGTTTCTCGACCAATTTTTCAGCTGTTATAAGTGGCAGAGCGCTGACATCCTTTAAATTTTAAAATGTAATAGTTTGGCAAGTCGTGTTTTATTATTAAAAAGTGAATTGCATAAAACATAAAAGAAATTGGGAGTTTTAAAATGTGTTTTAAAAATGTTTTTATTTTTCAAATCATTATTTATTCGACGTATTACATGGTGACCCAACCGAGAATTGTTAAAACATTCACTTTCACATGAAAATATATCGTTTATCATTTCAGTCAACTGTAAATACTATAACAGAGTTTCCTGTTAATTCAATACAGACAAATATGTAAACAGTATTTTTTTTTTCATTTCATAAAAGAATTGTCAGTATAAATTTGTCCGAAAATTCTTGAAAGTGTGGAAAAATACTTGACAATTTTTTCCTTATAAAACGAAAATATGACAAGTGCCAGGTATTTCCCTACAACTGTCAAATTATTTATGGAACATTTTTTTACATTTGTCAAGTTGTAAATTAAAAAATTATCAAGTGTTTCCTGTCGTAATTGTCAATGTTTGTGAAATAGGCCCCAGATGGAAACTGATCATAACTTGCACTTCTGGGTGAATCTATATCAACACAAAAATGTTTCGATTTTAGAACGATACTAATCTATACTCGTACATGAGATCAAAGTCCATCCTTATTCTGAAGAAATCACTGTTAAGAAGGGAAGGCCCTTCAACCGCCAGTTGTGTAATACAATGATAACCAAGGGATTGATGAAAAAACCTAGGTGGGTTAAAAAAGTTCGTTGATAGAGTCACAAATTCTTCTAGAAAGCAATCAACGATGACAGTAAAATAAATAATTTAGTATTTAGTATTTTTATTTATCTATGAAAAGCTTACACTGTAAGATACAATATCTTATAAAAAAGTGAAGCTAGCGATGTGTTAAATGCTACAGGTTTGATTGAAATGCAAGTGTTACATATTTTTATTTTTATACATTGATTATAATAGAATAAACTAAGAATTACAATAATATAGTTTAAGTTCTTTTCCTAATTGCTTCGTGTTGCTTATATTTCTTATCTCTCTTGGCAATGAATTCCAAATCCTTACTGAGAACACAAAAAATTGGCGTTCGGATGTCAGGGAACGAAAACGCGGAATTCCAAGATCTAGAGATCTATTTGAATTAAGGCAGATTATTTTACTGTACAGATCCTCAGGCTGACGGGTTAAAAGTATATCAGAAAACAAGGCAATTGTTCGGAACTTTAAGAAGTTTTCAAATGACATTCCAAGAAATTGCTTTGAGTATTGAGAAACACTATCGTAGCGTCGTAGCCCGTCAACATATCGTATGGCACTATTAAAAGAAACTGTTAATTTTCTTTTACTTTCGTAATCTAAGTAGCAAAAGATATCGCAACCGTATGTTATCAAAGGTAAAACCAGTGTTTTAACAAGTAAGGCTCTAACATGTCTTGGAATAAAGTGTTGACTATACCATAGCGTTCGAAGGACACCATACGATTTACCAATGGTGTTATTTACATGGTTCGTCCAGGTAAGGCTGCGGTTAAAAACAACTCCTAAGTTTTTAGCGGAATCTACAAAAGAAATCGGACATTCATTTAATAAGATTGGGGGAAAGTAAGACAAATCAATTTTGCTTTTTGAAATCACAAGACACTTTGATTTATTTGGGTTCAGGATTAGACCGTTTTCAAGCGACCAGCGTTCTAATGTATACAAGTCTTCATTTACACAGGCTACATGGTGTTCAATAAGACCCAACGGGCAGCTTAAGTAGAGTTGGGTATCATCAGCATACATACGTATTGAACAATGATTTAAGATCGAAGGAAGTTCATTGACATATATTGAAAATAGCATAGGTCCCAGAATTGAACCTTGTGGGACGCCACTAACGACAGATACAAAATCAGATAGCATGTTGTTAAGTGTTACTGCTTGAATTCGACTTGTAAGATACGAGAATAAGAGTTTGACCGCGTGCGTAGAAAAATTGAACAAATTGAGAAGCTTTTCACAAAGTATGTCGTGATTGACCATGTCAAAAGCTTTCGAAAAGTCGAGAAGTATTAAAAATGTTACATTATCCTCGTCAATAGCTTTCCTTATATCTTCGGAAACACTTAACAATGCCGTTATACAACTATTTTTCTTACGAAATCCTGATTGTTTAGATGTCAGTAAATTAGATAAATCAAGGAACTCGTTGATCTATTTTTGAATGACCTTTTCAAAAACCTTTGATAGAAATGGTAGTATCGAGATTGGTCTAAATTCGTCTCCTTTAGAGGTCTTTGGAACAGGTACAATTTTCGCTATTTTCCATTGTTCAGGATATAACAGTCGGGAAATTACAAAAATTGGTTGTTAGGTTAAACTAGTGTCTGCAGCACGTGTTATAATAAAAATTATAAGTAATTTTAAAATTATAAGAGTATTTTTTCGGAGAAATTAATTGATGTTTAATGGTTTAATGTATCGTAAAGAGGAAGGTGTGTAATTAAAAATGAAAAGCAAAATTAACCAAATACTCTTCATACCATTTTCCATGACCAATTCCCACATTTGCAACCTTATGTATTCTATAAAGTCACGAATTCCATCTATATAAGGGCTTTAAGCATTGGCAAAGATATTATCTTTGTCGTGGTCTCTTCAGTCAGCCAACTGGATTGACCCCTTCGAGAAATTTACGGGTTTTTAGTACTTGCTTATATAACATTAGTTTGCTCTAGATAGATAGGTCAGAGTTCTTTCCTATTAACCAGTACATTCTTCTGTTCTTAAAACTTAGCTCTACTTTTTTCTTTTTGATATGCTTTTTCCATTAAAGCTTAGCATCCAAAGTTTTTAGCAGTATTAGCGTAAGGTACTTCTGTACTGTTTATAGCAATTGGAACGCTATTTATGTTTTTGTTTATACAATTTATGTGCGTCGATTTTGTTGCATTTAGTTAGTTTGATACGCCATGTATTCGTCAACACACTTACTTAATGTGCAATAAGCGTTTGGCCCTAATATTGAAATATGTCCATGATACCGTTCATATCCACTGAAATATACCTTTTCCTCCATTTTTTTTTAGTTCCGAGTAATTCTGGTTTCATTTTGTATTCGGTGGTTCATTGTACTGACTGGGAAACTTCCTATGCAGATTTTTCTTTTCAAATCCCAAAAACCTTTTTAAAGACTTAAACAACATCTAAAAATATACCCGAGTGTTCTTTTTTTTCTACAAGTGCCTTTTCCACCACTTCTGTAATTCAAAGAGCTTATTCTGTCGTGGAATGTGTATTTCGAAATCCGAACTGATGGTTCGGAATTAAAATTCTTTCTTCTAATATTTTGCTGAGCCTTTTCAGTAGCAGTTTCATGAAAACTTCTCGAAAACCATGATTGGTATAAGCGACATAAGATGTTACTTCTGTTGGTGGCTAACCTTATTCAACAATAACTTTTGCAATTTAATTTTCCAATAATGTGGTACATATCATAGTTAAAGGCGTACTTTTATTATAAATTGAAGTTTTTAGAAGTCTTTCGAGGGGGCCATTTCTTGCAAAACCTGAGATTTTGTATTAGATAAATTATGTTGACACATGCTTCTTACTTCTTTGAGCTTGACAAAAAGAATTTCACATTAGTTGTTCCTATCAAACAAACTTTAAGGGGTCTGTAGCCGTTTTTGCCGAGAAGGATTTAAAAACATTAGCTAGATGTTCAGCAAAAAGATCAGTATTTTGTTCCGGGTTTCCGATTCATTTTCCATTTTAAAATTTGATTTTTAATACTTTTAATACACTTTGCTTTTGCTGCTTTCCATAAAAAGCATTAGATAGAATAATAATAATAGAATAATCAGAATAATTTCTGATTCTATTTTTCAGCTCATTGTGTATTTGGTGAAAATAAGTCTTAATCTCGTAGCTTCCTTCAAGCTTTAAAATCAGCTCCATTATTTTGAAAGGATATTTTGTTTCTGTTTCCCTTGAATTTTAAATTTCAAAAGATAACAGCTAAAAAAGCTGCCCAAAATAAAACTTCTCATTCCAAAACCTTTTTTAAAAAATCAGTTTTTACTGCTATGGCGAATTTTACCTTAACTTACATTATTTCGTCGATGTATGTACGGCATGGGTTCAGTATATGTAATCAAATGTAAAAGTGATGAGGGGCATATCGAAATCAATCGAAACAATAGGAAATATGAAAGACAGGTGTGGTGTTTTATGTATACATTCATACCTACATATGCTGATGAATTAACAACACAATAAGGTTCTACGAAGAGTATAGCATACGCCCCGCCACGCTGCTACCGTCACCGTCACCAACTGAATCTTAACGTCGATCAGAGTGGGGGAAGTGATTACGAATGAAATGGATTTCCGCACGATTAAACGATTTCTTTTTCTGATGTGTTGTTTGTGCATAGAGTAGCTCCTCAAGAAGTACCACCTCACCCATTTCTCATCTATATGCTTTTGTTGAGTTAGAGTTGTAAGAGTCTTTCGTGCTTCACTCTATACCTGTACTGTACCGTACCGCACAATTGGTAGAATGCAAAAAAGTATCCGAATGCAATATGTTGGTGCTTAAGATTAAATTGATTGACGTTGTTTTTGTACTTTTGAGGCCTTTGTTTTCAAAAAAAAAAAAGTTCATGTCTTGTTTTTATGTTTTGTTTGTTGCATTCAATCGACGTTATATTTTTTCATCAATCAGCCTTCAGACCATTAGCCTGACCTCTGTCATTAGAGTAATTTACCTGCTGCTATAACTTATATTAAGGTCGAGGTCTTTCTAATGTAATAATATATAGAGAAGTACCTCTCAAACGACGTCGGGATTATTATTACATGCCTCTCGGAATGAATTGCAATTTCCGAACTAGAAGTGGAGCACTCTGTCTTGAAAAAAAACGTAGAAAAAATTAAATATAGAAAATATATAGAAGACATGGGCAAAAAAATTTCTGGAGTTGCAATTTAAGTTACAGATGAAATTATGATGCCTTTCAAAATCCCTCACCAATAATATCAAAGTGAATGTGCCAGCAATGCAATTTAGCTGGTGGAATGAAAGTTAGTTTCAGACATCAGGTGGTCTTTTTATTTTGTGTTTACTTTTTTTATTCACCTTCACTTTTTTGACGAATTATTTATGAAGTGCAGTCGACATCTTGAGGGGATCATAATTTAGGTGCATTATAAACTTACGTTTAGAGGTTGCATTGTTTTGATGAGGACTTAACAATGATGTTATAAGTTCATCCATATAAATAAGAAAATTATATTTAATTTGATATATATAAAGTGTAATATTCATCGCATACATATGTAATGCACCTTCGCTGTTTCTCTTACATATTCTGAAAGTTTAAAATGGAATAACATAGACACCGCTGAATAAATTAAAATGATAATGAATTAAATTTGATCTAACTTCACCATCATTGCTCTAGCCTTGATTTTTAGATTTTAAAGAAGATATAATCAAGAGCTATGAAATAAAATTATAATAGGAACGGGTTTATATTGACAGTCTATGTCAATTATGTTGTTTTATTTACAAGTAGAAAATCTATTTAATTTTTTTAAATCACTCATACCAAATTTCCATGGTAAACTTAATGTTTAAAATTGTGTCATCAAAACAAAGGTTTGTTATGTGAACTTGCATGTATTGCACTAAACTTACAACAAAAGCAAAGAACCTTGCAAATTCACGTCCCAGATGTTAAAGATATCATTTTGAATAACCTATTTGATAACCGTCAGAGGAATACCATTTACCTTTCGCTGCCAAACTTAATGATTAAATAAACTCTAAGAACTTTGGACGTTTTTGAAAGAGTACAATAACTATTAGATGTAGAAGAAAAGCTTTGGTTCTCGGATCTACAGACCAGTCATAATAGACATTTCACTAAGTAATAATTCGCGGTAAATATTTGTAAAGACACTAAGGACATCATTATTAACAAGTGACAAAATGTCTCCAAAAAGCCCACGTGAGCATAAAAAGCTATTAAGGTTTTTTGAAAATTTCGGCTATAACCGTCATAACTGACAAAATGTGCTGTTTATTATGGTGTGACTTATATATACCTATTTCCAAAAACATAATATAATATTGTATTGTAGTTGTTGGTGTTGCCAATGTCTTCCGACACATCCCCCTTTTTCAGTATTGATAACGATCGACAGGTTTCACTAGCCGGCCGTATCGAGTAAGGTAGCCTTGATTATCGGTACTTCTACTTGAAGGCCCAGAAGACGAAGGAATCGATGCGGACGATAATGGCGATTGAGTTGACGATGCTGACACGTACGATGATACTGATGATTGTGAAGGTGACGAAGAGGGTGTTGAAAATGGCGATGATGTGTTCGGCAATGATGTCTTCTCTGGCGACGAAGCTGATGGTAATGTCATTGGAGTTGTGATATCTGGAATATCATTCTTTGTTTCATCGATTATCTCTCCTGCTCGATGAGCTCCAGTTAGATGAAAGCTGTTACGACGTAGTTTTCCTGTCGGAGTTTCGATGATGTAAGAGCGAGGGTGCTTGGTCTTCTCTCGAACTGTAGCCCACACTCGCTTATCTCGTACCCAAACTAATTCTCCCGGAATAAGATCATGCTTCTGCACGGCACGATGTCTGTGGTTAAAGTTTAGTGTTTGCTTTTCTATTCTATTATCCTCCTTTCTTTTTAAGTCATAAAAATCGATTGCTTTTGACTCGTAGCGTTTTGGAACCATAGGTAGTGTTGATCTGATGCGGCGGCCCATCAAAAGTTCTGCTGGGCTGTAACTGTTGGATAAAGGGCTGGCAACAAGGCTTTGTATGGATCGGCGTTTTTCCTGAGCTGGAGTTTGGCAATTTTTACTGCAGCTTCTATGAACCCGTTTCTTTGTGGAAAGTGGGGACTGGATGTGACATGACGAAATCCATAATTGAACTGGTTCAAACTGGGTTTCGTTGTCACTTCTCACCAGTTCGGGTACTCCAAAGCGTGCAAAGATCGATTTGCAATGGTTAATGACCACACCAGCCGTCAATCTTTCGAGTAACGCTACCTCGAAAAATCTAGAAAAGAAATCAGAAATGATCAAGTACCAGCGCCCTTGGCATTTGATCCATAGCTACCTTTTGCCACTGAATGACGTGTTGGAAAGTCCGATGGCATTAATTTTTCTCGAACTCCTTTTGTTTCTTGGATGCAAACACTGAATCTGCTTATCACCTCAGCAATGTCTGTAGAAAGGCCTGGCCACCAGACAGATTCACGAGCTCTTACTCGACACTTTGTTATTCCTTGATGGCCAGCATGAAGTCTTCCGAGAATGTCTTGTCGCATCGATGCAGGTATGATGAGACGGCAGCCACGCATAAGCAAACCGTTCTCGTTGACAATTTCTTCTCTAACTGCAAAGTACGGTTGCAAAATATTAATGTATAAGAAGCGATTTTGCGAAAAGTTAAATCGCGCTGCTGTTCGGTCCAGATCTTCTATTTTCGAATCAGATGCAGGAATATGTGCGATCACCAAGTTTACATGTTAGAAAATTTCTTCTTCCAGCTTGTTTTCGCTATCTTTCACATGCAAAGGCTGGCGGCTAAGTGCATCTGCTCCTATCAGATCCTAACCTGGAGTGTAGAAGATTGAGAAATCATAGCGCATCATTCACATTCTCAAACGCTGAAGTCGTGGTGTTAAATCGTCCAGATTTTTTGTTGTGAAGATTAGCACAAGCGGTTTATGGTTGGTCTCCAGATGAAACCGTATGCCAATAACAAAGTCCTGGAATCGCTCACAAGCCCACGTCAGAGCCAAGGCCTCTTTCTCGATTTGGGCGTAGCGCTTCTCGCACTCGGTCAGTGTCCTGGAAGCATAAGAGATTGGTTTTAACTTACCATCGAGTTGCCGTTGACGAATGACAGCACCGATACCATATGACGAACTGTCAGCTGAAATGACAGTCTCTTTGTTGCTGCCATATATTGGAAGCACAGGCTCGCTGGTCAATATTTTCTTCACTTCCTCGAACGTCTTCTCCTGCGTTAACCCCCAATTTAATGTTCGTTCCTTCTCGACACACAATCTAAGTCTAAGATTTCAATGTTTAATTAGCTAAAATAAAAAAAAAAGTACGTATACGCCTGAGTATACCATACTAATAATTTCTTTGGATCAAGTGATCACCACTGGAAGTTTAAGAAGATCCTTAACAAAACTGATATAGTGTCTTGATTTAATCAATATTGATTGAGTATCTAAGTTCGTTGATAAAATTCAAGACCACCGTAAACATTGTAGCTGTACATCGAATTTCGCTCAAAAAACTCGCATACGAAAACTTATAGCGAGATACGTGAGAATCTCGTGAAGAAGCAAAGGTATTAACTTTATATTGTGCTGAATTTTACTATTAAAATAATGGTCTTAGAAATATCAAATCCATATTTTTTTATACAACAAATAACAACTTTCACAAAATTCTCCTAAAATTAGTAAAAATTGGTTTCGACTAAAAAAACAGATATTAATAGATCACAAACTTATTTCAACACATGCAAAATATTGTTGCCAACTTTTAGGTATTTTTTAAGAAAAATTCAATTGGCAACTTTTCTAACAAAACATGAAATCTACAAAAACAACAACAAATTGATTCGAAATGGATTTCGATTCAAGTATTAAGATTGTGTTCCCTCTCAATTTTGAATAAAGTGGAGTTCTACGCAATTTCCAACAAAATTTCAAATTTGTGTTTTTATATCAGTGCCCACGAAACAAATGCAGTAGTAGTTTAATTTTAATAAAGTGCTAAGCAAACATTTAATGGAATGAACTATTTTTAGAATGGCAAACAAAATGTTACTGAATGCATATGAACTCCGAGTATTTCAATGTAGTTTTTAAACACATGCTATTACATTCCTTTCAAGATTCAAAAAATGAGTATAGTATTTTTCCCTTAATAGTAGGTACTTACAACTTTAACCAGAACTCTCATTTTTATGAACAGAAAAAAAAATTAATTATTCACAAGTGATTACAATTTGAGTGTTTACTTAAAAATGCTCAGTATTTTTTATTTTTTCGTTAAATTGCAATCAGCCATTATGTTTATACAAAAGTTGCTGCCATAAGGGGTAAAGGCACTATACGACGAATGTACATTATTTCAATTTCCAATTTTACAACTGTTTAATTTCAATTGGCATTCATTGAATATGCATCAGAAAGCACTTGCACCATTTATTGTGGTTGGGCAAGGACTTTGAAACTGAAATATTATGCTTCTCCATTCATGATGATGGTGATATGATGATGGCGATAGCGATGGTGATGTGAAATATTTTCAATTTCAATTACTTTAAATTCTGAGTTCTTTTGCATTTGGTATGGTATTGTATGAAATATAGTGAAGGAGTTGGTACTTCGTTGATTATAATTTTTTTGTTTTGTATTTGTTCGTTTAAAGTCTCTTTAAACTTTTCAACAAGAATATTAACTTTAATTAATTTGTTTTAATTTTTTTTTATATTGACTTGAAACAAATAAAAATTAAAAAAGTTAATAAATTAGAGTTCAGAAGCGTAAAATTACAAGAAGTGTTCAACAAAAGTTAGTTGATTTGGAGGATATTCAAAAATATTAAGTTCCTAATAACACATTTTATGAATTATTATATATTTTATAGTATTAATAATTTCTTGCATCTTCTACTTATGGGCACGGTTGCCACCTTGCCGTTGGTCATTTGTGACCAAATTTGGTCATTATTGTTTCTCTTGGTCAAATGGTCATTTTTTATTCGATTTGGTAATTTTTTTCCGAAACGAAGAAAGAAATTCGACAAGGAATTCTAGATCTCAGGAGTAATGATTTAAAAAAAACTCCAAAAAGTCTTTTGTCGGATTCCTTAAGATCAATATCATCTTTAATCGATTATTTTTATAATTTGGCTCAGGGTGATCCTGAAAATGTAGTAATGGAATAGAGAATGCCTTAATTACTTTCTTAAGTTGGTGCTTTAGTCCTGTGTGAACTAGGGCCTCACCCAACAAATTTCTCCATCGAGTTCGGTCCCTATGTCCCTAGGAGAATGCCTAGATTTTTAAAAAATCGTAATACTGGTTTAAACGAGTATTGTTTCGGAAACTTAAATACTTTGGTTAATAATTTTATATCTCTTCAATACAACTCAGCCACCTCTGGAAGAATGTTTCATGAATTATGTTTGATCAACAAAAATTAAGGAATAGACTTAATTTTGATAATTTGCTGGCCAAAGAACTTCAAAATAACAAAATAGTCAAGTCATTGTGCCTGGAGATTTCATGTTTAAACGCTTTATTTTTATGTTTCGTTATCCTTATTTATCCTTAATCTAATTTAATTAAATTTGTTAGGAATTTTGTCAATTTGTTTGTACCAATTTAAAATAATAAATGTCATCAGCGTAATTTGGAAAATATGTTAATATAAATGTAACGAATTAATTGTTCTGTGTTAACAAATATTTCGGACTTGAATTTATGTTTGTCATTTTTATTTTCAGATTTGAACACAAACTTTTTTTTTCAAATGGCAACCGTGCTTGTAGGTTATAAAAACAATAACAATAAGAGTTCGGCAGTCTAAAAATGATAGATAGTTTTTTTTTTATTTATTAAACTGTTATAAACTTCGAAAATCGTATGGCAGTCAAAGCTTTGATGTGAGATCTTAAAAAACATAATGCATTTTGATTTTAAAAAATTATGGAGTGCTTATTCTGTTTAATAATTAAGTGTATGAAATAGACAAAAAAGCTAAGGCTTAGTAGGAGCCATTAAAGGCACAATATCCGAAAAGAATTTGTTTATAATAAGCGCATACTCAAAGGGATATTACAGGGGAGACACAGTGCAAGCATTAGGACAGGGAGACAGGGCTTGAAAAGAGGTGTCGGCCCACATTTGTTTTGAATTTCTAAATATTTCAATGACTGGGAAAGAAAGAGTGTGGTAAGGCATTCCACATTCGCGTAGTACGGCTAAAGAACGAATTTCTGTACTTGACAGTACGACTAAAGGTGGGCTTGAGGTTATACTGATAAGTATTTGTAGAAGGACGAGTATTACGGTTGAACAATTTTTTTACTTCCCATAGGAAGTAAAAGATTAAAAGCATTTTATGTTTTTGTTATGAATCCTTCTTCTTAAAAATTCTAATCTATCAAGTTTTTGATAACAACAACAGTTGGCTTTCAGAAGAATCTTGGACAAGGATCAACGAACGCAAACAGTTAAGGGCTCGAATAACTGCTCCACAAGAGGAAGAAAGAAACGAGCTGGAGTCCTCGTACTACATGAAAAAGAGAGAGGTTCACCGCAGTGTGCGCCGCGACAAGCGTAACTACATCAACGCATTGGCGCAAGAAGCAGAAGATGCTGCAAACGGGTGCGACAGCAGGACCGTTTACAGAATAACCAAAGAGCTGACCGGAACACACAGCTCAAAGCAACTATTGGTGAAAGAAGTAGACGGTACTGCGATAAGTTCGGTGGATGAGCAAGTCAGAAGGTGGAAAGAACACTTTTCCTCGGTTTTAAACCGAGTGTTTGCAAAAAACGTGCAACCGATACCTTCTGAAGCGCCTGAAGAAACTAATCCCCGAATCCGCACCGCACCTCCCAGTAAAGATGAAATCGTTGCCGCAATTAAAGCACTTAAGAACAACAAAGCGGTAGGACTTGATGGAATTCCCGCAGAGCTTTTACAAGCAACGCAAAGGTCATGAAGCGAACTGCTTAATCTGCTCATAAAAGAAGCTTGACCACCTGCTTCCCCCATAAGTGGAAGAAGGGAATTATCGTCAAGCTCCCAAAAAAAGGAGATCTTAC
The DNA here is from genome assembly GCA_951509635.1 of Eupeodes luniger. Lineage (NCBI taxonomy): Eukaryota > Metazoa > Arthropoda > Insecta > Diptera > Syrphidae > Eupeodes > Eupeodes luniger. The sequence continues at coordinate 42,891,294 of OX608074.1, read as the reverse complement.
AAAGTGCGAAAACTGGAGAGGAATTTGCGTTCTACCAGCCATTGCCAAAATAGTAGCAAAAGTTATACTGAAACGCATCAGAGAACACCTTGAGGCCACACTCGATGCCGTACAAGCAGGATTCCGCGCTGGATCCTCCTGTATTGATCATATTAACACCCTGCGGATCATTATTGAACAGTGCGTTGAATATCGATCACCACTACACCTGCTGTTCTTCGACTTCGAGAAGGCCTTTGATAGCGTTAACAGGGAGTATATCTGGTTAGCTTTGTGGAGGAGAGGCATCCCAGAAAAACTAATTGCTATTATTAAAGCCGCATATGATGGATCCAAGTGTCATGTTCTGCACGATGGCGATGGTAGGTTGTCAGATGATTTTGAAATCCGAAGCGGAGTCAGACAGTGCTGTATTCTGTCGCCAATATTTGTTATTGATGGTGATAAGCGATGTACTGCGCTCAGCTCTGTCAGGTAGTGGAGGTATCCTATGGACTTTGACATCCTATTTAAAGCACTTGGATTACGCGGACGATGTTTGCTTACTCTCTCATAGGATCATGGATCTCCACCAAATGACAACAAGTGTGGAGAGAGAAGCAGAAGTTGTGGGGCTGAAAATTAATTCCGGCAAAACAAAAATAATCAGCCTCGGAACCCGACCATCCTCTCAAATAAATATTTTCTCGCAACCGGTGGAAAAAGTGGAGAGCTTTCAATACCTTGGCAGTATCGTTTCCATCAAAGGCGGAACCGAACAAGACGTCATCTGCCGCATCGGCAAAGCAAAAGCGGCGTTCGGTATGCTGTCAAAAATTTGGAGGAATAACTCTATCAGCTTAAGAACAAAGCTACGACTGTTTCGCACAAATGTCGAATCTGTGCTTCTTTATGGGTGCAGCACTTGGAAGGTTACTTTAGCCATAACAAGAAAGCTGCAAACCTTCGTAAATAGATGTCTTCGTAACATCCTGAGGATTTTCTGGAAAAACCAAACCGTATTTCAAATGAGGTCCTTCATAGAAGGACAGGTCAGGAATCTTTAGAGTCTATAATACAAAGCCGTAAGTGGCAATGTATTGGACATACGTTTCGAAAAGGTAACGACTGAATTGCAAGCCAAGAAATGCAGTGGAATCCACTCACACAAGAAGGAAGAAGAGCTGGATGACCGAGAAGCACATGGCGCAGGACAGTCGAGTCGGAATCAGCGTCACTAGGCAAGAGTTGGAGGGAGCTGAAACACATCTCCGGAAACCGTACACAATGGCGCGCAGGCGAAGTAGAGGCCCTATGCCCCTTAAGGGGTTCCCAACGGACTTAATAGGTCTAAGGACCTAAGTAAGTAAGTTTTTGATATGCATATATTAAAAATAAAAAAACAATTGTTATTTTTTAAAACTTGAGCAGATACTTAAAAAAATCAGCTACGAAACGTATTTTGCAAAACTATGAAACCATAATATTCAAGGTTTCCTCAAAACTTCATATAGAGTCAAATAAAGACTCATAAAGATACTAAAATGATTTAAACTATTTTTAGTCGACAAAGATTTGTACTTTACAAAATCATCCTACAATTTTTTAGTAAGGAAAAATATGTTGTGCTTTAACTTAGCTTGGCTGTAATAAGCATTTTTAAAAGGTCATATTTTAAAAACCTGATGTAATAGAAAAATTTAAAGGCAAGATTCGAGTTCAGGATATTTTAGTAATTTAAAAATTATCGTTTTATTTCTGAATTTTAAAATGTCTATGTTTTTTTGAATATGCCAAATTATACATAATATGAACATTATTGATTGACATTTTGCGATTTGCAGAAGAAATCCATTGAAGTCTTAATGACAATTTTGTATTGACATTTTTTAACTGACAAAAAAAGATATATTATTGGTAGATATTATGCTATAAGGTCTAGCAACATCTGCCAAGTCCTTTGATGTAGATTCCAATTTCTCACATAAATAACAACAAATTATCTTCAATTCGATTACACGCTACCAATAAATTCACTACAGGATTACAATATACCTACGATCCAATATAATTCATACATAAAATTATAACCCATAAGTTTCTTTGAAGCCTTGAAAGCAACCAATGACACTCCAAACTCCATATATAAAAATGTCCATTACTCTCAACACTCAAGTCCAAGTTCAATGTTAGATGATTCCAATATAAATTCATGGTTACAAAAAATATTTTTTTTTAACCTAAGCCAGAGCCGAGTCTGAGCCAAGCCTGAGACATTTGCTTTTGCCGACACACGAACTAAACGAAGAAGACGATCCATTGAGGTCACGAGCGCAAAAGCAGATGGGTATGGTTTTACTGAAACCAATTTACTCTTAAAGTTGGTAAGACTACATCGAGTTATGGTGCAATGATGAAACGATGCGGACGGTACGGGGCGATGGGTGAGGACGGCACTCCGTTAAACTCATTGGCTTTGGATGAATGAATCCGCAAAAAGATGCGCCTTGTATTTCATTGTAAGGCTACTGCAGCTTAGACATAGAGCTTCGATCTTGTTGTTTGTGTCTCATGATCATGAATGGAATCCAATGGAAATGTTGTTACAAATTTCTGACAAATAAATCTCTGAATTACGTGCATTGTCATGATGATTACACTTACAATTACCACGATGGTGAAGCACGGAGTGACATGAACTTGGCAATGTGAAAATGGTAATACGAGTATAATGGAATTCATTATGCATTTTTTATTATTTTACGTTTTTTTTTTTGTAAATATAACCGCACTAATTAAAACCGCAATCGGAGTTTAAAAAGGTGTTAAAAAGAGGAGCATTTCTTTGACATTTTTAAGAGACCATTTATTGAATCTTTTGTCAAAACCACAAAACTATTTGTTTACGTTTGGACAGGTATGCAATAATGGTATTTTTCAGGTACCTTTGTAAAATTGCCTCTTGTGAATACACCTATCCGTTCTTTTATGGCCCCTGCAGGCTATCGCAGTAACAGCTTTTCGCTTGAATGATTCATCTGATTGAATTTTACGCTTCGCTAGATTTATATTGAAATTGATTTTAGCATGAAGGTGAATATAGACTAATCTAACTTCGTATCGTTGTACCTACATATATATGGCTGTGCAACTATTGTTCTTAAGGGAACCCTCATTTTTGTTTCTTAGTCTGACTTTAAGAAGGTTCCAGTGTACTGTTATTTAAAGCTAATAAATTGCTATAGCTTAAGTTAATTCAAGAAACTGTAAACGTTCTTGAAGAAACCAATTTAATAAATATAAAGCAGCCTTCGGTTCTACGCTGCTGTTAATAGTTGTTCTTCCATAAATAATTTGCACTTTCTTTCCAAACAATGTAGCACTTTGATTGATGTATAGAAATCAGGCCAAGTTAAAGTCGTGATGAAATATAGCAAAAACAGTTGAGAAATAAAATTCAGTCTATTGACTTTTGGAAAGCATTAATGTTCCGAAGACGCTGGGGATGGACTGATATTTATATTTTCATGAATCTGACAAAGTTATCTTTAATTGAATTTCAATTTTGAACCAACAAGGAATTTAGCATGCTAAAAAAAACTCCAAGAAAGTTACTATTTGGTGAAGTTTTTAGGTTTACAATATTTTGTTGTTGTACAATTTCTGCAATATTACCGAACCTTTGGACGTTATAACTTGTTTGGATTCTATTCAGTCTTATTGCCCAATAAAATAACGTCTAGATATTAAAAATGTCATATCGCCCAAAAATGGCTCAAAAAACCTTGAAACGTAACTTTAATGTCGTTTGTGGAATATCTAAATCCAAAGATTCACCTGATAAGGTGTCAATTTTTCACACTTTTTACTTATCTACACAGCTCAAATTGAACCAAAAATGTAAGTATTATTTGCTGAAAAGGCGCTTCAGCACGACCCAAAACGTTATTTAGTTTTGCGAAATGTTAATCTTCCTTTTTGTAGTGAAATTAAACAATTTCAATGCGTTGTTGAAAAATGTTAGATACATTCTTCTATCTTTTTCTTCTATCACTATATAGTTTTTGTAATTTATTTGTAAAATGTCAAAGCGGGCTATTAAATATATGAAACCTCTTATTGGAAAATCATTGATTTCAACGAATCTGTGTTTTAATTTCTTCTTGAAACGCCAAAATATTTGGTAGGATGTTCATGACACAAGACTCGTTAAAGGGTTTTTAAATCACTATTAACTTACTTACATACTTAAGGTGGCGCTACTGTCCGGGGCGGACCTGAGCCTCAACTAACATGCGTCTCCAGCCAGCTTGGTCCCTAGCTAGCTGTCTCCTGTTTCGCACGCCAAGTTGGTTGAGGTCTTCACCCACCTGCGTGCGCCACCTGAGTCGCAGTCTTCCTCTACTGCGCCGCGCCGTCCCTCGGGATTGGATTCGAAGACCTTCCGGGCTGGAGCGTTGATGCCCATTCGCTCTACATCGCTCAGCCATCTAAGCCGTTGGACTTTAATTCTGTTAACTAGGTCAGTGTCGCTGTACAACCCGTACAATTCGTCGTTATATCTTCTCCTCCATTCTCCATCTATGCATACGGGACCAAAAATCACCCGAAGAATTTTTCTCTCGAAGCATCCTAAGACGCTCTGATCTTTCTTTGACAAGGTCTAGGCCTCAGCGCCATAAATGAGAACCGGGATGATGAGTGTCTTATAGATGGTGATTTTAGATGCTCTAGAGAGGACTTTACTACTCAATTGCCTTCTAAGTCCAAAGAAGCAGCGATTTGCAAGAGTTTGATTTCAGCGCTGGTGTCGTTGTCTGTCTTAATAGCGGTGCCTAGGTAGACAAAGTCCTTAACTACCTCAAAGTTATAGCTGTCCATGGTGACGTTTTGTCCAAGACATCGTTGTTCAACGTCCTTTTTTGATGACTTATTGACTACTAAACCCATCTTCTTCACTTCCGTCGCAATGCTCAAAAACGCTCCACTGACATCACGCTTTGATCTTCCAATTATGTCAATATCATCTGCGTATCCGAATAATTGGATGGACCTTTGGAAGATTGTGCCTCTAGTGTTGACGGTTGAGTTTTGCACAATTCTTTTCAGAACGATGTTGAAGAAGTTACATGACAGTGCATTGCCTTGTCTAAAATAATTTTTTGACATCAAATGCATCGGTGAGATCTTTTCTGACCTTGATGGAGCAGCGTGCATTCTCCATCGTCATTCTGCACAAACGGATAAGTTTGACAGGGATGCCAAAACTAGACATTGCTCTGTAGAGCTCTTCCCTATAGATGCTGTCATACGCTTTAAAATCGATTAAGAGATGGTATCGATTTGAAGTTCCTGAGTTTTCTCCAAGATCTGCCGTAGTGTGAATATTTGGTCAATGTTGGAGACTTTCCTGGTCTGAAGCCACACTGATAAGGACCTATCAGGTTGTTGACGAACGGCTCCAGACGTTCACATAATACGGCAGAAAGAATCTTTAATGCAATGTTCAGGAGACTGATGCCTCTGTAGTTGGCGCAATTTAGAGCGTCTCTTTTCTTGAGGATTGGGCAAACTATGCTGAGATTCCACTCATCGGGCATGGTTTCTTCCGAGCGTATTTTGCAGATGAGTTAGTGCATGCTCCCTACCAAGTCATCGCCTGCTGCTTTGAATAATTCTGCAGCGATGCTGTTAGCTCCAGCAGCTTTGTTTGACTTCAGTTTAGATATAGCTATCATCTTTTCGTCGAGGTCGGGTAGGCGGAATTGTTGATCTGCGTCGCCTAGGCTTAGTGGTTCTCTCTCCCTAACAACGGACTTCGGTTCGTCATCGCCGTTATATAATTTGGAGAAGTGGTCTTTCCATTTTCTCAACATAGACTGCGGTTCTACTATGATATTCCCCTGATCGTCCTTACATCAGGCTTCGATTAGTGGCTGGTGCCTTGGATTGGGAGATATGACATTTAATTTGGACCTTATGACGTTCTCCTAGAGATATTTTTTTTATAACTTTCACACAGCCTAACTCCTATGTCACAAACTTTAATTCAAACTTAAAAATTCTTTTCAGCAAAGCAACTAACAATTTGGACGTTCTGCGGTTTTGGGGCGAAAAGACCTAACGCCGGCCGTTTAGTTTTGTTTTGAAACTTCCTGATAAATCTTTGTTTTTATTTATAATAGGTTTTTATTACTAATATTGTAAAACAACAAAATCCTTTTTGTACCAATCAGGAAAACTAGTAAACTTTTTTTTTTTACAATCCATAAGATTATTTTCAAAACCATTTTACATGTAATAAGCATTGACTTTAATCAACGTAACTAATCATCAAACTCGTTAGATAAATACTAATTTGGTTATAATTCAAACTAAAGACAACTTACAACAAACAAGTTGGCTGCTTATACCCACTTTCAATACCTATCAGATCGCAGATCAAGACCCCGACCCAGATAGTTTATTCCTTAATTTCCTTTTCAATTTCAATCATTAATATTAACATAAGATTCCTTTTAATTGAGAAATGAAAGTGGACCTGCTAACAACATACACCATCTCAATATAACCAGAAATATGGACGTGGACACTTCTTATATGCCGGAAAAGTTGTAAATACGAATATGTGCTTATAGTAGAAAAACAAATGTGTCCAAACAGAATGCTCACCTTTATATGAGTTGCAAGTCGAGTCTCAGCTGACAGCTCTCGGCCATATTATTTGATACCAATCCAAAGATCTGGTTTTGTCACGCGGCCGCGGCCCAACCGGCGCGCGATGAAAGACACCAACGTCAACGTTAGTGAAGTGCGCCGAATGAAAGTAGTCACTACTCCGGTTGTAGGGTGGAAGAGCATTTTGTAAAGCTTATAGCACAATCTCTTTTTACATTTTTGTTAACTTCATTTTTTTTTTGCACCATGGCAAAACTTTCATCGTTCAAAGGCGTTTCCGGGTTGCATGATGCGTATGGTTTATCTATAGTATATACAATACATACCTCTTTTCGTAGTATCCCTTCCCTCTGTGTAAGTATAGTAGCAGTAGGTAGGTAGGTAGGTACCAAACCTATAGCCTAGTATAGATACTGAAAATTAAAAGTTTTGCTTTTGAAGTTGAAATTTAATTGAAAATTTTCGTTTATTTTGTGCTTTTTAATGAGAAAAATTATACTGTTTGGCCGGATTAATGCATCTTGATTAATTAGTTATAGCATCATCGGGGAGATTCTGAGAAATGATGTTTCTATTTTTTAATTGCAGAAAGTGAAAGGAAGTTTTGATTGTTGTTTGTATTTTATATATAGTACCGCTCTGTTATACGTTTCAGACCAATCTATAGAAATATAGATAACCATTGAATTCAAATCGTTTGCCTTCTGTCTAATATACATATAATGAAAAGATGAACGAACATACCTATAGATAGTTAAAGAAAAGGCATTTGAATGTACATAGATAGAAATATATACAGGCAAAACCATCATCATGAAGAATCTATGCGAAACCACAACGATTGAAGTGTGTATCTTATCTCTCTCTCCATAAGTGCGTATACATATATCTATCTATACTTATAAGTTATAACTAACTTATACCTAGAGCTAAGCTAAGCTACATAACAAAATGGAAGGATTGGGAACAATAATAAGAGTTATTATTAATGATCGCCAGTGGTAACAACTTTCGGATGCAACTTTAAGCTAAATGGATCTGAAATGTTAGTTAGCTTCAAGGATTTCCACTTTATCTGGGGAAAAATGTTACATAGATATATTGCGTAACGATGGATACACACTCGTATATACGTATATCTATAAGATTGCATCTCGTTTAGATTTGTGTCGGAATGTTTGTTAAAGGTAGGTATGCATGTTGGGGAAGAAATAGAAGTGGGTTATAATATGTAGGAAAGTAAACATTAATACAGTCCAAATCGGTTGTTATATGTCAAAAGTATTATGATTATTTTAAAGTAATATTTTAGTTCTGGTAATGGTTCCAATAAATTGGCTATCACTAAAAACTTCGCATATAATATAAGGAATTAATAGCAGAGGCTGGAATGACACCCACACTCATAACTTCAAGGACCTTCCAAAAGTGTACAAATAACTTACAAGTATTCAAATACTTGAAATTTTGGGTATTTCTTCAACTACTAGGTCTTAAGAGATGGTTGTAGACTGAAACTTAAATTTATTTAATTCATAAAAGGGAGTTACGATCAAAATAAGTCCATATCGAAGTTGACAATAAACTAAACTCCTGTATCCAAAGACTCTGTCTACAAATAGTACTCAGATTTAACTATAAAATAAGTTTGTCTTCAAGAATTTAATTGTCATTATAATAATCAAAAAACCTTGTTTTTTTTTTAAATTAATTTTACAGTTATAAAACTGTTCATTTTAAGTTTAAAAATATTATAAGTATGCAGTTATTTAGAACTTATTAATTTACGTTTTAAATTTGAATATTGTAGAAAAATAATAACCCATTTTCAAAATATCGCATTTAAAAAAAATTAATATTACTTTCAAAATTCCAAAACTAACACATTTTTGATCACCAAATATTAAGACATTTTAATAGCTTGTGCAGAAACATTATTTAAATCAGTTTATTAGTTCTCGAGAAAACTTAAAAAAAAAATAACGGTTCTATGGGGGATACCCTTTGGGAGCAATACAAAAATATTTTTATATTGAAAGAAAGCCAAGTTAAAAAAAAAAAGATGCTGGGCTGATAACTTCCTTGCTGAAGAGTTTGTAGGTTTTCGTGTAAATGTGTAAAATGTATAAAAAAATTAAAAATTACCAAAAATATTTTCCATATGATGAAATAGTTTAATTTCAAAATCTATTTTTGTTAACGAGATTTTTAGACGAAAACCAATTTTTACCAATTTTAGTAGCATTTCTTAAAAGTTTTTATTTCTTCTATAAACAAATACAAATTGGATGAATGAAATTAATTTGAAGTCAATATATTTTATTATTCACGAGATATTGAAAACCGAACTTCAATTTTTACTAATTTTGCGTACTATTTTTTGTAGATTTTAATTTTGTATTAAAATTGACTGTTGGATTTTTATAAAAAAAAATATTGAATGTCGAAAACAATATTTTTGTGAGATAAAAATAGTTTGAAGCCAATATTTTTAATTTTGAAAAGATATTTGAGTCGAAAGTAAATTTTTATCAAGTTTTAGTATTGATTTTTTAGGTTTTAATTTTTGGTAAAAAAGCTGTCCATTCGATTTTTCTCAAAATTTTACTGAATGTTGAAAACAATATTATTTAAAAGATAAAATTATTTTGAAGCCCATATATCAAATTTTTGAAAAGATATTTTAGTCGAAAATCAATTTTTACCAACTTTTAGTAATATTTTTTTTAGGTTTTTATTTGTTGTAAGAAAACTGTCAATTCGATTTTTCTCAAAATTTTACTGAATGTTGACAACAATATTTTTTAAAAGATAAAATTAAAACTAAGCCAATATCTCAAAGTTTTGAAAATATATTTGAGTCGAAAAACAATTTATACCAAATTTTGTTTTTTATTTAGGTTTTTATTTAAAAAAAAACTATCAATTCGATTTTTCTTAAAATTTTACCAGATGTTATTTTTCTTTGCACAAAATTATTTTGAAGATAAAATCCTTTTTTGTTCATAAAATTTTCGAGGTGACAAATATTTTTTATTCAGTTTTTTTTTTGATTTATAAAAAAAAACCGTTAATTGGATTTTTTTCCAAAAATATATTAGTTTGACAACGCGTTACAATATATAATATAAAATTTAATTCAAATCTCTTGCGTTATTGGTTCGTGCGATATTTAGGGTTAACCAAAATGTTCACCTTTCTTTAAATTGCTATGGTAAAAAAACCAACAACTCAATTTTTTTTAGAATCCATTCTGCATCTTTCTGCATTATTATCTGTATAACAACATTTATTTGAAGTCGATATCTCTACTGGTTCTTGATCTATGGATGACGAAAAAACTTCGTGAACGTACGAACGTACGTACACACGCACTCACAGAAAACTCTCTACAAAAATCTTTTATTTCGACTCTAGGGACCTTGAAACGTCGAGAGATGTCAAAATTTTCAATTCGACAAATCGGACCGATTACAATAACTTCCAATGGGAAGTTAACAATTTAAGATAAAATTTAATAAAAACCTTTCGGTTCGGTTTGGAGTTTTGACCAAAAATTTTGTTGTAGCCCCTACTGTTATTTTTGGTTAAAAAAAAAATGAAAAACTCCTAACGCGAATCTGCTTAAAAGCTTAATTTTCAAGTTTAAACTCAATCAACACAATAACTTTTATTGTAGGGGCGAGGACAGACAGACAGACATACGGACGAAATTGGGGGACCCACTTTTTCGACTTCTCTACAATCGTAATGTCATGTTTGATTAAAATGTTGAGTTCGAAATGTTGTACGAATGCAGTACTTGCCAATCTTTCCATTTAGTTCCTATATGCCGCAAGTAAAAAGAGCAACTTCACAAACGTAGTACCCATGGCGTGATAGTTAGTGCGTAGGACTGTCATGCTAGAGGTCTTGGGTTCAATTCCTGCCTGTGCCACTAAAATAAGCAGTTCGGATTCAGCAAATAAACTGAGGTCCCCTCCATTCCTGACATAAATCGCACACAGGAATGGTTGAGAATTGTAAATCACTAGGCCCTAGATTTCCTTGGACTGTTGCTCCACTTAATTAAATTCACAAACACCTGACACAAATTTAATAAACGAGATATAAAACGTGGTTCTGTCCGAAGATGAGGACATTTAACTATAAAATATTGTAGATTACGTGGTTTACAATTATCTAAAAAAAAAATTAAAAAAATTTGTTTTAGTGTTGGTTTCTTGAATTTGATTAACAGTTCCGTCGAATGTTGATTAAGAAAACTGAAAATAGTATTAAAAAACTGATACAAATTATACCTGGAGAAACTCCATTGTTTTTCTTTTTATTTTGAGAATTTCCAAAACTTTTCATAGAAACTACTTTATTAGAAAGTATCGCTTTAGAACAAATTTTTGTATTTAAGAAAAAAAATTTATTATTTTACATTCGTCAATTTTTTATAAAAATTTGGAGCAAGAGGTCCAAATCTTGGATTATTAATAGAGTCAACTTCATGAAAAAATCAAACAGATTTCAATTTCATTGTTTTTCTAATGATCTTCAAGTTGAAAAATAATGTTCACAAATTTTGTGTAATCTCTTTTTCTTCTAAAAAACGTCAAATTAAATTTTCTAAAAATTTTACCAGATTTCAAAAACTGGAAACAGTATTATTCTGTATGTAATATCATTTTTGTTCTGAAAGTTATTTTTTTTTTTTTCATTTCTTAAAATTATTTTTAACAAAACACCAGAAACAAATTTAGTTCATTATAACGATTTTGACTGTTTATTGCACATACACATGAATTGTTAGAAACAAAGTTTTCATTTCAGTTTCAACACAAAGCTTTATCGTTTCTTAGTTTGTGTATAACATTATCCTATCGGTTATGTACTTTTGTTAACAATTACCTATCTTAAGGGCAAAACAAAATACGTACAAAAATGTATAATTTTCTGTTAATGTCTTGACTTTAAAATGTTAAATTTATTTTGAGGGTTAATATTTTTGATAAAGATTGATTGAAATGTATATTTGGGCCATGTTTTAAATGGCTTATATGCAGTTTTTCAGTTTCGAGTTAAATCAGGACAGCTAGAAATTTTCAGAAAGAATCAAGTGACAGTTTTATTTTACAAAAAATAAGAACGTCTTAAAAGTATACCAAAAGTAAAAAAAAGTTGTTTTAAAGAACAAAAAAAACTTTAGACTTTTAACTTGATGCACTTTAATATAACATTTTTTATAAACATTTGGTTAAATTTTATGAAAATCCAATTGGCGGTTCCGAACAATAAAATACTTATTATTATTCTATTCATACCTATAAAAGTAAATAATTTATTCTTTATTAAAATTTTCAGGAAGTGGAAATGACATCAACACACTCCATGGAACATATCAATATCTAAAAAGCACTGGACAGGTATGTGTGTCTCATTCAATACTTTTATCAAGAACATAATTTCATTCCGGGGAATTCATCAAATTTCATTTGATACATTGGTCTTAAGCATACGAGGAAATGTTGCACTGGTAGCCGAATTTTCGCTGGTGATTGATATTTCATATTTTATCTTTATTCTATCGCTTTATAAATATTTTCTACGAACTTATAAGCGTGTGTCTCCATCTTTAAAATCTTACTTTTTTTGGAAATTAAAATCAAAATATATATTGAAATACATGTTTGACTCTATTTGATATGCTAATCGGCTACCGTTTCTCTCCATTCATACCATAGCTTTTTTTAAAGAACCATTGAAAAGCTTAAATATCTACGCTACGCTATGCATACTATATCTTTCTTTAAACTTACTATCGGATTAACTTCTTGAACTTGAATTCTTATCAAGGAATCTTCCTTGTTCTAAACTTTAGAATCTTAAAAGAAAAAATTAGTTCGAGCGTTTGGAAATTTTCTATAATTTATCAAGATCTATTCATCGAGAGAGGGGTTTGAAAAAGAAGTTTAGGAACCATCTCTTGAAAGTCTTAAGTTATGTTTTTTGTGATGAGTGTCAATGTACATAATTATTTTGGGGATAATTTGGTAAGTATTTTAAAGAACTCAACACAAAAATGGTGAAGGTGATCGAAGGTCTACAAGTTAAATCAAAAAATGAAAAAAATAAGATGTCAAAAACTCAGGTATGGAGCTCTAAAAAAAAGGCTTACGCATAAAGAACAGTCAAAAACTAGGCTTTGAAAAGGCTTAGTAATGCAATCCATAAAATTAAGCTTAAGAAATTTTTAAGAAAATATGATCAATACTGAAAAAAGGTCTGGAAAAGCTTTAATTTTAAGGAGGTAAAACTGTATGTATTTTATGGAAAGCTGTTTCAGAAGACAAGTTTTTGTTACTAACTGATTTATTGTGTTAAATGTTTAATGTGAAACCCTAAACGCATGTTAATATCCATTTATAAGCTTAAAATTAATTAAAACATTTAAAATAATTAAGAACTTTTTGTAAAAAAAAATACTTCTAAATGGTTACTAGTTCAACATATCCATCTGAGCTTCAAACCAATAAATGTAAAAATGAGCAATAATTGAATTCAATCAAAATCAAAAATAAAATCATAGGTCTTCGCTTATGGTACGAGTCGTATGTAAAAATTGTGTCAAACCTTTTCTACGAAAACAGATTGAAACTCTTAGTCCTGAGAAATACAACAACACACCTAAGGCCGAAGTAGATATATTATTCTTCAATCGTGTCCCCAAAGTTGGCAGTCAAAGCCTGATGGAGCTGATGAAACGTTTGGCAAAAATCAATGGATACATATCGGTGAGAGATAAACCTCGTGAAATGGAAACAATTCTAGTTACATCGGGAAGAGCCTATCAAATAGCTGACGAAATAATGGAATTAACTGAGCCAGCGGCGTATTCCAAGCACATTGCTTATATAAATTTCACCCAACTCGATTTTCCAAGACCAATTTATATCAATCTTGTGCGAGATCCTATCGAAAGACTGGCTAGTTGGTTCTATTACATACGAGCTCCATGGTATATAGCCGATCGGAAAAAGCACTTCCCCAATACAATACAACCTTCTGCTGAATGGCTTGGAAAGGATTTTGCAACCTGCTTACGAAATCATGATCCTGAATGTATTTTTGAACAAAATAGTATCAGAAATCTAGGAGATCACAGACGCCAAATGCTGTTCTTTTGCGGCCAAGATGACGCTGTCTGTTTGTGAGTATATCAAGATTTTAATCATCATGTATTTCTGATTTCACGCAATACTCGTGTTGTACAAAATGTATGCATTAGACCGTTCAACTCCTTCCATGCCTTACAAATTGCGAAAAGGACAGTGGAAAAAGAATATGCTGTTATTGGCTCATGGGAGGACACCAATATCACACTTACAGTCTTGGAAAAATATGTTCCGAGGTTTTTCACTCAGGCCTTAAATGTTTATCAAAGTAAGTTTAGAGTCAAGATTGAAGTAGTTTCTTTAAATATTAGAAATTATTTTTCCCTTTTTTTTTTGTTGTAGAGAGTCAACATTCCTTGGGAAAAGTCAATAAGAACACATCAAGGCCACCAGTAACTCAAGAGATAAGAGATTTACTTAGTCGAAATATGACAAATGAAATTGAATTCTATCAATTTTGTAAACAAAGATTGTACAAACAATACCTTGCTGTTACTTTGAAATAAGAGAACGAACAAAACATGGATAGAATCGGCTAAGGTTATTTTGAGTGTATTTTTGCTATCACAATCGACTTCAAAATTTGTGTATGGTAATAAGAATTTATTAATGCAAATGTGACTTCCCAGCTTCCAAATTTGATGTTTTCGAAGTTATCAACTATGACTTAAAATTAAGAGACCGTACAATTGCAAAAACGGTACAAGTTTGTCCAAATTGTCTGTTTACAGCAAAAAGAAAATAATCGTACTTTGTAACCTGAATTTATGAAGAAAGAAGAAATTTATAATAAGAAACAGACATGAAAACCAATAAGAACATGGCTATGTTTCGATTTCAAATCAATTATTCAATTCCCTTGTAATTGTCATTCAGCTTTACAGCTTGGAGCTTTCCGTCTTCGTAAAGTCGGTTTTCAGTTAATTTTCAATGAAAGATTGTAATTTTAAAATATAACCAAATTGACTTTCTTCTTGTTCAGTTCTTACTCATTTTTCCCATTAATTTTTTTAAGGAGGTAACCACTAGAACCTCAAAGAAATTGTACTATTTTGTAAGCTTGTACTTACTCTAGCCATATTAAGACTCAAGCTTCGAATTGAACACTCAAACATTTTTGTTGAGGAAGTTACAAAACATAATGATGATTATCAAAATATACAGATGGACGATTGTGACTCTCATTTACTGTCAAAAAACCTTAGCTGTTTTCATCCTAAGACTACTTAAGATCGCATATTTTTTTCCAGCATGTTGGACTTTTGATATATGTTTTAGACTTAAGAATCTTAGCAAAACAAAAGATGAAATACCTTTCTGACTTACTGATTATACGGTTGATGTTTTGATTTCCATTCCTCCAAGAAAAGAATGTTACAATGATTGATTTCCACGAAAATAGTGGTACTAAAAGTCTTGCAAAAAAAACTCAGGGTCCTATTTCACCAAACACTTTCCACTTTGTAACATTGGAAAAAAAAATAAAATCCTTCAAAGTAAAGTGCAAAGTATTTCACAAAATTTGCAAAGTGGAAAGACTTCACTTTTCAGCTTTTCAGACTTTATTTGAAAAGTAAACAGTAAAAGTGTTTCACCAATTTTAAATACGACTTTTTGGGAAATATTTTCGAGAATATGTCTGAACAATTATTTTGTACTCAGAAATTGATCAGTGATATTATTCGACACTCTTTAAACTACTCTGCAGTCGGTTTGGAATTAGGTTCCATTCCCAGCTCAATGAAGTGTACACAAAAGTTGTTGCAAGGGACTTAAACACATATTCCTCGGGCTATTGAATTGTATCCTATATTCAATATTAGACAGTTCAAATTCGATGGTACTTTACGTTTATCGAAAACTCTCTTTTGTTGAAAAATCATTTCCGATATCGAAGTTAAGTCACTATTTTTAACTTCTTTGTTTTATTTACATCAGTTTTTCAAATAAAACATTTTGTTACTATATGTACTGTTAAATTCCATTAAAGCATGGCTACGATGTCGATGGATTAAAAAACCTCTACAAAATCAGACATTTTTGAAATTAAAATTCAAAATTTATGTTCTTGAGTAAATTCGTCAAAATTAAAAAAAAAGAACCTTTGTCCATTGTCTTGTTAACTATTATTTACTTTTTCATTTTTAAAATGGTTTAAATATTTTGTTTAAAGGCTTTCGACAACTTTTCAAAACAAACTCTTATTCGCAAATAAAAATTTCTCCTTGCATATTACTGAAAAGTTTTTCAAAATTCTAAAATTAATTTGCAAAATTTATTGTTTGGTGGAAAAAAAAAATACTTTGCAAAAAAACAACATTTTTTACTTTTCAGAATAGACTGCACTCTACAAAATTTGAGTTTGGTGAAACGTATTTTGCAAAAAGGAAAACTTTTTAATTCAATAATTTCCTTTTTGTAAATTTGCGTTTGGTGAAACATAATTTGCAAATTAAAAGTGCAAAGTTGCAAAGTGAAAAGTGTTTGGTGAAACTGGGCCCAGGTCATCTATTGTGTTTATTGTCACTATTTTGCATTAAACTAATATACAAAAATTTGACCAGAAAATTGATGAAACATTGTTCACTCAAATAAATGAGACTTTCTGACGGATCAATATTTTTCACTTATGTATTTATGTACGTTGAGAAACAATAAACTCGTTATCCAAAATCCAATATGCTATTAAAATATGTGTGAACTTGTTCTTACATATGGACTTAATTTTATTTCAATTGTTGATTGTTGTGCTTTTCTACGTATATATGCCCAGTAATCTTATGCCATTTATTTATTGCTGATATTTATTTTAAAAATATATTCTAACATTTAACTAAAAAAATAAAGATGTTTTTCGTATACTCGTACTTTCCTATTCATATTAAAAATCCAGGAAAATTAGATATGCACTTTGAAAAAAATTCTGACAAATTTCAACTTTAGTGAAAAGCTTATTTTAGCACTTTGTAAAAGTCATCTTAATTTGGTGAGGAGCACACAGTTGTAGGTCGATAAAAATGGGTTAGATGCAGTTTTATTCAAATCAATCGAAAAGATCAATGTAAACTGTTTGAGCTCAATAGGATATCTCCTGGAGAACTTTTTTTGCATCAGAATATTTCTTTCACACGAAATATTTTCTGCAAAGAAATATAATGACATCAAAAAATGGCTTGAAATTTGTTTACAAAGAAAACGTTTGAGCTTCATTTACGTTTGAAATGTTTTAGAGAATAAAACATAATAAGGTACAATTTTATTCCCGAAAACTCCCAATATATCTATAAAAAAAAAATTAAGCTGTTTTCGCCTTTCCAATCACTGCTTTTAGTTAATGAACTGTTTGTCAATATTAAAGGAGTGAAGCCAAAGGCATGGATGATGGGGTTCTACGAATTGACTGCTGAAAACTTTCACGTACTGGATAAGGACAAACGAACCATATGGAGTTTTCTACAGAAGTATTTTAAAATGGCTATAAATGTCCAAATATAAAAAAAAAAACTATTAGTTCTCATTGGAAAACCTGATGCAAGCATATTTTAACTTCAGTCAGGACTACACGACTGAATGAATATACATATGTAAAGTTCGATGGAAAAAGTGCTTTGAAAATTGTTTTGAGATATACCTAGTACTATTTTTTGAATTTAGGCTACCACCTTTGTAAGTTACTGTTATTTGTAGTCTTTTAAAAATGTCGTCACTTTTATATTGTATGACTTTCAAAGTACTTCTAATATCTCCAAGTATCGATTTACAGTTATTTCTCTTCCGCTACTGCTCTCTTTCCTCTAGTAAATATTATTTGTCATGTAGCTAAAATTCATCATAACTACCATAAAGGTTGACTATCTTAATACCTTTTCATACAAAATAAAGTTTGTTTCACTTAAAAAAAAAAATTCACAGAGTACACTCAAAGAAACACAAATCCAAAACGATGACAATAATCTGAATAATACAAAAAGAGCACAAGTTGATATTATTTTATTCAATCGAGTACCAAAAGTAGGAAGTCAATCTTTAATGGTACTAATGAATAAACTTGGAAAGATAAATAATTACATTGCACGAAGAGATATTGGAAAATCTCAAGAAACAATTCTTCTTGATAAGCAGGCCCAAAAAGAATTTGCTATCGATATAACAACTTCCATAACACCACCATTTGCATATAGTCAGCACATAGCATATGTTAATTTTACAAAAATGAATTTGCCAAGACCAATTTATATTAATTTAGTACGAGATCCAATTGAAAGAATTATCAGTTGGCATTATTATATTCGAGCACCTTGGTATTATGAGGATTTGAAGAGAAAATTAGGTGATAAAGCGCCATCTATGCCTGATGAAGCATTTATGAATATGGATTTTGACACATGTGTCAAAACTGGGGATATTCATTGTCAGTTTCCACAGGACGAGAAAACTAATGTCGCTGGGGATCATCGTCGCCAAACGTTGTTCTTCTGCGGCCAAAGTAGGAAAAGATGTTTGTAAGTTACCACACAAACTGTAGCAGACTTTGTATGACTAATATATGAAAATGTTTTTGAATCAGACCATTTAACTCAAAAGGTGCACTTCAACAAGCTAAAAGAACAGTCGAGAAAGAATATGCAGTTGTGGGAACCTGGGAAGATACTAACATCACTCTGGCAGTCCTGGAAGCTTATATTCCCAAGTTCTTTAGACATGCTAGAGCTGCGTATTACCGTAAGTTTAAGAGTTTGTTTTTATTTGTTCACGGTAAAAAAAAGAGTTATTTTTTCGCTTTCAGTTGGACATGATACACTTTCAAAAGTAAATAAGAATAAATTAAAAAAATCCGCCAGCATGGAGGTGAAGGAATTACTGCAAAAGAATTTCACGAGGGAAATAGAATTCTATGAGTTTTGCAAACAGAGACTGTACCGACAGTATGCTGCAATAAGTCAACAATACGGACAAGATAATGATTATATTCTGGTTCCAGATGATGATAATTAGAACTTTAAAAAATAAACTTTTCAAAAAAATTATAAAAAAGAAAATTTTGTTTTAATAAAATGTCAACACCATTATACAATAGTACTTATTCTAAGTATGGTATTTTCAAATTCTATAAACTTTATAATACAAAATATTCCTTAATGGTACCGAAAAATAAAATAATTTAAATTTAGTTTAATTGAAAGTATCATAAAAGTCCAGTCAAAATAGATACAAAATGCATCCAACCTAGGAATAATTCGCGTATCGATGAAGATTGGGTTGGTACAGACACAAAGAGACAAAAAGTTCCCAAAAAGTTATTAAGGTTTTTTGTTGAAAAATTATGTTTTTAGGCTTTAACTTCTGAACGGTAACTGCTACAACAACGGTTTTATTAAGACTTTTGTAGAATATAAGATGTACTACAAAACAACTTCAATGTTGATTTAATCAAGCAACCTTATTAAATTTTTTTAAGGATCTGCTTAAATTTCTAATGGTGAGCATAGGCACTTCACATGAAGAAATATGTAGTATGATATACTCAGGCGTATACGTACTCTTTTATTTACTTCCCATAGGAAGTTATTGTAATGGTTCCGATTTGTCAAATTGAAAGTTTTGACATTTCTCGACGTTTCAAGGTCCCTAGAGTCGAAATAAAAGATTTTTAGAAAGATGTCTGTGCGTGCGTGTGTACTTACGTTCGTACGTCCGTACGTTCGCGACGTTTTTTCGTCGTCCATAGCTGAACAACCAGAAGGGATATCGACTTCAAATAAATTTTGTTATACAGATAATAAGGCAGAAAGAGGCAGAAAGGGCTCTCAAGAAAATTGCGTGGGTGGTTTTTTTTACCATAGCAGTTTAAAAAAAAGGTGAAAATTTTGGTTAACCCTAAATATCTCACGAACCAATAACGCTAGAGACTTGAATTCAATTTTATTTTATATATTGTAACGTGATACCAAACAAATATATTTTTGGAAAAAAATTAAATTAACGGTTTTTTTATAAATCGAAAATTATTTACCTTTTGTATAAAAAATAAAAACCTATAAAAAACATTAATAAAAGTTGGTAAAAATTTATTTTCGACTCAAATATCTTTTTAAAAACTTTGAGATATTAGCCTTAAACTAATTTTATATTTTAAAAAATATTGTTGTCAACAATCAGTAAAATTTTTAAAAAAATCGAATTGACAGTTTTTGTACAAAAATTAAAATCCTAAAAAAAATTTAACAAAAGTTGGTAAACATTGATTTTCGACTTAAATATCTTTTCAAAAATTTGAGATAATGGCTTCTAACTAATTTTAAATTATAAGAAATATTGTTTTCAACATTCGATAAAATTTTGAGAAAAATCGAATAGGCAGTTTTTTTTACAAAAAATAAAAACCTAAAAAAAAAAACAATACTAAAACTTGGTAAAAATTTTCTTTCGACTCAAATAGCTTTTCAAAACTTTGAGATATTGGCCTTAAACTAATTTTATATTTTAAAAAATATTGTTGTCAACATTTAGTAAAACTTTGAGAAAAATCGAATTGACAGTTTTTTTTACAAAAAAAATAAAAACTAAACAAAAATTAATAAAAATTGGTAAAAATTGATTTGCGACTCAAATATCTTTTCAAGACTTTACGATATTGGCTTTAAACTAATTTTTTGTTATAAGCAATATTGTTTTCAATATTCGGTAAAATTTTGAGAAAAATCGAATTGGCAGTTTTTTTTACAAAAAATGAAATTCTAAAAAAAAAACAATACTAAAACTTGGTAGCTTTTCAAAAATTAAAAATATTGGCTTCAAACTTATTTTATCTCACAGAAAATATTTTTTTCGACGTTCATTGGATTTTTTATAAACATCAAACAGTCCGTTTTTTCATAAAAAATTAAATCTACAAAAAATAGTACGTAAAATTGGTAAAAATTTATGTTCGGTTTTCGATATCTCGCGAACAATAGAAGATATTGACTTCAAATTAATTTCATTCATCCAATTTGTATTTGTTTATATAAGAAATATTTTTTTTCTAAGAAATGCTACTAAAATTGGTAAAAATTGGGTTTCGACTAAAAATCTCGTTAACAAAAAATAATTTCGAAATTAAACTATTTCATTATATGCAAAATATTATTGGTAGTTTTTAAATTTTTAAGAATAATTTAACTGAGAACTTTTTTAACAAAACACGAAAACCTACAAACTTTTATAAGCAAGACAAATCGACAGACGGGATGGGAAGTTATCAGTGTGGGTCGCATCCCAGCCTCTTTTTTTATTTTTTTATTTAACTCATATAACATAAAAATTTAAGTATTAGAATTGAGTTTTAATATCAAGAAACAATACAATCTGGCTTATGCAACCCAATCAAAATAGAAATCCTCCTCATGAAAAATGTTATATTGATGAAAATTGGTACAGACATTCACAACACCTTATTAAAAAACCATAAAAAGCCCACAAACATCCTTAGTGAGCACATAAAGTTATTGAAGTGTTTTGATTTTTTTTTATTATTTTAGTCTTCAAGGTTTCATACTCAAATTTTTTATTTAATTTGTCGAATCAGTAAAACTAACAAACAAAATTTCTATTCAGAGAACAATAATTAAGAAGTGGTATGCGAAAAAACGAAATTTTTGAAATTTCGACAGTTTCCTATCGCAATATTTTGTGATGTGTTACTTGTTTGGAAAAAAGTCTAACCCTTGTTCCTAAACAATTGCATTCAACTGCGAGCAATAAAATATTAGTGATTTTTCAAGTATATTCAATTTTTAATAAAATGTGTTATGTTTAAATTATTTTATTTTCCATATAATTTAATAATTTAATTTAACCCCGTAACACTTTTAAATAAAAATAATGAGAAAAAGTAAAATTTGATCTTAATTAAGGGAGCCAACCAATAATAGTTAACATTAGTTTTATAGGAGAAAATTTTAAAAACAAAAAATAAATAAAAACTTAAAAAATTGAATGGACAGTTTTTTTACAAAAAAATAGAATCCTAAAAAAAAACATTACTAATATTTGGAAAAAATTGATTTTCGACTCAAATATCTTTTCAAAAATTTGAGATAATGGCTTCAAACTAATTTTATTTTATAGAAAATATTGTGATGGACATTCAATGAAATTTTTATAAAAATCCGACAGTCATTTGTTTTCATAAAAATTAAGATCTACGAAAAATAGTACTCAAAATTGGTAGAAATTGATGTTGGATTCTAGATATGTCGTGAATAATTGAAGGTATAGACTTCAAATTATTTATCTCACACAAAATATTGTTATGAACATTTTTTTTTAAAGTGCGCACTTTTTTACATTATCAAAACGATTTTTATTTTTTAGCCTTATTTACAGCATTTTGAATTACAGAATTTTGAGAACAAAATACTTTTTTTTTAAGAAAACATCATAGTAATTTGTCATTAGCATAATGTTCTTATATACTTCCCTTGAACAATAACATATGTACCTATTATAATTCATGAGTCTTTGAAATAATAAAAACAAAAACAATATAAATGGTATCTACTTCTTATTTTCTATTTACCATTTTCTTCTTCTTAGTTATTTGTATCTCTCTCACATTTTTACACGATTTTACACTTGTCATTTACTCAATTGTTCCTACCAAAATCAACAATTGCATAAACAATTCCACCAAACTAATTGAACTGTCAAATCTTCCAGTATTATGAGATATAGTATTTTGACAAAACAGCATTTTGAGACACAGTATTTTAAATTTACAGTATTTTGAACTACAAAATATTAATCATACAGTATCGTACAGTATCATACAAAATTTTGACCATACAGTATTTTAAAATACAGCTTTTTGACCCGCACTTTAAGCAGACTTATAAAGATAGTAATAATAGAGTCCCGAAAATTGAGTCCAAAAAAAATACGTCAAAAAAAGCCAGAAACTTCTTCATAACAGATTCTGTTTTATTTTCGTAAGTGAAAAGATCAAATTTTCTTGCGAACTTCTCATTCTGCATCTATATTTTTGTGTATATATTATTTTTGGAAAAAAGCTACTTTTCAACACAATTTCTAAAATTTCTGCGTGAAATGCACCAAAAACCCTCTTAACTATTGTAGTTTAGCTCTTAAATATGGGATATTTAGAATCCTGTTGGAATCTTGGAATGTTTTCATATGTTGTTTGTTTGTTGTTTTCAAAGAAGAAAATGTTAAAAACAAGAAATAATTGAAAACTAAGTAAGTTATTAACATTTTGTAGTGAACCTTTAAGTATTTTGATGGCAGCATATTGCCGTTTTATTAAAATACCCAGATTTGAATGGCATCTCATCGTCCATGTACCGAAGCATGATGTTTTGAATAGATTTGGGTGCTTATCCATGGTATTAAAGAGCCAAGATATTGGACTCCCAACAACAACTCCAACTTATTGAAAACGCTTCCACCGTATCTTAAGTTCTTTATTTTACTTTTTTTGATGCCTCGATGTATTCGACGTTGATATCTAAACTAGTTTTTTAGATAAAGCCAATAAAAAAATATACACGTCGCAAAAGACCACAGTTTTCAATTCGACAAGACAGACCGATTACAATAACATTCAATTCGAAGTCAAAAAACAAATTGTTTCAAAATTATAAATACTTCAATTCAAGAAATTGTTTAATTTTTCTTTTTATAATTTGAAAACAAATACATTAAGGCCCTTATTACGAGAAGCGAATCGTACGTTCGACTGAAAGCGAACGTTTTTGAAATCACTTATTTTGTGAATCCATTTTCATTATTCGCTTCAAAAGCCAATTTTTTTTGGAAAAAGAGATGTTGACCCATTTGAACGTCGAAATTCACCCATCTTAATTTTGCTCTATTCGATTCGCTTCTCGTAATAAGGGCCTAATCCTTTGTGGCTTCAATTATGAAATCAATAAAAGTAATTTATTTGATTAAATTATTTTCTTATTAAGGGGGAATTCTAGTGTAGAATTTTGAAAAAATCAAAAAAAAATTTTTTCATATTTCCAAAGTTTATACACTTAAGAATATGCGTTTAAAAAGATTTTTTAATATTTCTATTATTTCACAAGTTAATTGAAGGTCATAGAAACTGGTTTTGAAGGTCATAGAAACTGTTTTGTCCTTTTAGTTTCATTTTAAGTTACTTTTGTGGCAACCTTTATACTGAGTGGAAGTGCTAGCTCTGACAACGTGTTTATTTTTGATTTTTTGAAGTGATAATTATATGTACGTATTCTGTATCATTCTATAAGTAAAATTGTCGAAAACTTGTCTCAAAACTCTGAGCGCGTTTTTCTCGAAACTACTTTTTTCGAGCTGGCGGTAAGGATATATCGAGTTCTAATAGACCGATTTACTTCAAATTTGGATAGGATGTTCTTTATACATCTCTTTATCGTGTGGTCCTTGCCCAAAAATATAACTTTCCATTTAGTATTTTTAAAAAATTCGGAATTGTTGAAAAATATGCAACAAGAACATTTTTTTTTTCAAACTGCTGCCATTTTGTTAAAAAGTTTTTTTCAACTTATCCAAGGGTCAAACGATAGCGACATCTATAATAATTAAGAATCCGTCTGGTTTTTGTTTTTCAGATCACCAGGAGGGTTGGTAGGATGCACGCCAGGACACCCTCTTTTATTTAGACCCCCCACTTTGACTGCTTGTAACTTTGTTAATTTTAATTTTTTTTTTTATTAATTTTTTTATGTATGAACAACAAATCAATAAACAAATGATAAAAAAATTGATACTAAAAATATTTTTTGTTTCCTTTATACAACGCTTCAAAAACCGGGCGAAATTCATGTCTCTACACTAGAATACCCCCTTAATGAGACATAAGACAAAAAGTTTCATATACGTAGTTTCACCATATAAAAAATAAACATCAAATGTTTAAGGATTTTGGGCAGACATTATTTTTAAAACTGCAAGAATAACTGCAAATACAAATTTAAAAAAACCGTACAAAAATATTTCTTCAAAAGCAGATCAAGTTACAACGAAATTATTTTTCTGCTTAAATTATAACGAACACAAGACTAAAAAAATTTGTATGTTTCAAAAGAATATTTTAGATTTTTTCAATTTTAAACTTAATTATAGTGAATTTTACTCAAAACTTTTGGTTCGATATAATTTTATCCGCAACAAACACCTTCCTATAAAATTTGTTGACCATTCATATGCCTGATTTTTATTTCTTGGTTTGTTCTTCATTGAATTTTGTTTTCTTTATCAAATTAATAACAAAGCAACAAAGCATCTCCTAGTGTTTCTGACATGTTTTTTAATTATTAAATAACAAAAAATTATAGGATTATATTCCTTAAAAAAAGAAAAAACACAGCAGGTCCAACATAAAGTATAAGTTTCCTATCGGAAATGTCATCTAGGTATTGTAGGAGCACTTTTCATTTAAGCTCTTACAATCGTACAAGTTTGTTATAAAACGTGACTTTAAATGGTGTGTTAAATGGTACAAGATCAATTGTCTCCAAAGCATTATTATATCAAAATAGTACAACAACAAAAACAAACATTAAAAACCAAACTGCAAAACCCATTCACGATTATCTTTTCTAGTGTTGGGGAGTAGTTGTTATAAAGCCTTTTTAAGTAGTTTCGATTTATATCCATGAAGCTGTGTGAATATAATTTTACATTGGTTTCATTTTCAATTCAATTCAA
This sequence comes from Eupeodes luniger, assembly GCA_951509635.1. NCBI lineage: Eukaryota > Metazoa > Arthropoda > Insecta > Diptera > Syrphidae > Eupeodes > Eupeodes luniger. Next base: position 42,865,762 of record OX608074.1, on the reverse strand, counting down.
GTCACGTCAATCCAAAGATACCAAAAGTATAGACCTCCAACATAAAATTCAGGTTAAGACTAACTTACTTAAAAGAAAAACCCACCCGTGGGAAATTTTATTTCTTTTTTGTAAAACAACTATGTACATAAAACTATAATAATTTAATTCAGTAGTCAAACAAGAGTCATTTCAAAAAATTGTCTATTAGTTTTAATTGCGTCGAATCTAACGAGCTATATCTGGATTTCTTGTATGTAGAATGGCCGAGAGGCAGGCGTGAGGCTCAAGTTATTTGTGTCGTTTATTTAACCGAATTGCAGCTCCTCCTTAAATTGTGATAGAGTTTTAACATCTAATGCTTATTAAAACCGATGGACGAGCCTATACTTATACATTTACAATTTATCAAAAATAACATTGGTCAACGAGGTTATGTAGCTAGCAATCAAATTATACTTTTTCTAAGGTTTTTGATAGCCTTGGTTCGAATCCGATTTCAAAATTTATCTATCCCCAAAGATACAACCTTTTACTTCGAAAGCAAATCTTATATAAGACTTTTTGAGGCTAAGTAAATTCATAAATTCATTTTGTTTCAATAAAATTTGATGATGATGTATGTAAGTCTTCACCTGCCATACATAGACCTTAAAAAAACACAAAAGCATTTATGGTAAAATGATTCTTAACAGAAAAATGCTGAACGGTATAAAAGGCATTGTTGTGTTTATATTACGAATTCGTAGTTTTCCAACAATAATTTTTTGGGAATATAAGAAAATTTTAAAATAATGTTGAAAACGGGTATTCCTGAGTTTTAGGACGTACAACTCTAGGTATATAGAAGATAAGAATTTGTACTTTGTGAAAACATCGTACAATATTACCTCAAGAACTTTGTTGCGTTTTATCCTAGCGTTAAAAACGGCGTATTATGTATTTTTTGAATTATAACAAATTTCTTTAAGAAAGTATTATGTCAACTCTCAGGTAGACCATGCATAAATAACGATTTCGTGGATACTTAGCCACATAGAAAGGCTCCTAGATTACGAATATTATTAACTTACCATAGGAAGTTATTGTAATCGGTCCGATTTGAAAATTTTAAATGAAAATTTTGACATTTCTCGACGTTTCAAGGCCCCTTGAGTCGAAATAAAAGATTTTTAGAGAGATGTCTGTTCGTGCGTGTGGACATACCTTCGTACGTTCGCGACGTTTTTTTCGTCATCCATAGCTCAAGAACCAGTAGAGATATCGACTTCAAATAAATTTTGGTTTACATATAATAATGCAGAAAGATGCAGAAAGGACTCTCAAAAAAATTGAGTGGGAGGTATTTTTACCATAGCAATTTAAAAAAAGGTGAACATTTTGGTTTACCTAAAATATCTCACGAACCAATAACGTAAGCGATTTATATTAAATTTTATATTATATATTATGACGTGATACCAAACTAGTATATTTTTGAAAAAAAAAAACAACTAGCGTTTTTTTATAAATCAAAAAAAAACAAACAAAAAATATTCCTCACCTCGAATATTTTACGAACAAAAAATGATTTTTTCTCCAAAACGTTTTTGACATCTGGTAAAATTTTGAAAAAAAATCGAATTGACAGTTATTTTTTATAAAAAATAAAAACCTTAAAGTAAACATTACTAAAAGTTGGTAAAAATTGATTTTTGACTCAAATATCTTTTCAAAAATTTGAGATTATGGCTTCCGACTAATTTTGTCTTATAAGAAATATTGTTTTCAACATTCATTAACATTTTAAGAAAAAACGAATTGACAGTTTTCTAAAAAAATTACTATAAGTCCGTAAAAATTGATTTTCGACTCAAATATCTTTTCAAAAATTTCAGATATTGGCTCCAAATTATTTTTTTTTATATAAAGATATTGTGTATAACATTTGGTAACATTTTGAGAAAAATCGAATTGACAGTTTTTTTACAAAAAATAAAATCCTAAAAAACAACAATACTAAAACTTAGTACAAATTTACTTTCGACTCAAATATCTTTTTAAAAATTAAAAATAGTGGCTTCAAACTAATTTTATCTCACAGAAAATATTGTTTTCGACATTCAGTCAATTTTTTATAAAAATTCAACAGTTTTGTTCATAAAAATTAAAATCTACAAAAAATAGTACGCAACATTGGTAAAAATTGATGTTCGGTTCTCGATATCTCGTGAACAATAGAAGATATTGACTTCAAATAAGTTTCATTCATCCAATTTGTATTTGTTTATATAGAAATACAAACTTTGAAGAAATGCTACTAAAATTGGTAAAAATTGATTTCGACTAAAAATCTTGTTTACAAAAATAGATTTCGAAATCAAATTAGCTATTTCATTAAAACCAAGATATTGTTGGGAATTTTGAAATCTTTTAGAGTAATTCAACTGACAACTTTTTTAACAAAACACGAAAACCTACAAACCTTTTAAGCAAGACAAATCGACAGACGGGATGGGAAGTTATCAGTGTGGGTCGCATCCCAGCCGTGAAAAAACCAAGTTGATGTGAACTTGAAGCTTTAACATTTAGAACTGAGCTAGAGTGGAGACGTTACATTACTATACCTATACATAACTTACACATTTTAAGTCAAACATTTAAATCGCAGATATTAGTAAAAAGAAAACTAGAAGCAAATAAATGTGTGATTGATCAACAGCAGCAGCCGCAACAGAACTAGTAAATTCCGAATTCCTCAAGCCTGTCACAGGTAATAAAGAGGTGTATATTGGATATGCGAAGCTTCAACTAAACAGACCTGTTTCTTAAAGTAGGTTATCTGCCAATCTATATATTGAACCCTTTTTTTGAAGAGTTAAATTTACAACTTATGTTGGTGCAGCAGTCAAAGCTTAATATAAAAAAATAACATTATCTAGTTATGATATTAATCATGTTAATAAAAAGCGTGTAGGACAATTTTTTAACACGGATTTATAGAATTAACAATAATCTATCAAGATCTTTGGACAATTTCATTGATTTTAACAACGATGGACAAAGATAATATTCAGACTAGAAAAGAAACAGGGTGCCCCGTAAAGGATCGCCCTAAAACCGAATATGGTAATGGGCCGAATATGGTAATAGGCCTAATCCTATCAGAATTTGGTAACTTGTCTATCCTCAATCACAACAGTTTAAAAATACGCCTGTTGAAATTAAATTTTGAAAAACACCTACTTTAAGCATGTTTTTCATTCACTTTGTCCACAAATGCTTTCTTTGTTTTAGGCATTTGAAAATAACAATTTGAAGAAAATTAATTTATAGCAAAACCAAGCTGATGGGCATTGCCATTTCACCAAATATTTATGGGTTCTTTGAGATTTAAATCAAACCCAATTTTGCATTTCAGTTAAGCGGACACAAATTTGTAGGACTTAATGTTGGTTGTTGATCTCAGATATTTTGTTCCTTCTAAAACTTTCTGAAAAAGTATGAAATTTTACCGCACATAAGTTTAAATCGAAATTTGTACCCATTCAAATCAGTGCAGAAAGGGTTTTAAACCAAATAAAACGAAACACATGATAACCCTCTAAAAATCGTAATTTTCACTACAATTTTATATTGACATAAACAATACAAATAACAAATAAACAAAATAGTCTTTTAAAAGTTGCTCATAACTTCTTATGTTGCATGCAACTCTAAGAAACTTTTTCCAACATATACTATACATATGGCCGTATATCGAGTCGGATGTTGTGAAGCACAACAAGTGGTCTATGGTTTCCGACTTATCGGCGTAGACTACCGACTTTACATATTCCCACATGACACATAATATAGTAAAGCGGGGTTGAATCGCACGATCTAAGAGAAAATTCACGGGACCATTAAGTGAAAGATTGCGGTTGCCATGATTTACAAATAAAATTTGCACAATGTGGAAGCGTTGTTCAGATTTCAGTCTATGTTAAAATGCCAAACCAAATTGAAAACAAATAAAATGACAGCTGACAAAATGGCCGCCAGTTAAAATATTGTTGTTAACTTAAAGTTTTCCACCACTAAAAAAAACACCCGGAATTGGTAGTTAAACTAAAAGGAATTTTTCTCAAAGCCTTCTCAAATTGTATGAAGTATTTAAGTAGCAATTTCTGTATTTCTAGTAATAAATGAATTTTTTAATGGAAAACAAGTCTAACTATGAAACTCACATTAACATTGAACTCTATATTTAATTTAAACCTTCAAAAGATCTCTTTCTGCTTAATTCACTCATCATTCAAGTTTACTCCCGGATTTTTGCATGTTGGTATATCTACCGTCGAATAAATCGAAACTAAATAAATCACTTGTTTCCTATATCAACATAATTTGTAGATTTTCAACCTCAATCCAGACCATCTAAACAATACAAACAAAGCCGAAATGGATGTTGTTGTTTTCAATCGAGTACCAAAAACTGGTAGCGTTCAACTTGTTCAGCTTCTAAAAAGTCTAGCCAAAATCCATAATTTTGGAGTTGCTATTGACAATCAAGTTGAAGGAATAAAATCCTATCTCAGCAAAGAGGAAGAAGAAGAATTAGTTGATAACATTGCCAGCAATTTACAAGAACCATTGGTTTTTGTTAGTCACGTTAATTATATGAATTTTTCAAGATACCAACAAACACGACCAATTTATATAAACATGGTTCGAGATCCAGTCGAGAGGGTTATAAGTTGGTTCTACTATGTTCGGTCGCCTTGGATATTTGTACCAATGCGAAAGAAAATCAATATGAAAATGCCTAACCCGAAATGGGTTAATATGGATTTTGATGAATGCGTGAAATCAAATTCAAAAGTTTGTTCATATATTGAAGGATCGGGTTCGGAGAAGGTGGGAGATCATAGGAGGCAAACTTTATTCTTTTGTGGTCACAACCCAAAGAATTGTATGTGAGTTTGAATGAAACTTAAATTTATTAAACTGATGCTGTAAATTATAAAAAAAAATATATATATATTCAATATTTTAAAGGCCATTTAACTCAAAAATTCCATTACAAATTGCCAAACGGAACGTAGAGAGGGAATATGCTGTGGTTGGAACTTGGGAAGACACAAATATCACATTAACTGTCCTCGAAAAATATATTCCAAAATATTTTAAGGGTGCAACACAATTATACTACAGTAAGCTATATTTAACAGTATAAAAAGTTGCATTTATTTTATTTTTCAAAATGTTCTACTCGAATTTGTTTACGCTAAGATTTCATAGGAAAGAGAAGAGAAAATACAATCGTAAATCACTAGAACTGCATTCGTATAATACAAACATTTTATAAATCCAAAAACTGCTTTTGCACCAGATTATGGTTTTAAAACATTCAGCTCCCTGATATTTTGAAGCTCACTTCCACCATCTTCTTCTAAATCTCTAGGTTTATTGAGTTGAAATGAGTTTGAGTTGAACTAATCCCCATCAGGGAGTCAAGTCTAATTTTATAAATGAAACTCAGGAGCTGAATAATCGCACTGTCATAAAATTTATTATAGACTTCTTTCTGTTCATTATCTTGTTTTGAAAATGTGCAAAAATGCAAAAACAAATTTTTTTGGAAACAGTTATATATAATTATTCATTTTCTTAACAAAATTGTTCAATTTTTACAAATTAATCATTAAATTTTTGACAAGTTCGACATTTAACTAAATTTAGAAGTAGGTGCCAGTTATAGCTATCATTGGTTTTCATCATTGAACATTTCACTTAGAGTTTCAAAAGCAATTAGTAAAGTTGACTATTTTATGTTTCGTATTAAAATGAAGCTAATTACTTATAGAATTTTTTTTACTAAAAAAATACTTTATTTAACTCAAAACTTTTCTTATAGTTCATTTTAAATTTTTCAATGATAAAATCGTTTTCAATGAACGGCTGATTGTGGAGCCAGTTAGGGGCCAGTTATAGCTATCATTGAAATCGATCCGGAAACAATTTTGAATCGATATTTGACGGTGTTTCCCTTTGATTAGGAATGAAAATTATATACTGATCGATCGGAAATCACACAAAGAATTTTTTTGAGGAAAAAAAGTGTAATTGGGCATTAATTTTTCTCTAAAAATGTATTTTTCTATTTTTCGGACGGAAATTTATTTTCCTGAACAGCTGATACTTTTATGTTCAAAAGTGAAACGAATCGTTCCACTGATTTGTGTTCCAATTTCACACAATTCCAATGACAGATTTCTGCCAGGAAAACATTTTCGGTGGATTTCGAGCAGGAAATTTTTTTCAATGACAGAAAACGACCTGTCAAAAAAATTCCAATGTTTGTTTTCAATGATGAAAACCAATGACAGCTATAACTGGCGCCTAAGAATTTTTCGGTGGATTTCAATCAGGAAATTATTTTCAATGACAGACATTTTTAATGATAGCTATAAACGAACTGCCAAAAAATCCCAATGTTTGTTTTCAATGATAAAAACCAATGATACCTATATCTGGCGCCTATTGATATCACATTTGGGAACATAATTGTTCCACTAAAAGTGTTTCATTTTCTTTTAATTCCCACCTGTCAGTTATACTTTCAAGAAATGCTTGATACCAATCAGAAAATATGTGTCCAATGAAAACAATTTTAAACGAAAGCTATAACCTACCTGGCAAAAAAATTCCAATAATTAGTTTCATTAATGAAAAATTGTCTTTAATTTCTGACATTTTACATTTTTAGAAGCAGCTATATTATAAAAATTGAGCGATGAAGGAAGGACTTTCAAAAAAGTTAAGTGAGTGTTATTTTTCCTATAACACAATTTTGGTTTGGTCACGAACCAAAAACGCTATCGAATTCAATTAGATTTGCATCATTCCATAGGAAGTACATAAATGCAATCGGTCCAATTTGGAAGCTTTTTTCGTCGTCCATACCATAAGAACAAGTAGGGATATCGACTTAAAATAAATTTTGTTGTACAGATAACAGGTAATGCAGAAAGTACTTTTTTGAAAAATATCGAATTGACAGTTTTTTATAAAATATATAAGTTTTAGTAAACTTGGTAAAAATTGATTTTTGACTGAATACCTTTTTAAAAATTAAAAAAATTCCATTTTTAAACAAAAAATATAAACCTAAAAAACATTACCTACTAAAACTTGGTAAAAATTGATTTTCGACTCAAATATACTTTTAAAAATTAAACATTTTTGGTTTCAAACTGATTTCATCTTATAGAAAATATAGTCTTCGATATTCAGTAACTTTTTTAAAAAATATAAAAAAGTAATTTTTTTTTCATAAAAATTAAAATCTACAAAATATATTCTCGATGTCTCGTGAATAAACAAAGGTATTTTCTTCAAAATGATTTCATTTTGCTGTGCTAAATTTTGTTGTTAACGTAACATAATGCTCTAAAAACATCCAATCTATATTTTTTCAAGAAATGGTACTAAAATTGGTAAAAATTGATTTTCGAACAAAAACTGATTTTCGAATAAAAAGTTTTTTTTTTCGGGAAAAAAACAAATAATGAAATTAAACTTATTGATCATATGAAAAATATTGTTAGTAAGTTTTAGGTAATTTTTCAATTCAATGAACAACTTTTTTACAAAACACGAAACCTACAAAACAACAAAAAAATCATTACAAATGGTTTTTGACTGAATTATTGTGAGAAGAAAGAAAGATATTGACTTCAATCTTTTTATCAAAATATTGCTAATAATATTTTTTATCCTTGAATCAAAATTACTTTGAAGTCAATATCTTTCCTAATTTTTGAGATATTTGGAACGATTTCTCTACCCCATTTCTGATATTCTTTTAAGTTCTTAATATCAAGTTAAAAATGTCAATCAATAGATTTTGGAAAAGATATGGCATTTTTTATTACTGATCAATATAGAGGAATTAAGTGGTTTTATTTTTCTAATAGTTTTCGAGAAATCGCGAAAAGTTTTCTATTTTCTATTTATTTTTGGAGATTTTTCAAGCAACAGTCGCTTTGTATAGTTTAATATTAGGGCTTCAAATACCTTTTTGAGGTTCTGGGGAAGATGGGCCAACTTTTAACTACCAACAATAATTTTATGAATGTTACCAATATAAATAAAAGGATTATGTTTTGTGTCATCTAAAATATCACCATTTGGATTTGGCGTAAGTACTGTAGGTCCCTCACGTGCGATTACAGAACTGAAGGAATCTACATTTTTTGAAGGCAGTAAAATTAAAAAGAGATCATAATTTCCTTAAACGAAAGCAAACGAGTAGAAAATTTGAGAAACAAAATAATAGCATTTATTTATTTTTAAGTGAATTAAAGAAAAATTCAACATTACCTTTTTTGTTTTTAATTTATAGTGGGATTAAATGAAAACATAAAAAATCATAATCCAATGAAAGCACACATAAGTGAAGAAATCAAAGAAATGGTTCGCAAAAATTTCACACGTGAAATTGAATTCTATCAATTCTGCAGACAACGTCTTTATAAACAGTATCTGGCTGTAAAACTTGATGAATTAATGAATTTTGATAAAACGCTTTCAAAAACTATAAACAAATAAATTTAAAATAAATAAATAAATAAATAAAAATTGTCTTATTTTTAACCTTATCTAATATTTTTATCTTCAGCTTTTATGTTTTCTTTTTTTGCTTGTCCATTATTCAAAATCTTTTTGACTCCTTTAAAGAATAAAATTAGCTTAATGTGGATATTAATTCTTTAACCACTTTTCAATCTTCCTTACATACATCCGCAAACATCTTTAACCTATCAACTTACTTTATGAGCATTTTATACCATACCATACACTATAAGTGAACTTGTGTATAAAACATTACGCGTTTTGTTTTTAAATTTTATAGCTACAATCTCTAAGCGCGGATAAACTAAACAACACCAAACATTCTAATCCCAATATTGTATTTTTTAATCGCGCAGCCAAGGTTGGCAGTGAAGCTTTGATGGAATTGATACTTATTCTCAAACGATTTAATGATTTTCAATTTAAATTGAATTCAAAAACACAACAGCATTTGGAACTGTCCGAATTACAAGCCATAGCTGAGGAGATTTCAGACCTGCCTGATGGAACTTTCTTCATGGAACACATGAGTTTTATAAATTTCACCCAATTCGGTTATGCTCAACCTATCTATATAAATATGGTGCGAGATCCTGTGGAACGTGTAATCAGTTGGTTTTTCTATGCTCAAAGTGGCTATAGAAATGCTATTCGCTTTATGAAGCAACCAAATGATGAGATCAAAGGTTTAGATTGGTGGAAGAAGGATTTTAATAAATGCGTTCGAAATAGTGATCCTGAATGCGTATTCGAGCAATATTCCTTGGCCGATAAGAATAGAGACTTTCGGCGGCAGTCTTTGTTTTTTTGTGGCCAATCAAACGATTGTTTGTAAGTTTCTTCATGATAAAAGCAAACTAATTGTCCTTTCTATAATTAAAACAATTTATGCGAACTTACAGACCTTTCAATTCACCTGCTGCAGTACAGATTGCCAAATATAATGTTGAAAAATATTACGCTGTAGTTGGAAGCTGGGAAGATACCAATGTTACATTGTCGGTGCTGGAAAAATTCATACCACGATATTTTAATGGAGCCAAGCTTATATTTGATAGTAAATTTAACCAAAAAAAAAGAAATTATTCTTAAAAAATATTTGTGAATCTATTTTATTTTCAGTACACAGAGAAAAAATTATGAATAGAAATAGAAATAAACGCAAGCCGAAAATTTATGAAGATGTTAAGGAAATGATCAGGAGGAATTTCACACAGGAGTACGAATTTTATTATTTTTGCAAACAAAGGCTCTACAAGCAATATATTTCCATTAAATTAAAAGAACTTATTGATTTATGAATCATGGAGTAAAAAATAAATTTTTTTAATAAAATTCTAGTCATTTTCTAAAATGTTTTTTCTTCTCATGCAACCTTAACACAATAATAAGTTGTTGATATATAATTTAAATTAGAGAATCTTAGCACAATCGTAGTTCAATATTTGTACCATGGTCCAGCAATTTTTATTGTTCCAAAAGTTCAACAGAAGTTAAAATACATAAATTGACTATAACAACAGAAAGAACATTGAACACTATTAAAATTCTTCAAATACTAAAATAATAATATAAAAATCATATATATCTTACTTTTATTATTGCCTCCAACTCATTTTAAAATTTTAACTTGGTAGTTGAAAAATTCAAATTAAAAAGCCTCAAAGTCAGGGTCATACAAAATAAGCTTTTTGGAATTAGGTCTCACAAGGGGACATCTTCGGTCGCTCAAGTCCACTAACATAGCCTTTGAATAAGTGCATGTGTGTTGACATTTCAGATTGAAAATAACGAGTCCTTAAATAAAAGCAGAGCAGAAGTTTTTCAAGTATCAAAGCTGAACTATATATCTACAACATCTTAACATCTCACCAACCTTTACTTCTGAATGCTATGAATTTACTCTATCCAGACGATTTGACAATCTTAACTTACTCCAAATCTATTAATCCTGTTGAGGATTTGATTTGAGGATCAGAACGAAGATTTTATTCGAGGTATGCAATTTGGAACAAACAAGTTAAATATGAAATCGCTTTCAATTGGCTGAAATAATTCAATAAGAGAAAACATGAAGATGTTTATGAGTTTGAGAATTCGTAAACTTTCAACCTCAGTTTGTTTGTACTTAATTTTGTGAAGATTTGATTTTTCTTTCTGAAAATTTTGTTTCCTTAGAGGTAAAGAACTTTAAGTTTGCAAAACTCAGCCCTATTTCGAAAGCCAACGTAATCGGAAACTTTTACGAACTATTACCAAATACTAGTGGAAAATCTTATACAATTTTGCATTAGAAAGGATTTCGTGATACGGTTTTTCGGAATTAGTAAAAGTTTCCAATCTCGATGAAATTCGTAATAGGCCTGACTATTTTGATTGGCGGCCATTTTGTCAGCTTTCAAGTGATTTATTTTTAGTTTGGTTTGGCTTAAAAGGCGTTGATTTCCTTAATGTGGGCCTAATACAACATTGCCGTTGATCTCAATTTTCATAAGCTAATTTTGATTAGCAGTGAAGATCACTTTCGATTGAATTGAAATGTCAATAAACAAAACTGCCATATTTGGTCAGTACAAAAACTGACCCATAAGTTTAGAAAGAGTCATTGGAAATCGGACCTCCAGATCACACTACGTACGAGCGAGCCACGGTGGTCATCTGCCAGAAATCATATTTAAATCATAATTCCAAAAGATTATCTTTTGCATAAGGTAAGTTTTATCTCAACTTAAAAAAAATCATCTTTGTCTTATTCGATTTCAAAGTTCTATACCTCTAAAAATAACACCCTTTGTGTGTCAGTTAAAACGGATACCTCGCCAGAAAATTCTCCAATTTCTATCAAGTCTGACTAAATTTTTCTCCGAAGAGATTCCTCCATAGGGCTTTTATGTAGTTCCCATAATTTCTGGATAAAGATCAACATTTTAAAGAAACAATTTTTCGAACCGCGAAATGGCGCAGTACAAAAATTGCTGTTTGTTTCAAGAACGCATCAAATTTATTTTGAGCTTGTTCTTAAGAAAATGTCTATTAGTTCCTGCTCCTCTTGATCAAGAAATGGGCCCTTTACCTTTATCAATCTTCCTTTAAAATTTAACATTCCAGAAATATCAATCACCGTGCATCATCGTAACGTGCGTCGACGTCGATTTTAACTACCAGGTAAAGCATTAAAAGTATGCAATGATGTATATGTTAAAAAGAAAGTTATATAATGTTAATATAAACCTATAATGTTTACATCTTTATTAATATCCTACTTCTTTAACAGATGCAATCTCTAAATGCCAAAGATCTCAACAATACCCGCAAAGCTCAACTAGATCTTGTTTTCTTCAATCGTGTTCCCAAAGTCGGAAGCCAAACATTCATGGAACTTATGCGTCGTCTATCCGAACGCAATAATTTCCAATTCCATCGTGATGCAGTTCAAAAAGTCGAAACAATACGTTTAGCTGATGACCAACAACAAGAACTAGCCGAAGTTATAAGTGATCTTCCAGAGCCTTCAGTGTTTATCAAACACGTTTGCTATACAAATTTTACCAAATTTAGTCTTCCAACACCGATTTATATCAATGTAGTACGTGACCCGGTCGAGAGGGTTATAAGCTGGTTTTATTATGTTCGGGCACCATGGTATTTTGTTGAGAGAAAAGCTGCATTCCCAGATTTACCATTGCCTCATCCGTCTTGGTTGAAGAAAGATTTTGAAAGTTGCGTTCTATCAGGCGATCAGGAATGTACTTATACACAAGGAGTCACTGTTGAGGGTATTGGTGATCATAGAAGACAGAGTTTGTTTTTCTGTGGACATGACTATGAATGCACGTAAGTTCATTTATAAGGAATTTGTGTTTTTCTAAATACTTTAAATATTATATTTGTTTGTTTTCACAGACCATTTAACACTGTTGGAGCACTTGAGAGAGCTAAATATGCTGTTGAAAGCCAATATTCAGTTGTGGGAGTTTTGGAGGACATGAATACTACTTTATCAGTGTTTGAGAAGTTCATTCCGAGATTCTTTCAAGGAGTTCGAGATATTTATGAAAGTATGTTAGACATATTTTAGAATTTAAAATCGTTAACATCATCGAAAATTTTCAAAACTAATTTCAAGAACAATTTCGAGAGACATTTGAAAAAACTTCAGACTCATGGCATAACTAACCCACTATTTTTTATACATACTTCTTTGTATAAAGTATTCATTAATTTAATTTTGTTTTTTAATTTAAGGTAGCGCAGAATACTTAACAAAAATCAACAAGAACAACTTTAAGCCCCCAGTAAGCGAGAAAGTTAAGGATATTGTAAGAAAAAATTTCACAAATGAAATTGAATTCTATCAATTTTGTCGTCAGAGGCTTCACAAACAATATTTAGCGGCTCATTTACCACAAAAGATTATAGGGACTCCATAAAATATGATGACACCATCAAAAAGACTGTATTAAAATTCTCTTTTGTTGATCTTGTACATTTTGCCTATTGTTAAGTAAATTAAAAAAAAAAAAAAAACAAAGCCCTCAGATATTGTATTTATTTTATATAAAAAATAAAAATTTAATTAAGTTTATTAAGTAATTTAATTTTTAAAACATACATACATATTACTTATTTAGTTGAGTAATTTCTTTTTAACTTTGCATTTGTACCTTACGTAGAATACCATGCATGCGAAATACATAATTAATAACAATTTATTAACATTAATAAATTTATGTCAATTAGAATACTATTTTCTTTCTTAGAATGTATACAGTTGATATTGTAATTTGCTAATTTTTATCATTAAATCCACTCTTTTATTAACAACATCAAAAAAACCTAAATTGTGATCACTAAATTATTATTTTTTTTTTCAACTTAACATAATTATTATTATACTTTATTATTATTATTTTTAAGTTTTATTTTTGTTAATGCATTTCACACTCTCACAAAAAACAATAGATATTATTATGATTAATTTTATTTTAATTATTTAAGATTGTTAAAACATCAAACTAAAACATTGTTATTAGCTAAATATATGACATTAGTAATGAATTATTTGTTTTAATGTTTTTAATTTTGTTAAAACGGTTGTCTGTATTTTTGATTTGTTAAAGTCCTCGTTCTCATTTTTGGAAAGCAAAACACTTTGCATAGGGTTTTCCAATAGGAGAATTCATTTTGATATTTAAAAAAAAAAAACGGATATTTATAACAACTTAAGGCGATATCAGCCAAATGGTCACCACGACTATGTTTGCATCACCTTAACATTTTCATAAAATTTTCCATCCCTAACTTGCACATATACGGCGATAACAATATAATATAATATAATAAAATAAAGAAACAAGTCTAAAAGATTAAAATCACATCTTCGAGAAAAAAAAGGTCAGCAAACTTTTCAAAAATTACGATTTTAACATGTAGGCCCTGCCAAAAACCGGAAACAGTCTCATTTTCGAATATGTTAGATCCAATCATACCGACATAGATTGACGGTACAAAACAGGACAAGTTGATGAAGAGGCTTTTAAATAATAATTCTTGAATTTTTTCAGCTCCTAATGTGACAATTCTGATTTTTACTTTAGCCGAGGTGAAATCACTATTGAAGTTGATTTTTTCAAAAGAAATCCAGGAAAACGACAGCTACAAAGAGAGCTATGCAAACAACGGATTATACAAAATGAAACCTCTTATTGGAAAACCCTATGTTAACGTTTATTAAAAAACCACACACTAGACTTTTGGAAAACCATTTGAAGATATTGTTATCTTGAAGCCCCCGACTTACTTATTGCGAATGTTTACATGACAAACGTCTGGATGGCGGCATTTTCCCGGTATACCTAACCAAAAATTAGTTTTTGCCGTTTTTGGACTTTTGGGAAACCATTTAAGGTTGGTTGCATTTGAAAGTGCTCGACTTCCTGAGTTCAAATATGTACATGGGATACATGTAAGTGGCAGCATTCTTCTGAAAGACGCCATTAACCGATGCCAAATAAAATATATCCAATTCAAAGATCTTGCATACCAGAGTATAAACATGTTTTTAAAAAATAAGTTCGTAATCCACTTAACATCTAAGGAGTGCAATACAAATTTCAAGATATTACCTCTAACAATTAATTGGTACCTACATACATACATACATTAATTGGTACATACAAAAAAGCATTCGTGGCATAAATCGTGATAGTGAGGAGTTGGTTTATTTTAAGGGTCTATCAGTTACAATTTCAATGTTATGAGTGATCTCTTTTTAGCTTGTATACATACATTTTAAAAATTACGTTTAAATTACAATTAAAAAAGCGTATTTCCGGCGCACAGTGGGGCAGCTCCATACATGGTGATGATAAAAAGGTCACCTTGCAAAATTAAAGCAACGGGATTATAAAGTTCGCTCTCTTAAAGTTAACGGAAAATCTGATATGAAGAGTGTGATATTTTTTTTTTTGTCAGGTTAGACAGCCCATCAAAGTAGACTTTTAATGTGCAAAAATCGCTTTTTTAAAAAGTGCTAAAAAAGATTAACTTTAGTTTTATCCATAAAATCAAAATTAAGATCGGAAAAAAGTTTCAAAAAATGTCACACCTAGATGAAGGTATGTAGATTATGATTGAAGTTTAAAAATATAAAAAAGAAATCTTTGTGTTGAAATAATTGAAATGAAAAGAAGAAATTTTGTTAAGGCTTTTTTTTTCACTTCATATCTTCTGTTGGGGCAAAAGTCAAGCAGGTCTGAAAGTGGGAAAAGTTTCAGGAACAATATACCTATACTACCAAAAAAACAAAAGTGCTTGACTTTTGCCCCAAATATTTGTTTTCAATTTTTTAAAATAAAGTTATAGTATTTCAAAAGCTGAAAAATTGTTTACTTCTTTTTATAAATTTATTTTACAAAATTTTAGGAACAATATTCAATTTCTGATAGCTAAATTTTATTATAAAATTGTTTTTAAGTGTTTCAATTTTTTTTTCAAAAAATCATCCCAAAATTGTTATACCAATAGTCCTTCTTTTCAATACAATTTCTCCGCTCCTTTTCTGTTCTTAATTGCAAGTTAACAATATTTTTGAACTTTTCAAACAATTATTTAAATGAAAAAAGGTTGGGAAAAATTTTTACTTTACCAAAAAAATATTATGCTTTCCATTTTATTTACAATTTTGAGCCTTAAATAAAAAAAATTAAGTAAATTTATCATATTATTCTGAATAATTCAACATAACTACTTTTTACATACTCATAGTCATAAGCATAAATTAAAAATAACAAAACCTGTTTTCATTTCAATGTTTAGAAATATCTTTCTTTAAATGCAAATTAAAAAAGTTGATGGAAAAAGGGTATCAATCAACAAAAAATTAAAGGTATTTAAGCATTTATTTTTATTTTTCTTACAGCTTGCCCTTCAAAGAACAATAAATTCATTTCATTCCTTTTCATTAATTCCCAATTATTCTAATATTCATGAAATTAATAATCATACATATGTATAAGTTGTCAACTGCCTAGTATTTCGACAACACTAAATTACAACATAATTGTGTACTCAATGTTTCTTACCCAAGGTTTCGTTGCTTCAATACGAATTCGAAACTACTAAATTCCAACAAATCCCATTTTTGAAATATCTTAATCTGAATGTGCAATAAATCTTGTATTATATTAAAATAATATGTCCCGCAGAGTAGGTTTATGAAAATCACTTCTATTCTTAGGATTTTGATTGAATTTGGAACGGTCGCAGACATGTTATTTTCAATACTGAGATCTAAATCTCAAAAGAATTTAAATATATTTTTTGTTGACATTTTTAATATTGTTGTTTCTCAAAAAAGTGAAGAGATTGTTTTAGAATATCTCAGAAACGCGCTGTGCTGGAATTTTTAAGCTTCGGATTCTAATTCAGAATACTAAAATTCTTCAAAAAGGTGATCATAGGTTAGAAAAAAAATATTTTTTAAACAAGTAGAATTCGTCAATTAAAACTTTTTAAATAAGCGATTCCAGGTTAATTTATACAATATTCCCGAAATTTAAAACTGTACCAGAGGTTTCAATAAACTACTACCTTTGTCATAAAAACACAAACAGCCATCATAATAGCATTTTTACCTTAAAAAATAATTGATATCATAAAATGGCCATTTCTGCCCACTGTGCGGCGACGTCTGACGGGAAAATGTGGCCACCTAGACGTCTATCGAAACCATATTTGAAATCAGCAATTATTATAGGGTATAATTCAAGAACGACTTACACACTACAGTCTTCTATTGCCAAACTATTTGAACTTGGATTAGTCACTGCGAATATCAAATTTCAAATATTAATAAAGACGTTTTCATGCGAAACAATGTTGTCTTCGGGTTATATTTCGATTCGAAACTTCTTGGTTACGTCCAGAGATTTCTATATAGTAGGTAATTTTAAATTGTTCTCTATTTTGTACTGATTTCAAGAAGGGTTCTGTTTTGCTAAGCACGGTGTTTGTACACCTTCTAACTTCGTAACCATTTAACTAAATATTTCGAATTTTTAATATGTGATAAGCTAGTCTAAGGCATACCTCTCAACAAAGTTCAACTCTATATCAGTAGTCCCCGAGATCGCAAAAGCATTAACTGACTAATACAAATTATTAAAAACTTCCCAAACTTGTAATACCTTGCTAAAGAAAACCGAACGGTCGCTGTCTTCTGCCTACTATCCCATAGTTGATATCAACTAAAATAATTGTTATCAAATTCTTACAGAATTTTGAAATTAATTAGATCAGTAATAGTTGAAATGAATGCAAAGAAAAAAAAACAGCAAAATCCCACCGTTTCATCAATTTCTCCTCTAAAACCATTTCTTAACGTTATAAATCTCTTTAGAACGCTTTTATTCGCAATTAATGGCTAAACCACAACCACGCGTTAGGTCGATCGGGCTTATGCCAGGATTTTTACCAACTTGCGATGTTTTACGATACCATAATGTCATACAGCGCGACAAAAGAAATTGCAAAACGTAATGTAGCGTTGAGAAGAAAGTTTACTCAAGTTTACTGACATTTTTGAAATTTAATTATTTTTTTCTTTTATTTTTTTTTATAAGTAAACTATTATGCTATACACAGATTATGAAATAAAACGAATAAATTGCAATGCAATACAATTGTCAGCTGTCAAAGCGCGACAAAATAGAAAATAGATCTATTCGGGTGTTGAGCTCGAGCTTACGATATTTACGATCTAAAGTAAGCACAAAGCTTGAGCTTGTTATAAGAATCGCTAAAAAAATTTATCAGTTAACGCGTTAGCAGCGGAAAACGTTACAACAGGGCAGGAAATAAATGTCTATCTCCATTGACTCAAGGATTTGATTTCCAAGCTTTGTCAAAGTACCTCATTCGAAAAAGCCACCTTAAAAAGTGTCAATTCTTGTTTCTCTCACATTTGTAAATAATTTAATTTATGACAAAACTACTTTGAACAAAATAAAGAGCGAAATTAAATGATGAAAGAAACGGTCTTCTACGAATTTTCCTATAATAAAGATCACAACTTTTCTAAAAAAAATAAATAAGTAATTTTAATTTTATTTCATATATTGTGTACATTATAATAATAGCCACATACTCATTTTTGTACTATATGTAATTTACAACACACGAAACAAAAACAAATGTATTTTAACTTCAAAACGATACAAAATTTAAAAAAAAAAATAAACATCAATAAAATATTAAAGAAAGAATAAACAAAACAATAACTGAATAAAAATATTAAAGTACATGAACAATATCGAATTAAATTACTATTGATAAATCATAAATAATAATATGTTAATTCATTTTATGAAGGGTTGACAAGATAAACGATTATGACTTAAGTGACATGGCTAAAAGATAATCTTTGTAAATATCGTATATTTTCACAGATAGCTATGTCACATTGCTTTATTCGAATTGAGTTTATTTTAATTAATTTATCATAAATTAAGTTGAAACTGAAATTATTTTATAATAAGTAACACTTTGATGGAATCCTTTTTCTTGTTCGAATGTAGGTTTTTCTCTAGAATAATTAAAGAGGATATTTTATTTTGGTGTTATATAAATTTTTAGTATATACTCACGCTTCATTTCCGTAAAATATAATATTTTCACTTTTAAATGATTCTCCAGCATTGGGTATTTGAATTTCAGCTCTCATGTGATCTGCAATCGAGCGCTGGAAGAATATGACAAGTTGAATCAAGAACAATTATAAATTTCCTATTTTGAACTAAAATGTTTTCCATGGAAAAAAAAACCTTTTTCTTTTAACTAGACAAATTATTTTGAGGTTAGAAGTAGATTTTGATTATCAGGACACTTAAACACAAGTAAAGTATTTAATTGCCAAGTTCATAACTTTTCATTGACAGTTTTGAACACATTAAACTGTCAAAACAACACTCTTGTAACAAACATTATCATGATTCCAAGCCTTTACCCAACTTGTATCTACAAATCATTTACATAACGTTACAGTGAAAGGAAACGTTAAAACGTAATTTTGTTAATTAATGGACGCTACTGGATATTAATAATTTGTGGTGTAGCAGTAAATACATAAATTAATTAGATGGAGCAAAAGTTCGTTCAGAACTAGGTCCTAGTGACTTACAACTCAAATATATAAAACAAATTATTCATACAATGTATTGCATTGTAATTATTATTTTATACCTGTAAGTCTAATAAAGAAGTTAATGACACTTGACAATCGAAAATTGCAACAAGTATGCAATTGAGATAATTCCTGTGTGCGAGTATTGTTGTCAGGGATGGAGGGGACCTACAATTTTAAGCCGAACCCGAATGGATAATTTGAGAAAGCAAGAATAAATTCAAGAACAAGAATACATTTTGGAGGATTTGTCTATTCCTCATAAGAGGCAATACCTGTGAACACAACTATAGATGGCACAGACAGGGTTTGAACCCAATACCTCTGGCATGACACTCCAACGCACTAACTATCACGCTACGGGTTTAGCAATTAACTTATTTAAAATTGAACTCGTTAACTATGTTGTGTTGGAAGACTGCTTTAAATAATTACTTTAAAAGTTATGACCTCATAAGAAGGACAAATATTAAAGATTGAATGAATTTTAGCTCCCGCCCATTTTTATCAAAATATGTGTTCTTCAAAATTGGTTTGAAAGCAAACATTACGTTATTCATTTAATAAAACTTTTACGCTAATCGTAAAGTATAAGAAATCTTTTTAATCTGCAGAATATATGTGTTGGTGCAATGGTGACTTAATTCTTAAAATAGTTGCAATCCTTGAAGATTGAATATAAGACATCACAATCATTTACCTTTTCATCATCCGTCTCGGGATGTATTTGGGAGAGAGCAGCATTATCTAAGCAGTTTATAAGTTGAACAATTTCTTCCGGTTTTTTTATTCGTTTTAAGCTTTTCCAAACTTCATCGTCGTTCAATTGAAGAAAAGCCTCCACATCTTGACTTCGAATGTCTGTTAATTTCAATCTAACAAAAAAAATTATATACTATACTGATTAAACAATTTGGATAATAAAAATTACCCATTTATGCGTTGTAATTCATCCCCACATAGACTCATAACATATTTTAATATTTTTTCCATACAAATATTAATTGGTCTCCGATAGATGTGTATGTGAAATTTACTTCTCATATCGAAGATGTTATAAATCTTACGAAAATCACAATAACGGTACTCAATACGTGATCTATCATCACTAACTCGAGCTTCTAAAATTACAAAAATATACTTAAAATGCCTATCCTATATATTTGTTGTAAAAAAAAATATGAATATACTTAAAAAAACGTCTTCAAAATCCAGATGTACTTCAGGAGTCTGAATTTGTGCTGTGTGAAAATAATCACGTTGCAAATAATCCCATTTGTCAACATCTACATCGCAATTTTTATTATTTACAATCTTTGGAATTTAGATTTTAAAATAATTAAATTCTTAAAAACAAAAATATAAACACACAAAATACTCACATCGAATAGAAAACGATATTTTTTATCTCGAAGGAATTTATGATCGCCTACAATAAGAGCTTTAATCAATTCTATGGTATAAGCTTTATCTTCACTCCAATCTAAGGGGCAAATTTCAAATATTGCATCTATGAAAGCACAAGCATTCTCTTCGTGCTATATAAATATAAATGCTATAATTTACAATGAAATTGTAAAGATACATACATACATGGTACTGTTCACAGCAAATGTATTCCCACGTATGAGAAAATGGACCATGACCAATGTCGTGTAGCAGAGCAGCTATCTTAAAAACAATTTTTGATTTAAAATATCTACATTAATATGAGTTGAATATGATAAATCACAAGAAATATATACACTTTTTACAAAAGCGCAGCCATATAATATTGTAAGAAACGTGAGTTGAAACTTATTTATTTCCGTACAATGAACTAAAATAAAATTATTTGAATTTGGACACTGGGGTGCTTTTTTGTCACTATTTTAAGTTCGGTCGCATGCTGGAAATTTGTTGGGGATGTCAAAAAAATGAACGCTCTATTTTACTTCCTTAAACTTTGTTGCTAAAAGTACTAATTTTAACTGAAGACTGGACCAAGAACATAATATAATTCGGATATTCAGCCCTATTCCAAAAACACAGCACAAATTCATCAACTTTTGACTAATAGACGATCCAGGGGGCCATAAAACGTATACAGTTAAGTTGTATAAGTAAAGATTTCATTTAAAGATTTGTTAGTAATTTAACTCACCAAAAAGTGGTTTTCTGTCAAAAACAAGTAAAATTTTTGTTTTCACTCGATTTAGAATTTGAAAAAACTTTAGTCATGCTTTAAATTATTTTCATAAAATTTGTTTCTAAGAAAAAGAGCAAATATTCAGGCTCTTAAGAAGAAACCTTGAATAAGAGATCATCAATTTTATATTAAGCTGCCTTTAAATTCCTAAAACTAGCCTTTAATTTTAGTATTAAATTTTTTTGACAAACATAAATAGTGAACATTGATTTTTACTTGCGACATATAGGAACTATGTAGTATATATGTATGTATGTAGCAAGTTTTCCATTAGTAAAAAATTTCGAACTGAGCTTTTAACCAAAACATGACATTACGACGCAACGGTAGAGAAGTCGAAAAAAGTGGGTACCCCGATTTCGTCCGTCTGTCTGTCTGTCTTTCCTGGCCTCTACAGTCCAAACAATTGTGTTGATTGAAATTAAGGTTTTCAGCTGATTAGCTTAAGGCGTTTATTTTCATTTTATTAATACGAAAAATAACAGAAGTCCCCATACAAATTTGTTGGTTAAAATATGTGATTTTTTTAAAACTTTCTCTAAATTTTGTGTTCTTAATTTGGCTTCTTTTTACAAAAGAAAAACATATTTTGGTATTGCTGCAGAAGGGTACCACTCATAAAACCTTTATTTTGGTTTTAATTTTTTCTCAAGAACTGATGGACTGATTTCAATAATCTTCTCTTTCTGTGCAAGCTCTTGTCAATGATGAAATGATCAAATTGATGCTGATTTTTGATGATGAAAAATGTCGTTTTTTTTATTTAAAAAAAAAACATTAATTTTGTTTACAAAACTCGATAAAGGAGTCAACATTTTTTAAGGAAATTTAAATGTATATTTATAAGCACTTTATTTAGTGCTTACCAAAAATATTTTTAAGACAAAATTTAAAATTAAAATGATTTTCGAAATAAAAAATAAGTTAATCTAGATTTTTTGAGAAATGAAATGGCATTTAAATTTTTGAGAAAAACTTATTTTGCAGCTAAATTTTTAAATCTTAAAATATAGGAAATATTTTTAAACAGACTTTTTGGAATAAATAAGAATTTTCTAGCGACCAGTCGTGCAATTTACTTCTTTCAAAATTGATTTTCTGTTGAATACAAAAGATCTTAAAAAATTAAATAAATCTCCTTTTGCAGTGAATTTGCTTTGGATGCTCTAGAACTGAGATTTAAACACGAATTTCAAAAATATAAATGTCCCAAAAACAGCAAGTGACACTTTTGTTAAACTAATGGCTAATTGAAAAACATAATAAACGTTTCATATCTATTGATATAAAAGCTTTGAATCTCTTAAGATTTGAAGCGAAAAGAGATTCTGAAACGTGTAATTTGTGAGTGCCACACAAACATTTCTTCCTAACTTATTTGACCTTAATTTGTTTTAATTTAATTTTTTAGAGAAATTATGTACTTAAATACACCTGTTTTCTTAAATTCAAGAACCAAACATTTTCCTCTCTAAAATGTTTAAGTTTTGTTGACTCCTTTAAGATCAAAATATTTTCTAGCATCAGCTCCAATCTACTAATAAGCAGACTGATAACAATAGTAATAATAGACTCCCGAAAATTGAGTCCGAAAAAACTATATCAAAAAAAGCCAGACAATTCTTGATATCAGATTCTTTCTCATTTTCTGGGTTTTTGAATTTTTGTAGCATTTTTCGCATTAATATTTCTTATTGGAAAAAAGCTAAGTTTCAAAACAATTTTTACATTAAACTATTGTGTTTCAGCTCTTAAATATGGCATATTTAGAAAACTGTTGGAATCTTGGAATGCTTTCATATGTAGGGAGTCATCCAAATTAAATAGTTAGACCATACCTTGCTGTGTTCTATAGTAATTTGATAACTAAAGTTGTCACTTTAGCCCTTGAAATGTGTAAACATATGGTTAAGATGCACATTATGTTATTTACATTTTGCTAGCCTCCTTTACAAAACATTAAAGAACATTTTTTAGCGGTGAGTAAAAACTTATCTAAGTGTGTGACCCCCCCTGATTAAAAGTCTGGATCCGCCCTTGTCTGCCATTACCTCGTAAATGGCAAGAACTACAAACAAAAATGTATGACACAATTTAATAGAAAATTAAATTTCTTTTATTGATATTTTGTCTAGGAAATTGGATGTCTTATAAAATTGTACCATACATTTTGTCTGTAGTTCAAAACCAAACATTTTATGGAAAAAATGGCTTAGAGGGAATTACTACACTATTGGTGACAGTTAAAAAGCCGCAGTGGACACTTTTGTAGAGCACTAGGCGCATGTTACTATAAAATGCGTCTGAGCTCAGGAATAGATTTTTTGACATCTACAACAAATTGCTAATATGAGACCGAAAAATCTAGGCGCAAAAAAAGCACAATTCTTAATTTCAGGATATGTTTTTTATGATCACAATTTTTAAAAGGCAATCAAAAGCTTTGTACAACGTAAAATAATAGATTTTTGAATATCATTAAATGAAATAAACATAATACTTACTGTAACAACTTTTCTATAGAAATCAGGTATCATAAGATTTTTGGTATTCTTCTCTAGTGCATCTATTGTTTTGTTAGCTAAATAATAAGTCCTAAGAGAAAACACAGTTTTTTTTTAAATTTAATTCAATCATAAAATAGAGAAAATTTAAAAATATTTCTGTACATACCCAATACAATGTTCAAAACGATTATTATTTGCTTGTGGAAGAGTTTTGCAAGCTAAGCCAAGTTGTGTAATTTGTTTTAATCTTTGGAAATGTGGTGTTTGAATGATATTGTGAATGTGATTTGGAATATTAATGATTCCATGGATAACATCTTTGTACTCCATCTAGAAGAAAAAACAAATAATTTTATTTAGTTAAATATATAAAACAAATTATTCATACAATGTATTGAATTGCAATTAATTTTTTATACCTGTAAGTTTAATAAAGAAGTTAATGACACTTGACAATCGAAAATTGCAACAAGTATGCAATTGAGATAAGATAAGTTTACAATTATGTTTTCCTGGTTCAACGTTCAATCAAGAAGTATTATTCAATAAAATGTATAAAATTACGGTCTGTATTTGGTTTAGTAAAACTTTGATGTCTTAAATTCACCCGAATCACTTTGCAAATGAAATATTTTATGGGAATAACATAACATTTCTGTCGAAATAAAATGCTGAAATAAGTAAAAGATATTGGTTGGTGTTGGTGAGCTAAATTTAAAAAGGTATATCCGATAAATAAATTTAAAACAAAAATAACTTCCGGTTTAGTAAGAATACGTGCTTTATATAGATTTGAACAACATTTAAATATTTATATATGTATGTATGTACTTGTACATGCATACATATAAATTTGATCACTAATTAACATTTTTGTAAGCTTTAAATTCCAAGTGTACGCTTAATTTTGTGCCTTGCATTTGATGATTTTTTAGTTTTTTTTAATTTTTATTATTTTTTGTTAATTGTTTTTGTTGTTTTTCCCCTTGTTTATTTAACATAAAATATTAAATAAAAGAAAATTGAAAACAAAATACCAAAAACATAACATTTTAATAATTTAAAACAGCAAAACAGTTTTTTTGCTGGTGTACGCTCAATTTTGAGAGTAACTGTATATCTTATAAATAAATTAAAAAAACAAGAATAATTATAAACAAAAGTAATAACAAAAGTAAGTAATTTCAATTTAATCTAGGTACATGCTGAACGAACAAGTAGTAGTTGGCCGGTTGGTAGGCCAACAGTTGAAAGTGATTGCGACGATCTATCGAACCGATCAGAAACAATGAGTAAATTCTGTAGTTGTGCTCGCTCTTAACCTTCTTTACTATTGCTTTTAAAAAACCAAACAATGTTGGGAATTCATTAAAAAGTAACGGAAACCGCATATAATAAATTATAAGTACAGTGTGAGCCAAAACTAAAGCAACAAATTCGTTTGGTGTATAATTTCTTAGGTTAAATGTTTTTTTTATATATTTTTAATATTTTCACAACAACAAAATTTTCAAAAAATTTAAGTTTTTACAGTTCTACTTTAAAAAAAAAAACGAAAATTTCTTGTATACTTAATATCTTTCTGGAAAAAAGTAAAGACAATTTTTTTAAATAAAAGTTATTGTATAAAATCGATATTTAATTTAAAACATTCTGTGATCAAACTGTTGTTAAGTATCAATGGTATAAAATGTATGAAATGGTAACCTTATTTTTCTGAATTTGTCAATTTGGTTACAGTTTTGGTTCTGTAACCATGGAGCGAAGCGCTAATGAAAATAGAATTGCAATTTATGCCTTATATGGCTCAATTTTTTTTTTTGTTTTAAAAAACATTTGGAACCGCATTAATGTTCGGGAATCAGATTCTCTGCCGGTTTGCTATGTCCTTAAGAATAGTTGACAGTCCAAAAAGTATTTGTCCGGGCACTGCCCGCTTATGAAAGCAGTACGAAAAAGAGTACTGCCAAAACCTTTCGAAAGTGTAAGATAATGACCAGAGAATTGGATAAATTTACCAGATCAGTACTTATAAGGGAGCATCTATACATAAACTGCTATCTACGCTCTACAGATCATTTGTTAACACCTTGACTCTAAAAAGTTATTGTGAAAAGAGTCAAAGTCTTGCTTCAAAGTTGGAAATCCTTTCAATTTTGGGAATGAATGTGAAAAAATGGAGAAAGATGGATTCTTCTACAGGATTCTGTTGACACAAAACAAAGCCAAGACAACCTAAAAGTGCCTCAGGGTCAATATCGTAGGTTTAAGAGAAGCTTAAGATTTCTTCTTGGGAAGTTCATATTTTAATCATAAGGATTATTTTTGTGGTAAGAATTGCCGTAAAGACTTCTCACAGGAATTTCAAAATTCTTAAGACAGAGTTTACGGAAGTAGTGTCAAAAACATCACTAAAAACAGTACTATAGGTTGATGGCCACAACGTTTAAAGGCTGTTCTTTAAGCTTAGGTATGTCATTTTGAGTGAAACTACTTTCTAAATTTAATACTCTTATATTATGTCAAAATAAATGAAATAACAATTAACATAAAGTTTTTTATAGTTCATGTCTTTTAGTGTTTTATGCTTGTAACAGAACTTATGGCACGTCAAGGTACAGGAAATGTTGTTTGTTTATTTTATTGTATAGCTTTAAAAAATACCTTTTTTTAAACTAATATAGTTCTGAATATGGTAAAGTAATTTTGTAAAAAATAAAGGATTAAAAAACATTAAAACGTTAGAAATTAAATTTCATAAATAAAATCAACAAATTAAGTTGCTTTAGTTTTGGCCGACACTGTGTATGCCTAGCCCTTTTCGCCACCCTATCGGATAAGGTATAGTAATATTTACAAGCCTTTGATTTACTTACAATGGACTTTTGTTTTGATTATATTCCTCAATAATCTTGCAGACTTCACTGACAACAATCAGAATGCACTTGAGTTAAAGGAAAGTTAATTTAAAAATACTTAGATTCTATGTGAATATATGTACATATGTACATATATAATGTACGTATTGTTTTCTTTTTGATTTTAACATGAAACTAACTTAAGTCAGAGACGCTTTTATCAATTAGTAAAATTATTTATTATACCATCGGTAACTCTTGACTCCCTCTTAAATTTGTAGCTATTTTATTTGATGATACGAATAATAATTTAGAAAATCTAAAATGTTTGCTTATTTAGGAACTTGTGTTAAATTAAAATATCATATGTATGAAGTAACGTCAAGAAAGCTGACGTACTTGACGTCTCGTTTGTTTGACAGACGACCCGAATGAAATCAGTAGACGAGTTCATTTGCTGGTAAAACGAAATGATCTCTGAACTACCTCTACTGACTACAAGAACAATTTTTGCACTATTGCTGTTGCAATATTTGCCATCGACCCCTATTTGCTCTCTGTATTTTTGTCCGTAAATCAAAGTGATTAGAAAATGCATTTGATATGATATAAAGAACTCTTGAATATAAATAACAGCGTTATTATTATCGAAAATGATTCATATGTGTTATGTTTTAACTTTCAATACGTAATACAACAACAATTTGTGATTCTAGTTTCTATGGCGTTCAATTTAAGAAACCTTAAATTAATATAGTTTTCATTTTGACGGGTAGATGGCTATTTTCTGTGGTGTGAATTGTAGATGAAAGAAAAGAGACAGAAAATGTTTTAAAAGCACTCAGATAAAAGGAAAAAAGAGATAACTGCATGAAAGTTTAAGTTTTTGTATTTATAATTTGCCTACACTTAAGGAGTTATTACTATCTCAACATGTTTAAAGTTTAAACACAGTGCGTACTTAAAAAAATAGGGAAGGATTTAAGAGGAGATACTAGTGCACATTGGTTAAATATCGAAATGAAAGGAAAAATAGAGCTGGGTAAAACATTCCATTCGATGTGCTATTAAAAAAAAAATATTTATACTTGACAGTACGTTCGAAATTGAGTTCAAGGGTAAACTGATGAGCATTCCTTGAAGTACGAGTATTATGGCTGAATTTTTTAAAGGGGTGAAGGCAACTGGTTGATTCGATAGAAATTATATCTATATGTATCGGATATACCTACATCTTTTTATTTTCTCAGGATGAGGTATATGGGTCATTGAAACAGAGTTTTGAAATCTGGGTTCGTATAATTGTTTAACATCTAATACAACACTAATTTGGAGACCTAATTTTTATCGAAACCTCAAACATTATCTTTTATTGTTGCATTTTAATAGCTTTTTTATTGAAAGAAATGGAAGGGGAGTATTGGAAAAAAGACTAGTAGTGAAACAGAGATTTGAAAATAGTCAGACGTTTCGGATACTCTAGTGGCCGTTAGTTTTAGTATTTTATTAATTTTTTTTTTTCTCAATTAAGTCCTGATTTAAAACATTAAATTGCTTTGTAATTGATCCAAGTAAAAAATAAAATACACGACTGGTTAGCACGAAAAAAGAGTTGGTTTGAAAATATTTCCTTATTTTTAATTTTTTGTTTTCAAAAACTTAAATGCCGTTTGATTTCTCAAAAAAATCTTAATTTTTCAAAATTTGTATTTGAAAATCGTTAGAGCGGTTATTTTTTTAATTAATTTTGTATAAATACAATTTTTCAATTTTAGTTTAATAATATTTGTGGTATGCAGTTACTTTGAGCTTATTAATATACGCTTAAGATTTCAATTTCGTAAACAAATAATGACCCATTTTCAAGATATCGTATTTCGAAAATAAAAAAAATAATATTTTTTTAAAAATCAAAAATAAAAACAAAGACATTTTTTATCCTCAAATATTATTAAAACAGTATAAGAACTTGTGCAGAACAATTATTGAAATTGGTTTATTATTTCTTGAGAAGCCTTAAAAACAATATTCTTCTTTCTTAATAGAAGCCAAGAAAAAATATGTTAACGAAAATTTAAAAAAATCTATCGGTTTGTTTTTGAAAAAATTCGAATTTTCGATTTGTATTGGGTCTACTCTTATTTTTAGTCTTTAAACAAAATGCCTAACGCGAATCGGCTCAAAATCATAATTTCCAAATTTAAAGTCAATCGACCGAATGTTTTGGGCTGTAAGGGCCAAGACAGACAGACAGACGGACCCACTTTTTTCGACTTCTCTACCATCGTAATGTCATCTTTGATTTAAATCTCGAGTTCAGATTTTTGTACGAATGCAAAACTTGCCATATTATAGTTTCTATATGTCGCAAGTAAAAAGGACTTTTCTAGAATCGTCTTAAGAGTACTTTTCACAGCCCAATATTATGACAATGGCAACACAGCTTCTCTTGTTAGTTTGTATGATACACACTCGGACTTGAAATGATAAACATTATGTTTACTTGATAGTTCTATCTTAATAGCAAATACATTGAGACATAAAAAGCCGGTCTCTAGGAGAGAATGTTTTGAGAAATAGCTCTCTTCTCCTTCGCTCTCTATTTTCAGTAATCGTACTGCGAACCTGTATGTTATTGTTATCTAGAAAAAAAAAAGCTTTTTTTGAAAGCATAATCACTCAGAGGGCGAGAATGGGGGTGGATGGTTGATGAAGGTGGAATGGAAAGTGCTTTCTCTGCCGAATTTTCAAAACATCGTGCTTCTATATTCGAAGGAATATCACAGTCTCAGTTTATTGTGTACGGTACAAAGCTAACATAACAAGAACATTACAAAAATCTCTTTCGCTCTCTGAATCTCAAATTGATATATACTTTACTCAAGACTAAATTAATTACTTTTGATGCCTCCCTTTCCCAGTATCGCT
Organism: Eupeodes luniger; assembly: GCA_951509635.1. NCBI lineage: Eukaryota > Metazoa > Arthropoda > Insecta > Diptera > Syrphidae > Eupeodes > Eupeodes luniger. Next base: position 42,836,023 of record OX608074.1, on the reverse strand, counting down.
CTAAGCCTAGACGATGTCCGTCACCGTCAAATTCTCAAAACCACCAAGACCAATTAATCAAATCTAACTTTAACCTACTCTGGACGTGCGGCAAGAAACGAAACGAAAAAAGAAAATAATTCACATTGTTTTTAATTTTTTTTTGAACTAATGTATGTATGTACCTATTTTGTTTATGATTGAAAAAAGTTATGTTTTATTAAGAACCAACGTTTTGTTTTTATTTTTCACTCATCGCTTCGAACAAACTTAATTCCGATATATCAAAAAAAGAAATAAAATTATTTCTTCCCCTCGTGTGTCGTGTGTTTGAAAATAAAACTTGTGCCAACGACCTTGCAACGCCCTTGAATGACATTCTTACTGCGCGACGACTACGTCGACGACGACGGCAACCGATGGAAAAGAGAAGAATGCTCAACCGTTCGTTGGTTCTGAATTCATCTGACAACACGTCTCCATAAACACTCCTCCAATATTTTGCGGTGTTTTTTGATTTGTTTAGTTTAATGATAATTTTGTAAAAGTTTTCTTTTTTTTTTAACAGTCCATGTAACTTTGATGTAAAAGAAAAATTAATTTAGTTTAATCGTAAGATAAATCAGTATAAGAAGTTCAAGTAATTATAATTGTTACCTAAATGACGGTTACTATGTGAAACGTGTGTCTTTGTCTTGAGGAAATTAAAAAAAAAGTTAAAACAAAATAAATAAGAATTAATTGCATAAGGATTAACATTGTAGCGGTGAATTAAATATAGGTAAGTTTTTTTTTTGTTTAATTTTATTCTTAAAATTTCTATTATTATAATAGACTCTCCCACAAATTGTCTTCAAGATCTATTTTTACCATGCACCCCGCATTTGACACATCGAAATTGATATTAGCCATTTCGCCTTTATATTTGTTTAACATTTAACAAGAAATAGGACAAAATTTTTAATTGCTTTTTATTTCGACTTAGAATATTTTTTTTTGTCAGATGACACAAAATAATTAAAAATTTATCTTTAAATGTCAATTTAATTAAATTATTCATTTGTTTAATAAAAAAAACATTAAACTTATATAACTCTTAAAGAAAAGGAAGACATTTGGATAGTAGTAGGTAATAAAAAAAGCGGGAAGTCATTATCTTGACCTACAAATTCAACCAAGAAAAAACTATGACGTGACGTCCTTACGTACGTTGGTTATTGTATAGCAGGTTGCTGTTTTGTAAAAATAGGTGTTACTTATGAGGATAAGTCACGAAAGGTTAAACGAACGATAAAGTGACTACGTGAATGTTTTAAAAAAAAGATAGAAATTAATGTAAAGAGTTTGCAACATATTTTGTTTTTATTTGAATTTAAGCCGTCTATTTCAAGCTAAGAGACATTTTGCTAATACGAAACTTAAGGGGTCGTCTACCTTCGCTTCGCTGGATTGCAAAAAAAACTACGCATGATATTTCAACAATTTTTTTATTTGATTAGTCAATTCTTGAACTTTAAGAAAAACAAAAAAAAAGGATGATTTTTTTAATACAATTTGCCCTTGACGCGTGGTTGAATGCACTACTGCCGGTGCGACGGAGTAGAACGGCTGACACGATATCTCAGCTTCAGAACCTTGAAACAACAAACAAAATGTTTAACTTAATTTTTAGAACGTCGATTAGGTCTAGACACAAGATTTTTTTGGTATGTATTTGAAAATTTTACAAAATGGCTGCGATTTGAAAAAAAATTGCATTTTTTGACCATGTTTTTCAATCTAAAAAGGACTGTACAAAATCGAAAAAGCTTGTGTCTAGACCTACCGAGATGTTTTGTGAATAAGTAACGCTTTACAGATTTAGGATATCGTTGTTGGTGGAAGTGACCTTCTCCAAAGTGATGATAATATTGATGACGAGCTTTAGGTCAGGGCTTTAGGTTGACCTAAAGCCCGTCATCAATATTATCATCGATTTAGGATATCTTCTATAGTTTCGTCAAAATCGTGCCAACAGTTTTGAAAAACACTACTTTTGGGAAAATGCGTGAAAAGATAAATGTAACAATTAAATAGGCAGGGCGGGCTGGGTTTGAGGCTCGATATCTCGTAAACCAGCATACTTTCGATCAAATCCTTCACAAAGCATGTTTTTAGTTATGTCTACATTAGAAATATGCAAAAAAACAACTATTTTTTCAAACCGCGAAGGTAGACGGCCCACTTTAATATTTAATTAAGAATTTAATTTTCATTTCAGCAAAACGGTTTTCGAGTTATGAGTTTTCAATGAAATTTCGATACAAACAATGTTTGTTTTCAATTTAAGCGTTTCTTCATTATGGAGACATTTATATTTTAAGTATTTTTTAATTGTAATTTACATATATTTTGCCTAAAATTAAAGAATAATTTAAAGTGTAAATTTAGCCTTATTATTCATTTCAATCTGTTTGGCATAATGTTAGTCTTGGAACCTGAGGAACTCAACTGTTTTTTTACATTTCTGTGTTGTACCAAAATTTATTTTCAGGGTAAAAATTTAGCTAACTAAGTTTTAATTAAATTAAATTATTTGTAATAAGCATCATTTTATATTTTTATAATTTGTATTATTAAATCACTTTTAAATAATGCGATTAGTTAACCCTCAAGTGTCATTAAATCTTTAAGGAATTTTCTCTAACTTTGAATTTTGACAGGTTTTTGCACTTTTTAATGAACCCACCTTTTTCAAATGTTATTATTTATTTACCAAAAACATGAACAAAAAACTAAGTTGATTTAGTTTTAAGATTGATTTAAAATAAATAAAAAAATAAGTTAGAGAGGCTGAGAAAGTTTTAAGTAGAACTTTTTATAATTGTTTATTATTTTAAATGAAAAATCAAATCCTTTGCCTGACCATTGAGATACAAAACAATACATTTAAAAAATATGTTTTATATTTTAATTGTTTATTAAACAAGGCTATCAGGACATATGTATCTTGATGGTATTCAGGATTAAAAGCTCAAATAGAAATTAAAATTTTCAATTCACGGTTCTCAAAAAATGGGCTGAAGTTGAATGGAAGAATGATGATTTTCAGTCGTTTTTCCGACAAATCATAGTTTGTTTTTTTTTTTTTTTAACAAAACAGTACAAAATAACCAGATATCGAATGTCTAATAACTCAATAGTTATAAAATAAAAATTAATTTCATTGTAGAGGGTGTTTTTTTTTAAGTTAAGAACTAATAACTCAATAGTGATAAAATAAAAATTAATTTCAGAGTAGAGAGTGTTTTTTTAGAGGTATAAACTTTGAAATGACGAATAAATAAATATTTGAAAGATAATCTTCTTGAATTATAAATTAAACATAATTTCTGGCATAATGCCCGTTACGGCTGGTTCAGACGTACATAGTTTAATTTGGAGGTCCAGCTTTCTATTAATTTTTCCAACATTTGTGGCTGTATATCGGCAATAACGAGCCGAAAGTTGTCCATTTGGAGGTCAATCGTTTTGGGCTTATGGGTGTAGACTAGCAATTTAACATATCACCACAAAAATAGTCAATTGACATTTGGTTCATTGACCAATCCATTCAACCGAAAGTGAGCTTCATCGCTCAACAAAATTGCTTATGAAAATTGGTATCAACGGCAATCTTCTTTTGAAACCATTCACCGAATCAACGCCTTGTTAGGTGATGCCAAAGCAAACTAAAAATAAATAACTTGACAGCTGACAAAATGGCTACCAGTTTAGTAGTGTTGCCAACTTAAACTTTTATGCCTCTAAAAAAATATCCTTAAGAATAAAAATAAGTGGGGAGCTATAAATTCAATATTTATGGTAAGTTTGTTATTTAAACATGTCCAATTTTGTATAATATTTTAAGACATCATTGGTACTAAGCACATACCAAATATCAAGCCTTTATGAATTAATATTCCTAATACGTATGTATGTCCGCCATCTTGAATATCTTTATAACTCATAAAATTATTGTATTGTCATTCTTTCTTGATAAGTCTAGAAAGATTAAACTAAAAGTAAATGCCTTAAACGGGTCAAAGTAGTCGGTGCAGCTTATATGCCCTCAAAAATTTGCTACTGATATTTTTTTTGTAATAAGTTAAGATAACTTCGAAAAATGTGTTATCCATGTAATAAAAATGTAATCTGTTTTATGTCAATATATTCGAAACGTTAAACCAATTAAGTGTACATATGTAGCATTTTTGTACTTCAAGGCTGTAGCTCCAAACTGTAGCTCTGATTGAAAAAAAGAAACACAACTTATCTTTTTTTGACAGATCAGTTCTTAGCTCTGAGCTTAAAAGGAATAACGCCTAAAATCTGTAAAAAAAATATTAGTTTGTAGTCGATATCATCTCTGCAAGTGAGAAAGAGGGTATCTTAAACGAAGGGTTTTACAAGATAAAAAAAAATACCCCAACATTGGTTTAACAAATCAAAATATCAGATTCTAATATTTTTAATACATATAGCAACGTTTTAATACCTGCGTTTTATTATCGAAAATAGTACATAAGGTTTTAGTTTCTTTTAACACGTAATACAATAATAGTTTGTAATTATGGTTTTGTATGTGGATTAATTTCAGAAACCTGAAAATTAGTTTTCATTATAGCGGATAGATGGCAATTTGGTGTTGTAAATGGTAGGGCAGTGCGAAGGCGAACTGAAGTTGTAAGAAAAGAGACAGATAAAGTTTGAAAACTAAACGAACATAAGACAAAAAGAGATAGTTGTATTTTTTAGATCTACATCGCATCGTAATATTTTTGCAGGATAACCTATATAATATACATATATATTTAATGCGATGATGGGCCTTTATAAGCATCCTACTTAAGACGAGAATATTAAATGCTTGTTCTTTAGTTTTAAAAATAAGATTATTCTTAGACACATTTGATTTCCTTATATAAGTTTGATGCATTCATGTGCACATACAAAACTATCATTTTGACTTTTATATTTTAAGTTTTAATGCATTGTTTTCAAACAATCACACGTGTTTTGTTAAATTAACACACGCCCACAATGTTAAACCACCCACACTCTTTTTTGACGTATAAATATCAAATAGGGCCTAATAAATAAAATCATTTAAAAAAAGAATTAGTGAGAGGGAAGCAGAAAAGGTATTGCCATTGCCGTAAATTGGTTACAATATTTTTAAATAGTCACTTCGACTTCGATAGATAGACTTCCATCTAGCTATGGTATAAGATCAATCCTTCTCTACCATCAAACTCTACACTACACTATGGTGTGGTGGCAAATATTTTTTAAAAAGGAATTAAAAAAGACTTTTAACGAAAATGAATAAAAACAAAATAAATATATCTTGGCGAAAAGAAAATAAAAGAAAAATCTTCTATAAATAGATGCATTTTTATATTGCAAAGTGTAATTGTAAATTTTTGCACAGCGCGATATGGTGTTAAGGGTGACCAAGTTATATTTAAGTTAGCAAAACTTTATTACAGACGTTAGCCTTATTTTATTATCGATAATAACAAATTGCGGTAATTTTGGTTACTATTTGAATTGACTTCAGAACTTTAAAATTTAGTTTTTATGATGGCTTTTCTGTAATAAATGTACAAATGGTAAGGTAGTGCGAAATTTACTTAAAAATAATTGTTTGAAAAATAACCGAGATTAGCGGTATAAAACTTTTTCGTTATTAGCAGTAATAAAACGTGGTTGTAATGATATTGTTCTCAATAATAATGTAGGAAAAGTAGAGCGGGGTATGCCCAAGAAATCGAATGTGTAAAAAAGATGTAAAAGAGTAATTTCACGAAGATGAAGGTTTTTTGCCTTTATATTTGGTCTACTTCTTTTTTTCTACGGATTTAAAAGTGTAGAACAATGTAAATTCACCGTAAGTTATTTTTATAATAAAAGTTAAGTTATTTTTATAAATAAAAGTGTCAGTATCAAATTTCAGCCTATTCCAACTTTGTCCAGTTGCACTCATTTACAATAAATGACTCTATATCATTGTTTAACTAGATTGGTTGTGTAAATTTATTCTAAGATGTGTTATTTAACGTAGAAAAATTACCCTTTCAGCTATCGTATTCTATTTATATGTGTGTGGGCATATAAATGACACGTATTTGTTCAACTATATTTTAATCTTCTTTAATCTTTAATTTTCAAACATTGAATGGCCAATCAATTAAATTAAATCAATTAAACAAGAAGTATCAACAAATATGCGTACAAAGTCAAGAAATGTTACGTTACAAAAAGCTATTTTCTATTCCGTGATCATAGAAAAATAATACAGATGGCCACCGTACTAAAAATATGGTATCTTTGCTGTTTGCTGCCGGCAAATACAAACTTGATCGGCTGAATGAATCTGACTTATCGACTACGACGGACTACGATGTAAAGTATTTTTGTCTTTATTTTGCTAGATATTTGGCGAAGCCGGTCAAAACGTTCTTTTCAAATCAGGTACATACCATAATATTCCATTTGGGTACATGTACAGACATTTTTGCAGATTGCAGATAAGTATGTTTATTTCTTTAAAGATTAAGATACATTTGAGTTTTCTTGTGGATTAAAATAAAAAGTATCTTTCTGTTTCAGTTTGAATTAGTTCTAGGTACGTAAATATTTGCAATCAAAGAGCATCAGAAGTTGACGAATATCTTTCTGTTTGTTTATACCACACTCACCGTCGCGTCGCCGCCGCCACCGTCTGTATCTTACATAGTACATAAATATGTAGCTAGGTATATGCTTCGACTACGACGATCTTGGCAATCGTTGTGGTGATACATTTTTGCATCCATCTTTTTGGGTTTGCACTTGTGTAGCAAAAGAATATTTAAGTAGTGTATTTTTGGCCTTTAAACAGATGCATTGATTCGCATCGCACGGTATCTGATCAGAACTGTCCACGTCCATTGCCGTCATTCTCGTCATATCGTCGCTTGCCGCCGCCGCCGCCGTTTTGGTTGCCCGATAAGAGTGAAATTAATTATTATTTGCTAGTGGAAATATTTTAATTACTTCAAAAAAAAAAAAAAATAGTTTATGAAATTGATGATATATCTATGAATATAAATAAAATTGATTTATGAATACGAAAAGTTGGAAAAGTGTTAATTGTTCAGAGGAATCTAAATTAAATTAAGATCAATCAACATTTTAGATACAAATATTCCTGTATAAGATTTATTTATAACAGCAGCCAGCCCACTTCCATCAGTGCATTAGCGGTATGTACTTTTAAGTTATAATTTAAGTTATAATTTAAGTTATAATTTAAGTTATAATTTAAGTTATCATTTATATTATAATTCAGTACATTTAGGTAAGGTACATATAAATATTTGAGTGGAAAATGTTTAAATACCTACCTACTTATTGAAAATATGTACATTCTTATCTTTTGGTGTCATAAATGATTTGACAATAATTATTGTCGCGGCATAAATATTTATGATTGTTTACATGTTAAATATTATCTTATTTGTTTATATGCTTCTGTTGATTAAAGAATAAAATAAATCGAATTATTCGCAGTTGATACCAGATAAGTCCATTCTTTGTTCTTTGTTGAGCTACAGTTGTATTTCTAGGTGGTTGGTAACACTGTCAAATGTGTAAAATTTAACATTTTAGCTAAGTTATCTCCAAAACGGTTTTTAAGATTTTGATAAAACTAGTATATGACAGATAGCTTTAATAAAATGTTAACGTGGTTATAATGTGACAGGATAACAAGAAAAAAATTAGTTATTATGTAATGTAGAGTTATTTCTGTAACCCTCTACTTAAAATACATTTACATTAAGTGGGCGTTTGACACGCCTTTAAACTGAAAATTACACATTATTATTAACATCCCATAGGAAGTTATTGTAATGGGTCCGATTTGTCGAATTGAAAATTTTGACATTCCTCGACGTAACAAGGTCCCTAGAATAGAAATAAAAGATTTTAAGAAAGATGTCTGTGTGTGCGTGTGTATATACGTTCGTACGTCCGTACGTCTGTACGTTCGCGACGTTTTTTTCGTCGTCCATAGCTCAAGAACCAGAAGAGATATCGACGAAACTAAACTAAACTAAAAAAAAAAAGTGAACATTTTGGTTAACCTTAAATATCTCACGAACCAATAACGCTAGAGACTTGAATTAAATTTTATATTATATATTGTAACGTGATACAAAACAAATATATTTTTGGAAAAAATTCCAATTAATGGTTTTTTTAATAAATCAAAAAAAACTGAAAAAAAAATATTATTTACTTTGAAAAATTTACGAACAAAAAACGATTTTATCTCCAAAATAATTTTGTGCAACGAAAAATAATGTTTTTAACATCTGGTAAAATTTTGAAAAAAATCGAAATGACAGTTTTTTTTATAAAAAATAAAAACCTATAAAAAACATTACTCAAAGTTGGTAAAAATTTATTTTCGACTTAAATATCTTTTCGAAAATTTAAGATTATGGCTTCCAACAAATTTTATCTTATAAGAAATATTGTTTTCAATATTCGGTAAAATTTTGAAAAAAATCGAATTGACAGTTTTTTTTACAAAAAATAAAAACCTAAAAAAACCAATACTAAAACTTAGTAAATATCTTCAAAAATTAAAAATAATGGCTTCAAACTTATTTTATCTCACAGAAAATATTGTTTTCGACGTTCAGTACATTTTTTATAAAAATCCAACAGTCAGTTTTTTCATACAAAAATAAAATCTACAAAAAATAGTACGCAAAATTTGTAATAATTGATGTTCGGTTTTCGATATTTCGTGAACAATAGAAGATATTAACTTCAAATTAATTTCATTGATCCAATTTGTTTTTGTTTATATAAGAAATATTTTTTGAAGAAATGCTACTAAAATTGGTTTTCCACTAAAAATCTCGTTAACAAAAAAATAATTTCGAAATCAAACTATTCCATTATTTGCAAAATATTATTGGTAGTTTTTATATTTTTAAGAATAATTCAACTGAGAACTTTTTTAACAAAACACGAAAACCTAAAAACTTTTAAGCAAGACAAATCGACACACAGGATGGGAAGTTATCAGTGTGGGTCGCATTCCAGGCTCTTTTTTTTTTTTTTTAAATATTATGTAAATTTTAAAGTCCTACAATGCAATTATGTGATTTATTTTTTTTTTATTTATTTTTAACATAAATAAAGGAGTTATTCGAAATTTATTTATTTTTTGTATTTGTTCGAGACCTGTTTCTAAAAAATTTAATTTACCGATTTTTAAGCATAGACATTTAAAAAAATAGGCTGGGATGTGACCCACTCAGATAACTTTCCATTTTCTTACTGATAAATGTTTAACAGCTTTTCGTAATTCTCAAAAAACACACACTCTTTCATGTCAGATATTATTACATATAATATTCTAAGTTTTATTAACTTAAAATTATTTTAAAGGCTCTTTCGATAATATTTTGCCTTCTGTGTTAATAAAAAGAGACTTTTAACTTTTTTACAATTTATCTATCGTTTTGATTTCGTTAGACATAAAATTGCAAGCTACCTTGAAACAATATGCCATACTTGCACCTTTCTATAAGGACACTACCTTTAAATGTGCGTGGACAAAAAGAAAATTTTGGGAACCCTGGACGGACATGCTACTCAATGTTAACCGATGCGTCCATTCCCAATCATACATGAATTAATTGTTGTTGGTTTGTGTTTAGCTATTGATCAAGAACTACCGATACAATTTTATAATATGAAGAATACAATTTTTTTCAATCGTAAGTTATTTGAGGTCAAGACAATTTTATATTTTTATTAAACTTTCATACGTGCTTGGAGTTTATACACTCTGAAGATTTATTCATAACCCAGAAAGAAATATGTAAAGGACTTGTTTTTTTAAGGGCACCAAAATAAGTCGCCAGCGTGGATAACATCACAACCTTTTTTCTAAACTTGTTATGAAAAAGTTTAAAAAAATCGTTTTCTTAATACCTTAAACCAGTTAAAATTTGTAATCGGAGTTTAAAAAGAATCCATATTCTTAAACTACCTTCGAAGTCAAAGTGCATTCAAAAATGACGTCAATGACTTTTATTGAAAACAAAATTGAGTCAAAAAAAAACAAAATAATTTTTAATACAAAAAAAACATATTTACAACCATCACGTTTTTCAAAAATATCAGTATTTGACTTGCTGTTTGTAAAATTAATACTATCTATAAATAGTATTAAACAACGTAGTCCGTTGGTTGATGCACTGATAAATTTGTGTTAATTACCTTTTATTATTAAAAGTAAACACAAATATACATAATCATCTTATCAATTAGTTATTAAATTTTTAAAATAAAGCCAAAAAGTTTACGTGTCTAATTATTACAATCAGTTGTATGTCAGAAATTTGATTTAATAAAGATCGTATTAAAACTAAGACTTAAGGTTAGATGAACCCTTGCGGTAGTTATATAACCTTTGGTATCTCTTTATGTATTTAACATTTAAAAACAAAAAAAGAGCTTCCTCAGAATTGAGAATCTTTAAGTCGGTGTGTATAGTCTGAATATTATTCACTATTTATTCCATATACCTATCTTTGGAGCCTTTAAGAATTTAATTGACAGATTCAGTAGATTTTCCCGTGCTCATTTTATAACATTCAATAAAACAAGTTGATAGATCTGGTACTAGTCGTAAAATTTAATATGTTCACTGACAATATATGACAAAATATTAACATTTAACCAAGACATGCTTCAGGAAATAAAATACGTTATCCAGTTCACACGTGTTGCCCTTAAATTTCATATTCAATGTACGTACTCGAAAAATTAAAGATGGTGCGAACAATTTAAAAGTATATTAATAAAAACAATATTAAATTAAGGGCAGTATCTTTATTACTGTGTGTTGGTGAGTTTGTGTACGTATAGCATCGTAATTTCAATCAATTGGAACCAATTTGGGGAGTAATAAATTTACTTTCAGGCGACAAAAACAAAATAATATCAAAAAAAGTCATTTCAATTCAAAATTGTATCATTCGGAAACTATTGAATCCAAACGAACATAGTATACTTACAAAATAGATGTATCATATTTTTGTACATATATTTAGCTATAATGATTTCAACTAATTAACTTATATTATTATATCATCATGTATGCGAATTAACGAAGTGACAAACAATTAATCTAAACATTCTACCTAATTATTCGTCTATTTTGCAAATACAAGCTAACTTGTAACAATTTAAGCATGAACCATGAAGATTTGTTTAATGAACAAAAATATATAAAAAAAACTTTAGATATTTTTAAAAAATATTAAATTAACTAATGTAAAATGTAACAAAGTATAAATGCATACATTAAAGGCGTAATTAAGGGTAATTTAATACGACTTGATGGGTCTATTTTAGTATATATCTTAAAATGCACTTCAGAGATCAATAAATTGCTCAAATGATATATCAAGTTTAATACTAAAGTTTTGTTATTTAAAGGATAAGCAAGAGCAAATTATAATTATCTTAAGATACTAAGTAGGTGCATACGAACACATGTACCTACATTGTACATAATGTTATGTTAATAAAATAAGAGTTCATGTTTCAAACAGTTTTGTGGTTTTTATCTTACGATTGGGTAAAATGGCGGTTTTAAACTCTTAGTTGTAACCAAAAGATTAGTTTCAAGAGTCGCAGTAATATAAAATAAGATGTGGTAGTTAATTTGTGGAATTAAATGCTAAGACTTTGTCATAGTTTGTAAAAATAAATAATTTGTTTATACCGATTTCTGGTAGTCCTTAATTCACAATCATTTGTATGTTCTTTTTTTTATAGATGGAATTAATGGAGGAAATTTTCTAAAATGTTTCCTAATGGCTTTTTATTTTTAATGGATTTGTAAAGTTTGTATATAAGACAGCACCCTTGAGACAAAGATTGACAGTATCATTTCTAGATAACAGAGTTATGAAATAATGATACTTTTCGTAATAAATTTCGACTTTCATTTTAACTATATTCAGGTGATACACTTAATGGTACAGGGTTTTCCATTTTGCGGTTTCAAAAGTAAACGTAAAAAGAGGCTGGGAAGCGACCCACACTGATAACTTCCTATCCCGTCCGTCGATTTGTCTTGCTTAAAAGTTTGTAGGTTTTCGTGTTGGGTTAAAAAAGTTGTTAGTTGAATTATTCTTAAAAAATTTAAAATTACCAACAATATTTTTCATATAAAGAAATAGTTTAATTTGAAAATCTAGTTTTATTAAATAGATTTTTAGTCGAAATCAAATTTTTACCAATTTGAGTAGCATTTCTTAAATTTTTACAAATTGGATGAATGAAATTAATTTGAGAGATATCAAGAACCGAACATCAATTTTTACCAAATTTGCGTACTATTTTTTGTGAAATAAAAAAAGTTTGAAGACAATATTTTTAATTTTTGAAAAGCTATTTGAGTCGTTAGTAAATTTTTACCAAGTTTTAGTATTGTTTTTTTGTTAGGTTTTTATTTTTTGTAAGAAAACTGTCAATTAGATTTTTCTCAAAATTTTACCAGATTGTTTTGGTGATAAAATCATTTTGCATTCGTAAAATTTTCGAGGTGACAAATTTTTTTTTTCAGTTTTTTTGATTTATAAAAAAAACCGTTAATTCGATTTTTTTCAAAAAATATACTTGTTTGCTATCGAGTTATTACAATATATTATATAAAATTTAATTCAAGTCTCTAGAGTTTTTGGTTCGTAAGATATTTAGGGTTAACCAAAATTTTCACCTTTTTTTTAAACTGCTATGATAAAAAAAAACACCCACGCAATTTTCTTGAGAGTCCTTTCTGCATCTTTCTGCATTATTATCTATATAACAAAATTTATTTGAAGTCGATATCTCTTCTGGTTCTTGAGTAACGGATGAGGAAAAAACTTCGCACCTCCGGACCAAAGAGCGCACCAAACAGTGACTTTTTGTGGATGTAATGGCCTCTCTTCAATTACTTGAGGATTCTCAGAACTTCAAATACGCCAATTTTGTTTGTTAACATACCCACCAAATGAGAAATGTGCTTCGTCGCTGAAGTAAATTTTGTTCGAAAAATCGCTGTCCACAAAATACGGCATAATGTAATGTGCCGTAAGACAGTCCTAATTCCTGAGAACGACGAGGAATCTTCGGCAACACTTTCACTTACAGTTTACAGAAGCAATATTTTCAGTGCGGTACGAGTGAAACGATGATGCACAGGCCTTACAATATCTGTAACCAATTCAGTCTCTTCAAATTTTTTCACAATTTTGCCAATTTCTTGGACGATTATTTTAACCATTATCTCCTCTTAAAGCCTAGTACATACTTGTGAACCATCTCGTGAACCCATACAAGTTTCGGTTTTTGGTTCACCCGTGAACGTGCTCGTGAAGCTGAGTGGAGAACAAAGTGGAGAGTTTTCGTTCACGGGCAATTCACGTGCAAAATGTACGGGAACTGTTGGTGAAGTTTTGACATTTGGTTACAAAAAAAAGGACAGTTTTCAATTTGTACTGAATACTGATACTGATTCCTCATTTAAAGTTTGTGGCTGCTTTGCGTGTGGTTTTAAAAAATAAAGTTAAAATGCATTTATATGAAATAGAATACAAATGTTCACAACGTGTATTCACAAGTGTGTACCAGTGAGCAATTTCAAAAGTTCACTTTCTCCACTGGCGAACGTTCACTTCACGAGGAAGTATGTACTAGGCTTAAAGCACGATATGTGGCTGTGGCAGAATCGCCATTTTTGTAGTAGGTTTTAACAATTTGTATGCCTTGCCCGATAGTTAAGCAATCAATTTTCGTAAATGTCAAACTTTCAACTAAAAAAAACAAATTGGTTTAACAAATTAGTTTGACAGATGTCGAATGCCAGCCCTATACTTTTGAAACCGCAAAATTGATAACCCTTTAGTTGAAAAATAAGCGTTTTAATAACTTGCAATTTTAATTTAAAAAAATATATATCTACATATTATGTACATTTCAATTAATTGTAATTGTAATTGTAATTGAAAAAATGCACTTACTTATTAAATCTAATTGAAAATTGTAGTGTGTTTATTCAAATTCTTTTAAATTACAGACAAGGTTAATATTTATTTATTGATTCAAATCAACACACATAAAAGAACTTAGCATTTCAGGAAATTATTTGTAATTTCGCTCAAAATGTAAATAACGAAAATATTACTTAAATAAATTTTCACTTCAAAAAGTAATCATTACTGCTTTTTTGATCATTACTTTTGTTTTCAATTACATTCATGTAATTAAAATATAAGTACCTACGTCTAATAAGTAATTTAAATTCTTAAAGTACATGATAAAGTAATTAAAAAAAGTTTATGGAGATTTTAATTGCTAGCAATTGGAATTCAATTTTTTTAATCATTTAAACTCTGCTACATAATAAGACAAGAAATTGAATAATTGTTAGTGTTAATTTATAAGGCTTATTCCACTACATAAAATAAAAAATAATGTTGGATAAAAAGCCTGTCACACAAATTAATAAGAATTAAATTTTAAATTTACATTTAATATTTACAATTTAAACTACTCGTAAATATTGCGATCAAAAAGGAATATTATCTTAATTTTACACACTTTGTAATGAATGAAAAAGTTTTTAAAAGAAGATGTTTTATTTTATATAGTCCGATATTGGTATAACTGTTGAAAGTTGAAGCTGTTATCATTAAATAAGTACATATTGTAATTATTCAATGCTGTTATCTTTTGACAATTGATTAGTAAAAACTACGCCATAACTGAAAGGAGAACGATATTATGCACTTCAATAACGCATTCAAATTGTTAAAATTGTCTACAAAACCGAATTACAACGAAAAAATTGCTATTTTACGATACAAGTTTTTTAACCGTATTATTTTTCAGAGTGGTGTTCACAAATGACCCCAAAGATATTGTTATTTAAAGGTCCTTAAGGATGAAATTCCTGAAATAATCCAGGAAATACAGTCGCAAATTTATAATGGAAAATTTCATTTTAAAGATATGGTGCTGTAAGCGTTACCACTTCTCAAAAAAAAGTGGAAGTAGATTTGAGGAAAAAAGCGAAGTAGATTGAGAAAAATGGAAGCAGATGTCAAAAATCAAAAATTAACTTTTTCATATTATTATTTTAAAATTAAATTATTTGAATGAAAAAATTAAAGAAAAAATAGAATTATTTAAGCCTTCATATCATATAATTCAATATGTTAATGTGATATTTCTTAAATTAATCGAAATCGCAAAGATTGGTCTTGTGCTGATCAGATGAAATGACTTCAGGATGTTTTGATTACAAAGGACGAGTTCTACAAGAAATAGTTATTGTAATCATAATACAATTTCAGCATATAAACAATCCTTTTATCTCTTTTTTTTTGGACAACTTAAAAATAAAAAATATTAAAAATAAAAAATTAATTCCAAAATAACACTAGAGCACAACCGAATGCAAAAAACATAGCAAATTTAAGCGAAAATTTAAAAAGAAATCTATCGGTTTGTTTTGAGAAAATTCGAATTCTGGATTTTTTAATGTACAAATTTGTACTGGGACTACTGTTATTTTTAGTTTAAAAAAATCAGGAACCAGACTTCTTTACCATCGTAATGTCATGTTTGATTAAAATTTCGAGTTCGAAATTTTTTTACGAATGCAAAACTTGTCATATATTTAGTTCCTTTATGAAAATGAAGTAGATTTCAATATTTTGGTGATGGTGCGAAGTAGGAAGTAGATTTGAATTTTTTTTTGAAAAAAAGAAGTAGATCTACTTCAATTGAAGTAAAGTGGTAACGCTGTGTAACCGCAACCTTCACTTTAAACTAACAAAAAATTAATAAAATGTCCTTCCAAAAATACTACCAAATTGGTTTTATTACTCAGCTTCAAAAGGAAACTATGAAGATGCCAGCTTCTTATTTTGTCATGTTTTTAAATTAATTAAAGTTAAATTATGCTATCAATCATATTTTGTTTTGATTTATTTAAAAATTAAAACTCCAAAAAAAATAACCTTGCCATTGAAATTGCATTTTTATTATGTTTGTTCTTTTTTTGGGATAATAATCATAAGGTCAATGGCAAAAATACTGTTTTGTCATTAAGGTAGAATTTAAAAATAGCATCTGGCGCCTTAGAAAATAAAAAAATGTGTGTTTTGTGTAATCAGTTTTAAAATTAATCTCATTTTCAATTAATAGGTAAACACAATAATCGACAGTAAATGAAATTTGAGCATGATAATAATATTGCTTAACATTAACTAAGAGCATGTTACAGTTATTAAAAGAGAACTTGATAACATAAATGACATACACAGAGCAAATTTATTTTTGTTTAAATAATAATATCAATAAAATGTTATTTTTTGTTTAAAATCCTGGTAGGATTAAAATATACTTATTTAACATTTTGTGCGTTCACAACTGAGCACAAAATTTTATGTATATTTCGGCAAGTGTTAAACGATAACAAAACTACAAGAATTTATGAATAATTAAATAGCTTAAAACCAGAGTAGATAACTCCTGCTGAACCATAAAAATTAAACTAATTGTTATTGTTATCAATTCATACTACATATATCTACTTATTTTTAACTTGATACAAAATTTCTGATTATCCATTATCATTTTTGAAAATCACTCTTTTGGAAAACACCAATAAATTATAGAATAATAATTACAGATATGATATATCTTGAATTAGTTGGTTTGAGTTGTATTTCTTCGTTTTCTTTTAGATTACCTAGGATTGAAAACCGAATTAATTGGTTAGCTAAGAGCATATATTTTGTTATTATTAAGAAAATGAGAAATCGCGTTTCAGTTAAATTTTTAATCGTGTATAATTGATTTATAACAATGTATTTTTTGTGTAACTGTGTCTTTCCCAGAATGTTATTTTCATGCATATGTTTATCATTAAAAAAAACATCTGCACCAGATAAAAAAACAAAACAGAAATTTCAAAAATAGGATTTTGTTGTGAAAAGTGTCCAATATCACTTAGACTTTTCAGAACCAGAGATGACAGAGAAGTCTACAAATTGACTTGATTCAATTCTTGTTTTCTATTAATTTTGTTGAACAAAAATTTAAAGTTTCGAAGTAATTTTTGTATTTTTTTAGAAAAACAAAAAAGTATATATGATCCGTTATTTTTTAGCTGGGGTCCGTCTGAAAAGGTATTCAGAAAAAATAAAGTGAGAAAAAAGATTCTGTTTACAAATAGGAATTATATTTTAAAATTTAAAAATGTAGCTATTAAATAAATTTGTTTTCAAAAATTTAAATAATTTATTTAGTTTTTGAACAAAATTTAATTTTCGATTTTTGACCAACAAATTGGTGGCGCAGAGACATAAGGCCCAGGGACATAACGCCCACATTTTTTTTGGGGCTTATGTCCCACCCGAAATTTGATTTGGGCCCTAAGTCCACACCAAGTAAGACCTAAGTCCCAAATTTGTTTGTTAAAAATGGGACACTGTCCCCAAATTTTTGCAGAGCCAAAAAAGAATATAAAGTTTTTTGTATTTCAATACAATGAATAATAATTTTTTGATACGGTGATAATACAAAAATTAGGAAAAACAAAAAAGTTTATTTTCAACATTATTTGCGGGATCTCAGGATTTTAACTCCCTTTTTCGGGGTCACACCCGCTCACGCAACTCCGTTGCTCCGCTTAGGGTATGTAAAGTCGCCAGGCAGACGCCAATATCAACAACGTTTTTGAATAAAAGCACCTGTGGGTGGCCCGCTTCGCGGGATCTCAGGATTTAATCTCCACAAAACAAAGTCTTGTGGTATTGAAGTGCTCCAAGTTTTGTCATTTGGTGATTCTTATTAAGTGGGACATTAGCCCCAACATTTTTATTTATGGCTTCGGTCTTACTTGGGTGGGACTTAAGGCCCAAATTGAATTTCGGTTTTATGTCCCACCGAAGTGAGACATAAGCCCCAAAAAAAAAAGTTGGGCGTTATGTCCCTGGGCCCTATGTCCCTGCGCCCAAATTGGTATGGGGACTACTATTACTTTTAAATTTTTTTATAAACACGCCTAAAGCGAATCTGCTTAAAACCTTAATTTCCAAGTTTAAACTCAATCGACCCAATATTTTGGGCTGTAGGTGCGAAGACACCAAGATAGACAGACGGGCGGGATTGGAGGATCCACTTTTTTCAACTTTCTTGCCATAGTAATGTCATGTTTTATTAAAATTCCGAGTTATTTTAGTTCTATAGTTTTTTTTTAAGTGTACCTATACAAATTTGTTGTTCAACAGATTTACGACCGCAATCTTAGGTATTGATAACACTGATGCTTTAGGTTCAAATTGACAGATGACGAAAAGCAAATAAAATAACACATTTGTGTTTATATTATTTAAATAAAAATTAATACATAAACAAGTGTGTTGATGTAATTAGTAATATAAAACAAAATAAAATACACATAATACATATATAACATCCACGTCATGTGGAAAAATTCCATTTCAAGAAAAAAAATACTCTGCTTAAAACCGTTTTGAAAAATCAGTAAAAACAAAAACAATTTAAAAAGAGTTCATTGAACTTGGCGTTTGTTAAGATTCAGTTCACGCATTAAAAATTAAATTATACGTACATATACCATACAGCTATCAAAATATATAGCTATACAAATATTTTAAAAATAATTTTTAAATTATCTTTTTAATGTTTCAATGACGTTTTAATCAGGTCAGGAGGTATATATTGGGTTTTATAATAATTATAAGATGTAATTATACTGGTTAAACGATTAATCTATTTGACTTTGCGGATTTCTGTTGTTATTTACTTTAAAGAATGTTTTGGCTATATTGAATATAAAGCTCTTTGTATTTGAAGAATTATCGGGATATAAAATCTCACAATAGTAAAAATATTGTGCCAGAACTTAAAGATCAGTGAAATTCAAATTATACAGTAAGCCGATTGAGCAAATACAAACGGAATAGGAAATAAAATGCACGACTAGGTCGCACGAACTTGCTCCTGTATGCAAAGAGTCTGTTTAAAAAAGCACCTATATAAGATTTAAAATTATACCTTTAAAACAAGTTTGTCTTCAAAGATTTAAATGCTATTCGATTTGTCAAAAAAACCGCGCGATTCATCCCAAGACACAACACATCCTAGGACAACTCATCCCGGAAATGAATTGGTATTTACAATAGTTATAAAAAATACATAGGTACATATGTATGTACCAAATGCATTATCTAATTTGGATAAAAGATAGTAATCAGCCCTATCATGAATTCCATCGTAGTCGGAATTTTTACGAATCCCGAAAAACTGTATCATGAAATCCGTTCGTAATGCAAAATTGTATGAGATTTTCCACTACGAACGGATTTCATGATACAGTTTTTCGGGATTCGTAAAAATGTCCGATTATGATGGAATTCATGATAGGGCTGAATATAATAAAAGTTTTGTCAATGTAATGCGCTCTTTCGGGCTCACGCACAGGATTTGATCTGGTGAGATGGGAGGGGGTAACATTTAATACAGTTAAAATAATTTAAAAAAAAAAAAAAATTAAGATTCAAAATTTTACCTAAAAAGTAAGTTTGTCTTCAAAAATTTAGATGCCATTTTATAAATCAAAAAACCCTTGATTTTTCAAATTTTTTTTTTGAAAATCGTTAGAGCGGTTTTTTTTTAAATTAATTTTTTATATATAAAATTTTTCAATTTTGTTCCAAAAATATTTTTGGTATGCAGTTTTTTAGTGATTGTAAATATACGCTCTATATTTGAATTTCGTAATAAAATGTTGACCCGTTTTTGAGATATAGAATTTTGAAAAAAAAATTCAATATTTTTTTAAAAATCCAAACAATAAAAAACTGCACTTTTGATAATCAAATATTGTAAGGGCAATACTTATTCAAAAAAAAATTATTGAAATCGGGTCATAAAGTTGCTGAGAAAATTAAAAAACAAAATAACGGTCCTATGAGCGGTACCTTTCCTGAGCAATACAAAAATATGTTTTTCTTATTAAAAGAAGCCAAGTTAAAAAATAAAATTTTAGAGAAAATTAAAAAAAAATCTATCGGTTTGTTTTTGAGAAAATTCGAATTTTCGTTTTTTGACCAAAAAAATTGTATGGGGGCCACTGTTAGTTTTGATCTTAAAAAAAAAATGAAAAAAACGCCTAACGCGAATCTGCTCAAAACCTTAACTTCCAAGTTTGAACTCAATCGACCCAATGGTTTAGGCTGTAGGAGCGTGGACAGACAGACAAAATTTTGCACGAATGCAAAACTTGCCATATAGTTCCTATATGTCGCAAGTAAAAATGTATCCCAATTAATTGGTGTCCTCGATGAACTCAAGAAGATTGAGAGCTTTTGTTAAGTCATTGGAATTTCAACAAAAAACTTACATGCCGTCCCTGAGTCTTTGGGCTACAATACAATTGATTGTTCGTGTATTATGTTTAGTGAAAGTTAACAAAACAAAGTTATTTCAGCTCACGTATTCAGGGCCACTTCACCAAAGAATAAGAATGTTCCACGCACATCACAGAACACGGGAGTTAAATAACTTTATTTTTACTTGAGACTTATAGGAACTACATATATTGCGAGCTTTGCATTCGAACAAAATTTAGAACTCTAGATTTAAATGAAAAATCGGGAGCGTATCGGAATCCCGTTTTTAAAATCCTGCTTCCAAAAAATCCCAAAAAAAAAGTTTTAAAATCCCGCTTATTCAAAATCCCGATCAATTAGAATCTCAATATTTAAAATCCCGAAAATTCTTGAAAACACTATATTTTGTTAATTGATTTTAGTTTGTTTTAAAAGAATACTACTTTACTTTATATTATTATACTAGCGACCCGCCCCGGCTTCGCACGGGTGCAATGCTGATATACTAAATACGCTACAGAAAAACTGTGAAAGTTGTTTATAAAAAAACATAGCGGCCCGCTCCGGCTTTGCACGGGTTTAAAATATGTAACTCACTGAAAAAATGATAAAATCAATCCAGTAGATTTGATTTATTCATTTACTGGCCGAAGCCCGCACGCGTTTTTGGAGTACTTAAAACAATTCCCCTTTCCTTATCTTTGGAATATCTTTTATACACAATATTTTCACTTTTTTTTACATTTTTACTTTTGTTATTTTCCTCGCTACAAAACTCCGATAACGCGTCCGATCGCTGCTAAATTCAATGTGCTATAAGGAAATCCGCGGCCTCCGACGCGCTATTTATAGGCACGCTGCCGCCGCGCCGCGTCGCCGTAAACGCTACGTTCCGCAATTTTTAAATCTGTACATCTTCAAAAATATTGATTTAAATCAGATGCTGTAAAAGGCCAAATAGATCTATATTAAATCAACAATGTATTTAAGGTATTTAATTGGATAAGGATTAATGCTGTATTGGTTAAAATCGCTTCGAATATTAGTCATTATTTGTCGTAAAAAGTAAATGACAAAAAAATGTTATTGTGGGATATCCATAAGAGATAGACATATACCATCGCGGAGTTTTCTGTAGACCTTTTCATTGTGTACAATACTTAGTACATTATTATTTTGATAAATCTCGTAGGATTCAGCCTGCGTTTGCAATGTAAGCGGAAAAAATGTAATTATTTGCGACATCACATTAGAAACCTCAAAAATAACAGTATTTGTCCACTATTTAATGGATGATATTATACATAAAAACCTTCCTCATGAGTTACTCTATCTATTAAAAAAAACCGCATCAAAATCCGTTGCGTAGTTTTAAAGATTTAAGCGTTCATAGGGACATACAACATGACACATGACAGAAAAAGCGACTTTGTTTTATACTATGTAGTGATTTTGATATCTTATATTTGTTAAATGTTATAAGCAAATGAATTTAAAAAATGTCTCATTTTATTAATATTAATAAACAATATTTTTATAATTTCGATTTTGCAATTAAAACTAGTTGTTTAATTTTAAAAAATCCCTCGAAATCGGGATAATCAAAAACGGGATTATAAAAAACGGTATTACAAGAAACGGGATTACAAAAAGCGGGATTATAAAAAATCGGGATTATAAAAAGCAGGATTTAAAAAAACAAGATTTAAAAATGGGGATTGTAAGAAACGGGAATATAAAAACCGGGATATCGAACCCAACCCTTCTGTATCTTGTTCGAAATCAAATCACCTGTATTAGACAAAAAAATTAAAAAAATATCTGCAGTAATGAACTAATTTTTCTATTAAAAAACTCTGCACGTCGAATTTTTAAATGACATGGCAGATGTAATGTTCTTAGAACAGTGAAAAACGTCTAGAAGGAGTGGGAAAAATAAGAAACACTGTACCAAGTTCAAAGAAATACAATTCATCTCTTAAGGCCATACCACTAAAATAAACATAGAGAAACTAGCAGACAGACAGGCGACACTATACCCACGTCTTTTTATTCAAATTTGATTCGATTCTAACCTAATCAGTAACTTTCTGTACATAACGTGTTTAGCACCTATTTATTTATATCACGAGTACAAAAGTAAAATAATAAACTCCTTGAGCCAGTGCGGGAATTCAATGCTCAGTAACACACTCACATAGCAGTCTTAAAACAGCACATCAATGTGATGTTATTTTTACATATTCTTTTTAGTTACTACGTCATTGTAAGCCCCATTTTGTACGTACATATGCATGTATGTATTTAGAAGGTGACTCAAAAAATGTCAACTAATAGAAAAGTTTTCACCGTTCGATAAATTACACTAGTACAAAATTACGTTTTTTTCTGTCACTTTTTTAAAGGTTTAAGTTGTCCTGAATTCGAATCACGCGTGTAAATTTTATTATCACATCAGGTTTTTAAAATAAGCCCCTTTGATGCTAATTTGAAACTCAATACATCCCTTAACAATAAATTCCATAATGATTTTGCAAGGGAGCGTATCGGAATCCCGAAAAAATTGTTTCAAAATCCTGTCTTCTAAAATACCGATTTTTTAAAATCCCGCATATTCAAAATCCCGATCAATTAGAATCCTGCTATTTAAAATCTCGTCAAATCCGACAGTCCCGTTTTTTTTTATAAAGTACGTGCATTAAACTAAATAGCAATAGGAGTCAAAGGTTTGAATGTTAAATTAAGAACCATATCGGAATCCCGCTTTTTAAAATCCGTGTAAAACTGGGTTTTTTTGCGTCGTATAGCCTACAGTATACAAAACTAGTTGTTGAATTTTAAAAAATAGCGCGATTTAAACAACTAGTTTTGATTGCGAAATTGGGAAAATAAAAAACGAGATTATAAGAAACGGGATTACAAAGAGCGGGATTATAAAAAATAGAGTTTACAAAAAGCAGGATTATAAAAAACGGGATTTTAAAATCGGGAATATAAAAACGGGGGGTTGGGTTCGATATCCCGGTTTTTATATTCCCGTTTCTTAAAATCCCGATTTTAAAATCCCGCCTTTTATAATCCTGTTTTTTATAATACCGATTTTTTATAATCCCGCTTTTTGTAATCCCGTTTCTTATAATTCCGTTTTTCATAATCCCGTTTTTTATCATCCCGATTTTGCAATCAAAACTAGTTGTTTAATTTTTAAAAAATCGCGCGATTTTTTAAAATTAAACAACTAGTTTTGATTGCAAAATCAAAATTATACAAAAATTAAAACAAATGAAAAAATTAGGTGCTTTTCTTGATTCATTTTATTGTAACCTGTAACAAATATAACACATCAAAAAATAAAAATAGTAAGTAAAGTAGTATTCTTTGAAAACAAAACAACAAACTCAAATTAAAAATTAACAAAGTCAACGATAGTGGTAAGACCGTTATCGAGAGGTAGATTTGCTGTAAGATGCATTTTGTTTGTGCAAGAATTAATTTTGTAAACAAAAATTATTGTTTATGTACAGTAAAAAAAACAAATTACGATATTATTATATATTAGTTTTGTTTGTAATTTATACATATATATATTTTCAAGTAATTTAACATTCAAACCTTTGACTCCTATTGTTACTCAGTTTAATGCACGTATTTTGTAAAAAAACGGGATTGTCGGGATTTGACGGGATTTTAAAAAGCGGGATTGTAATTGATCGGGATTTTGAATAAGCGGGATTTTAAAAAACGGGATTTCAAAAAATCGGTATTTTAGAAGACGGGATTATAAAACTTCTTTTTCGGGATTTTTTAAAAACGGGATTTTAAAAAGCGGGATTCCGATACGCTCCCAAAAACGGGATATCGAACCCAACCCATTTTGCAAAGTACAAATCTTTGCCTTCTAGATGCAATTTAAATCATTTAAGTGTCTTACTTAAGTTCCTGAAATACCCATTAGTTATGAATCTTTATTTGACTTTATATGAAGTTTTAATCAAACCTTGTATTAAATGCTTTCATAGTTTTGAACAATACATTTTGTAGTTAATTTTTAGTGCTGATTGCGAATATTTATATTTTTTAATACATATGTATATTTAAAAATCTTGATATAATAGAATTGTTTAGAATATGGATTCGTAACAGGAACAAAAATTACTTTCAATCGGTTTTGACTCTAACTATTTTAAAGAGAGATTATAGATTTGGAAAACCATCACAAATTTAATTGAAAAAAAGCGACAACAATACGTTCATTTTACAATTTTTGATTTTTGAATGTGCAGTTTGTTAATACATATTTACTTGAGTATAGAAAAATTGATATAACTGTCATATTATTTTTAAAAATTAATTCATCTTTCTTACGAGATGATACTTTTATAGTCACCTTTTAAATCAACTGTTTGACACCTTTTTATAGGCACTTTCAAGCAATCAACATTTGGCTTGGGTTGTATGATATTTATTTGCATTTTCACTTCTGTTTGCAGCATGCTACTTATTATTATTATTATTGAAGTCTGCTCTTTAGTACTTATGAATATATTTTTACAACGATGAACGACGACACATTGGGGGCCGGTCATCGTCCGTTTATTGCTAAGTAATTGCAATAAATTTTTTCATAATGGTATTTTTTTTCTAATTTTAACTGAATGCGCTTCAGTTTCAATTGTTTAATGTATTTGTTGTTCAGTATAATAAAGGTACTTGTAATAAAAAGAAAACAAATGCTTTTAAATGAATCATTGTTTTTGTAATTGAAAAAATACAATGTTAGTTGGAGGCTTGGCTTTTAGTAGTTGTTGTACACACTTACCTACCATATTATTATCTAAGTAAGGTCCAATTTTTCAATAGTCAGTTAAGCATTGTACTCTAGTCTACTTTATCATCAAATATAAATCTTACAAATAGAACAAAATAAAAGTACTTTATATTTTGTATTTTATGATTAAGTTGCCACAAAACTTTTATTTGTTAATATTTCAAAAACATTGGTTACATTAAAGTCAACTAAATGGACTACAACCTTAAGTTGCTTCGTATTGCCCACGAAACTTAAAATGCCAGTAACCAGGAATTAACTATTTCGTATGTCTATTCCGAAACAGCTTCAGTTACTCCAAAGTTAAATTTTTCAATGGAAAAAACCATACATTTTGGCACTGCTTAGAGAAATATGTTTGGTTAAAGTTAATTTAAGAAATTCGAAAGAATACACTTGTCATTAGTTGACAATCTTAACAATTACCTCAGCTGCCAAAAAGTTTAAACGTGTAATTTCCGCATATTACTTAGCAGAATAAGAAAACAATTAACCAACAATTTAAGGAAGTGATTTGAATTAGATTCTACTTGACATTTTGATCCAGGAATAAATCCACTCTAAGTCAAAAGAATCTTAAATGGTTGTACCATATAAATATGTACATTTGTACCCCAAATGAAATTTGAAAAGTGCATTAGTTCTAGAATTTACATTTCAATTCATATTCAAACCTTATAAACAAATCTTCGACGTTAAGCAAAAAGAACTTACATACGTGAGAAACTGGTCACACAGACTCAATGAAGTTAAGATAAGACGTTAAATATCAAAACAAATATTAATTTTCCTGTCTTATTGTATCAAGACTAAATTAATACGATATATAGCAGTTGTTCTATACTCAAGCCATTAGTATTAAACGAAAGAGACAAACAAAACCCAGTTACAACAAATCAAAAATCTAAAATGCAATTTTTGACTTACTACCTTTTTATCTCAAGCCAAAGAAATAATTTAAGATCATACAACCAAACCTTAAAAAATATTGGTTCACAATTACTATAAACATTATTTTCTTTTTCAGATTTCGAGATCACATTTTTTGACTATGCTGTAACGATTTGAGTTATTATAAAATAAAGGTAAATTTGAAAAAAAAAAATTAAAAAAAAATGTATGTATGTATCAAAAATTTCAATATTAAATCGAAATGACGTCTTTCTAAGATAGTCACGTGTAGAAGTCAAAACAGATGTTAAAATTCAAAGAATTTCCCACATTTAATCAACATAGTACATACTTTTACATTATGTATGTATGTATGTATATGTATGCAGATGCATAGGTTATATTATGTATACAATTTCTGACACTCACTTGAAGGATTCTTACATCGCAATTAATGTATCAATAGTCAATTATAAAAACAATTGATGCTGGCGGGTGTTTTGAAATTTTTGGCACAAGTTAGATCGCATGCCAATACTTTGTCAATGCCATAGCATTGAGCTTCCATGAACTATAAGAGTTGAACTATATTTTGCCAATTTAATTTGGCATCAATACATACATACATATGTATATAGGGACATGGAAGTTAATGTAAATAATGCAGAATTTATATAGAGTAGGTACAGGTACATAGTTCTATTGAGAGGTATTTAACCGGAAGGTAAAAACATTTTAAAACATTCTTTAAATAGCAGATTCTAAAGATCAATTGCTTCTAACAGCAAGTGGTCTTATTTAATAAGTGAGAATTTATTCTATTAATTTCCTCTTAAGCACTTACACTCAGCGAAAAGAATGGCATAAATTAATTGTACTTTTTCACAGAATTTTATACTTTGTGATCATGAGAAGGTGTTTATAGTAAAGTGAAAAAAAGGTTTGACCTCTGAATTAGGGCTGGGAATTTGTTTTTAACTTTATTTTGGTGTTTTAAATACCCGTATTGTGTAAGAAGTTTTATAAGATCTCATGTCGTTAGTGTTCGTCGTTAGTTATTTAACAACAAATTCTAGCCTCCAATGGTATTAACACCTTTACCGAAAATTTTTTTTAAAATACAAAAGATTTGACATTCCTGAATATAAATCGTTTCAGAAAAATTCCATTTTTTTAAAACGATTTTTCAAAAATATGAGAAGTTTGTAGAAAATAGCCCTTTAAGATTCGTTTGAACTTGTACAAAAATAAAACTATTGTTCGCATTCAGCTCAAATTTGGAGAACTTATTCCTCATAACGTATGAGATCAAATTTGCTCTTATCCATTAATTTTTACTCACGTTTCAAAATACTGATTGAAAAAAAAACAGCAGAAATATCGAAATCCGACTGTTCTTAGCAAATCCCACATGATCAAAAACGTCTTATCTAGATGATATTTAAAAATCTCAGTTTAGATCGTATTTTAACTTATAAAAACATTGATAGAATGAGAGAAAATGATATCAATTTATTGAGTTTTAACAGTTTTGCATACGGTTGCACTGTTTTCGCCGTGCTAAGCTCGTTTAAAAGTTTAATAGTCTTTTGCATTCACTTGATTTATGTAAGAAAAATTTAGTTTTTTCTCAAGGAAGTACAATTAAATAAAGCTACCTACATGAAGAAAAGCCTTGACAAGGATATAAACCATCGGTTTCAGAAAGATTAAGAAAGATCATTGAGTGCTGTTGGTGAAATATGGAGGACCGTTTGAAACGTGCTTTATAACTTTTTATAAGTGTTATTTTTCTATGTAGCAGTATTTGATTGATTGATAATTGTCCTGTTAAGCTACAGATTTTTTTGTCCTAGGATCAAAAGCATACTTTTCTCAGTTTTTGAAGCGCTAAATTTGAATACAAAGTTCCAAAAATTCTATCATGTCAGGATTTTGAAATATATGTACATATTTGAAAATCACAAAAACAAGTTTTTTTTAAATAAAATCTCAAAAAACTGATATATCTCAAAAACGAGATCTGGTCGATAATTTTGGAATCTGAATTCGAAATCAGCATATCAAAATCCATATAAAAAGTATGATCTTGTTCCTGGGACAAATAAATATGAAGTTTTTAAGATCAGTATATTTATGGTATAATATGCCAAACCTATCAAATTAAATTTAAGATATCTCGGAAAAAAAGAGAGAAACTAAATTTAAAAACAAAAAACAAATTCTTTTATAAACTGTTACAACTTTAGTTGAAAAAGATAACCTTACTTAATAATATTGCTTCGAAAACAGCAAAAAAGCGAGTTTCTGTGGTGTTCTAACGGGAACATTCAAAAACCTGACGTGCTACAGCAATTCTGACTTCAGATTTAGAATCAACATACCAAAGTCCTTTAGAAAAGTATAGAATTATTGAAAGGATGATTTCGTTGCAGACCAGTGTTATCTGTTCTTAACCGTGTCTATTGTCAAACACAATAAGGTAAAGACATCATGTAATGGGGCTGAGTACTTAAAAATAGATTCCTGGAGCCAATGAAAAAAATTCTTTCATAAGTTTCAGAATTCAGGTGAGTTTCTTAAATTCATGTTCTATAATTATTTTAAGAACAGATGTGGTCCATGCTGTGATTGCAAGAAAAGGAGTTGCAATTCACATTAAGCTATTACACTGGTTGACAAAATTACGTTTTTTTCCTGTTGCACAAACAAAGGAATACTGTTTTAAAGGATTAAGATGTCCTTAATTCGAATCTAACCTTTAAATTTTTCTATCACATCAGGTTTTTAAAATATGCCCCTTTAAAAATGCTAAAAACAAACAAAAACGGGTTTTTTTAAGCCTAAGTTCAAACTCAAAATATCTCTTAACAATAATTGTATGATGATTTTGAAAAGTACAAACCTTTCTCTTTTGGATACAATTCAAAGGATTTTAGTATCTTACTTAGTTTCTGGAAATTCGCATTAGTTATGAGTCTTTATTTGAATCTATATGAAGTCTCGAAAAAAAATTGAATTTGATACTTTCATAGTTTTGTAAATTACGTTTTGGACTACATTTTTAGTGCTGATTTCGAATCCAAACTCATATTTTAACTATTTGTTTTAAAAATACCCGTTTTCAACATAATTTTTACATTTTTTAATATATTTCAAAAACTTGCTATAATAGAATTATTTAGACAACAGATTCGTTACAAAAACCAAACTTACTTTCAAACCGTTTTGCCTTTTTCTGTTGAAAACTATTTTAGCAAAAGTGGTTTAGCGTTTCTTTTAGTTTTTTGTAAGACATGTGATATCTAACAAATTTTGAAGTTTTTTTCGAATATTATATGAAATAATATAAATATTTCAATTAAATATTGAATAAAGGGATTTTAGATTTGGAAAACATTCACGGATTTTATTGAAAAAAAGCTACTTAATAAATTTAGACAGTCTCAAAAAGCCGAATATACGTGTTTTTTCGCATTTTAAAAAGTAATATCTGAAAAACCTGATGTGATACATTAATTTTAAAGTCGGATTTAAATTAAGGCCTCCAAAACCCATTGGAAAAGTGCAATTTCAATGCCAGTAGAAAAACCTTGTCGACCAGTGTTATCAATTCGTTTTGGAGCTTCTGACGTCAATAGAATAGGGTGATGGTATGCTGTATACTAGTCTGTGAAAGAGTAGAGTAAAGATCTTTCAATCTAACACATTTCAAAATAAAAATGATTTTGTTTTTTACCAAACAATTTAATTAAAAAAAAAATTGAGCGCAGCACTCTTACTGTCCTTTATCTCTGAAACGGAATATAACTCTTGTAGAGGTGTTATAATATCATAAAAGGTATTGAAACGGAAGAGGTTTTCGTGACTTTTGGCAGTCTACTCGTATAACTTACGACACGGACAAGAGTTCTTATGAAACTTTGTACACAATGTTTAGAACACAAAAATGTTGGTATAAACAAATTTCCAGATAATTATGGCTCATTCCGAGGTTAACCCTTTTTCCGTCTTATTTAAGTATTCCGTCTTATTTTATCAATTTAATATTTTGATTTACTTCAAAGCGTTTTACAATTAGTTTTTGTTTAACACTTCTTAGTCAATATTGCTGCTACCTCTTGAGTCCTGGGGATATTTATTTTCAGTCCGAAATCTTATATTCAAAAAATCATCAAAGTAGTGTTACTTTCTATATTTTCAATAAATAATTCGTACTTAATGAATAATCACCACAAATTTGTCGTATATCAAAACAAAAACAAAGACAAAATAACAATTTCACAAAAATTAAGTATGTACAGACATATTTTGAACCCACGCAAATTTAAATTTGTATGATGTTTTGAAGACGAAATTCTAAAAATAAACTTCTAGTATCACGCCATTATCGGGAACTCGTGCCTCGTGAAATGATATAAAATAATTTATTAATGAATAGAATTAAATTTATAGACATAATAATGACTGTGTTTTTTTTTATAAAATAAAAGTTTGTATATATTTTTTTAAAAATCATACGAGAAACTGGAGACAAATTTAGAAATGGTTAATTTAAACTGTAATTGTGTGAGACATTTATTTTTAATTTGCACAAAAAATAATAAACCTTTTTTTGCTTAATTTTGTTTTCCTTCAGATCTTATGCAGTCTTGACTCATTAAATTTAAGCTGTTTTTTTTTTATTTTTTTATAGAAAAACGTTCAATTTTTGTTTTTAATTTTACCAAATAATTCTAAAATTCAAATCATTTTTTTTGGTTTTAAGATATAAGAACTATTTAAACATGTTTACAATTTTATAATATTAAACATTACGAGTACGATTAAGTTTAAATCCAAAATATATCTATAAATTAGGATGATTCTATATTCCAAATCGTTCTCATTTTCATATTCATATTCATATTCCAAATCGTTCTCATTTTCCTTTCAATGTTTTAATATTTTTTTATTAAAAACTCGATTTTTTAAAAAAATGTGTTCTGAAAAATGATATTAAAACTTTATTGAAAACCGATCCGATCTGTCGAGTTCATAGTTCCTACATTTCTTGACGTTTCAAGGTCCCTGTTTCAAGGTATCCGTCTGTCTGCATTATTATTGTGTCATAAGCGTTTTTACGGGCACCGTTTAAGTCTCCTCTTTTTTAAATGTTCAATAATATAAAATAAAGTAAATTGACAAATACCAGAATTGACACATATACAAAGTGTGCGTGTAGATGTAAATAGGGTTTTCGAATGAGGGTTTTCATTTTGAATAGTTCCCATTAGAACAGCTGTCACTTAAGAAGTTGTCATCTTGTGACGTTTCACAAATAAAAATTACTAAGAACATAACGATACTCACTTTAACAATGCATTTAAATTATGCAAATTTGCTACAAAAATGGTAAACATTTGAAGGCTCAAATCGCATATTAGGAAGAAATCTTTCCAGGTGGATTTACATATGTTATCGAATTAACTGCATCAGTTTTCTTGTTCTTGAACTCCCCCAAAACAGTCGTTTCAAATTTATTGAGAACAGCTATGTAAATAATATGATTTCGATTCTTAAAAATTGGAAATTAAATATGTATTTATATATTTATAAAGGAATATTCCTAATGTTAATGGCATAATATGCCACAATAAGTTAGACAGGATTCCAAAATTAAAACTCATAGTGCTTTATGTTGTACTTATCCTTCAAAAATCATAAGAAGCTTTTAAGTAATACAGCGATAAAAATTGTGATTGGCCAAAACTTAACATTTTTTCAAAATGCCTTTCTTCTTAATTTTACTTTCAGAAATATTTAAGAATTTGCAGAATCCAAAGTAAATGAACGGACCTGGTGATATTCCACTCACACAAAGTGTAACTCCTGAAGGTCCGTGTGGCCTAGTTGCAGTTATACCAACATTAGGCATGTCATCATGTCGTGGACGTGCCGAAGCTTTTGCACGAAGACTACAATCAAAGCTACGAACACTCGGATCACAAGTAAATATAATTTTATATCAATTTTTCTAATTCCTTAAAATTATAATAAAACTTTCTTCTATCTAGAGTGATGAGAATAATTCATCACACGAAGAAGAGCCTATAATTAATGGAGGAACATCATCAAACACATGGGTGGCAACTCCGCACGAATCGGAACAAGCTGTAACCGATTTACAACCCTTACGAAATGAATCGGACTCATTTTTCGATTTTGACTGTGAACTTGAGAGTCCCGGAAGTCCTGTTGATGAATGTGAATATCTGAGATTAATCGAATCTGTGTCTAATACTCCACATAATTCAGCAACTGAATCAGGCTATGCCTGCACTTCAGTAGCTAGTAGCCATAGTTCCTCTTCCGATTGCACATTTTTCGATCCAGAAACAGAGTATGGCACTGTTCCACAATTTCAACAGCCTCGGCTCAGCAGTACGGCCGAGATTGAGCCGATACCACAACTTGATGACTCGATCAGGGATAAAATAGATATAAGTATAGCAAACGGACATAATGACTACAACAACGAACAAGAAGACTGCAATGGATTACAAACAAAGGTTGTTCCAACGGCGACGGAGAAAAGCATCGAGGACGATTTACTGCCGAAAACGCAAGAAATTTGCAGTAAGAAAGACGCAAATATCGAATGTGCCATAGAAAAGCAACAACAAATCCTGAACGAACTCCAAATCCTATCATTAACGCACAACGGACATGAAAAACAAAATAAAGAAACAGAACTGAGTCTGAAAATAAGCAATGTTAATAAAGATAATTCGACTGATACTGATACAGCGAAGCTCTTAAGTGAAGCAGCAGAAACCCAGCAGAGTCAATGTGTCGAAACAGGAACCGAAGTCAGCAGTTCTTTTCCCAATAATACACACCCCCTTGATCTACCGACATTAACAAGAAGCGATCCCGGTAAAATCACATCAGTGCTGGACACCGATGATGAAGACGATTGCCGACCACAGCGTGTGAGACGTTGTTCATCATTGAAAACTGGAAAAACTCCACCAGGCACTCCGGGACGAAAGAAGATCGTCCGATTTGCTGATGTCTTAGGCCTTGACTTGGCCGATGTGAAGACCTTCCTAGACGAAATACCGAACGTACCTAAATCGGCATACGAGGATCTGGAAATAATGGAATCCGAACCGCCTATTCAACTTGGGCCAAAATCTGACAAACTCTTGATGCCATTGTTCCAACAACCTGGCGGTCTGCCTACATTCCTCGATATGGTGCGTGAAAAGCAGGTTTCTCTCGAAAATGCCGCAGTCTCCGATCACATCAATCAAACGATAAGCGGTTCAGTAAGGGTCAGGAATTTGGATTTCCATAAATCAGTGCACATACGTTACACAATTGATAATTGGCGAACATATGCCGATCTTCAAGCCACATACGTTGACAATTCTTGTGACGGATTTTCGGATAAGTTTACATTTGTTCTCTATGGCAATTCGATGCATGTTGGACAACGTCTTGAGTTCGCTGTACGATTTCAATGTAAGGGACAACAATTCTGGGATAGTAATTTTGGAACCAATTATTGTTTCCAATGTTTGCCAGCATCATCTCAAACGAACCTATCTTCAACAGCCTCCATTGGTTTACCTTTGAATAATAACAACAGCAATGAGAGTACCATAATAAGCCCAGCTGCCGGTGAAACTTGGTGTGGATTCTACTAAAAAAATTTGTATCACATTGTTTACCTATTTTATTTATATAAACCCCCTATATTGGCCTCAAAATAGACAGGCAATAACACATCAGGACCTATTTAAAAGAAAAAAGTGTAGATATATTTTTTTTTCAATACCAACAGAAAAGCACTAAAAAGTTTATAATTTTTGTAAATTTTATTCAATTAAGTATTCGATCAAAATGATAACCGCGATTTGTCCATAGATTGGTCTGACAAAAATTTTATGATTTTATGTATTGTAGTGCATCCCAAAGATTATGTTTTAATTAAAAGATAGATTTATAAAATTCATTATTAGGATGTAGCAAAAACAAAAAAAAAAACAAAATAATATTATCCAACACAGTTGAAATTTTATTTCACTTCACTATATAGATTTTTAAGTTGCTACGCACAAAGAACTGAGAATTGCGATTAGGAAAATATCGAACACATAATATTTTTAAAACATAACACAGATTAAGAAACTTTGTAAAAGAAGAAGATCCTTCCAACACATAATAACGGTTTATTTAAAAAAAAACTTACAAACGCCCCCTTAAATGTCTCACTGTCACTGTTAAAATTGTGATTTCGGGTGAAATCGATGATGGAAAAAGAACTTCTTGCGATTAATCCCTTGTGGAAAATTACAATTTAAACAGGGACTATAAAATGAAATATTTTCAAGTGGAAGGAATTTTAAACGAGTCTCGAACATAAATTTTGTCCCCCAAAATTTAGATCAAACCTTACATGACACATACAAAACATAACAAGCAGCTTTTTTTCGATATTTGTTAATTAGACCCACGAAAAAACAATAATTATTAAAAATAACTGACCCTAAGCTAAAGACTCTTTATCTCTCTCTCTCTATTGCATCTGAAGAACTTTGTAGATAATATTCATTTATATAAATAAAAAGTTGTTTAATTTGTTACATATTTTTGTTATTTTTTAAATCTTATAATGCTTTGTTTTCTTTTTATTTAATTTTTTATTTTGTTTTTTTGTTTTTTTTTTTCATTTTTAAAGTTCTTATTTGTTTTGTTTTTATTCTTTATATATAAAATTTACCATATAAGTATATTAGAATAAAATAGTTTTTATCTTGTTAATATTGTTTTATTCTTATTTATGTTTATAATTATTATTTGGAGCCATATGATTGACTTATTGAGCAACTACTATTTTTATTTTTAAACATATTCTTACAATTTATTTTATAAACTAAAAAAAAAAAACATAATTTTACCCATTTCGTTTTTACAAATAAAATAAAATCAAAAAACAAGTAATTTTGTATGGTTTTTTTATTTTCTCACTTTTTAATTTTAGTTTTTTTTTGTTTTAATTTTGAAGATAATTAAGATGAAGGTGTTATGTATGTTTTAATTTTAAAAATATTAAGTTCAAGGCGGGTTTAAACCGTATTACCAAGCTAACGATACAATTTTCCATTTTAGTGACATGAATTAATTATAATTTAGGTAACAAAGCAATGAATTCAAAATAATTTTATTGAAACTATACACGCATGTAAAGTATATCGCACTCAGAGAAACAAAAGAAAAAACACTAGTGTTTTAATCTGTTTCCATAGATAATAAATATTTTTTATTTTTGTATATTTAATCATCAGAGATATCGCATTTTTGTCGTTTGAATTCGAAATCTTCAGAGACAAATGCAATTTGGTAAATGTAAAGGTAAAAGAAAAACATAATATTTTGTTTTAAATTACTAAAAATATTTAAACTAAAGGTATAATAAAATTAAATTTTAAGGTTAAATAAAAAAGTTAACCAAAAGTCTGTTGTACCTATAAAATCTATATTCCATAGCCAAAACAAAATAACAGGTGCCTAAAAAATCAAGAAATACAATTCCACCCACTTACATACTCGTAAATATTTATAAGAACAAAATAAAATAAATTTTTAGTAAATTCAAATTTCTTATGAATGCAATATACAACAATACCTCAATTTAATGCAATTTAAAAACGAAAGTACCTAAATTGTAAAACCTGAATATCATTCATCAATATTTTTAAAAAATAAATTAAAATGCCTAAATTATTCACAACTCACGAGAACTTTTTGTTCTTGAGGAAGAATAACACTTACAAACATAATATACAATATTATTCTGAAATGTTTGTATCAAATCAAAACAGTCATTTAAATAAATCGGTGTTTTTAAAAGTACATAATTGAGTTTCATAATAAAACTTAAAAGATATGTATTTAACTGACATATCTTACAATATTGCTAGAAACTTCATTGTCAACCACAAGGGCCGATTAAAAATATGACGAGAAAGTATTGTAAATTTATTCAATTTACAAATCTGTTTTTGAGTAAATTTGTTTACTTTGAAGGCTAGGACTTTGTGTGACCAGGCTTCAATAGATTTGACAAATGCAGAGGAATTTCATCACTCTCAGGTTTCGTCTTTGTTTGGCTTGCAAAAGACTGGAATCTTTTGGAAATGCAATTATTATAAAGAATTTATAGAATTCGACTTAAAGATTGCATTCATTAAATTCACCTTAATATTGGGACTTCAAAATTTTGCAATCACCAATAATTTGATCTTACAAAAACTGACATATTTTTTCAATTCTTTGACTGACTGCAATGCATTAATTGCAATAATGTTAAACTTCCTGCATTTACTGGAAGTCTTTGCATTCTTTTGAAATTTTTGCATTCTTTTGAAGTCTTTGCAGTCTATGAAGTATTTTATTGACCTTATTTTTTAAAAAAATTGTTTTTATTAATTAAAGCCATAATATTTAAATAAAATACAACAACATGTGCCTCTTTTTTCAACGATTTC
The DNA here is from genome assembly GCA_951509635.1 of Eupeodes luniger. Classification (NCBI taxonomy): domain Eukaryota; kingdom Metazoa; phylum Arthropoda; class Insecta; order Diptera; family Syrphidae; genus Eupeodes; species Eupeodes luniger. The sequence goes on along the minus strand of OX608074.1, from coordinate 42,799,274 downwards.
AACGAAATCACATCTTTTCACTGTATTTATGGAGAGCAAAATATTCCACATACCAGACATACCAATTTTTGGTCAAAGCGATTTAAACAAACTTTCAATGGTATCTAATGAATGCAAAAGAATGTAAAGACTTCAAGTGAATGCAAAATAATGCAAAGAATGCATGAAAACTTAAATGATTGTAATCAATTGATTGCAGTCAAATGAATGCAATCTTTTTAATGTCATTTTTAATTGAAATCCCAATCTCTAGATGATTTCAATTAATGCAATTTTTATCATGAAGTAAAAATAGACTGCATTCTTTTACAGTCTTTGTATATAAAACCTATAGAACTGCTTTTGAGAAATTTTGTTAAACGTTCGTCGTAACCGAAATGTTGCATTGGAGGTTTTATTTCCAACTGTTAGGCGCAAGTTATAGCTATCATTGGTTTTCATCATTGAAAACAAACATTGCAATTTTTTTGGCAGGTCGTTTATTGCTATCATTACAAATTTCTGTCATTGAAAATAATTTCCTGATTGAAAGCCACCGAAAAAATATGTTTACTGACAGAAATATGTCATTGGAATTATGTGGAATTGGAACACAAATCAGTGGAACGATTCGTTTCACTTTTGAACATAAAAGTATCAGCTGTTCGGCGCCAGTTATAGCTATCATTGGTTTTCATCATTGAAAACAAACATTGGAATTTTTTTGGCATGTCGTTTATAGCTATCATTACAAATTTCTGTCATTGAAAATAATTTCCTGATTGAAAGCCACCGAAAAATTCTTACTGACAGAAATCTATCATTGGAATTATGTGAAATTGGAACACAAATCAGTGGAACGATTCGTTTCACTTTTGAACATAAAAGTATCAGCTGTTCGGCGCCAGTTATAGCTATCATTGGTTTTCAGCATTGAAAACAAACATTGGAATTTTTTTGGCATGTCGTTTATAGCTATCATTACAAATTTCTGTCATTGAAAATAATTTCCTGATTGAAAGCCACCGAAAAATGTTTACTGACAGAAATCTATCATTGGAATTGTGTGAAATTGGAACACAAATCAGTGGAACGATTCGTTTCACTTTTGAACATAAAAGTATCAGCTGTTCAGGAAAATGAATTTCCGTCCGGAAAATAGAAAAATACATTTTTAGAGAAAAATAAATGCGTAAGTACACTTTTTTTCTCAAAAAAATTCTTTGTGTGATTTCCGATCGATCAGTATAATATAATTTTCATTTCTAATCGAAGGGAAACACCGTCAAATATCGATTCAAAAATTTTTCCGGATCGATTTCAATGATAGCTATAACTGACCAGTAACTGGCGCCTTAAGACAAAAAAGTTTGCACGAGCTAATGTAACCACTAGGTGTAGCCCCATAGAGTCTCCCGCATGAAGAATCTTTAGAATTCTTACGTAAACGTAATCTACATCAGTCATACACCTTTATTTTTAATACCACTACCTCGTATATGTACCAGTGCTTCCAGTAATAAAACACAAATAATGTAATGTCTATGGTTCTATGAAAAAATAAACTACACATGTACTCGTACATTGTTCCTCAGGTATTCAGATATTTCTTATTAAAAAAAATAAAAGTTTATATAGCAAAAAAAAACTCTATTTAAAATAGTATATTAACTTTATAAAAGTTAACCCTTAAAGTTTAAAAAAATTGTTATAACAAAAATCAATTATATTGTAATTTCAAAAAATATCAAAATTCATTTAAACTATGTATATGAATTAAAAAAAAAATAAACACCAATGATGAGGAAAAGTAACTATTTTATAACGTTTAAATAATAACTAAATGTAAACGATTGGTTTTTGTACATGGAAAATGAATGAATTAGACTGAAATTGTTAAAGAAAAAAATACAAACAAATTATAAATTGCCAAAGGCCTGTTATTCAATTATTGACTTGAAAATAACAAAAAGAAAATCATATAAATAAAAATATATATTATTTGTATATGTTGTAAAATTAAATAATTAATAAATAAAGCATTCGTTTTGAAGTTATTTCTATTTAAGCTTATATGAGGACAAATTAACATTTAATAGAAGAAGATAACTTTATAAATTTATGTTTTATCAATCTTTTTGACAAACCAAAGTTTGTTACCGAATGTTTTGCTATTTAAAATCTCTGTTTGCTGAAAAAATCTTCAAAATGTATTTCAATTCAACGAAAGAAACACCTCAATATCGTTGTGTTGACAGTAGTACAGAAAGACTTTTTTTTTTTAATAAGGTTTTTATAACAGCACGAAAATATAAAAGTTGAAAGCAATCAACATAAGCATCCGTATCTTTTAGATGATCTTAAAGCGCTTTAATATTTAGATTGCCTTTAAATAACGAAACTTAAATTCTTATCTTTAAATCGATAAGTACTTAACTCAACGATGTTTGTGTCACATAGTTTTAAAGACTTTACGAAATTCTACTACATTTTAAAGATGAAACTTCTTTTAGATCTAAGAGGTTGTATCGGGATTTTTTTAGTGACCTTTTTGTATTCGAATCTAAATTAAAGTCCATTTTCATTTTATATTTTAAAAATAGGCAGAAAGGTACCAATTTCACAATTTCAAACTTCAAAATTATAAAGATGACAATTGATAATTTTTTAAAATGGCTTTAAATGACCAAAACGTCGCGCCTTGGACAGGCGTTTAAGTTAAGAGGACTTTAAGTAACTATTTAAAGGTATTTTAAAGTTAATTTGAAATTTCTTTATAGTTACGGCTGAAGATGTTTACAAGTTCACAAATTTTTAAATGTTTAAAACATTTAAATGTTGCAAACATTTTAAATTCTGTCATAATAAATCAAAACATTTCTAAATAAGATACACCCTAATGTAGATTAGCTATACACATTTTTGTATTATGTTAACATGTTTGTTTATAAAATGCAACCACTGTTATCACTTATTACATGATTGTTGTGAAATAGGAGTTTTAGACAGCTTTCAAAATAGAATCATTAAAATTAAATTAGATTTTTGTTGTTATTAAAAAATTCACACACTCTTAAGCCCAGTTTTGTGTAAGATAATTAAATTGAATTATTTGGATCCAAATTTGTCTCTATTTTCGTAACTTATTTAGTAATTAATCAAACGGCAACACTTCTGAAAGCTGAAAGGTCTGATAAATGAATTTTTCTACAATAAAGCTTTTGAATAATGTAAACAATACTTCATCACTCCTTCGTTATCAATTTGTTTTCAAAAGATTTTCAGTAATGATTAAAAATATATTTAGTGCCAGTGCCAGAGTGTGTTTCGTGTTGTCGACTACAACTACATTAAGTGCTAACAATTTTTTCCATAAAACAATTCATAACATGGAAGTGAATTATCCAAGAAATAATCAAGACAAAAAGTTGAAACATCTTTTTGATGGTTCCGATTTGAATGTCTACGATCAAAATGTCATAAACTTAGGAGTTGGTGCTCCTGGTCCTGACATTTTAGTTAATTGTTGTAAAATATTTGAGAAAGCTACAAGTCATCGTATGGTAAGAACAATTCAATGTACACAAAACATACATAATTTATTTGTATTTATAAGATAATATACATACATATTATTATGTTAGAAAAAAGAAACTGTCAATCAAGGAATGTTGTTTCAATATGGTCCAGTTGTTGGATTGGCTGAGGTGCGTTCGGGAATAGCTAATTTTTTGACGGAAGCTTATAAAAGTGAAGTAAAGAGGTAAGTAAACATTGTAGTTAAAAAAATACCTATATATTAATTAAATATTTATTGAGTGGTATATACTATTTTACTGTACTTACTTATTTAATAAACATACACACTTAGCGCTGAATAGTTAAGTAATAATTTGTTTAAATTTATACATAAGTGATTCCTGAAAAACTAAAGGACCAGTTATAGCTATCATTAGTTTTTATCATTTCAACATTTTGTATTGAGACTTAAAAGCGATTAAGAAAGCCAAATTTGTAATGTTTTGTGTCAACATGAAGACAATCAGTTGTAGGTTGTTTTTGCTAAAAAAATACATTATTTAACCCAGAACTTTTCTTTTAGTTCATATTTAAATTTTCAACGATGAAACTGATTTCAATGAACAGCTGATTGTTCGACTGAGAGTGTTCCGTTTTCTTTGTACCACCTGCCAGTTTTACTTTCGATAATCAATTTAAACCTCAAATTCTTGATTACAATCAGGAAATTTGTGTCCAATGACAGAAATTTTCAGCGAAAGCTATAACTAACCTGTCAAAAAAATTCCATTGATTGTTTTCGATGATAAAAACCAATGATAGCTATAATTGGCCCCTAAATCTTCTTATAATAAGGATCGTATTCAATAATTAAGAAGAACTGAGTTTCTTTTAAATTACTAGAATAGTTATAATGCAATGAACTTAAATTTTACAAAATCAAATTATTAATTCGTGAGTCCAAACAAAAGCTTATATTATTTATAAGCTTGTATTATTTTTGAAATCTTAAATAATTGTATATAACATTGGAAATATTTTCACTTATTATGCATCCAACGCCCTTAGCTTTGATTAATTTACAATTCATAGGTATTCCTCAAAAGCAGGTGATAGAACGTTTGTTTTGTTAAATGGAAAAAACAATAATGTATCTTATGATGGCTGAATTTATGAAATAAACTTAATGTTCAAAACTGAAAACTCATTATTGTGATATTTGAAGTATTTTTAATGGTTTTGACTTACAGAATTATAGTCAAAAACTTGTCGTACCTACTCCCATAATGAGTTTTTTGAAAACTTACAGCTGTGTTTATTCGATTTTTTAAAAACGTCTCTCAGACGCCATTTTTTTAAGTGTGCTTGAATATTTAAGTTGCCTTTAAATGATGAAACTTAAATTCTTATCTATAATCGTTTTTCCACGAGTACTTAACTAAACGATGTTTGTGTCACTTAACGTTAAAGAATCTATGAAATAATCCTACATGTCAGCTGTTCGATACAAAAACAGGCATTTTAACAAATAGTAGTCTCTTGAGGCAAATGCATTTACGATTCTTTGGCATGTCGCAGATAGAGTGAATTGGCTAAACCCATGTACGTTAATACTTCGGAACCATCATCTTGCATCTTTAGAAATGGATATGATTTTATAATAATTTATCCTTTAGTGGAAATTAGAAAAGATGACAATTGATATGTCAAAATGAATTTCAAAATTGTATAAACCGATTTGGCACTTATGAGCTAATGACATTTTAAAGTTTAGATAGATTTACAAAATTTTTATTGATAAGATGGATTTAACATTTTTTATTGATACGGCTATTATATTATTTAGTTCTAAAATTGTTTTTGATTCTTGGATTTCCTAACACTTGGTAACTTCTGAAGAATACTAATAAGAACTTTTATAAATTTGAACAGAATATTCGACAGGTCACGGTACTAGATCAACTTTATGAGCTATTAGATGTTTTCTGACCTTTAAATAGTAATACTTCTACATATCCCCTTTTTAAAAAATTTAGCTTTTTGTTTATTAGCCGCACTGTTTGCCCTTGTTCACTAAGCAATTTAATATTTATAATTAATTATGGCATTCGTTTGCCATGGCTAATGTAGATGTCAAAATAGCGTTCCCACTTTTGACAAAATCAAATCAAAATATATAAAATAGAAAGAAAAGGATTCCAAACAGTTGCTAGTAATTCCCTAATGATAACTTGCACCACTTCCGACTCCGAGCAATTTTCAGCTACTTTAAGTTGTCGGCAACTAAGTTTTATAGTTTCGGTAAGGCCTTTGGCACATGCAGAAATGCATTTGACCTTTATTACATAAACGAACATTGAATCATTGTTGAACCTCACTTAATTTAACAAAGTCGGTGAGTTTAAATTACTTAGGTTGTTAAATTTTTACCGACGTTGTTTTCTTGATTTAGCTAATCATTAACGAAGTAGCCAAATCAATCTCAGGGACAATTTGATGGATGTTTTTGGTTTCTTTTTACATCATTTCGGGTTATTTGGATTTCCAAATTGTTCAAGAATAAATTTTCCTTACGATCTCAATCATAATTTGGCTGGGCTAAGCAGTTTCGATATGCAAAGAATTAGAAAACTAACAAACCAAATTTATTAAGGGTTGTTCTGAGCCAGATAGCTCTATCATGTGTGGCCGACTTTGGAATTTAAGAAAAACCATTGCGTAGTTGGAATAATTTCTGTTCTTAAGCCCATTCCTTAAATCTGATTTTCTATGTTTTTACCCCAAAGTCTTGAAAGGAAAATCACAAATATTGCAATAATTCTGAATAGTGGAATTGACCTATTATGTGGTACAATTGTTTTTTAGTGAAGACATAATTGTCACAACTGGAGCAACACAAGGAATGCATATTATTTTATCAACTCTTATAGATCTTAATGGGTATATTTTTGTCGATGAAGTAACATACATGATTGCACTAGAAACATTTCAACAATTTAGCACTTTGAAAATTATACCAGGTAAAATACCTTTGTCATCTTCAAAATACTTTAAATTTAATAACATTTTTATAGTTAAATTAAACAGTGATGGTGTTGATATTGATGAATTGAGAGCTGCTCTTAAGAAAAATCATTTTAAGTCAGAAAGCAAAAGCTACTGGGGTCTCTATTATGCCATTCCAACATATCACAATCCAACAGGAATAATATTTTCCAAAGGTATGAATTAAAGTTTCAATATGTCAATTTTTAATTAACTATGATTTTTCATAGATATATTAGAAAAACTTATAAGCCTGGCTCGAGAATTTGATATTTTAGTTGCATGTGATGATGTCTACAATACACTTTATTACGGAAACAATGATGCTCAGAAACGGCTTTATGCCTACGATAACCCAAATGATGTTGATTTCAAGGGAAATGTCATCTCGAATGGAAGTTTTTCGAAAATCATTGGACCTGGATTACGTTTTGGATGGCTTGAGGCACCTCCAAGGTGTAAAACAATTCTAGAATCAAGGTTTAATAAGTTTTATTTTTATATTATCCCTAGTTTGTGGTTTTTATAAATGTTTTATCTCTGTATTGTGTTCTTATTTACTTACAGTGGTCTATTAAAAAGTGGTGGCTGTTTGAATAATTATACTTCCGGTATAATGGCAAGTCTTTTTGAATTAAAATTAGCCCAATCACATGCTCAAATGGTAAAGGATCTTTATCAAGAACGAATGTTGGCAACTTGTGAAATCTTGAATAATCATCTTCCAAAATCGTGTAAATTCATTGAACCCCAAGGAGGCTACTTCATCTGGATTAAATTGCCTGAACGCATAGACGCGAATGACTTTCTTCGCGTGTGCTTGGAAAATAATAAAATATTCTTTATTCCCGGAAATAGATTTTCAATTGATAACAGTTTTAAAAACTGTTTTCGAATTTCCATTGCTTTTCATAAAAAAGAAGTCATGATAAGAGCTATTATGCAAATATGCGATGGATTGAAGGAATATTTGAATTAGTAAAATAATAATTGTGTGATATATTTTGATACATAGTTACTAATATGTCTTATTAAATTGAATAAACGTTCAAAAAGTTGTTAGAATAGCACTAATTAAAAAAAATGTCCGTCTTTTTCTTTAAATTTTTCAATATACAATGTCAAAATGTGTGGCCTCAAAAGAGTCTAATAGTCTAAAACTATTGTGGGTACATAAATATCTCCTTTTTTTTAATTTAATGCAGGAAATAAATATCCAGGACATTATTCCCGAGCTGAATTTTAAATATTACATTGACAGCTCGCAGCGGCCTCATTGTATCTTTTACTTTCTGTCAAAATCTATTCTTTTTACAAGTCACTAAAGAGAAATCATCATGGTAGTTACAGTTACAGCGTCGAGCAAAACGTGCAAGTGATCCTTTATTATCAAAATGGGTGCTCTCTACTAGATGCGTGCCTTGCACCCTTGTTATGGGATATGTACGTACGTGGTCGTCCCTTCAAATCCATTTTTCAACATTTAATGGCCAAATTATAGTCCACAGGTTCAGTGAACAACCAGGTGAAGGGACGTGGGTTGGACACCAACATCGTGTGATTTGACCCCTTTAAAGTGGATTTACATGTATCGGAAGAAGAGTAAAGCGGTTCAACTATATATTTTACGCGGTAGAAAGAGTACGCAAATTACTCCTCCTTTTGAGTTCTTAGACTTAGAATTTAATTGTGAAGTTTTTTTTCAACTCGTAGGTCTATTCAAATAAGCCGCAAACAACCGCGGCCCTCAAAGACCATATAATCGATGCTATCGGTCAAATTCAGCCTAATTTATGCACCAAAGTCCTCAAAAACCTACCACCCCGCGAAGCCACGGTGGCCATTTAAACAATATTATATTTCACACATAATGTCATTGATAGTGATCTCGAATAAAAATGAAATCTTATTGATATATGTAATATCATATAATTACAACTTGTTTTATTCAAATTTAAAATCGATCCGCTTTAAATTAAAAACCTTTTATATGAAACCTTTAGCATTTTTTGAATCATTTTGTTTATGTATGTATATAGAACAAATATCGGTATTGTAGAATATGCTACCACCATTCATTCAACTTATACGACGGATTCCAATTTGCAGAACATTTTCAGAAATGATTGAAACATTTGAACTTGCTGGATCCAGTAAATTGGGTTAATTTGTAATTCAACTTCTTTTCACGATTTTTTACACAAAGTTTCGATAGGTCGGCGTGAAATTGTTCATGAATTAAAATTGCGTGTCACCCTGCATTTTTTCTCACAAGAGTGTCATTTTTGTGTCAGTTGCAGCTGTCATTTCAGTTCTGCCAAAAATAAAATAACACAAAAAACAGAATAGAAAATTAAAACCTGCTATAGAAGTGAGTTCCTGAAGTTTAATTGTTTCCTCTTTCGCGAAAAAATGAATCAAAGCGATCTGCAGCACAATGATCTTCTCGATTCACCAATCCGTGGTCCTACTCTTTCAACTAGCACCTCAAGCTTCGAAGCCCTTGATCCACATGACCCAAATTTAAGTAAACTAGCGACTAAAATGTTTCGGAAAACTGAGGAATACATAACAAATGAACTGAATGCTCCACTCGAGGATTACAAACTACTCGAGGACATGAATAAAGTAACAATATCGAAATACTCGGAGATGAAACATGTAGCCGAGGGTCTAAATTCATCAACGAATGATTTGAACGATAAGTTCCAACAATTGGTAAACGGCTTGCAGTAATATTCTCAATCGATATTAACCGTTTATTATTCCTTAGATTCCATTGATGCAACAAATTCACGAAATATCCGATACCGTTGATAAATTGGAGGCAGCGGCATATAAACTAGATGCTTATAGTGTGGCGCTGGAAAATCGTGTTAAGTCCGTACTTCAAAGGAAAACTCAATAAACTTTTTAAAAAAAATAATTTCTTAATATTTATTATTCGTTTTAGTTGTTTTTTTTTTTTTAATTTCTATCTATCCGAGTATAAGTTTTATGATGATTGCGGCAATATTGAGGAATATCAATGGAACTAAAAAAACGAACAAAATTAGAACTAACATAACTATTGATAAGCAACATTTATCGAGCCTTACTTTTGGCCACAGTTCTTATGGAACGAATCAAGTTAAGCATTTGTGACTTCATAGAGGGTTGACCAAAGTCTTGATGTTGGGCATTTGGGCCCCATCCAACTATAAGAAATACAACAAAATAAATAAAATGTCAGCAGATAATGAAAGTGGTTAAAATTATACTTTTAGCAAGAAATCTTTCGTCGTGAAGAACACAGACTGCATTTAAGCAAAGTAGCGAAGCTTCGATTAAAGTCCACAGAGTAAACATTTTGCCAAATGTATCTTTTATTTAGATAAAACAAATTAAATTAGCGGCGTGTTCTTGATAAATATTTTTGTGATGATGATGGATGGATGATGACGTTTTTTTCTTATATTGTTCCAGCAAGCAAACAGCTGATTAAGACATTTGGAAGTGGAAGCTTGGTTTTTGGGAAAGTTTGAATAACCAGTCAGTTTATGGCCTACTTGCATCTTATCCAACAGAGTAAGGTGCCTTCCACATGACATAATTGTATATAAAATCAATAGTTATCATGGGCCAGATTCTGTAATAAACGAAACGAAAGCGATCGTTCGTTTTTCAAAAACGAAAGAAATTGTACGAAAACGATATTTGGCATTCTGTATCGCATTTCGTTTTTGTTTATTTGTTCGTTCCTGCTTCAAATTCAAAAAACTTTGATTGCATACTTCTTGGATGTCGACAGCTGTCAAAAATCTCGAAAGATGGGATGTAAAATTTTATCGATATGTAAAACTTGAGCAAATCGATAGAAATAAGTAAGACATTAAGTGATTTAAGATATAAATTGGAGAAAAATTAAGAAAAAAAGCACGTAGGTTATCTTTTAAGTATTTCAACTTTAATTTCGGTGATTTTTAAGTAAACTTACACAAATATTAAGAAAACATAAATTATCGATTGAAGTAAAATTGAATACACTAAGAAGACTCATCACTATTATTGTGACAGATTGTTTTTGAATGATTTGTTTTGAACGAAATATTTGTTTACTTGACGTAAAGTAAGTATTTCTATAAAATTAAAATAATTTTCTTTTATTTTCTGTAAACGACTTCAAGCAAGCTTCAGGCAGCCCTACTCACCAAAAAAGAAAACAGGAACTTAAAGTTGCTATACAAAACAAGGAGTTTAATCTTAGTTGGTTTTTGTGATTCAATACCATTGTGAACTTTAATTTAATAAAATATTACATATAATTTTGTTTGTGTTATGAAGAGATTTTATTTTTTGTGTCGTTTTATTGTTTTCTGATAAATGTACATATGTACATACATATGTACCTGTACCTTGTACATAAATGTAACGTAAATGATTCCGAAAAATCTTTAAGATTTCTTCTTACATCTCGAAAGTTCAAAGACTCCTCATTTTACTCTTCTGTTTCACTCAAAAATGCAAAATATTCACGTATCATATGTCTCTTTTTATAAAAAAACCTTTATTTTTAGTAAAATGATACAAGTTAATCAATTTAAGAAGAAAAACGTCAAAGAAAATGCTGTCCTTTATTTTGTTTCGCATGTGCGAACGAAAACTTTCGTTTTTTGAGTTACATGAAGCAAATCTTTCGCACACGTGAAAACGTTCGTTCGTGTGTGCGATACAGAATGTCACCCCATGATTTATTTATTTTTATGTTTGGTGTAGCCTCAAGGTGGCGTTGGAAGTTTTATATAAAAAGTTAAATAAATAACACTGCAATAGCTAATTTCGTACGTACGAGTACATAAATATTATATGGGTTCTCTTAAACCAACCCTAATATTCAACAAACACAACAAAACTCAATTGATGGTTATAATAGGAGCAAAATTATTGGCACGAATCAATTTCCGACATTAAACTTCAAGCCAAACGAGTCGATCTGTAGTGCGGATGAATAAGGAGAGAGTAATTCAATTAAAAATTAAGTTCACTGTGAAAAAAAACTGACTACTAATGACCACTGCTGCCATTTTGACTTGTTTCCAGTCATATTTGACTGGATTTTTTCTTCGTTAGCTGGAAATAAAGTACAGTTCCAGTCAACATTTATTTTTGACTGGAATCAAGTCAAAAATTCGAAACACTTTCTTTAATTATTTAGAAGAACTTGAAAGGGTTAACAAAATATTTTGTTAAAGTTTTGGGTGATTTGGAACTTCTCATATTAATGCTTATCAAAAACATTGTTATGTCCAACTGTGATTATGATTTTAGTCCTGATTTAGACATAAGTTGCTTAAGGCTACGAAGAAAGCCTTACCTTGGAGTCGAATGCGAAGAAAAACTAAATGAATTAGAATTACATTTGGAAGTAAGCAAGGAAGATATTAATGTATTTAGACAAAACTGTAAACATTTTATTATAAAGCTAGTAAAAGAGTTGCAGCAGAGTGCCAACAAATCTTAACATTTTAAAGCAGATGAGAATGCTTTCGGTAAGCGATTTTAGCTAACAAAATTTCTAGTCAATGGGACAATCTAAACTTTATAAGATGGAACAACAGTACCTTTTTGGTGTGAAGTTTCATCTTATAAAGATGCTTGTGGAGAAACTCTTTTTAAAGAATTGGCAAAGTTCGCTATTTCGATATTGGTATTGCCAATATCAAACGCTGAGGTAGAACGAATTTTTAGCCATTATATGGGTTCTCTTAAACCAATCCTAATATTCAACAAACACAGCCAAATTCAATTTATAACAATGCTTATAATAGGAGCAAAATTATTGGCACGTATCAATTTCCGACATTAAACTTCAAGCCATACGAACCGATCTTTTACTGAATGTAGCAGTCCTGAGTAAGAAAGGTTTGAATCTTAGATAAATTGATGCATTTTGCAATTTTAAATGTTTCAGAATTTAATTCCTGACAATATTAATAAAATATGTATATTTAGCATTCAAAAACAAGGCATTTTGAGTCTGCTTAAAATTGAAATGCCTCCTATATTTAAAAACATGTATTAAAGTAATAAAACATTGAAACATTTATTTATTTTTATTATTATTGATTTTCACTTTGGCCTTTATCAGTCATTCAGGTTTTTATCTATAAAGAATAGGAAAATGGTCAAATATAAGTTCTTAACAGCATTATTTCTGCACCAATTTAAAGGTGTTTTAAAGACTTTCCACTTTTCAGAAAAGCAAAACTATCTACCAGGCGTGTTTGCACGAAAGAAATAATTTCGGAAATTTAAACAGACCATTTTTATTCTGTTTGTTATCTTGTTTCAGTGATGCTCTTTGTTTGCACTCCATGCTTTTGAATACAAAAATTATTTAGTGAATCCAAAAACAATTTACAAAAAAGCAGAGTTAAAACCGAAAAAGAAAGCGTTTATTTTTGATTTAACGATGTTTCTGACATTAATATTTTATGTATGTTCTCTTGAGACCCCAACCTAAATGTGCAAACAAATCAAAAGTATGAACGTGTTTCGTTAATAAAAGTCACCTTGTTGTTTCTTTTACTTATGTCCGATTTCATAAACAAACACTAAAAGCACTTTTATCTAAAAGCTTTTTTAAATTTTATCAGGCCTTTAAATTTTTTCAGTTTCACCAAACTTGAAATGAGATTCAGGGATATTTTTTTAAAAATAGAGTTCTCTTCACAACTCTGTAAAAATAAAACCCCTTTTTTCTTTATATTAAGCGAATTGTGTGAGAAAAAATGAGAAAGCATTATATGTTATAATACATCATGTATTATTATGTTGAAATAAATGACAAGAATCGCAAAATACAACAGTGTAAACTTTTTCAAAATCAAATATCGTGTGTCGTTGTAAATGGATTCTTGTGAACGCGGACCAATCTAATATTCCAATTAAAAATCAAAATCATAAAAACGATATTATAAATGCAATGTCGAATTTGTTACCTATTCATTCTGTATCTCCAAATATTGAGAATACAAATTTTACAAAACAAAACATCAGCTGTCAATCTGTCATATTCATTTTTAATGACACTTTTAAAATTTAATGAGCCAAAAATGGACATTTAGTTTTAAAAGGTGTTTAAAAGCTGGTTTACTTTAAAAACGCTTGGTGAAACCAAAATATAGCATTTTACAGTTTAAAATCCTGTCAAATGCATAAAAGTTGTTTATGAAATTGGGCATTATACATTTATTATTTGATTTTTACTTTTAGTATAACAGTGTTACCTAACTGAATAAATCTATCAAATTTCATTATGAGTTATGTACAACAACGATATGTGTACATACCCTTAAATCAAATCATCCTCTGTTTTAGATTCCACATTCCATAATTACCGCATTCATATCTTTTGTCTCAGTTTTTCAAAATATCCAAGCATATGTAAGAAAGAAACAGCACTAGTAAATAATTCAAATCAGATGAAAGCCCGGAATCCACACACAAATGAAAGAGTGAGACAACTAATTACCTCACCATCGAGCTAGCAAGCAAGCATCTAATTTTTCCATATAAAAATTTTTCACGCAAATGTTAAATGTGACTCCCTTAAGTGTCCGAGGAAAATTACAAAAATTCTCTAAAAATTCATCAAATCCACAAAAATAAACAACCAAGCCTATTTATAAAAGCAATCACTACACTTTGTGCATATAATTAAACTCAATTTTTTACGATAAAAGTGTAAAATCGTGCCTCAAAAAAACTACGTATAACTTCTCTATTCGCGTTTGGTGGGTGTCTTTTCTGTCCCCTAAATAAAATCTGATACATATACCACAGGAGAACTTTCATTCGACCAGGCATCAGGCACAGCAAGAGTATAGGCCAGCCAGTCAGTCAAATTCAAAGCAAAAAATGAGACTTCTCCTCACCCAGTAGAAGCAAGTAGAACCAGAAGAGACAGAACAGAACAAAAAGAAAATAATTGTGTTCCTTTATTTGGTAGTTAAAAACAAGCTCCCTTGCTTGGTTACATATGTGTTGTTTTATTTCTTTTTTGAGAATAAAATTGCAGTAAAAAATATTGTTTACATTATTAATGAATATGTGTTTACATTGAGAGAAATAAATTAATAAAATCAAAACATTTTGCAACTGGGAATCATATTTCCAAGTGAACTGCTCTCATTTTGTCCATTTATGAAGTGACATTGAAAACTCGATGAATGCGTTAAATATATTTTTATTTTTATTGTGAAATAGTTATTCGTAATGAAGTAGACCTGTGATTTTTGTTAAACAAAAACAAAGAAAAAGAATAAAGTTTTAAGAATTATTCTTGTTGAATTGAATCACCATAGCATAGCTAGAGAGACGCTCCAAGCATTAACAAACAAAAATGAAGGAAGAGGACGTTGTCGTTGTGAGCTCCGACTCTGAGGAGGATGAGGACATCGTATGGATGAGAAAGAGTAAGTATAAGTTTTCTGTTCCCTTGCGTTTTATTTTCCCCCAAACAGTAAAACCCTGATATCTGAGTTTCTTGTAGGTACAGAACTTTACTTCATGTGTTTTTTTTTTATTTTACATTATGCATAGAAGCTTTGTTCAAAGATATTATTCCCACTTTTGAGTGGATGAGTAGCAGTAACATTGTGCTATTCATTGAATGAATTTTCTGTTGCAAATTGTCCTGTGTTTGATACTGAAGAAGTCTGTCTGAAAGGGTTTAGCAAGGATGTAGATAATTTTCAGTAGAAGCACGATGTAAAAGGATTTGAAAACTTTAATTTTCTGTGTCTTATTATTCTTGCTAAAATGTCTGGATTTATTTTGTTTTGTTGACAAACTGATGAGAAATTTTCTGTCTTTACCTCTACTTGAATTTTTGCTTTTCTGTTTTGATTTTTTCTTCGCTGGAGAAAACTACATAATATATCCATAGCGTTCAGAGTCAAGGCATGGGCTTAGGAGCAATTTACATTTGTTTTCTATTTTGTTTTTGACACGTTCTATCTACTTTGTTTGCAAGGTAATTGCAAAAAACTACCGTTACATTATTCAATAGTGTTTTTTGCCGGTTTTGGTTAAAGCTCTAAAATCAGTCGACTTTCAAAGTTTTCATTAACTTTTTAGTTTGCAAGAAGTTCTAAATTGATTTATTTCTAATAGGTATTAGTAAAAAAAGTACAAAGTAGGTAGCTAGCTACCTATAGGTATAATGAAAAAATAGATAAAGTAGGTAACTGCCATACTTAGTATTTTTACTTGCGACATATAGGAACTATATGGCAAGTTTTGCAATCGTGCAAAATTTCGAACTCGAGATTTAAATCAAACATGATATTACGATGGTAGAGAAGTCGAAAAAAGTGGGTCCCGCGATTCCGTCCGGTCAATTTTGTCTGTCTGTCCACGCTCCTACAGCCTAAACCATTGGGTCGATTGAGTTCAAACTTGGAAGTTAAGGTTTTGAGCAGATTTGCGTTAGGCGTTTTTTCATTTTTTTTTTAAGATCAAAACTAACAGTGGCCCCATACAATTTTTTTGGTCAAAAAACGAAAATTCGAATTTTCTCAAAAAGAAACCGATAGATTTTTTTTTAAATTTTCTCTAAAATTTTATTTTTTAACTTGGCTTCTTTTAATAAGAAAAACATATTTTTGTATTGCTCAGGAAAGGTACCGCTCATCGAACCGTTTTTTTGTTTTTTAATTTTCTCAGCAACTTTTGAACCGATTTCAATAATTTTTTTTCTGAACGAGCTCTTATATTGCCTTAACAATATTTGATTATCAAAATTGCAATTTTTTATTGTTTGGATTTTTAAAAAAATATTGAAATTTTTTTTTTCAAAATTCTATATCTCAAAAACGGGTGAACATTTTTTTTACGAAATTGAAATATAGAGTGTATATTTACAATCACTAAACAACTGCATACCAAAAATATTTTTAGAACAAAATTGAAAAAATTTATATATAAAAAATTACTTTAAAAAAAACCGCTCTAACGAGCGGTTACAGGTATATTTTTAAATATTATATAGATACTTTTTTAAACAGAATCTTTGCATACAGGAGCAAGTTCGTGCGACCCAGTCGTGCACTTTTTTTTTATTATGATCCTAGACTATGTTTTGTTAATGTATTAAATTATTTATTTAACCTTTTATTAAAGTTACAGACAGAAAATATCTTCTTTATTTTTAAGCAGTCTAAATATTGTTTTATGTTCAGTAAATATTTATGAATAAGTAGTTTTGTTCGTAGTGGGAGATTTTTAATCCATAATTTATTATTCTAGCTCATAGGTTAGTATTGTGTTGAATAGCATAATATCAAGTTTTGGCCAAAGGGATGTGTCATGATGTTGTCATATTCAGTCTCAAATTTTATTAAAACCCCGCCTGAATTCTCAATGTAGATTTGATGTTCAAATGTAATGTATACTTTTGTTTTGAACTGAATTAAATTTGCTGGTATTTTGTAGCCATATTTTTTTTTTCAAAATTTTGAGGTAGGAACTTCGAAGTTTATATGTGTTTTAGCATCGCCAAGTCGCCATAATCGAATAAAACATGACATATTTAAAATAAAATAAATAAATTAGATGGCACAATAGTCCGTTGAGAACTAGGGCCTAGTGACTTACAACTCTCAACCTGTTCCTGTGTGCGAGTAATGTAGTCAGGGAAGGAGGGGGCCTTTTAAGCCAAATCCGAACGACTTATTTGAGAGGTCACTTTTCATGACAAGAATTACTCTTGAAAGATTTGTCAATTCCTAGCAAAAGGCAGTACCAGTGAAAAAAAAACTTTAAATGGCACAAAAAGGAATTGACATAATTTGAATGTTTTTATGTCTTATTTCTTTTTGAATGTTATGCACATTTATCTTTCTAATCAAATAATTTTGTCCATCTATCGAACCTCTCATATAGTTTTATACTATATCCAAGAATGTTGTGTACACTATTGTTTCTGGCTTAACCAGACTAGACCTACATTTATGTGTGTATTTGCAATTGTGTAATATTCTTTATAAATATAAAATTTTAATTCAAACATTTCTGGAATAATTAAGTACATATCAATTTACCTGTAGCTCGAATTCTTAAAAACAGAATAGGTATAAAAACATTTTTCAAGTTTGACACGGAACTCAAAGCGCAAAATCCAGTTTTTTGTTTATACCATTTTTAAATATGTAGGTTGAAAGATACTTTAACCTAAGCTAATGGTTGAACGATATACATTCTAATATTCTTTTTGAAATTTGTAAATACTTATATAACATTTAACAAGAAACTACATAATAATCACATAAAAGGTGTTCTTCTCAATGTGAACCTGGATAACAAATTTTGATCAGTGCTATTGCTAGTTTACATGAACTAAATGGGGAAAAACATGTCAACATTTGAGACTGTCGTAGCTCACACTTGTTAGATCAAATCAAAGGAGAAGAACAAAAGATCTACTAAAGTTTGGAACTCCTCAACCATAAGCTGGTCTTTATATAAGATTAATAAAAGGTTTCCTTCCCAGATTTAAATGTTATGTATACATACACAAGATAACTGAGAGATAACTTATGACAAAATTACAAAGAAATAACTGCCAATAAATAAATCATGAATCCAAAGGCAAAAAGTCTGCAAATAAATTAATACAAATAACATATTAAATCATTTAGTTTTAACCTGAATTCTAATGCAGTTTTTTGGCACATTGCTAGATGTTGTAGTAACTAACACACCTTTTATCCGATTCCATTCAATAATATGATTCAAGTGAATACTTCTTTGATTCTTCTTTTAAATCTGCTTTCTTTGAAATTAATTTTTTTATGAATTTACTGTTTTTGAGGTTCTATAAAGTATATATAATCTTAAAAATTGTAAAGAGTTTTTCAATAAGGGCGGGTTGATATTGAAATGGAATAAAACAAGCAAAACAGTGAGGTATTAACAAAATTATTTTATTATTTGAAAGGCGCATGTATGCCATTAAGTGTAGAATATGACATCATTCAAATGCCCTCTTCGGCTTCTTATGGTGGATCCGAGTGGTCCAATTTTCAATGAATCTTCCGCATAGATCCGGCTCAATTTGAGCGATTGCCTGTGTTAGGGCATCGATCGATTGTGGTTTATTTGCATAGACCTGCGACTTCAAGAAACCCCACAGGAAAAAGTCTAGCGGGGTCAAATTGCATGACCTTGGCGGCCAATTCACATCACCCCTGCGAGAGATAATCTTACCCTCAAATCGTTCATGCAAAATGTCAATCGTGCGTTTGCTGTGTGGCACGTCCTGCTGGAACCAAATGTCGTCTAAGTCCATATGGTTCAATTTGGGCCATAAGAAATTAGTTATCATCGTTGTGTAGCGCTCGCTGTTGACGGTGACCGCCTCACTAACGTCGTTTTCAAAAAAGTACGGACCAATTAAGCCGCCGCCGGCCCAAAATCCACGCCAAACGGCAACTTTTTGAGGATGCATTATCACCTGATAAACCTCGCGTGGTTGATGTCGTCCCATATACGCCAATTTTGCTTGTTAACATATCCATTCATCCAAAAATGCGCCTCGCCACTAAAGATGATTTTTGCTGCCAAAATTGAGGTCCTCTTTCAAACGATTCGAAGCCCCGTCAGCGAACAAACGACGTTGTCTATGGTCATGAACGTTGAGCTTCTGGGTCAGTTGGATCGTGTACGGGTGTACTAAAATAATTTGTCTGTAGATAACTGATAGCCCTTAATCACAAATGCAGTTGAATTCATTAAGCTAACATCATACTTAAACTATTGTAAAACTAAACAGTAAAATGTACTAAATACACTCAATTATTGCAATAATGTTGTAATGATTACAGCTAGGTTAATTGTTACAAAGATGGTAAATATTCAGGTACCTGCCTAGCATAATTAAATGAACTTCTATTTTTTTTTAAATAAAGTTCTTTTATATTCACCGTTTCCAGAAAATGATAAAAGCGCGAACAATTTCATTCTTTTCTTACACAAATCGGGACAACCTTTATTGGTCTATTTATTGATATCTAGTAAAAAAAAATAGATACCAGCTGGTTGCTTAGAAATTCTTGGAATTCAAAAGTTTTTTTTTTTAATATAACGGAGAGAAGAACAGCCAAAACAAATCTTCCAAACGATTTCGTCTATTACATACTAATTCTAATTTAGACTGACTAATTTTGTCGTTTATTTTGTTTTGGCTTGCTTTCACACAAACTTTGCCCATGAATGCTAAGCTATAACATGGTATTCGGTTTTGTATGCAAATTCAATAAATTAAAACAACTTAGGGTTTACCGGTTTTTGTGTTGTTTTATTATATGAGTTTAAATAAAATAGAGCACATGCATTCAGCAAGTTGCAAAATTTCATTCAAATGTTAAAAGCATTTTAAAGTTCGAATTAAATTGAACTTAAAAGAGAAGAAAAATAATTTATATTTTTAATATTTAATTGCTGATATACTGTTTTGACTGTTTGGTGTTAATAATTCTCTTGATTTTTTACGGAACTACAGATATGGAGAAAGCTCATATTATGATGTAAAGTTTTAAGTCTTTTGTTCATAATTATGCATACATAAAATACCTTTTTTTTCTCCAACAGCTTCCTCATAATTATTATGAGTATGATTTTTAGATTTGATGGTGTTTCTTGTTTATGTTATTCACAGCAACCATAAATAACGGAAACTGAAAGTTCAATATTCTATATTCTCGGTTTTTTATGTTGGCATTTTTTTTTAATAATGTTGAGGTTGACACTCTTTGTTAGATTTTCTTTTCTTGCAACCAATCTTTGTATGTACTTATCATTTAGGTAGATAGGTTGCCAGGTTACACTCATTGATAACCTTAAGAAGACAAAAGAAATTAAAACAAAAAAAAATAACATCATAAATTGAAGTTGCATTCATAAAATAGCCATCAAAGCGATTAAAACTAGATTATATAAAATGCATGTCTTATCAATTAATCTATTTGTTATCTTTCTATAATGTATTGCCGCTGCTAGCCTAAATTTAAAAGCAAAAGCTTTTGAATCTGTCCTAAAAAAAATCGTTTCAACGATGGACTGATTTTTTGTGCGGTATATTTTTTGAAAAGTCATCATAGACTTGCAAAAATAATAAGATTAAAAATACCTGCTTCGTATACATACATGTGTACATATTTTTAAAACTAATAGCACAACAATTAACCCGATTTGCTAGGCAGTCTTTTTAATGTTTCACCCGCACTTCGTTTAAATTTCACCAAGGTAGCTATGTACATGGTATTTCCCGAAATATTTATTTAGCTTTGAAAATGAAGTTCAAGGTAAATAAAGTAAACATGTTTATTTAAGAGAATACTTCTTAATTGGTTACTATGCGTTAATTCAGAATAAAAGTAGATTTAAGACTATAAAAACAACAATCGTCCAGTTTAACTCACTTCAGGGGGTCATTCCGTAGAACGATAATAATCGTTAGACGATATCGTTTCGACAATAGTCTCACTTCACGTAAGACGATAATCGTCAAAGTGATATCGTCAAAACGATAGCGTTTGCACGATAGCTAAGTAGGTATCGTCTGCTATTAATTTCCATTGATAACCAAAACAAATTGAAGCAAAAATGTTTCGGCGTAGTTTAGTTTTGTTACAAAATGAAAATAAAAACTCAAAAAAATACAAATAATACGGTTACGAAGAAAATTAAGACATTTATCGGACCTTCTATCTATTCTAACCCATATGTATATTTTCTGTTACTGACTTACATATGTATACTCTAAATTATAATTAGAATTATTAATTTACAAAAATATCAGACATGGACAAAACATTTTGATATTATAGTTTTATCGTCGACGGCAACAAATGAAAACACAAAAAGTAACAAAAACAATAACAATAAACATCACAAAATAGTTGGCATGTTTACTAACGATACATTTTTTGCAAATAGAAAAACCAAGTTTAATAACATTTTCAAGTTATTGAACAAGCATTATCTTTCGTTGAGTTCTTTTTGACATTTCAGTCATAGTATAATAGTATTTGAAGTCTACTGAACGATCTACTACTGAAAACGATTGACGAGACGATAGCAATAAAGTTACGTGAAGCTAATTATTGACGATATCGTTAATGATAATCGTTAGAAAATCGACTAGAAAATCATTTATCAATCTACATATTTTGATTTAAAAAAAAAACGAGAATTTTTGAGTGAAATCATAATTGAATGTTTATTTCATTGCAAAGAGGAAGAAAGTATGCCAATAACAATTGAAAACGATACCCAAATGCTACCACGGCTAGTTGCAACACCAAATACTTTTCATGAAATTTTCCGTAACCAAATTTTAACCTGTGTGTCTTTGATAATTTCACGAATTCAATCTTTAAGCATCTCAATCGATTGTGGATCATTTCCATAGACCACAGCTTCCGCATGGCTCCATAGAAAAAAGTCTATAGGTGTTTAATCACAAAATCTCATTCACAAATTGTGATCCGATATTCGATAAAAAACACGGTCAGAAAAGTTTTCTTACAAAATTAATATTGTTTCGTTACTTGTGGGGGCACGTAGTTGCGTTTTGTTAAAAATAAATATTGTCTACATCAATATCTCCTAATTTCAGCCACAATAAACATTAATCGCAATTCCACCAGTACCATTTTCGACTAAAGTGCCTTGCACATGAGCAACGAACTGCGAACTGCGAATGGACGAACAAACGTGATTTTACACATTTCAAAAAGTCAATTCCACACAAAAACACATTTAAATTATAAGAAACCAATTGGCACTAATATTAGGATAATAAAATTTGCATTTTGTTCTCTAAAACAAGAGAATTTTGTAAAAACAATTTGGTAGTAACGAATCGCAGTGTGGTTGCTGCGAACTGTCAAACTCTATTCGCGTTCCACATACCATCCACACTGCAACGAATAAATTGTTCGCGCTCAACTTAACCTCAAAATTATACCACTCTTGTTTTGTTTTTGTGTGAAAGATGATGGCTGAGGAAAATATGGAGAAAAGGGTTGACAATTCGTCGCTACCTGCGAATAGAAATAAAAGTTCATGTGAAAGAAAAGTCAAAATATGCGAACATCCACAGTTCGCAGTTCGCAGTTCGTTGCTCATGTGCAAGATGCTTAAGTAAAGTCCAATCACAATGCCAGCCCAAAAACAATTTAAAGTCTTTTCAGCAATTATTTTTGAATTTTCCAAGTACGTTCTACAGCAGCAATGTACTCATTTGTTCGTGAGTGATGCACACGATTTTGCTTGTTTACAACACCTTCTAAAAAAAAAATACTTTGGTCTTGCTAACTGTGAATCTAAAATGTAACCTCTAATTGGAAACCTCTTTACTTTTCTTCAAATAGAATTTAATCTTTGTTAAAATTAGCTTTTACAAACAAACCCCTCTTAAGAAAAAGCATACAAATCTTCCAAGAGTAACTTTTGTTATGAAAAAATCAGCCGTTTAGATTTAGCATCAAATTGTTGGTCGTTAAGGTATTCAAAAATATACATATATTCCACAAAATCCATACATCATAATTATTTATGCATAATTTATACTCATTTTTATTAAAATTTGTTTTCTTTTTGCAGATCAAAACAAACAATACCAAATATTGTCGGAAAAAATCAGGCCTATTTTATATTATCAAGTTCAACCTGGATACAAGAAATCTATAAGATTTCCATATGATAAGTTTCAGGAATTTGCAAATGATTTTCAGAAAACTCTTGATCTTGTTAATACTGAATCAACTAAAGCATTTATATGGAAAAATTTAATACGCTGGATTGTATCAATTAAGCTTTGTTACGAAAATACCACAGATGTAAGTAAAAGTGTTTTCTGTTTGGTAATAACAAGTTAATCAAATGTATATCAATATTTTCCTTTCTAGTGCATCAACGACAGATGCTACAATCTCATCTTGACGGATCTTATGGCTCAATATATAAATTACAAGTGTAAACTGAATTCTTCTATAAGTGATGAGGCCGAAGTTAGTCGTGTAACAAATGACATAATACTTACATTGAATTTGGTATTCAGCGGATGGGTGCCAGGAATTTTGATGACACTTTTAAAAATTGATGTCATTGATGAATATCAACTGATATTATATCCGATATTTAGGTATAGTTAATTTTTCGTAGTTGCTTATAATTTTAAGTAATATGATTTTAATTAATTTCAGAAAATACCTCTCCAACAAGCATCTTCATGAAACTTCCGATTTTATTTCTTATTTGCGGCTTATTCTTTGCTTTAGAAAATGGAAAAAACTTACCCATTTAAAAGAAGACAAAGAAATAATTAATGAAATAGCTGTTGGAAAATCACTTAAAGCTCTTAATTCCGATGTTATAGATTTGTCAACAGAAACAGTTGATATGCCTGTGTTGCCTAGAACTGTACCAGCAGTGAATGAAGACAATCGCGAGTTTGCCAAAATAAATGGCCTAATTGGTTTTGCTATGAAACATCGAGAAACTGGAACTAGGTTTGACAAAGATTAAAATTTAAAGAAATCATTTTTAGTATTTTTTTTAATGTTATTTATTTCGTCTCTAGAATTTTGCTTATAAGTAAGACATTTGAACTTGATGATGCTATTGAGCAGTTTTTCAAACAGTATAGTGAGTACATAAATCGGTGGACTCCAAAGTTGTTGGACGTATCAAAATGGGTGAGTTTTGAACGGTATAGATCGAACTATATCATTTTGACAATTGTTAACTCCATCATAGGGGTATAGAAAAAAATAACGGTGCTTTGTGGAAAAACGATATAGTTCGATTATGGTTCTATTTTATACGGCCCCTGGTTGTATTTTATTTTTAAAATTATTGTAATTAATTTTTGATCGTATTTATTACAGGGTTCAAATATTGTAAAACCTTTTGGAGTTTTTTCTTTTCAATAACATAAAAGTTGTACGCATAAATAGAGTCAAGCATTAAAAAAAAAAAATATAAAGGATTCAAAATATGAAATACACAATTTTCTACCCCAATTTGAATACCAGTCTAAGATAGAACTTTACTTTTCTATGCCACTTAATTATTCAATACTTTTCCATAGAATTTCTGAGATTTTCATGAGTACAATTGAATCTCTCCTTATAAATTCTGTATTAAATTATTTCAAACATAATTTTGAATATGCAAAGAAAATAACACGGTGATTTGTTGTTACAGATGACTCATATGACTCTGTATAAAGTTTGAAAAAACACTTTAATGTTATGCTTTAAATTTTGTCCATGTGTTGTGCAAACATTTCCATTCATTTTAGATTACATCACCGTTAAAGTTACTGCCTTCAACGTATCTCGTTATGTCAATAGAAAAAGAGTGTTAACATAGCTTCGTGCTAACCGTTCCTTAACCAAATGTAGTTAATTGTTACTAAAATTAAAAATCCAAACATTCATTTTGCGGTTTGCCGACATAGAACCTACATACATAAGTATTGTATCTACTGTCAAGTTAACAACAGAACCTTTTAATCATATAAAAAACTCATTATCAGAGATTCTGAAATACCGAGAATTAGAGTTAGATAGACTTATTTATTGTGTAGTACCCGTGGCATGATGGTTAGTGCGTTGGACTGTCATGCCAGAGGTCTTGGGTTCGATCCCTGCCTATGCCACCTAAAGTTTTTTCACGGGTACTGCCTCTTGCGAGGAATTGACAAATTCTCCAAGAGTAATTCTTGTCATGAAAAGCGCTTTCTCAAATTTGCCGTTCGGATTCGGCTTTAAACTGTAGGTCCCCTCCATCCCTGACAATAGTACTCGTACACAGGAATGGTTGAGAGTTGTAAGTCACTAGGCCCTAGTTCTCAACGGACTGTTGCGCCACCCAATTTATTTATTTATTTTTAGACTTATTTATTAGCTTTTATAGCAAATGAATTTACGAACAAAACTGTTTGTTAAATAGTCTAATTTAAGAAAATTTACAAAAAAACTTAATTTTTGAATTCTCTGTTCTAACAACAACCCTCTTTAATCCAAGCATTTCTTGAAGTTAGATCCTAGGGAACGAAAAAATGCTGTTTATTAAAAAAAAGCTCTGAAACCTAGCCTGCTGCTGATGCGTAAGTCTTAAGATTTTTATGAACCATTTTGTATAAATCCGATTTACGCTATATAAGAATAAATAACAGATTATACTCCAAAAGGTTTGAGAATAAGAAAATTATAACTTTAAGGCTTTTCAAGAGAAAAACTATGAGAACTTTTATACTCAAATATATTGTAACTATTTCAGACACATAATAACAACTCAACACGCTTTTATATTCTAATTCTAATTTTAAATTTAAATTACTTTAAACATTTTTTTATAATTAACGATTCTTTAGATTAAATTAATTTTTTTAATTAGATGAATAAAAATTAAATTAACTTTGTTTTAAGTAAAATATAAATAGAGTTATAAATGATCTTTGAGAACA
This sequence comes from Eupeodes luniger, assembly GCA_951509635.1. Classification (NCBI taxonomy): domain Eukaryota; kingdom Metazoa; phylum Arthropoda; class Insecta; order Diptera; family Syrphidae; genus Eupeodes; species Eupeodes luniger. The sequence goes on along the minus strand of OX608074.1, from coordinate 42,773,209 downwards.
ACTCGAATGAAATATGTGATTCAATCTTCAATCAACACAATCTTCAATCAACAAAATCTGCAATCAACACAATCTGCAATCAACAAATCGAAAGGACTATAGAAAACCATCATTCAACAGTTGATACTAGACGAAATTCTTGAACAGCTAACTCTAAAACAAAAAACAATGCATTGAGAAAAGAAAACTACATCTCATGTTTGTCGTGCTCTTTTAATTAAAAATTAACTCACAGAATCAAGAAGAGACCTAAATCATTTCGCGTGGTGGGTTCGAGCTATGAAAGCAATTTACCGACCATAAACCGTGCCTGAGTTCGAAGTTTGAAATTACATGTTGAGGTTTCAACAGTATCTAATATCATTTCTTTCTATATTCCTCTGTAAATATATAAACTGGATTTCGTAACAGCTCGCGGGGAACCAAGTCCTAAAGACTTACAACTGTAAATTATTCCTGTGAGCGAATAATGTCAAGAATTGGGGGACCTACAGATTTTATGCCTAATCTTAACGGCTTATTTCCGAAGCACTTTTCATGACAAAAATGTATCTAGGAAAATTTGTCAATTCATACATTTCTCTTAAAAAAGATTTTTTTTGAGACATTTCATTACTTGACTCTGGATATCTTGACTTGAATACATCTTATAAAAGAAAATGATTCTTATACATCAAACATGATTTACATTGTTAAAAGGTAAAAAGCTCTAGCCTTTTAAGTTTAAGGTTTATTACAAAAACATATTGCAATGCAAAGAGTTAAAAAGCTGAAAATTCAAGAAGACCGGGCGAACAACTAACTTATTGAAGCATTACATCCATCAACAATTACTTCAATCAACATTTTCTTCAATCAACTTATTCTTCAATCAACATTTTCTTCAATCAACACATTCCTCAATCAACAATTTCTTCAATCAACATTTTATTCAATTAACATATTTTTTTTAATGAATAATTTTTAATTGATACGTAAATTCATTGGTTTGATTATTAAAAACAAAAAAGTATCAAAACGATTTTGTCTATTGAAAGTATAAGTTTTTTTGTGTGCTATAAATTAAAATGTATTACTCTATAGAAAATTAATTTTTCAAATACTAAGGTTTCATAAATTTATCTTAGAAAAACTTGGTGATCTATAAAAATCACATTCTAACGAACGATTTGTATAAGTTTGATAACGTTTAAAAATGCATCCTTTCGAAACTCACTAAACATTTAATTTCTAAATGTTAATTCAATTTTTTTTTAAAATTATTCATAGGAAATAAAACCAACACTAATAGAAGACTTAACGAGATCACCATCACCATCAGATCAACTGCGTGAAGGTTCCGAAATCGCAAACAAAATTAATATTAATGGAAAACAAGGTACTAAGGCTGTAGATCAGCATTTATCAATAAACTGTGATACATCTAATATAAGTGTAAATAATAAGTTAAATAATTTAAGTATAAGTAGCCATATTATTGAAAATCTAAGTCCTAGTTTTAAGAATAACCAACAGAATAGAAATAGTGATGCAGTATTAAGTTCAAATAATAATAATGTAATTGACCTTGAGACTGAAGACGACGACGAAGACGATGACGAGGACGACGAAGATGAGAATAAGCCGATGAGTGCATATGAAAAACAAGTCTTTGATGTAATTGAAAAGTTAAAAAAACGGGCAATAGTTGTCGGAGAACTTTTAAATCGTGTTAATACTGAAAAAACTAACAATCCACCAGTTATTTTAGACATCTCATCAGATGAGACCCGTCAATCTAGTGGTGAAGTACCCGCCGTCCCGCAGCCATTAGTTCCGGTGCCGTCGGTTCAAGTGCCAGTTCCGACGGCTAGGAATAATATTCAGGTCCCTGTTGCAACAAATTCAGATCCAATAAGTGCTTCTCTAAATCCTCCAAATGTCCCTGTAGAAAAACATATTCGAAAACGACACGGCATAGTGTCGAGTACAACATCGTTTGAAGGCACTGGCGACGATAGTGATAATTCTGATGACTATGACGGTTTTGGGGTTCATAGTAAAGTCCTTTTTTCACAACGCTTCTTCTCTAAAGTAGTTGAGGAAGCAACGTCATCAACAAATGAAATCCCAAAAACACACTCAAATGTTAACAGCCAACCGCGAAGATCGATTTCAAGTAGCCCATGTCCGACGAGACCATCTTCAGCATCCCCAGATAGATGGTCAAATTTTTCTCCCTCAAGTACAATACGATCAGGAAGTTCAAGTCGTTTAGGAATAGTATCAGGTACAAGTAGTTTAACTGCCGGAAGATCAACGAGTTCTATAAATGATGGAGAAATGCCAACTTGCTCCCGATATGTTGCAATACCCGCTTCAGCACCCACCTTACCAAATATAGACAACACATCACAAAAGGACCACAACATTGAGCTAAATAATAAAGAATCTGCTACATCAATTAATGTTATAGAAAGTAGTGCATCGACACCGAAAAAATCCGAAACTGAAGAACACAAATTGCCTAGTCATGCGACATCAGACCCCGACTCGCCAATAGAAGAAACTCCAATTATTAATAAATTGAACGATTTAGAAGTTTATACACGCACTTGTTCTGTAAGAGAGCTTCTAAAAAATATATCCGGTTTTATTGGCGATTCACAAGAAGAATATGGCTTCAAAAGTTCAAAGGACAAATGTGGTCCAGATAAATCCGTAATAGAAATTTCTTTGACATCAACAAATGTGAAAAATAAATCTATTGGTAGTGCGAGTGCCGAGAAAACTGAAGCAAATCTTTCTCAAATTAAAGTCAGAAAAACATTAGATGGTGTTGAAAAAGATACAAACACTAGAAAGGAAGTTGAAAACCAAGTTAAAGCCTTAATTCCTCAGCAATTAAAAGTACTACCTAAAATTGATACAATAAACGAATTAAAAGATTCCAATAGCAGTTCGGAAATAGTAGAAGCGGAAAATTCAAGAAGATTGATCGAAAAACCAGATTTAGAAAAATCAAATGATATTTCATGTCATCCCCATTTAGACATTGACAAAAAGTCTACCAAAGTGAAAGAGGTTACAAACACAGAAAACAAAAAAGACTCGACATCAACAAATGTGAAAAATGAATCTATTGGTAGTGCGAGTGCCGAGAAAACTGAAGCAAATCTTTCTCAAATTAAAGTCAGAAAAACATTAGATGGTATTGAAAAAGATACAAACACTAGAAAGGAAGTTGAAAACCAAGTTAAAGCCTTAATTCCTCAGCAATCAAAAGGACAACCTAAAATTGATACAATAAACGAATTAAAAGATTTCAATAGTAGTTCGGAAATAGTAGAAGAGGAAAATTCAAGAAGATTGATCGAAAAACCAGAATTAGAAAAATCAAATGATATTTCATGTCATCCCCAATTAGACATTGACAAAAAGTCTACCAAAGTGAAAGAGGTTACAAACACGGAAAACAAAAAAGACTCGGCATCAACAAATGTGAAAAATAAATCTATTGGTAGTGGGAATGCCGAGAAAACTGAAGCAAATCTTTCTCAAATTAAAGTCAGAAAATTATTAGATGGTGTTGAAAAAGATACAAACACTAGGAAGGAAGTTGAAAACCAAGTTAAAGCCTTAATTCCTCAGCAATTAAAAGTACTACCTAAAATTGATAAAATAAACGAATTAAAAGATTCCAATAGTAGTTCGGAAATAGTAGAAGAGAAAAATTCAAGAAGATTTATCGAAAAAGCAGATTTAGAAAAATCAAATGATATTTCATGTCATCCCCAATTAGACAATGACAAAAAGTCTACCAAAGTGAAAGAGGTTACAAACACGGAAAACCAAAAAGACTCGGCATCAACAAATGTGAAAAATAAATCTATTGGTAGTGGGAATGCCGAGAAAACTGAAGCAAATCTTTCTCAAATTAAAGTCGGAAAATTATTAGATGGTGTTGAAAAAGATACAAACACTAGAAAGGAAGTTGAAAACCAAGTTAAAACCTTAATTCCTCAGCAATTAAAAGTACTACCTAAAATTGATACAATAAACGAATTAAAAGATTCCAATAGTAGTTCGGAAATAGTAGAAGAGAAAAATTCAAGAAGATTTATCGAAAAAGCAGATTTAGAAAAACCAAATGATATTTCATGTCATCCCCAATTAGACATTGACAAAAAGTCTACCAAAGTAGAAGAGGTTACAAACACAGAAATCAAAAAAGTATTCGAAGAGCTAAATGAATTAGTAAAAGTAGAAAGTATTTTCAAGATTTCTATCAAAGAATCTGAAAATGATATTGAGTCGGTAGAAGATAATTCAAACACACAAACTAAAGAGACAGTTGGCGAATTATCTAAGGCCCACGTTGAGAAATCTAAATCGATTGTAGAGCAAGATAATTCATTTGAAGAAGATGAATCATCAATTGATGATATAGAATCACCGCCTTATGAACCTATTTGTCAAAATGAAAGTCTGGAGATGCCTGACAAAAGTTCTAAGACCGATAATAATGAAACACAAACTAATAAAGAGCAGACGAGTCAGCCGATTGAAAATAGTTCTGCAGAAAATGAAAATGGTTTTGGAGCCCAAAATGTGCAAAAAGACTGTATTTCAAACTGCCAAAAAGGTGATCAAGCAAACATACCAACTATTGTTGATCAAGTTTCTGACCCTAATCGTGCGGAAGATATAATTTTAACAAGCCAAGAAGCAGTAATTGAAAAGTTAAGCGATAACCAGGTTAAAAAACTTTCTCAAAATGAATTGATCGATCAAAAGGAAACAAATGCAAAAACAAACCAAAAACCCAGTGATGATGGAAAATTAAAAATTGATGAAATCGTAAAATCAGATCACGATTACGTCACAGTTGATTATTTAGGCTGTTCAAATAATGACCACGCTTTTGATGAGCTAAAAGAACTTCAAAGTTTCATTGACAGTCAAAAATCTTCTGATTTTGAAACTTCAACCAAGGACACGTCTTGTTCTGACCAAATATTAGAAGCTTTAAATGAAGACATTGAACCAATTGATCGAGTCACAAATGAAGTAACTGAATTGCAGATTCTGGAAAATGAAGAGAAAAAGGACTATGAACAGTTTTTTGAAGTATTTACTGACTCAGCTTTTACTAAAAGTCCATCTGATAATCCAGAAGATCAAGAAGACACAATCACGAATCAATTAGAACTTGAAGATGAAGAAAAATCAGTTTTAACAGAACTAACTATACTTTCTTCAGAAGATCAAAATAGAACAATTGAGAAACAAATTATCCATGATAAAGAGGTCAATGAGGAACAATTCCTTGGATCGCAAAGATATTCATCTTGTGATGGAAATCTAATCGACAAGACCGCTGAAACACTTGAAAGCCTAACATCAAGTTCCAAAGAAAATATAGAAGATCAATGCGTTAATAGAAAATCAAGTCTTGACACAAGTTTAACTCTTCTTGGATCCGAACTTAATTCTGAAAGTACTGTTTTGCATCAAGAAGAGACAAGTAACCAGAATATTGAAACAGTCGAAAAACAATGTGTTTTTGTTAAAGATATTACTGAACCAGAATCAGTTTTACGCAAAACGAGCCTCGGACTACCAGCTGATATTGGATTTGATGTGGAAGGGGTCACAGAAAGAGGAGAGGATGCGACACCAGAACATTTCCAAAAGGATAAAGCAATAGATGATCAAACCGCCGTCGATGATAATGATATCAATGAAAACCAATCCACTGCTCAGAAATTGTCTTGTGATGATAATGCTAAATCAATAGGAACTGAATTATATACTGAAGACATAGTCTCTTCCATTGGGGAAGATAAAGAACACATTTATGAAGCTAAAACAAAAAATGCAATGGAAACACCCGATGTTGATACCAATGACGAAAATCAAGTCCTTACTGAACAAACAACTTCGACCGAGAAACAAAATTCTAAATCAAACGAAATTGAAAAGGATCAATTAGTTATTCAGGAAACTATTTGTAATACAAGTGTCAACCTAATTAATAGGGAGTTAATAAAGAATGATAAGGAATGTGAAAAACTAGTAGAACTCGAAAATCAATCATCTAATATTGAAGATGTTGATAAAGAAAAATTAGGTTCTGTTGAAGAAGCTAACGAAAAAAGATCAGATCAATCATCTAATATTGAAGATGTTAATAAAGAAAAATTAGGTTTTGTTGAAGAAGCTAACGAAAAAAAATTAGATAGAAATACTCATAATAAGAATACAGATATGAAAGAGAAAAGCGAAACAAACAAAAAACAAACTGTTCATATCCAAAAAGTACACAAAAACGACTTCTATACTGAGGAAATATCTTCTTTTGAAAATGTAGCTCAAAATAAAGAAGAAACAACTGAACACAGTGATAATCAATCAGAAGACATCTGCACAACAGAACAAAACAAAATCGGAGAAATCGTATCTTCCTCTCCAAGAGTAGTGCACAGTTCCTTGGAAGTATTGACTACAACTGAAGATGAATCAACTTTATATAACAAAGTTATAGATGATAAGTCTTTTCTAAAAGATAAGCCAGAAGAAAAAATACCAACTATGGGCGAAACGGTTTCTACAGAGAGCATTAATAAATCTCAAATGCTTTTTAATGAAATTGTTACTTCACCCGCTGAGGACAAGAAAAAACGAAAGCCCATAATTCGTATAGCTAGGTTGTCAATCTTGGAGAATGAACTGGTACGAGTAGATTCACTTTCTAAAATTGAAACTTTAAATGAACAAAAACTTGAAGACCTCAAATGTATGGAAGAATCTGGGGAATATCAGATTAAAAAGCACACTTCCCGAAAAATCAAAAAACAAAACCGCAAGAAAATTAAAAAAGCATTGAAGAAACAAGCTTTACAAGAAATTATCTTAGAAAAGGTTAACGAATTAATAGTTGAACCAATGAACGATTCTAAAACATCCACGGAAAGCCAATTTCTGAAAATTGAGAACGAAAACGAAAATGAACTCACGATTACAGAAGAACATACTGATAAGGACGGAGATGATAAAACAAAAGCTGGCATTTTGTCTGAAGAAATCAATGAATCTTTTGTAGAAGATGTAAAAGATGTAAAAGAAGTTGCAACAGAAATGTATGGAAAAATAAAACTAGATAAAAAATCAACTACGAAGACTAAAAAGACGACAAAGAAAGAATTAAAAAAGAAGAAACAATCAACTGAAATTTCAAAAACAATACAAGACAATCAATCATCTAAACGAAATGCTTCAAATCTTGTTGATCATAAGTTTGAAAAGGAAAATTATGAAAATCAATCGGTAAGTGGAGATAAAAGTATTGCCGTAGTTGATAATGATCTTAATGGTAAACTTAAATCTTGCGAAGAGCAATCTGTCCAAAATGATGAGGTAATCCAAACTCAATTGTTTGATGTTATAGAAACTAGTAAAGATCAATCCATTACTACTTCCATATCTTACGACCATAATGATTCTAAAATTGATCATATAACTTCTCTATTAATTGCTCAAGATGAAAACCACAAAGATAATTCTCATATTGCACAAAAAACTATGAATCAGACTCTTACTGATTTCGAAGATCAAGACGAAACAACAACTGGAACTGATGTTCTTCGAAAAATCACTGCAATTAAACCAAAAGTCAGTTTTTCTAATATAACCGCGCAAGAACCGTCTATTAAATTGCGGACACCAAAAAATGAATATGAATACGAAAATACAATCGGAAAAATGAATACTGAAATGTGCTGTTCTAATTCTACGAAAACAATCTCCGAAGTAGCAAAAACTACACCCTGCTCATCAAAGGTTGAAAATCTAGAATTACTTAATTTAGAAACTGTCGAAAGCTCATCTTTGCCTTTGAGGGACGTTGATGTTGAGGAATTAAGAAGAAAAAACATTAATACAGAAGAACAGCAAGATGTTTCAGAAACATCTTCAGAGAATATTGATGAAAGATCACTTTTAAGACATCTATGTAAAGACGAAACAAAAAGAAAGCTCATAATTCGTATACCTAAAATGTTAGTTTCAACAGACAAATTACCTAAACAAAATATTTTAAGAAAGAAGAAATCGTCTAAGAAAGAATCGAAAGCAAACCAAGCATTTTCAACTTTGATTTCGAAAATTTTAGAAAAAGAAGAAGTTGAAGAACCATTAATAGATGATGATTCTATACTATCAGCAAAAGAGCAAGAATTTTCTGAATCTATTGACATCCAAGTAAAAAAAGAAATCATAACGGACGAAGGGGACAAACACCAAACAAATGAACGCGAATCAAATGCTAAGGAAAATAATGCACGGCTGGAAGATGATGAAAAAAGCCGAACAAAAATTTCATCAAAAATGAACAAAGCTAAAGGCTCTGAAATACCACAAACAAACACTTTGGGGAAAAATATGGTTGAATCAATACCAGTATCTGAAAATTTGAAATTATCACCCGAACAGAAAATTGAAAACTTGGATATTTCGAAAACAAATGTTTCAAACGAATCACTTATAGAACCTATTGAAATTCAAGACGATTTGATGATTTGCATCAATAAAAAATTACAAAAAGATAAAAAAAAGAACAAAAAAATAAAAAAAGGTGCTAAGAGCAAAGCAAAGAAATTAAGAATTGCTGCTGATGAATTGACAGTGGTAAAAGATTCAACATTTGCTACTTATCATGGTGAAGATCACATATCCAAGGCTTCCGAATGTATTAGCACTCAAAGCGATCATCATCAAACGGATTTGGAAGAGAATATTAATAGGGTAGAGTCGGATAAACCAAAACCTAAAGCTATTGTTGAGAACGTTATTGGGCATAAATCCTTCGTCAAAGCGATTTTAGAAGAATATATAAAAGAATCTTCTAATAATACAGCAGCTCCAAGTATTGATATTCCGATCTCCAAAAGTGTAGACAATGATGAGTCAAAACTGCTGAAAACACTGATCGAAGTATCAGAAAAAACGATCATTAGTAATCTGCAGGAAAATACAAGCGAAACAGTAGATTTTGTTGCCAATGCTATTCCATTGAATAAAGAAATTAGGGAAACATCAACAGAAAAGTTGATATTAAAGAAAAAGAAAACAACAATTAAAGCAAACACTTCAATTGAATCAATTAAAGAATCTACACCATCAACAGAAATACAGATACTTAAAGTAAAGGAAGAAAAGGTCGATGTTGATATTGCTTCAGCTGATAGCCTTATCAAAAACGCAGAATGTCAAACGGAGCCAAAGTCAACTATCAAAACATATATTCAGCCTTGTTCTAGCAAATGTTCAAAATTCTCAGATGCTTCTTCCACTAAAAAATTAGATTTGAAAAATGGTCAAACAAACATTTTGAAAAATATAGTTGAGTTAAAAGATGATTTAGTAAAAAATCGAAATCAAGAAGTTTTTTCTCAAATAACATGTGCCAAGCAACAAAATAGTATAGAACCAGATTCATCGTCTCAGTTAGCAACAGAACTACAAAGAACTGAAAATACTTTAACTGAAGAAGAATCTAATCTTTCAACAAGAGTTCAAGTTGCAGACCTAGGAGAGCCTTCAGTTATTTCTGATTCAGAAATTTCTCAACAAAATGCATCGGTTGCCTTAGAATCAGATAAATCAATAGTTTTTTATCCTTCAAGGGATAGCGCGGAAGATCAAGAAGTTTCTTCTATTACATCTAAAACAAATGAAAGCGGTAATACAACTTATTACAATTACAATGATGAGAATGGTACTCCTGTAATGGACGAAAAGAACACTCCAGAAGAAGATTCCCCTTCTAGTCAATGTAAAATTATTTCCTTGAGTAAAATAAGAGTTCCGACAGCTGAAGTCCATGAAATCACAGCTTTATTACTATCTCAATCAAAAGAACCTCACACAAAACCACTGTCAGATAAAATCGAACCAGAAGTAGAATCACATCCCATTTGTTTTGAGAAGGTTGAAAAGTGTAATGCCAACCCAGAGAAATCAACAACTCCGTCATGTGATGCTCCAGATGAGAATTTTGAACTTTGGTTGAAAAAAATTGGTATTTCAAAAAATTGTGCTTCGAGTGGCAAAAATGTTAGTCTAAGTCCATCGAAATCAATTCGAAATTCTTCAGAGAATCAAAAAAATGACCGCAAACAGAAAAGACCACAAAGAGTGCAAAAGCTTGAAGCCAATCCAACAGATCAAAAGTGTTTTAACTTCGAAGATTTAAACGCTGCAGCTATATTGACCTCATTCAAAGCTCAACAGAAAAAAAACACTAGGTCTCGAAAGGGATTTCAGCCAACTAGGATAACAAGAAGTGCCAGTCAAATGGTAGACCAAGCTCAAGCAATTTTGCAACATGATTCTGAATCTGAACAGTTTATTCCATCAATGAGTTGTCCACAAAGTCAATGTGAAAAGGACCCATTGGAAAACTTAGAGTTACCTCGCTCAAACATTTCATCAGATAGCGACGACGCTGGGAAGTTGGTGATTGACTTAAATACTAAGAAATCGACAAAATCTAAAGCAAACAAAAAACAAAAACCGAAGCAAATAAAAAAGGAAAAAGCTCCTCCTCAAAAGAATAACAAAGCTGTAAAAAAAATTACTTTCAATCCAATAGTTGAGGTTTTTGAAGCAAGTTCTCCTGGCGTTTTTGAGAGTCGAAGAACGCGGACTAGGTCATCAAGAGATTTGTTAACTTATAGCCCAATACCAATTTCAAACAGAACCAAGTCGACGAGACGAACTCCTAAGCCAAAAAAGAGCGGAAAAAATAACACAGAAAACGATGCATTTGTAGATCGTGTCAAAATATCGAAAACACCTATAAAGAAGGGTAAACTACGAATAAGTTTTGATGAATCTCTTGGAAACGCAGAACAATCTACAATAATAAATGAAACATACAAAGAAAGTTATCCTAATATAAGTAATTATACGCCGCATAACATGAATCAAGAAACATGGCTTGAAAATCTTACTTTGCGCAAAACCAGTAAATCGTTAGATTTAGAAGTCAAACAAATTTTGGAAAATGTTTCCATGGCTAGAAAAGTCCTCTCTGAACCGGATTTACTAAAAGCTCCTAAAATCGATATTACTTTCCTTCAAAAAAAACCAACAGTAAGTGAAAGTGATTTGGAAGATCAAAATAAAACTGAATCAAAGAATGAAACTTTTGAACTTGATCAAATTCCACCTATAAAAGTATCGCCTAAAATAGAAACATTAAGAACGTATAAGCATCTCAAAGGTAAACAATTAAATAAGTGTATACGGCGGCTATCAATGGAAGATAATGCCAAAGAAGATAAGGTCAAAGCAAACAAATCAATAAGCAGAAAGAGAACTAATACCATTTCCGATTTAATTAAACCATCAAAATTACAAAAGAAGACTAAAATAATAATTAAAGAGCCTAAACTCTCTAAAAATTCCATTGCATCACCTGTATCTTTCTCTGAAACTGTTAAGTGTGATCTTATTACCTCGACTCCTAAAACAACTAAAGCATTAGTATTAGAACAAGATAACGGAACAATCTTCACATTTACGGGGACGAACATTGATAAAAATGGGAAAGATACAAAAAAGTCAAATGTTGAAAAAGTCGAAACCATCGAAAAAGTCGAAACTATTGCAGACAAAAATAATACTTCGATAGAAGTAACAAGTTTTAATAAAGTAGAAAAGCACTATACATCAACTTCAAAAGAGGCGAAGAAATTAAACAAAATGGCCAACATGAAGTCTTCAAAACAACAAAAGAAGCCTAAAATATTGATTAAAGAACCAACACCTTTCGAAGATTCAATTGAACCTGTGACACCACTTATTGACACCCTCTCGGAAAGTGTTAAATCTTCTGTTACTAACTCGATTCCAGAGTTAAAACAAGAGAACCAATTCCTTCCATTAGCTGAAATAAAAATTGAAAAAGAAGATGTTGAAGAAAACGCAACTGTAGAAGAAGCGGCATCTGTTGCGGAAGTATTCCCAACTAAAACAGACCTAGCAATTGTGAATGAAGTCGAAAAACAAGTTAAATCAATCACGATAAAGGCGAAGAAGTCAATCAACACAAAAACTTATAGCATTGTCGATTTAAAGAAATCTTCAAAACAAACCAAAACAACTAAAACTTTGACTAAGGAACCTACACTTTTCGAAGATCCAACTACAACACAACGTAGTGACTCTCCCTCTAAAACTGTTGAATTAAGTATTACTAAGTCGATTCATGAAGTTAAAATCAATATTGATAAAAACGAAAAAGAACAACAAGATGCAAAAGCTGAAGTAGCAACCATAGAAAAATCAACATCTGTGTCAGAAGTCTTCAATTCAACAATGGAAGCCGAAGAACAAGTTAAATCAACCTCAAAAGAGGCAAATAAATCAACCAAAATAAGAACTTACAGCATTGGCGATTTAAAGAAATCTTCAAAACAAGAAAAAAAACCTAAACCATTGATTGAAGATTCCACACCTTTCGAAATACCAAGCGCTTATATAGCTCCAAATAGTGACTCTATTAAATCTTCCTTTACCAACTCGCCTCTGGAAGCTGAAACCAAAATTAATAAAAACAAAAATGAAAAACAAAATTCAGATGTAAAAGAAGTCGAAACCATCGAACAATCAGAACCTATTGCACTACTATTAAGTATTGCAATGGAAGTCGACAGCGAAGTTAAGTTAATCTCAAAAGAGGCAAAGAATTCAACTAAAACGGTTGCCGATATAATTAAACCTTCAAAAGAACTGAAGAAGACTAAAATATCAATTAAAGAACCCACACCTTTGCAAGACCTTACTACCGAACATTCAGAGTCAAAACTAAAAACTACAGCCTTAGCGATTACTGAAACTAAAATTGATAGGGAAGATAATGAAGAAACCCAAAAATCTGCAAAGGTTGAAGAAATGGAAACCCACGAACAATCCGAACCTATGACACAACTATTAAATACTGCAATAAAAGTCGTCAGCCAAGTTAAATTAATCTCAAAAGAGGACAAGAATTTAAGCAAAACGGGAATTTCTAAAATTGACGAATCAAAACAACTGGAGAAGACTAAAGTATCAATTACGGAACCGACACATTTCGAAGACCCAATTTCACCCACAACATTAAATAGTGAATCTCCTTCTGAAACTATTAAATCTGCTCTTATTAACCCGATTCATAAAACTTCCGAAAATTCAGACCTGAAACTCAACAGTACAACTTTAGCGTTTACTGAAACTAAAGCTGATAAGGAAGATATTGAAGAAAAACAAAAAAATCCAAATATTGAAGAAGTAGCAACCACCGAGCAAACGGAATCTAAGAAGAAAGAAGTATTCAATACCACAATGGAAGTATTATGTTTGAATCAAGTCGAGGAGCCAGTGGAACCAACCTCGAAAGAGAAATGTTTAATGGAACAAAAGGACCCTGAAACACTGATTCAAGAGCCTACGCCTTTTGAAGATCCTATCGTAGCTATAACACCTCATAATGACTCTTCCTTCAAAACTGTTAAGAATCCTCTTGCTAAGTCTACTGAAAACCCCACAAAATCAGATTTAGATCTAGAATGCAAAAAAGTTGCATCAGTTGAACCCATAATTGATACAAAACTAGATCCTGCAAATGTTGAAGAAGTCGTAATCATAGAGGCAGCCGAACCTATTGCGAAAGCATTCTCTACTGAAATCGACATAAATTGTTTAAATGAAGTTAAAAAAGAAGTTAAATCAATCTTAATAGAGGCGAACAAATCTACCGTTGCGGAAACTTGTCCAATTATACCAGATGAAACAACAGGAATGCCACCTAGAGCAATCGAACAAGACAAATCTTTTGCAGAAGTGTTCAACAGTACAATGGAGGAAGCCGAAACAGAAGTGAACTCAACCACACCCAAAATAGCATCCCATAACATTGCTGATCTTATAAAATCAGACAATACGACAGCCACGTCATCTATGGAAGTGACATTAAATGAAGAGCAAAGCGTTAGAGATGAACAAGACAAAAGTGCGTCGAGTTGTGACATATCATTACTTTCCGAAAAAGATGTTAATAATCTAATTGATTTACCTAAAGCGCCAAAGCTTTCTTCTCCAGTCGATACCCCTACGAAGAAAGAAGATGTTCTTCAAAGAAAATTAGACATATCAATTTTAAAATTTCTCCAAAGTAACGGCATAGCTGAAGAAGACACAAAACAAGAATTAGAAAATTCTACAGCCCAACAAAAAGGTGATAACCATTTGATTAAAAAGTCAGTCGAAACGTTTCCTAAACTTAAACGCCCCTTCTTAGATGGGGTCGATGTCGTTGTAAATGATCCAGTAGGTCGACGCAGAACTTCTGAGGTAGATGGTTCTGAACTATCATTTACAAATTCTCTCGAATTAGATTTCTCTTATGTAATTGATGCTGAAAACTTTGCTGATCAATCACGTCAACAGCCTTTTTCCATACAGTCCGAACCCCAGCAACCATTATCGGAAATAATGTTTTCAGGAATTCGGGGACAAGACGATGAAGATAAACTGGGACAAGACGATGAAGATAAATTGCATATGTTTAACACGAAATTGGCTTTCGAACCAGTTCCGACCTCCAGTCCAAATGAAAATGATGATAATCTTTATGCACTTGAAGAAATCTACGCGTATTTACCTACATCTACACTCACAAATGGGCCCGAAAATGTTTCAGGTGCTAATTCTGAAAGTGCCGAAAAACCAAAGATTGATGTTAAAAAATCTGACTTGATACAAAAAGAAGCTGATACTTTGAAGGCAAGTTTCGACGATGGGAAAACTTCGGAGGCAGAAGAAAAACACACTGTCGATGTGAGATCATCTGAATATGAACTCAACAATACTCCCACAAGTATTAGTTCTCCAGAGGAAATTTTAATGAGCCCAAAAACAAAACCTAGCAGAGCTCATGTAATAAAGCTATTCCACAAAACAACACCAGAGAAAAAAGTTTCAACCGAAGAGTCTCCGGAAAGTATTTTAGTAAGTAAGTTGAAATCTCGGCAAAAACCTTTTTGGAAGCTTTCTAAAGCACCTACAAAACCGAAAGTTTTTGAAGAAAATTCTGAGTCTACAAAATTAAGTACTTCCACGTCTGTAATAAGCTTAGCAGATAGTCCATACACAATGGATGACGTAAAGTCTCTTCCGTTGAATTTGGATGAAATTTTTGAAGAAAAACATACAAAATCTTCACTCAAGACTGAAAATAAATTAACCGAATCCAATTTAATAGTTGTCGACTCTAAGAAGCAAGTTTCAAACAGTTTGTCACCTGAAACCGACGATCTGTTTGATAGATTGAAGAACGAGGCTCCTGTAAATAAAATACTCAAACCAGTTATAGAAGATTCCTTATCCTTAAAATTTGAAAACAAACCTACCAAAAACTCTTCTACACATCAGATTAATGAAACTAAAACACCATCGCTTGCATTGGTTTCTTCTATTCCCTCGACCTCTTTAAAATTAGATGAACAAAAAGATAAAGCCAACAAATCACTTCCAGATAAGATAAATATTATAGACCAAAGAACTTTAAATTCGAATAGTTCTAATCCTTTAGAGAAGACCACAACTAGAACTTGCAACGAATTAGACGAAACTCAAAAAACTTGTCTTGAATCAAATACTGATGAAAAGTCATTTAATTTGAAAAAAGTTGATAAAAATAAGAAAAATTGTCCCAAAGTCAATGAAATTAATGTTGATCTTCAGAAAATTGTTTCAAAGGAAACAGCCAACCAGTCTCCTATTTCTGTAGTAGAAAATTCACTACAAATAAATACAATAGAAATAACTACAGAAAAGAAGACAACTTCGAAGCATTCAACTTCTAAAACTGATCCAACTGTAGAAATTGTACCGTCTATGCCCTCGAGCTCAGCCTTGATGGTTAAAGCAACCAATTCGAATCCACCTTCTCAAAAACCCATAAATCAATGTTTAGAAACTAAAATCCCAGATCCATCAGAAAATGCAAAAACAAATCAATCAATTTCTGAAAAGAACGTAGTTGAAACCATCAAGTCATCTCCGAAGCCCTTGGCTTTGTCAAACAATGTTCAGAAACAAATTTCTTGTTCCGAGATTCCTGTTACATCAACAGTTGAGGTTGTTTCTTCTATTAATCCGATCTCTACAACACCGGTTAAACCTGAATCTTTGGTTGCTAGTGGCTTAAGCACTACTAACAAAACTCCTTCAAGTTGCAAAAAAGTGTTAGAGCAATCTTTTGTAACAAAAACCATAGATCCATCAGAAAAGATAAATGAAACTCAACCAGTTGTAGCTAAAAAGATTGCTACGCCTTCTACGTTAACTTTGAAACGAAACTCTGCATTCAAAGTTGTGACAAAAGGTCAAGAACCTCCATCTAAAATATTCTGCACCGAGATTTTAACTAAACCAGTGCCTGTCACAAAAGTTTCTTCTATGTCTGCGATGCCTACATCGTCAGTGAATCAAATGATTTTAAAACCATGTGCACAAAAAATTCCAGTTAAAGTCATTTATCCTAAGAAACCCATAATGCAAGTTCCAGTCTCCGAAACTAGGACTGTTCCGTGTGTTAAAATCAGTGAAATTCACCGAACTCCAGAAAATAAACAGAATGTTGATGAGTCCAAGTCATCTCTGAAACGATATTCTTCGTTAGGTGATGCTACAAAAGGTCATGAACCTCCATCTAAAATTTTGCGCTCTGAAAATTCTACAATGTCTGTTTCTTTGGAGCATCAAGTTTCTCCCTCTACCCTGAGTCAGAAATCTGCACCAAAAATTCCATATTGCAATTTTACCACTTCAAGTCCGAATGTTTCAAACGTCAAAACACCCGTACGTAACGAAACAGTAACAAAATCTTCAGTGCTTCAAAAAAATTCCACGATTCAGATTGCCAGTCCGTCAAGTCAAAAATTGGTAGAATCTGTATTGAAACAATCTGCTACATTCTCATCTCATAGCCCAAAGAATTCTAAAACAATGACTCCTGTGCACACTACTCAAAAATCATTTTCAGTTGCACCCCATAAGACAGTAACTCCTATAAGGACACCTGGACATACAAATTATTCAGACAAACCAAGACCAACACCAGCGCCAACATCAAAATCACATAACGTACAACCGAGTACGACAATGTCAAAACCGTCCAATTCAGGGTCGAGAACACTGAACGCATTGTCTGCGGATTTAAAAAGGGTTAGTGTTGACGTGGAAAAGATCAAAAACGATTTAGGTAAATTGCCAGAAATCGATAAAAACTATATCGTTCACAAACGTCGTAAGTTTTTACTTGAAGAACTTGATAATAAACAAAAAGAGTTAAATGAATTAAAGAAGAAATACCAAGAATATGAAAAGCACACTCGTGCATTGAAAGCACATTCCGAGCGAAAACCAATTGACAAAGATCATCCGCAACACCATCATCAACACCACAACCAACAGCATAGACCAAATGTGTCCCAATCAAATGACTTGAAAAGAAAGTACGATCACTCAAGGCCACATTCAGAGCGTCAGTTTTCAAAACCTAATACTTCTGGTTCTGGTCATAGTTCGCATGTAGAAAGGCATAAAGAAAGGAATCACACTTATGTGAATAAGTTTAGCGAACTTGATAAAATTAACTTTGCAAATAAAAATTATCAATCAGCTGATACAAATTCAGAATCAAAGAAGTTGCCACCCTGGGAACCGAAACAACTCACTGCAGATGAAATTATTCGAACATTGCGTCACAAATAAAAAAAGAAAATGAGTACTAGTTTGCAATATGAGATACACACTTTTTGGAACTTACATTTCTAAAAACTATTCTTATGGAACTGTTGATAAGTGTAGACCAATTTAATTAATCAAACTTAAATTTAAATCTGCCCCATAGCTATTTTCCAATCGGTCATACAACTTTTGAAGCGATGGTAACAGTAGTACCCGTGGCGTGATAGTTAGTGCGTAGGGCTGTTATGCTAGAAGTCTTGGGTTCAATCCCTGCCTGTTCCACCTAAAGTTTTTTTTGTCACGGGTACTGCCTCTTGCGAGGAATTGACAAATCCTTCAAGAGCAATTCTTGTGCTTTCTCAAATTAGCCGATCAGATTTGTCATAACTACCTGACATGACTCGCACACACGTATGGTTGAGAAATGGAAGTCACTAGGCCCTGCCCTAGTTCTCAACGGATTGTTGCGCCACATAATTAATTTATGATGGACACATTTTATTATGCATCTTTTTCTCGATCCTATGAAATTTTAAGGGAAACTTTCGAATCTCTTTCCAAATATTTGGGCGGATAAAGTATGCCTGGAACGTAACTTAGTCGTGATAGGTCTATTTTGTTTTTCTTATTCGAGTTTTCTAGTTGATACACTTGTAGAGTCGTAAGCAGGTATACACAAAATCTTCCAACTCAAATTAATTTATGCTCGATTAGATAAGGTTCGAAGACAATGATGATTAACATTCTTTTCCATTAAATATGGATCTTCTCCAATTGAATATGACTTAACGAAATATTTTACTAACTAATCTGAAACTTTTTAAACTCAAATTAAAACTAACCAGAAACGACATTACTCTTAAACCAATAAATGATGACCACCAGAATATTTTTCAAATCCTTATACCATCAATTACATGGTATATAAACTGTAATAAATTAAGAATGAGAAATAATAATAAAAGCACATTTCAAGAAATTAATAATGTAACGTTTTAAACTTTAAAAGTAAATTTTTAATAGAATCTTTATACTTAATAGCCAAACAAATTATTAAAATTATTTTTTAATTTGTGCAAATTAGAAGTTAGTTCAAATCCAATGGTTGTAAAAATGTATTCAAATAATGCTCTGCACAAATAAAATCGAACACACCGAAATAAGAATCTTATTATAACTCAGATAAAATTATATTTTATTAAACAAAAATTGTATAGAAATATTAAGAATTAAAATTGTAGTAGATAATAAAAGTTATTTATTATTTTAATATTAAATGTGCCAGTAAAAATAATTCGAACAAGACTATTTTTGCTATTAGAAGAAAAAAGTTTAACTGTAAAAATTAATTTAGAGTTAAACCCCTTAAACATAAATTTAAAATTATAAACAAATTTAAACAAGTATTAAATTCTTATTTAAATAAACTTATGCTGCAATCTTAAAATTGTATTAGGTTTAATAAAATTATATTTATAAGAATACAAACCTGCATTATTTCTGACAACGTTAAAAGAAATAATTTACGTATGCATGAAGTAATGTTCATATTTATATATATTAAAATAAAAATAAAATCATTATTATATTATAAATAGAATGTTATAGAATTACAAATTAATAGAAACTGAAAAATAAAGAATTATATTTATCTACATAAGTGTCTGTTTTTCAGTTCATATTTTTTTTCTTACAATTATTTTCTAGGTTTGAGGTTTTTCGGAATGAACATGAATTACATGTTGTCGATACATTAAGGCGTATCAGCAAGGACTTCTAGCCCTAAGTTGTTTCCAAGGACTTTTAAATTTTAGTGATATTCTTTTATGAGTTAAACTGGGTTGAGCTATATATAGGGTCCCATCTAACGTTTTTTGTTCAACTAGTGCTTATTTCGTGAATGGTAACACTTGGCTCATGTGTGATTTGACAGATAATTAGTTTTATCCTTCTGATGAACGAATATGGTTGTGTATACGCTTGAACAACGCTGGGAACAACCCTTAGAGAAGATGCCGATTTTGCCCAAAAAGTCGTCTTTTCAGATGAATCTCATTTTGATCTTGGCGTGTATGTAAACAAGCAGAAAACCCGCACGCATACATTGAAAAGCCGATACACCCAAAACGAGTCACTGTTTGGTGCGGATTTTGGTGCAGAGGCATAATTGGGCCATTTTTTTCGAAAATGAGCAAGGATTGGCCGTTACAGTCAATGGCGATCGTTATAGGGCCATGTTGAACGAACTTTTGTTCACAAAAGGATTAGGTGGATATTGGCAACATTTGATTTCAACAGGACGGCGCGTGCTACATGCCACAAAGCCAATAGGAAGGATTTCTTACGAAAATATAAAAAGTGTTTTGCTGCGGATTAAATATGAGGAACACCAATGGCAAATATGCGGGGATTTGAAAGTCGTAGCTCTGCTGCTTGGACTGCAATTAGGCTGCACGAAATTTTGTTGCTTCATCTGTGAATGGGACAGTCGTGATAGAAAACAGCATTATATTAAAAAGTTGTGGCCTCATCGTCAGTCGCTTCAACCTGGGCAGAAAAATGTCAAAAATGACCCTCTTATTGATCCACAAAAGGTGTTACTTCCGCCCTTGCATATAAAGCTAGGACTCATAAAAAACGTCGTGAAGACAATAGACAGAGATGAAGCTGCTTTGCAATACCTTCTCCAAAAATTCCCAAAATTAAGTGAGGCTAAAGTCAAAGAAGGCATATTCTTCGGTCCGTAGATAAGAGATTTATTTAAAGATGTCAACTTTGACTTGGTTCAAGACGGTAAGGAAAAAAAGCCTGGGATGATTTTCGCCTTGTAGCACAAAATTTTCTGGGAAATAAGAGGAGTGATAACTATGTTGAACATGTAGAAAATACGCTTTCGTCTTACCAACAATTGGGTTGTAATATGTCTTTAAAAATCCACTTTTTACATTCCCGCTTGGAGTTCTTTCCGGTGAGCGCTTTCATCAAGACATCGCCAATATGGAAAAGCGGTATCAAGGCCAATGGAACGCTTCAATGTTAGCGGACTTTTGTTGGACTATTTATAGAGATATTAAGGACGCAAAATACAAGAGGGCCGCAAAAAAAACACGTCACAGTTCTGTCGGGGATTGAAAAAACATAGAAAATCCTCTACATTTTTCAAAAAATTGTTTTTTTGTTTTTTTTTTTTAAGTCAATCTAATTTTAATTAATAGTTATTGTTTTTTCTGTTAAGTACACATATGTAAATACATACAAAATCTACTTTACATAAGGAATACTTTTATAAAGTCAAAATTTGTAGACCAGTGATACAATACTTATTTTTGGTGGAAATGTCAAAAAGAGAATTCTTTGAAAATTTGAGCTCTTAATACAAATTCATATTTAGCACTCGGCATTTTATAGTATTATTTCGAATAGTTTAGGTTTTTTTTTAAATTAAATGGTTTACAAAATGATTCATAGAGGTTTATCCTTTACACTCACCAACGGGGAATTATGGGCCACTAAAACGCATAGAAAATAAATAATGAAACAATTTTATATAAAATATAATAATTTTAACAATGGAACCAATAAGAAAAAATAGTCTAAAAAAGTGCCCTAAAATATGTTCATATTACATTCAAAATTTTGTTAAAAAGGAGATATTTTTCAAAATTCAAAAGGCATTAATTCTCCACTGGGAGGAATCAACTGGTTGATGGTAAATGCATTTAAATTATTTAACAACCATAAATATAACACATAATTTAAAATGTATATATATATTTTTAATAGTAAATATTAAAGGAATATAATGTAACAGAAATAGTAATTCGAAAAGCACGCGACTAAAGCTAAATCTAGCCTAGATTATTGTATAAAGCAGCCTGTTCAGGATATTCTTTAAACAAAAAATCAGATTTAAGGTTTGCTAGAGTTTAAATGTAACTTTTCAAATAATTTTGACGACTCCTCATATCCTGGAGCTATTACTTTGTATCTTATAGTACAAGCTGCAAGTCTGACAAAAGCCGACATGTCATCAAAAAAAAAAAAAAAATGTAAAGCGGTACATACAGTTCAGAGACGAAACCTTAATTAGAAATTTTTATTTAATTGCATTACAAAATAAAAGAACTTTTGTTTTTACTAAGACCTCACTCTTTTTATGAAGGAGTGTTGTCGGTGTATGGGTTTTGAATTCTTGAATATAGCAATGACATGAAATGGCAGATTGTGGGATAGCATTCCAAGTTCGCGGAGTACTGCACTTTATAGTACGTCCGATGTTGGACTCGTGGCATAAGTTATTACAACTAGACCGAAGGTGTTAACACAATAATTTTTACCACTATTCTTTGAATACTTTGAAACTTAAGTATGTTACGGGAGAACCAGCCCATATAAGAGAAAAACACTCAAATTTTTGACTTCTATATGTAAGTTTTAGATCAGAAGGTTTGACAAACTTTTTACGTCGCTTTAGGGAAACTAAAAATCTTGAGGCATTTCGTTCCACAAATTATAGTTTTACACATACTGAGAAATCAGAATTTAAGATGTTCGGTTTCATTGATGCGAAATTATACAATAGTCAGCATAAAGTTTTCAGTCCATTTAATTCTACACCATTTTTTATTCCTAATTTAACAAGACTTGTTATAATCTTATTCATTACCGATTAAGGTTCACATCCAAGGAGTAAGGCTGTGAATCTAAAAACAAATGTAAAAAGCTGAAAGTACTGCAATTACTTAAGCTGGTAAGTAATGCGTTAATAAAAATAGGAACGAGAATTGGAGATAGGACAAAGTTATCAAGCTCTACAGCGTTTATTTTGTGGATGTCGACTTGAACCCATAGAATACATCCTGTATTGAACGGTCCGAAATGTAATTTATAATCTAATGTAGCAGTGATGCATCAAAACCGAAGGCAATAATCTTATTTTCTCCAAAACGCACGCAAGGATTTGTTCGACTGTTCAGTAAGGTAAACCATGAGATCACTACTGGATTTATTACTGCTTAATACATATACTCGTATTCTTCCAGTCATTAGGAAGCTTCCGGTCTTCGAAATATTTCTTCGGCTGATATAATCAGCGATTTCCTGATCTTGGAAGGAAAGGAAAGGAAAGGAAAGGAATGCTGTGTTTCATAAACTAAGAACTAGACCTGACGAGTAGGATAAATGAAAAAGCTTACGCAATGATTTTACAATCCTCTTCTAAACAAAAGCAGTGATACAGTATCGGGCCAATAGATTTGTGAATTTCAAGATCTTTTGGGATTCCAGCTACAGTACGGAGTGAAAGAAGATTGGTTCAATGACATCATCTACTTGTGTCAGCGGCAAAAAATGATACAAAATTAGCTTAAGTTAAGATGGGAACCATCCATAACAATATTATAGACGGTTCCGATGGATGCCTTGGTTTCGTACTTTTACTTCCACTGAGTAAACTAACTGAATTTTAAAATCAAATTGTCATTTAAAAAAGTTTTTCTATTATTGAACAAATTATTTTTTTTTCATGTTTTTAAAATAGGGCAAGTTTTTTCGTGTTTTTGATTTTTCGCTAGCCGCCGTAACGTGTCGTCGTCTTAAATTAAATTCCGCAATGCAAGGAGTTCTAAATAATCTAAATTATGACTTTAATATGCTTTTACATCGATTCGAAAATTGCCTTCATGAACGACTGAATGACTCGGATAAACGTTTAGCAATCTCTTGGGTAAATAAATTAAAATCTGAATTGAGTTCAATTGAAGAAGCTTGTCTCCGAAATGATTTTCTCTATTATTTGGTACAATCAGTACAAGTTGGTTGTTTGAGGCCACCTTTTGATCAGGATCCTCCAAATACTCGGATTCTTAATTTAAAAAGCATCTTGGTACGATTAAATATTTTTGTTTTTATAATTATAAGGTTTCTTTCTACATGTCAAAACATTTTAGCCACAAAATATCAAGCCCAAGATGAATAACGAACAAATACCATCACATAATAGGCCAGAAATATTTGAACGTTCACCAGATAAGGGTGCATTTTTAGCTGCTCAACCTGTACCAAGAAGTGGTGCTTTTTGCTATTTGGCAATAGTGAGCAGAGGGAAAAAATAAAAATTGCTTCGAAATAAAATAAATTACATTTTTAACATAAAGGTGACATGAAATTTTTATTTGAATCGATAGTACGGTTCATATAATTTAGTGTTTGAAGATTATTTTGGCATACTCTTTCCAACATATCTCACGAATAAACGCTTCAATGTCATCTTCCAATGCGTCAATTGAAGCGGGCGGCTTGTCTGTATAGACATGAGCTTTAACATAGCCCCACAAAAAATAGTCTAAAGGCATTAAATGGCACGATCTCGGCGGCCAATTGACCGGTCCCGAACGTGAAATAAAATGTTCACCGAACTCGCCTCTCAAGAAGCCCATTGTTCCGCGTGCTGTGTGGCATGTGGCACCGTCTTGTTGAAATCACATGTCATGCAAGTCAAGCTCTTGCATTTTGGGCAAAAAAAAGTTGGATATCATCTCAAGGTAGCGCTCACCATTCACAGTAACGTTACGATTCGCATCATCTTTGAAGAAGTACGGTCTAATGATGCCATCAGCCCATAAACCGCACCAAACTGTGACTTTTTCTGGATGCATTGGTAGCTCTTGCAATGCTTCTGGCTGATATTCACACCAAAATCGACAATTTTTCGGTAAAAAAGTAGATCTTCGGCCAACTTTCCAAGAGCCCATTCACCAAAAATTTTACGTTGCAGTAGGTCGTTCGGCTTCAATTCTTGCACCAGCTGTATTTTGAAAGTCATCACACCTAATTCTTTCCGCACAATTTTCCACGTTGTTGAGTAACAGAGGCCCAATTGCTGCGAACGGCGCGCGACGAATCGATGGTCATCATTGACACATTGGCCGATACAGCTGCGATATTTTCTTCATTTCGTACTCTACGTAAGCGTGTTGGTGGTTTAATGTCCAACTATGTAAATTTAGTCACAATAGCCCGAATAGCCGCTTCAGTGTGTCGATTAAACTGACCATAAAATGGAAGAAGCGCGCGATGAACTTTCTTAACAGATCACGCATTTTGATAATAAAATTCAATAATTTGCAAGCGTTGTTCGTTTGTAAGACAATTCATGGCTAAATTATAAACGAAACTGAAGATGTTTGACAGTTAAACAAAACACGAAACGGTCGTCAGCTGTTTAAAAAACCAGTGTTGCCAAAAAGATAATAGCTACAAAATCAGCCTTTAGTTGCACTCAATTTTCCAAGAGCTTGTTGATGGTTCCGGCTGTAGCTTACGGATTGCTGAAGTGATAGTGTCATTAAGCCCTTAAAAAGTCGATTAATATATTCGTAGCTCTATAACGCCTACCGTCGCTTAACGTTGTTCGCTGCCTCGAAGAAAAATGGTCCATTAATATATCACCTCTGAGATCCAAACTGCAAAGCGATAATAAAGCGGATGGTCTTGCACCTTCAGTGCTAAAATAACTTATGATGTCTAAAGAAGTCACAAAAAGAATTGCATAATTTTTTAGAGGGCCAAATTCCCCCACAAAGTTCACCAAGAATTTCGATTTCACCTTCCTTTGAAATTATAAAAAATAATAAGTTACACATGCAATAAAAGCTTTAAAGAACAAAATTTACAAAAACGCTCACATTGTTATGTGAAAAATTCCTTAGATAAAACATCATTTAAATATTTAAAACTCATTTCCACATAGTAACTTGACTGAATCCTTGTACAGTCAGAGGAATTAAAGCATCGGACTTTTCATGATATTAGAAATCATGACACTTCAAAAACTAGACACAAAAATAGACTTGTTTCTAATTTCAAAACGTTTTCGATTATTTTGCCTGAAACAATAATCAAATACAGAACAAAGCCATTCAAAATTTAATTAAATCCAATAAGCACTGAGGGAAGTAGACCACATTAAGCCAAAGCGTCCTTTTGTTTTCAATTTGACGATAGTTTCCTTGGTCATCTCTGATTAAAGCCCAGAGGTGATCGGGTTCCAAACTCATTCGCTTTATACCATACACCATTGACCATACCATGTACGGACATAATTATGATTGGGGAATAATAAATTTGCTAAAAGTCCTAGTTTTCAAGTTGGTTGTTGTTGTTATTGTTATTGTTATAAGGCTCTTCTGAATCTGAAGCTTCTAATGTTTTGTTTTTGTTCTTTTGCAACTGTGTTATTAGCCTTTGTTATAACCTTGTCACTGTTGAGCTTATTAGTCTCAAATGACTATCTGTTGTATATGAACGAACGTACATAATGTATATTGAATAACACGTTAAAACAAAATGTTTCTTAAATTAGTCAATATTAAATTTCATACTCTCCAAGGAAGATGCCAGAGCAACATTTCTTTGGCTTTTATAAATTGTAGAGGGTGGCCCAACCATAACTCCAAAGTCAAATATTTTTTTTTAAATTTATTAAAATATGTTTTTCAAAAATTTGACCATAAAGAGGTACGCAATTAAGATTGTTAAGATTATTAAAGTTTTAACATAATGGGTGTTAAAATAAAAATTGCGCTTCGTGATGTTTTTGGCCAGCTATAGATTTATTTCACCGATGACTAGTGAGTACTTAGACGATATTTTGTTTTAAATATAATTGTGAATCATAGTTCCTTTTGTCAAAAAGAAATTAAGACAGTTTTCTAAAAACTTGTTGTTTTATTTTTTGATGCAATCGTTATGGTTGGACCATCCTTTACAACTACACTTTTGAGCTGTCATCTTTTGAAATTTAACGAATAAAAATTAAGTCTTTAAGTATAGAGAACCTATGTATACATTTATTATTCAACTTAATGTGTTTGTTCTTTTTCGGCTTACAAGCTGCACAGAGAGGAATTTGTCCATAAAGCTAAGCACGTGTTAGTTGTCCCGTGCATTTCTTATGGAACCAAGCCATTTATGCACATCCTGCTCTATTAGGGAGGGGGTGGGGGTAAATATGATGTGAACTTGGCCGTTCAAAAATTAAATCCGTTAAATTGAAAAATGAATTCAATAATTTAAGAAAAAATTATTGTGTTACTCCTTTTCAATGAAAACGGTGCTAAAAAGAATATTTTCCTGCTTTTGGCATACAAATTCCGTTAATTTTATGAATATTTTCGTTAAAAACAGAAAAAAGCTTGCACACAGTAAAGCCGTACCCTAGAACTGCACTTAAACTTAAATCAAAAGTATAAATTCATTTAAATAAAAATATATTTTACATGTACTTGCACTTAATTTAATCCTCCAAAAAAAGAGGAAAACAAGGAGGATGTTGAAAAAGAGACGTGGAATCTTCCAAAAATGAAGCCACCAACTTCAACACATCTATTTTGGGGGGAAAAATTATCCGCCAAGTGGAGTATTGCTTCTGTAATACAAGTTCCTACTTAAGCAGATTTCCAAGAGCGAAGACGGCTGGGTTACATTCAATCCCGTCTCTGTGTACCCAATACTTTTCGAATATAGAATTTTAATAACGAAAATATGAATAAAAATCATTAGTATAGGTATAAAGAAAATACAATTCAATTGAATTGAAAAAGAGAAAACTGTTTGGAAAGCTTTAATATTATTGATGTATTTCGTAAAGTCAGTGAAAAGTTGTTGGGGGCAGCAAACGAGAGAGGGGGGGGAGTTGTGCGTCCACTAAGGCACATCTCCTTATCCAGACGGCAGCGGAGGAATTCCCGAGATGGAATCAACGGTGGCGTCTACAGTTCCAGTAAGGCTGAACTACTTAGTGAACACCTTATAGGGCTTCTACGACTTATTCGGAGCCCAGGCCTATAAGGAGCGGTTTATCCGACTCCCCGTCCTTGGAGTTATACTAAGGATCTGGCCCTCCAGGTTGGGGGTTGTGCCGTCGGGGTAACTTCCGACCACTTAAAAATCTCATAGTTGCGAAACACCAACAAGCCTCGGATACGGACGGATTTACTGTTGACAACCTAAGCAAACGAATTAAGGACAACGAACTTCGGATATGCATGTGGAATGTTAGGTCCCTTAACAGACCACGTGCAGCCAAAGAATTAGCGGAGGCCCTAGACTGCTATAAAGCAGACATCACCTCCATCCAGGAAATACGATGGGATGGGCCGGGAAAAAAGAGGATGAAAAACTGCGATATTTACTATGGTGACTGCTACCGAGAAAACCAACAGCGCTTATTTGGATGCGGCTTTGTCATTGGAGCCAGACTTAGGCAAGAAGTCTTGAGCTATAGGTGCATCAACGAGCGCCTCATGACCATCCGCATCAAGGCTAAATTCGGCAACATTAGCCTGATATGCGCACACGCCCCCACAGATGAGAGGGATGACAACACCAAAGATATGTTCCTCGAGCTCTTAGACAAAACATATGAGCAGTGTCCTAGCTACGATATTAAAATTGTCCTGGGCGATTTTAATGCCAAGCTAGGAAGGGAAGACATCTTTGGTGGAATAATCGGGAAAAACAGCCTGCACGACAACACTTCCGACAACGGATTCAGGCTCATAGATTTTGCTGCGGAGCGAAACGTCATGGTAGCCAGTACGCGTTTTCCACACCTCAACATCCACAAAGGAACTTGGAGATCCCCAGATCAATCTACCGTCAACCAGATTGACTATATTGCGATCGACGCCAGACACGCTTCCAGCATCATGGATGTCCGAACTTTTCGAGTAGCTAACATCGACTCGGACCACTACCTTGTTGTAGCCAAGGTAGGACTTCGGGTTTCCAGGCCCAAGGCAAAACAGGGTGATGCTGGGAGAAGGTACAACGTCGAACGGCTACAATCGCAAGAGATCGCCAAATCCTTCTCCGACAGAGTTACAAGTAACCTCTCTCGAAGTTCTGTGCCGCCAACACAATGTATAGAAAACCAGTGGCATCATTGCCAAGATGCACTCAGAGAAGCCGCCTCTGACGTGCTGGGTTTCAAGCAACCACCAACAAGGAACCACTGCTTTGATGAGGAATGTCGGCAGGAAAATGCAGCCAAACAACAGGCACGCAAAGCGGCGCTGCATAAAACGACGAGAGCTACTCATGAATGAGCTCTATGAGCAGAAGAGGCGAGAGGAACACCGACTTCTCAGAAGGAAAAAGAGAGAGCATGAGAAGCGTGCGGTCGAAAATGTTGAGAGGTTTAAAAACAAAAATGAAGTTCGAAAGTTTTATGAACAGGTGAAACGAAATTCACAAGTACATAAACCTAGAACCGAAGGCTGCAAAGACGAAAGTGGAAACATCATAGTGGAACCGCAGTCAATGCTGAGGATTTGGAAGGACCACTTCTGCAGACTGTATAACGGCGATGACGAACCGAATTCCGCTGTCAGGCAGGATGATCCATTCAACATAGACGACGAAAGCCAACAATCCCGTCCTCCCGACTTAGACGAAGTAAAGATTGCTATATCTAAGCTGAAGTATAACAAAGCCACTATCTTTCAAAAGTCTGTCCAATTACTAGCATATGCTGATGACATTGACATAATCGGAAGAACTCAGCGTGATGTCAATGGGGCTTTTGTGAGTATTGAGGCAGAGGCGGCAAAAATGGGTTTAACGGTTAATGAGGGCAAAACAAAGTACATGCTGTCATCAGGAAAGGACCTACAACACCGACGACGTCTTGGTCAAAACGTCACCATCGACAGACGTAACTTTGAGGTAGTCAAGGACTTCGTCTACCTAGGCTCTGCTGTAAACGCAGAAAACAACACCAGCGCTGAGATCAAACGAAGAATAACTCTTGCTAACCGCTGTTTCTTTGGGTTAAGAAAGCAATTGAGTGGAAAAATACTCTCTCGAAGGACCAAAGTGTCGCTATATAAGACCCTTATCATCCCCGTCCTGCTATATGGTGCAGAAGCATGGACTATGACAAAAGCGGATGAAAGCACCTTGGGTCGTTTCGAGAGAAAAGTTCTTCGTATGATCTACGGTCCCGTATGCATCGAAGGGGAGTGGAGGAGAAGATGGAACAACGAGCTGTACGGGCTGTACAGCGACGTAGACTTAGCCAGAAGGGTAAAAGTCCAACGACTAAGATGGCTGGGTCACGTAGAGCGCATTAAAACCAATGCTCGGGCCCGGAAAGTCTTCGAATCCACACCCACAGGACAGCGCAGTAGAGGAAGACCGCGAATCAGGTGGCGCGCACAAGTGGAAGGTGACCTCACCCGATTTGGAGCGCGAAACTGGAGACATCTAACTAGGGACCGAGCTAGATGGAGAACTTTGTTGGGTGAGGCCCTAGTTCACACAGGACTGTAGCGCCACCTTAACAACAACAACATTTCGTAAAGTAACGGGTTATCCAATTTGAGGTATCAAAAGTATAAGGCTGAAATTCGACATGTGTCAAATTAAGTTGTTAAACCAATTTTTTTTTCAGTTGAAAGTCTGACATTTACGACGGATCGCTTAACTAAAGCACAACGCATAGAAATTGTTAAAACCTACTTCAAACATGGTGATTCTGCCACAGCCACATATCCATAATGGTATAATCGTCCAACTACGCAAGCAATTGGAAAAATTGTGAGGAGATTTGAAGATACTGAATTGGTTATGATTATGAGCCTGTCGCTCATACCACTGAAAATATCGCTGCTGAAAGTGAAAGTGATCATGCGATTTGACACGGCTGCATTTATTTTTGTGGAGCTACCCGAAAGGCCGTGTTTATGCAGATAACCCTTAAACTCTTGAGCACTTAAAACGAAAATTCGTCAAGTAATGTCTAAGATACAGCCCAATATTTGTCAAAAAGTTGTCGAAAATTACCTCAAAAGAATCGATGCTTGCAACAATTCGCGTGGTGCTCATTTAAATGATTTAGTGAAAAATAATTTCAAGAATCAATCTTTATGACAACAAAGAAATATCATACAAAAAAAATATTTAATATTTGTTTTATTTACGTTTACTTTTGAAACCGCAAAATGGATAGCCCTGTTAGTATAAAAAGAGACGCAATTTGACTTAAAATGAAGACAATTAATTTAGCTTGAAATCGTAGAGTGTACTTATGGCAAGGAAACTAGCCCATCAGATTAGATTATTTATAAGACCGAACGTCCTTAGCACCTTGAAAAAAAAATTGGATCTACCATATTTACGGAAAAGACAGAAAGTCTAGAGAAAAGAATACATGAGTAAAAAAAGTATAGTAGATGTAATTGTTTCTAATTTTCTAGATTTGGTGTTTTTGGTGTTTGCTCAATAATAATTGACAAGGACATCGATTACTGAAAAAAAAAAATAGTACTCAATAACATACAAAATGAAAACTTTATTTTGTTCTGTTGTTTTTAACTTTGAGATTTAAAATTATTTTTTTCTGATACTTTGAACAAAAGCAAGATTTTGTAAAAAGTTACTGCAAGAACGGATTTCCGGCGTTAAAAAAAGTTATATATTTCAATAATGTAGGTGTTGTCATTGTTTTTAAATCTTTAATGTATGTCAACTTACTTTTCAGGGGGGTATAGAAGCCCCAATCTGTTTGTGGTATACCTTACGGCAAATTGTCTATTTTTGCTATTTTAGTATTGTCAATTTTTTATTAAAAAACGTATTTTATCTAATTTTTGACCAAAAATATATTGTGATAACCGTCTAGACGTCTACAGATACAACTTGAGGCGAAAAATTAAAATTTATTTATTTGTCTTAAAATCGTAGAACCAACCAAGAAAAACCAATAAGCGAAAAAGCCGAACATTTTCGTGTTTTTTTCAGATTTTTCGGAGTCAGTGGCTTCAACGTTAAGAGCACTACGCCCTATTTATGGTCGTCATAATCTTCCTAACAGATCAACAATTGAGCGTCTAGTGGAAAAATTTGAATCCACAGGCACAGTACAAAATGTTCCCGTGCCAGTGCTAAAAAAAGTGCCCGTAGTGTCGAGAATATTGCTGCCGCTGAGGCCTCAGTTGCAGAAACCCCAAATACATCCTTACAAGATTAAATTGACGTAAGAACTGAAGCCGCTTGACCACCAGAAACGTCGTATGTTCGTGAATTAGGCAACAACTTGAAAATGATTTGGATTTTCATCGAAAAATTATCTTCAGCGATGAGGCTCATTTCTGGCTGAATGGCTTCGTCAATAAACAAAATATGCGATATTGGCCAGGTAGCAATCCACACGTACTCCACGAGCCATCATTGCATCTCGAAAAAAATACGGTTTAGTGTGGTTTATGGGCCGGCGGCGTCATTGGGCCGTACTGCTTCCATGATGATCAAGACCGGCACGTTACTGTGAATGGGGATCGCTACCGTTGAATTATAACCGAATATTTTTGGCCCCAATTGGATGATATGGACTTGGAGGAATTGTGGTTCCAACAGGACGGCGCCAAAAGCCACCCAGCGAATGTCACAATCACTTTATTGGAAACCAAGTTTGGAGAACGTGTTTTCTCACGAAATGGTCCAGTCGCGTGGCCGCCTCGGTCTTGAGATTAGACGCCGTGCCGTTAGACTATTTCCTGAGGGGCTACTTCATGTCTTTGGTCTATGCCAACAAGCCAGCGACGATTGATGAACTTCGTACGAATATCGAACGTGAAATTGCAGCAGTATCTGCCGATTTATGCTTGAAAACTGTTGAAAATTGGGTTCAGCGTCTGGACTTCTGCAAGCGTGCTCGTGGTGGCCATGCAAAAGAAATCGAGTTTTATACATACATAATGGCATCGAACGTACTTTCACAGGAATAAAGAATTTCATTAATATCCAAAACCGTTTTTGTTTTATTAAAAAAAAAACTTTTGTAGCGCTCTTATTGAAAAACCCGATACATTCATAAATAGTTACTGGACTATTGGATACTTTTCGAAATCTTCAAATGACATTTTATTTATTACAAAAACAATTATTTTCTACGAACAGTAATGACCATGGGTCACATTAACGTCTCTGTTTGATTTTGTATAATTATCTCAATCTAAAAATCAAATAAACGTCCTACGAGCAGTGGCGGACTAAGGGGGGGGCGGTGGGGGCGGTCCGCCCCGGGTGGCAGACTAATAGGGGGTGCCATCAGTAACAGAAAAATAACTTTGCACACTACTACCTACTCATTCTGGTTCGATATTTTGAAAGAAGTTGATTCAGCACAGAAATACTTGCAAAAATCCGGGCTCACTCTAGAAAAAAGTGTAATAAAACTTAAGGCACTGGCGAGTTTTCTTCGTGAACACCGTGATGAATCCGTGAAAAAGGCCGTAATATACGCAAGAGAACAATGCACCGAGCTAGAAATTTCAATTGAAAGGCGGGGAAGAAGAAAAAAGAAGAAAATTATGCCAGGCGAAAAGGCTCAAGATGCTGGTTTGACGTTGGAAGAGGAAACACGAAGAGCCATGTTAGAATGTCAGGATACATTTTATACTGAACTTGTGCATCGATCTAAGGCCATGGAAGATATTGCGTCAGTTTTCTCAGCTCTTCAACCGAAAATATTGCTGTATGGAACGGAAGAAGAACTGCGGGCTGTGGTTCCAATGCTTACCTCGACATTTACAGAACTTACAGACAACAGTATCATATTGGAAATCCAGCGAATTCGGCGTCACATGGTAGCTTCAAAGATAAATTTAAAAGATGCAGAAATTTGGACAGCCTTTGAATTTTTAAGCTTCATTGTTAAGTGGGATTTTTCAGACTCTTTACCGAGTCTGTCATTGGCGATGAGAATTTATTTAACAATTTGCGTCTCAGTGGCATCGTGTGAACGAAGCTTTTCCAAATTAAAATTAATAAAGACTTATCTAAGATCAACGATGAGCCAAAATAGGTTGACTAATTTGGCTATACTTTCAATCGAAACGGAGCACACAAAAAATATAGATTTTAATGATATAATCGAAACATTCAGTACAATAAAAGCTCGTAAGCACCTTTAAATAAAATCTTTGTTCGTGTTTTTTTCTTAAATTTTTAATGGGTGTAAGCTTGCTTTACCGCCCCGGGTGTCACTGCCTCTTAATCCGCCACTGCCTACGAGTAAAATACCCAAAAACGCTGATACTTTTAAATTTGATGATGTGGTGTACTTAAAACATATTATTACCATAATGTACTTCGTAATATGTTGAATGTTATAGAATTTGTACTTACGAGTTAACGTATCAAATGTTTCTTCTGTCCATATCTGGTCATTTCCTATAAAAAAATATGTATATTATTATGAGAATCAAAATAGGCACCTCACCTAAAAAAAAATAAATTAAACATTCACGACTCCCACCCTATATAGGCGTCCATTCTTTGTGACCTTACCCCGCATCGATCGATTAGAAAAATAAAAATACAAAATAAAAACGACACGAAATTAAACTCAAAAAAGGTTTTTTTTCGTACCTAGAGCTTTTGCCTTTCTGTCTTTATTGTTAAGCCACTTCTGATTGTCCTTTTCAATTAATAGCCCTGTAATACGAGGGAAAAGGATTTTATTATAATCGCTAGCTGGTTGACTGGATAAAAAGACCTTTATGTTGTCATTCGTTAATTTGAACATTTTATTTTTTGGGAGTAAATTATTTCGCAGCCCGGTCGGTAGGATTAAAGGATAAACTAAAGGAATTAAGGATAAACTTTAAATGAGAAAAATATGTATATAGGCTCTCTGATGGTTCGATGGATCAGTCAAAAATTTTGTATTATAATCTATGCGAGAAAAAAAAAGAAGAAAACATCAAACAAAAAATTGAATATTAAATGTTGTAATAATACATCAATCAAAATGCAGACACTTAATTGAATTTTCCATTTTAATTTTAATTAATTTATTTTCATAGTTGATTGGGAAAGTTAATTATCAATATGACAGAGTTGTCAGTTCTAATTATGGGTTTTTGACTTTAAGGCATGTTTATGTTAAATGGATTGTCAATAATAATATTGATATGAATTTTTGGATAAAAATCAAAATTTAAGCTTATGAATTTAACATAAAAACCATATACCACCATGTACTTATGTACATATTATGTATTTAAGCATGAGGATGGAATTCCAAAAATTATTTTATTGAATGAATTCATATTAAGTTTATCAATCTGTATATAGGTAGCATTACGTATGTATTAACAAATTAGTTTTTTTTTGTAAGAGCGTTATAAGAGAATGCAATCTTTTCTGAGTGCAATCCTTAATCGAATTCGTTTAAATGATTACATTGACTTCACTTTGAAACTAAGATTATAAATTTTGCAATAGCCAATAATTTGATATTTTTAAGAGATTATGTGCAGTTCTTCCTTTAAATACGGTTTTGCCAGAAAACCATTGAATGTTTCGTAGTATTTATAAATTAAAGTTTTTTAATTTCCTAGTAAAAATTGTTGTTTTTTTTCCAAGCGCAGCATCCTTTTCACAGTCAAGGGCGGATCCAAACTTTTATCAGGAGAGGGGAGGATCTGGTAATGTTTTTTAATGTTCTTTAGAGGCTGACAAAATTACAATAACATGAGGGTTAAAGTGACAATTTTTGTTATTAGATCCTTTTAGAACACTGTTACAGCAGCAGTTTTCTTATAATGCCCTAAATAGGAGCTAACATACAATTGGTTAAAGGGGCATTGGGTGCGTTTCAGACAAAAATGTAAGAAATTGTGTTCAAACGTATTTTGTTTCCAAAAATAATATTTTATGTTCTTGTTGCCATTGTTATAATTGGAAAAAACGCTTCAAATTTTTTTTTTGCAAAATGTCAGAAAATGAGAAAGTTTGCCAGAAAAATTTGATCTTTTTTCATAGGAAAATAAAATCTAATATGAAAAATTTTATGACGTATTTTTTTCGCAAATTCCGGGAGTCTATTATTGCTACCATTTTTAGTCTGCTTACTCGAAGATTGGAGCTGATGCTAGAAAACAAATTTTAAAAAAATACTGTTTTGTGTAAACCTTTTACAAATGCAATTATTTTGATCAAAAAGGAGTCAACACAACTTAAAAATTGTAGAAATAAAAATGTTAGGTTTTTGAATAAAATAAAAACAAAAACTAAGGTAAACAAATAAATTGGAAAGGAACTCTAGTGTGGCACTCACAAATTACACATCATTACGTTACGTCACTTCAATTCTCGAGAGATTTAAAGCTTATGTATTAAATTAATAGATATAAAACATATGTATACATTATCTGTTACAGTTAGACATTAGTTTAATTAAACTGTCAATTTTGATATTTTTGAGACATTTATATTCTTGAATTTCATGTTAAAATCTTAAATCTATAGCATCCAAAGCAATTACACCTCAAAAAGTAGGAAAGCCTTAAACTCTTATTGTGCGTCAAATAAAGTAAGATGAATTAAGGATGAGTTTAAGGAATTTAAAGGTTACTTAATATCAAATTGTCGATCTTTTATTAAATATTTGCTCTTTCTCTCGAAAAAGATCTTATGCAATTAATTCAAAGCGTTACTTAAGTGTTTCCAAATTCTGTAGATGAAATCTTTGCTTGAACAACTAAACTGTATGGCTTATATGACCCCCCCTGGATAGTCCTTTGGTTAAAAGTTGATGAGTTTGTGCAGCTCTATTGGAATAGGGCTGGATTTAAAAATTTAAAGGGATCATATCCATTTTTGCAACACGATTAGTTTTCAATTCGAAGGAATTCATATGAAAATAAAAAAAATCTCTCCCAAGGGGACCATGACCACTACGACCTCCTCTTTATTCGCCATTGATCACAGTACTGACTCAACATATGAGTGAAACAGTCGAAACTTTGGTTGTGAGAGTTATTATTCTTCCAAACATTGAATAAACCAGCAGACACTTAATGCTTATAAATATTATGTTCAAATGCCCAACATCTTCGATTTTTCCGTTTTGAAAAAAAAAAAATTACCTTCTTTTTCCACTCTTCAGGAAAGGAAAGCGTTGAAATGGATTTTAATTTGATTTGAGTGGTTTTAAGGTTAGCATATTGTTAAAATGGTGACTGAACTTATATCGATAAATACAAAAGGCGAGATTTCAAATACAATTTTTCAAAATATGGATTATACAGTTGTGTCGGTAAAAATGTCGATTTTTGAAATAAACGAACTCGTGCATTTCATATGTTATAGTATTGGGTTAAATTTATTCTTGAATACATATTCTTAAAGAATTAGGAGTGTTGAACGTTTTGAGGGTAACAAAATTATGTTTTTTGTACAACAAACCAAACAATGCTTTTCAAAAAGGTCTTGTTGCTTGAATTCGATTTTCGCTTTATCATATTTGTCCAACAAATCAGGGGTGGAATCATGTAAGGTGATTTGTGACTGTCACAAAATTTGTGACAATCAAATGTGATCAAAAGAATTTATTCGTCTGTGTAATGTGATCACCAAAATATTTCTTAAATTTGGTATCACTTTAGAAGAAAAACTTTTAAATTTGATTTTTTTAAACTGCCGGAAAATTGGTTCGTGTTTTGTTCGTCTAGACGTTGTGTGTTCCTAAAGTGGAATTAATTTAAACAAAAATGTAAGTAAACATTTATGTATTGAGTATATTGTATTACTGTTTACTAGAATGTAATTGTTAAAAAATATAAAATGTTTATCAACAGGTTTCCCAACAAAGCTCAAATTCAATTTCTGAGTAACTATATGGAACAATATGCCGATTTGGCCCAATCCTTTTCGGGAAACAGTATAAATTCAAGAGATTCACAGAGAATCCAGTGGGAGAAGCTCACTCGAATGTTGAACGAGAATGGGCCTCCTACAAAATCAACAGCAGAGTGGAAAAGGGTAGGTATTTATATTTAATTGATTGGTGTCCTCTCATTGTTTATATTGCCCAGATTTGGACCATTCGAAAATACAACGCAAAAAAAAATGTATTGCAAATAAAAAACAATTGCACAAACGGGAGGAGGACCATTCACAGAAAAAGCATTGGACAGTGTCAACGAGGTAATAATCCAAGCATGTGGTATCGAAGCAGCAGTGGTGGGAACATGTGGAGTATCCATTTTCGGATGCAATGAACATGGTGAGTTTTCACAAATTTTAGTTTCAGTGTTAATTTACGATTTTTTTTATTTGCAGAGATAGATAATGTTTTAACAGAACTCCTTTCCGAGCCAGTGGATGTGGCATTGGAACCAACGACGATCCCAGCGTCTACTTCCAAACGCAACAAGCCACCAAAAAGTCGAGGAGAATACGCTTCTAGCCGAAAAGCAACTGGAACTCCAGCAAAAATTTATTGATTTGCAAATCAAAAAGCTGGAAGACATCGATAAAACTTTGCAAACAATCAACACTTCAATAATTGAATTGAAAGATTGTGTAAACTTGCTATACCAGGAAAAGCAAAAGGAAAGAGAGTGTACAAATGCACTGAAAAAAGAAGAACTCCAACTAAAAAGAATGGAGTTGGAGCTGGCCAAAGCAGTCAATGAGATTCGAGTCTGGGAGTTAAGCAAGAAATGAGCCGGCACAATTTTATTTTAATAATTACTTACCTACATATGTGTTCAAAATAGATAAATATATATTTCATATAAACATACATTATATATACAAATCCATGCTGTGAATTTGTGATGTTTTTGTTTTAATGAAGTTTTTTTTGTTCATTTTGTTTATATTCTTTTAATAAAAAATATATGTATCTTTGTATACATTTACATTTATTTTGTTTCTTTTCTTTAAAGTCTTGGACGGTTTGCCCATAGGTCATCCGTGATTCTGTTTCTGGTTCTTGCTCCTTCATTCCTTGCACCTTCAGCTTGCTGGTTATTTGAATTTTCAGATGGTGATGCTGTCAATACTGCTTCTGGCAGTGGAACTGTATGCTTGCAGCATTATGTTGTGAAGAGCAGCACAGACATTTACAATCTGTGCTGATGTTCTTGGGCAATATCTCAGCTTTCTTTCTTCTAAGATAAGGCACGAACACATTCATTTTGACTAGACATAACAGACAATAAAAAAAATAAAGTCAATTTCATATGAAAGTGACACCTAAATAGCTGTCACGGGAAATAATCACTAAATTGTGATTGTCACAGATGACTATCACCTTACACAGACCGAATTTGTTGATTGTGACTATCAACTATCACAAATCACCTTACATGATTCCACCCCAGGTTTTTGAAATCCGTGTACCACTTCATGGTTCAATTCTTATCAAAACCTTACTTTCTTCAATTATTGATTATTGATAGATAGATATGTAGATAGATAGATACAGATTTTGTTGATTTACAGTAAAATTTACATTATACAACAACAATATTTACAAAAATCATAATAGCATGGCGATTGCCGTCTGTTAGATTGACAATAAAGCACAATGAATGTAAAAAGCCCTCGATATAATTACTTTTCAATATAAAAAAAGAATTTTTAATTTTTTAACATTATATGTACTTGTACATATGTAGAAATCATGATTATTTAAAAATAATTTTAAAAAAGTGAATAGAAACACAATCAGAAATCTTCGTTCATTATAGCAGTTCTACAAAGCGCAGTTTTGTAAAATTCGTAAAGTTTGACAACATTAATTTCATACAATAAACTTATCACTTGAGATTCCGATAAAAAGTCTTTTAAATCTATTAGTTCACTAAGTAGTCTGACCATTATAAAAATCACATGGACATTATTGGAATTCTTAAAATAGTATTGTTCTCTGCAAGGTTATGAATTAATCTGCTGTAAGTTGTTCTGTGCAAGGAATTAGACGCTTCAGCAATATATTCAGCTCTACATTTCTCATCAACCTTTACATCATACAAGAAGTTTTTAGCGGTTGATAAATCCTCGATGCGTAAATTAAATTTAATTTGACATCCCTCAGCAAGATCTTACCACTCTCGATACCAACTATTTTGATCTTGTATCGCTTTTATAGCCACTCTTTTCACGACTCGTGAATCATTCATTTTAATAACGTTAAGCAAGAAGTCCGCTTTTAACGTCAATGTTTTTTTTATAAACAAAGGAGAGAAATCCGTTTCCAGCATTATGACTTAGCATGGCGTATTTTTCGGCAAATGAAATATTCTTTTTATAAAGTGCGTAAGGAGTTTTTCAACCGAATTCTACTTTTTACATCTTATTGTGTTATTGTCAGTCTTCACTAGTGTGGACGTTCTTGACGAAATTTAGAAGGCAATTGAGTCACCCTATACATATAAGACATTTACCATCCCGGTTCTTATATGGCTTGAACCTTGTGCAGGGTTTTTTCCAAGCAAGATGTTTCAAGGATGTTTCCAAGAGAAACATTCTCTGGGTTATTTTTGGTCCCGTTTGCATAGATGGGGAGTGGGAGAGAAGAGACAATGACGAACTGTACGGTTTGTACAGCGACAACGAACTAGTAGCGCCACCTTAAGTATGAAAGTAAGTTATGTAAAATTATGGCTTTTTAGAGATTACATTCCAAAAAGATTTCATTCTTCTAAAATAATGAGAAGTTGAAAAAGAGCGAATGCTGCAACTACAGCTACAGCTACAATCGTTGTGACCAAAGGATTAGCATCAACTTTTTCTTAAAGTTTACATTTAGAGTAATTACACTTATATACCAACACATGCATTCTTTGCATTTTTTTCTGTCAGATAAAGCTACAGGGTGTGGTCGTTTCTTATTCGCATATCGCAACCTGACACAGAAACTTACGAAAATGTTGCTTATACAAAAAGATTAAATTTAATTAATGCCTTAGCATTTAATTATGTTTCTGTTAAATCTAAACAAAGCAAAGCTATCATATGTCGTGGTCCGCAAATTATCCTTAAAATTTATTAAGCTATGTGTTAAACCGAAAATGGGGTGTCTTCTTTTTTGGTGTCTTCATGTTTTGGATAGGGTGCAAAAAGGGATTATACACATTTTAAAATGTTGTATGTACAAATTCAACACTCCGAATGATTTGGCTTTTAACTATGAATATAATTATAATATATACATTTTTAAGTTATCCCTAAAGGTTAGACTAATAATTGGTTGTTCGTACTTTGATTTAGCATATATTTTATTTTTTGGCATCTGAATTTAATTTGAAATGTCATATGAAGAAGATCTTTTAATTATTAAAAAGTTTCATAAAAAACAAAAGTCCATATTTATAATCTCTAATCAAACGATTTGTAGTGTATTTAAGTTGTGAATGGTTGAAACAATAAACAAAAAAAGTTATCAAATGTTTTGTAACAAGAAATTTTAATCCGACGTGCAAGAAACGTCCTTGATGTTGGGAAGGATGTATGTGTATATGTATGTATTTCTGCTGCACACCACAAACACCAAATGGAAGAATTTTATTTTTTTTTATGTTGTCACTTTAATCCTTTTAACTGGGAAGTTTTTGTTTTGTTTTTTGGTAAGGATTTAAAAAAAAAAAAGTATTTTTTTATACAACTTCATAGACCCTATACATTAAAGAAAGGTAGTACAGAGAGATTAAATTATATGCTTTTCTTTCATTCTTTTAGGTACCTAGATATGTATAAGGATGCGTAACAGCTTGAAGCTTCTTTGTCACCATTTATATAAGGGTATCTCTGCAAAATTCCTTGAAGTTCTTTCTACAGGTAAACTTGCTTGCTTTTTACAGGGATTATTTTGTATTTGTAAAAAAATTATTGATATGAGATAAGTGAAAAACAAGGTTTTTAACAGAAACACAGACACAAATTACTAAAATTCTGCCTGGTTAAAAAACCAACAATATTTACCTATCTACACTTCTACACTAATAATAATAATATAATAATATAATAATAATAATATATAATATTATAAAGAAGAAAGATTTGTATTTTTGTATGTAACGAATAAACTCAAAAAGTACTGGACCGATTTTAATAATTCTTTTTTCATTAGAAAGCTACATTATCACTGAGTAACATAGGCTATATTTAGTACTAGATTGCAATAGAAATCATGCTTATAACTTAAATATCTGTACCTATTTATGTATATCCGTGCGAAGCCGGGACGGCCCGCTAGTTTATTATATTTTTTAAAACTACTTAAGTACTTTAAATAACTTTTTTTGAAAAATAGAAGAGTAGACGTTCTGAGACAATTTAAAAGTACCTAGTTTAAAAAACGCTAGTTAAGGATACAAAATTGAAGCGAAAAATGGTATTGAAAAACATTAGAAATAACTTTCAAAAGCAGTTACAGTAATAGTAAGGTACTAACAATGTTATGTCACTATCAGTAAAATGGCCGCCTGGGATACAGTTGCACCATATCCTTTAGAAATTTGCTATGATCTTACCAATTCGATAATTTCATGAATTTTATCTAAGGTATTGAACCGATTGTGGAACATTCACATGGACCTCATTTTTCACTTGATCTTAAGGTATTAAACGACAAGATCCCGGTGACTAATTGTGATCATCAATTTAAGAGATAATTCGGTGCGAAGCCAACATTTTCACGATTTTTGCAGAAGCTTTTATTAATTTCATTACGTTGTCGAAGCACGTATCGTTCCATTCTTAGTAACGACGTAGTTTTTACTTGTCCAATGTTAAAAGATGACAGCTATGAACCCAAATAGCAGTCTAAACCTCTCATTGGAAATGTAGATGTAGGTATTTGAAAATGTATTCAAAAGTTTCCAAATACTTTGTAAGAGATAATATGAAAAAAGTACTTCTCTAATATCCAAGTAGATTTTAAAATTTGAATTTTTCAAATGAGCAAGTCGATTAGACCTATTTGTGTGTATAAAGTTTCCAATGTGTAACTTTTTATATGCGTCTTTGTAATTGGGTAAAATTGTGTAGTGAGACTGTGAAGCCACAACAAACAATTGAGTGCTACACACAAAGTAATTTAAATAAACGAACCATTTTGTGGGATACTTTAAGGTTACATTGATATGATAACATACGAGTATTATACAGCACAAGAACATTTTCATATACTCGTAAACGAATGCCTTTTATACGAAAGCGCTATGGATTTGAATAAAAACTTTTAGCCAGACGAAGAGAAGTATAGAGGTATGTCTGTGCCTTGACTCTTGAGTATACATTATGTGTAACCAAAAAATGTGGTTGGGTATGAATTTGAATGTTAGACAAAATTTACATGACCACAATTTTTCAAGTTTCAATATCTTCTATAAGTTACTTTAAGAAGTTGCACTACATTTTAATTGTGTGCTAAAGCTAAGTGTGCTTTGTATGGTTCTGTTTGTTTTTAGACATGCTGTAGCGATGTTAAAGTATGACAGTTCTGGAATGCCAAATTTGACGTTCGACCTAATCACTGGTGAGATATTTTGGTTGTTTTTAAATTCACACTGATAACTTTCCAATCGTATCCTTCAGTCGATTTGTCTAAGACTTTAACAAAATATTTATACAAAATGTGTAAGATATGAAATTTGAAGTCAATATCTTCCTTTGTTCTCAAAAACGTTTCTTATTTGGAAAAATACAGATTGGATTTGTTTTACGGTAACAACAATATTTAACATAGAATGAAGTGATTTTGGAGTAAATACTTTCATCTATTCTTGAAAAATTCAAACAGAACATCAGTTTTCATCAATTTTGCGTAGTAGTATTTTTTTAGGTTCTTATTACTTCCTATAGGAAGTTATTATAATCGGTCCGATTTGTTGAATTGAAAATTTTGACATTTGTGTACGTTCGGGAAGCTATTTTCGTCGTTCATAGCTCAAGAACCAGAAGAGATATCGATTTCAAATAAATTTTGTTAAACAGATAATTATTTTTTTCTAAATCAAAAAAACTGAAAAAAAATAAATAATTGCCACCTCGAATATTTTACTAAAAACAATTTTATTTTATCTCTAAAATAAATGTATGCTACGAACAATAACGTTTTTGATATCTGGTAAAATTTTGAGAAAAATCGTATTGACAGTTTTTTTTTTACAAAAACATCAAAACCTAAAAAAAAACATTAATGAAAGTTGGTAAAAATTGATTTTTGACTTAAGTATCATTTTCAAAAATTATAGATATTGGTTTTAAACTTATTTCATCTTATTAAAAATATTGTTTTCAACATTCAGTACAATTTTGAGAAAAATCGAGTTCACAAAAATGCTTTTCGACTCAAATATCTTTTCAAAAACTTGAGATTATAGCTTCAATCTAATTTCATCTTATAGAAAATATTGTTTTCGATATTGAGTAACATGTTTTATAAAAATCCGATAGTCAGTTTTTTCATACAAATTAAGATCTACAAAAAATAGTACGCAAAATTGGTAAAAATTGATGTTCGATTCTCGATATCTCCTGAATAAATAAAGGTATTGACTTTAAAATGATTTCATTCTGTGCTAAATTTTCTTAGAAAAATCAAGAAATGCTACTAAAATTGGTAGAACTTGGTTTCCGACTAAAAATCTCGTTAGCAAAAATAGATTTTGAAATCAAACTTTTTCATTTTATGTAAAATATCGTTGGTAATTATTAGTCATTTTTTTTAGAAAAATTCAACTGACAACTTTTTTTTAAAAAAACACGAAAACC
Source organism: Eupeodes luniger (assembly GCA_951509635.1). NCBI lineage: Eukaryota > Metazoa > Arthropoda > Insecta > Diptera > Syrphidae > Eupeodes > Eupeodes luniger. Next base: position 42,728,848 of record OX608074.1, on the reverse strand, counting down.
TACAAATACAACGAAAAATTGATATGAAATGGCTTTCGACTCAAGTAGTATGCTTTTATGTTTTTATTTTTGATTTTTAAAAAAATATTAAACATTTTTTTTTGCGAAATTCGATATCTCAAAAATGGGTCGTTATTTGCTTACGAAATTGAAATTTAAGACGTACTTAATAACTGCATACCAAAAATATTTATAAACTAAAACTGAAACTTTTTATATATGTATGTATATAAAATTAATTTGGAAAAAAATCACTCTAATGGTTTTCAAATAAAAATTTTGAAAAATTAAGTTTTTTTTTTGTGAAATTAAATGGCATTAAAATTTTGGAAAACAAACTTTAGGTACATTTTTAAATTTAAAAATATAGGAAATATTTTTAACAGACTCTTTGGATACACAAGCAAGTTCGTGCTATTTTTCTCAAAATTTTACCAGACGTCAAAAGCGTTATTCTTTTTGAAAGACCTTTCTGCATCTTTCGATGTTATTATCTATGCAACAAAACAAAATATGAAGTCGATATCTCGACTTGTTCTTGAGATATGGATTACGAAAAATGGTTTCCCGATATTCCCGATTCGATAAACCCGACTGATAACAATAACTTTCTATGGTAAGTCAAAAAAGCTTTACCTGATATTACGTTTAAGCAAAGGGACGCTTACAAAACTATTTAAAAACGGTGAATTCAGATTCTATAGAGACCTCTCCAACCATTGAGGAATATCAAAATTTTAAAATTCGTTGACTCAGGCCTATAACAATAACTTAGAGTGTAAATGAAGTAAAACAAATTAATTTTCCAACCGTTTTCATTCAGCCCATCAAGAATCCTTTGTGTAACATGAGAATTCCCTTAATTAAGTTTCATAGCTTCCGTCATTTATTCGTATGTAATATATATATATGCACGAGTGATGTACATATGTAATTTCCTGTACAAGATGTAGACAGAGGAGTCAATTAAATCCACTAAAGAGATTGGGTAAAGTATACCTTACATATTATATTGCTCAGCTAAACATTCAACTGTACAGTCATTGTCATAAACTATGAAGCAATTTCATTTGTAAAGCTATATTAGCCAAGAAAAATAGCCTTGCTTCAAAAAAATAAATTCCTACAAAGCGGAACTTTGTTGGAGACCTTCATTTAAATGCCCTTGACACTTTCTTAAAAGTTCCTCAAATTTAAAGGGGAGTATAATGGAATGTATTTTTAGGGTTCTTTAACAAAAAATAAATCAATTTAAACTATAAAAGGTGCACATACATATAAAAATCTTTTTAATCCTAGTTTATTCTGCTATTTTCAATGGATTCCGCCGAAATCACAGCAGCTTTGGAAATTAATATAAAATTCACTTTATGAACTGCATCAGTCAAATTCGGAGTGATGGAACTGACGGGCACGTACACGGACACTGAATCCTTTGAATACGAATTTATATAAGCATCGCATAAGGGGATTGAAGTTGATATCCGATTATATGTTGCCCGAACTTCAGAACACTCTTGTATTCATAATGTTCCTCACTTTCAGATTCCCAGATTCTGGATAATTTAGATAGGCAAAAATGGTATTTGAGTTTGATTGACAACTACCACACAACACGTTTGAAAAGTTACTCACATAAATCCTAACATATGAACACCTTAATTCAGAGAATCTGAGTTTTCATTAAAATTGTGTCAAATAAATAATCTGATTGATCAAGTTTTGGTTGAATTATTAATATGTTAAAATACTTACATATTTATCATATACAAAGTATGTACACTACATCCTTTATAATATCTACAAGTTTGTGGCAGTGGCGAGGCGTGACTAATTTCAAATGGTAAGTCGAAGAAAAGTTTATTATTATTACCAATTCTAATTTTATATTTCGATAAGTTTAATAAAGTTTAAATATTATGCCTTATGCTATTAGATCTAATATGCACGTCAAAGTGGCAACCTTTGATACATGAGTCCAGTGCAGGGATACATACAAATTCATGAAATAAGTCGGAGAGCTGCTTGTTATTTTCTATGTTATTTTTTTTTCTTTAAATAAACTGATTTCTTCAAGCAGAAAGCAAAAAGCTACCTCAATCTGCAATATACATTTTGGTTCTATGAAACCCACCTCAATCAAAAACCGAAGTTTGCAGAAGCAAAACTGCGTTACTGCCCTAGTGCGCAGCGTAATATGTACGATTCATCCGTTTAGAGCAACCATACTCAACCTTTTTTTAATGGGCCACATTGATAATTTTGTAACGCTACCCCGGGCCACAGCTTCAAGATTTGAATCGTTTTTAAAATCGATGAACTCATCAAAAAACTTTGCTGATCTTGATTTAAAACAGAAGCCACCCGTGAGATAGTCCTTGTTTCCAGATGCAATGGGTTTTCTACAAGCGTTAAGCATTTTTTTATTTTTCTGATATCATGAAACTGTTTTTCAAATTCTTTTGACAGTGCTGTTAAGTAATTCAATTTTTTTAGCTGTTTACTTCTTTCTTTCTTCATCAAAAATATTAAGCTTTTCTTCAAATCAAATATTTTACTTGCCATCTGGATCTGTGAAATAATGTTATTTTGTCCTTGTAAATTTCGATTGAGGCTATTTGGTTTTCCTGTGATATCGCATACAAATGCTTAAAGACACCACCATTGATTATCTTGCAATACTGGGTAAACTTTTTTATTTTGTTGTAAGAAGAGGATTATTTCGTGGTGCAAGGAAAAAAACCTTTTCAAAACCCTTCCCCTACTAAGCCATCGCACAGAGGTATGCAAAAGAACGTCACCATACTCACTTCCCAATTCTTCCAAAAGGCTTTTAAATTTTCTGTGGTTTAAATCTCTCCCTCGAATATAATTCACAATATCAATTATTACAATCTTCATCAAAGCATCGATTTTTAAATTGATAATCCGCGCAGCCAAATTTTCTTGATGAATCTTAGTGAAAAGATGTACTTTCTCGTCATTTACCTATAATTTATTTTACAAAAAAAATATTTTATTTATTTCGTGGAATAATCCGATTATTGACCAAAAGATAAATAACATTTTTTTATACAAATAATGTACAGACCCGAACAGATTTTTTAAAAAATGAGCTGAATGATCAAACACCGGCCAAAAAATATTTGATACGGAAGTCTTTGACATGATCGTTTTGAACACGAAGTTATATGCTGCACAGAAAAATAATCACGAATTTCAAATAACTGTGATGACCTCAAATTGTTTTTTGGCATTCTACTATAATTGACGGGATATCACTCACTTTCGCGAGAAAGGTTATACTAGTCCTTGGATGAAGACTAACATGTTCCCAGTGTGTCTAAAGTTATGTCAAGGAACAGATTCATGGATATAAAGAAATACTTTCATTTTTGCGACAATGACTCTGTTTCTCGGTCTACCGATAAGCTGTTCAAAGTACGACCACTTGCTGATTTGCTAATCTTTATCTACAGATGAATCTATAATATTTTGGACGACACCCATCGAAGCAGTTCATAAGAGACAAGCCAGTGCGATTCGGTTACAAAAACTGGATGATTGCAAGTTCTGACGGTTTTTATTTCGCTTTCGATATATATTGTGGAAAATCGGTACAGAGCAGTAATGAGCCATTGGGAACACGTGTTGTTAAAGGCCTCTTGAACAAAGTGAATACTATTCCGCAACAGCATATTGTTTTCTTTGATAATTTCTTCACCAGCCACGCCTTGCTGCGAGATCTGCGTGATGCGGGCTATCGTGCAACAGGCACTGTGAGGGAACACAGAACGAAAAGATGATCACTGCTTTCCATCAAGGACATGAAGAAAAAAACCAGCAGAATTTGACTATCGGTTTAATACAGCAAATAAAATATTGTTCGTACGATGGCTCGATAACAGTGTTTGTACTATGGGAACAAACTACGACTTTGTTCATCCACTTGCCAATTTCGTCGCAGTATTACCCGTTTATATTTGAGGAAACTAACCTCCGAAATCGATGGAAGACGCCGTAAGCCTTCTTTAGTGGTGCCAAAAATTGTTCAAGATGGACATGGACACTTCGCCCAAAAGTTGAGTAATCAGTTACGATGCATATAGTTTGTCACAAGATAGCAAGGTGGCAATGCAAAAGATGTTTGAAAACATTATGCATCGGAAAGGGATGTTTCGAGAAATACCACACTTAAGCCCATTGGCCCCATTTGAGGACGGAGTTTTTTTACATATTTTTTTTAAACAAGGTTATAAATCCATTTTCAGATCCCGTCATGGACGGACAGCCATCTGTACATAAACCCACGATTTTTTTAATATCAATATCATTCTGCTCTAGAAAAATTGAAATTGTATCAAGATAATCTATTCCCCGGGTTTGACCTTTTATCGGAGGGAATTTGAAAAATTCTTCGAAGATTAAATTCTGTTCTGTGCAATATCCAACAAACACCGAGCATTAAGATGTTGCTGAAATATCAGTGCTGGAATCGAAAGTCAAGCAAAAAAGAATACTGTTCCTTAAGTTTTCTATTAAATTGTCACGAATATACATATTAGGAAATGTCTTCAATACGTCTCACACATGTTGAATCAGACAGCTGTAGTTTTTTTATTTCAGACAATATTTGTTTTTTTGTTGCTAAATTTATCAAACAGTATATCGGCAGCACTTACGAAACATTCCTTGACAATTTCTGCATTGGTGAACGGTTTCATGTGCTTACCAAGAGTATAGCAAATTTCGTAAGATGCCTTAGTTACAACAGTGTCTTGAGATGTTGTCTGTTGTAATGAGCTCTTTAAAAAAGTTAATTTCTCACTTCTTAATAAATTGTGTTCCAGGAGGATAAGTTTCGTTGAAAGATTTGTGTTTTGTGTTAAAATGACGAGCAATATTAAACTTTTTTAAAATAACATATTAAACAGGTAGCCGCATTGTTTTTGCTTGGCAAGAAAAGTAAGAAATACTCAGCGACATATGTATGTTTTTCATTTAGTTGTGCAAAACTTTCCTTGCGTAGAAAGGAGTGACATCTAAAATAATGTTTCTGCAGTCACTCGATATTTTAAGAATTTATTAAACCACGCTGCTGGCCAAATTTCATAAGCTCGTGGGCCGCAGGTTGAGTATGTATGTAGCTGGTTTAGAGCGAAAAGAATAAGACGCAGAACATCGTCTTATTTCCTTCCAAAAGAAAGTATGTATTGAATAGAGAATATCAAGATCAAGAGTTGTGAATAGTACAAGAAAAAAGAGGAAAGGAATAAATTTGTTCTATCCACCGAGAAATTTTATAAGACGCCATATTTGGGGTTATCTTGTTGTAGGCTAAGTTTTAAGTTTGTTTATAGAGTGAGGTGAGATCAAGAGCCAACATGTGTGTAGAATATGACTGAAAGGAGAGTGTAGTACTTAGTTCTTAACAAATGTTGGCCAGCGTATTCATGTGTATGATTATGTTTGATTCATGTTGCCAGAAGTCTAAAATGTTCAGGGTGAGAATTTCCAAAGGTAAGACGGAACTAATCGACTTATATGGACGCTTCGCCACTGTGTTATGTAGGTAAATTATTTAATTAAAATGTTTATGTAAAACACCGTTTTTGAACCTTCCAAAGCTTTACAGGAAATGATTTAAATTTTATACATTATTGGAGTTCATTGAAATACAGAAATAGTCATTTAAACAGGATTTAAAACTTTTTTTAATGCAAACGACTTTTTTTTAATGCATCAACAATATAAATACGCCATTTTGTACATTGATCATAAATAAAGTGGAAAATGTAATAAAATGAGTAAAATTAAATCTTTGTAAACGTATTGTGGATTCATTAGTAAGAACAAACATTTTCATTAATTGTGGAACACAACGTCGCGTCGTTCATATATCTTGTTGATGGTTTTAGGCTATAGGTTACATGATATTTGGATGAGAGGTATTCGCCTTATGAATCGTTTCCGGATTGTTGGAATAACATCGGTTATTCTCGCGGGGTTAACCCATTAGCTGCCACTGTACTCAATTGAGTACAGAGTTTGGGTTATGTTTGTTGTCTATACACGTGTTAAGCCAGTCAACACGTCAGTTCTATGGTGAGTCGTTATTTTTTTGTTAATCTAAAGTTTATTTTTATTTATTCATATAAGACTTTGATTTTTTAAAATGTAGTTTGATGATATTCGAAATTACAAAATAAAACATAAGTCCTCATTATAATCTCAAATTTCGTCTTTTTCGTCAGTCCTATGGCGTCAGTCCTGTGTCAATTATATTGTTATTGTTCATTATTTCATAATCATTAGTACTTTTAAGATGAATATTTTTAGATTTTCTTGTTGATTACTTAGAAATATTTAGTAAAACTATGTAAAAGTAGTAAAAGATAAGTGAATAACGTTACGTTAAATGTCAAAAGTCTGTTTTGAAAACTTATATAGTATTTTCTCCCAGTATTACATACAGTGGCGAGCAAAATAATAGCAGTGTAATAGGCAGCAAGCTATAATTTTTCATAAATCAATAACACAGCCAATTTTTCGCAACTCTACTTTATTTTGGTACTCAGAGTAATTATCTTAAAAGGTGCAAGTGATAATTTAACGGTAAATTCTCATTAATTTGTTTAAATGTCACTTTGTGTAGTGTGATTCATTATTTTAGGCGAGCAAAATAATAGCAGTGATTGACAAATTTAATTTAAATAATTGTGTTTTAATTAAAATTTTGATTTCAAAAGTTATAAAAACAAGTCCTGTTATTCTATTTTATATTTCCCTTAAAATTGTAATCAAATTATTGAATTTAATAATTTAAAGTGGGTTGAGGTAAACACTACACACTGGAGAGGCGGAAATTTATAATAAAGCAAATTTTTCAAGGCAAAACGTACAAAAAGGTTCAGGAACTTCTTGGCTGATGTTCAGCGAAGATTCTAACTAGCGCCTAACCTTTGAAAGAAGGGCAGAAACGATAGACGAAAACAATCTCTTACACCATCTTATATAAAACGTGTGGTCCGCTTTTCAAGGAATAATCCTACAGAAGCAGCTACAGAAATTGCGGACGAGCTTTACGTGCCGTGCGGTGTGCATACGGTGAGGAGAACACTAAGGGAGCATAACTTAAATGTTCCCAGTCCAAGAAAGGTTCCACTTTTAAAGAAACACCTTGTAGTTAAAAGGGTAAAGTTTGCTCGCCAACATATTGGATGGGCTCCCGAAAAGTGGAGAACCATTCTCTGGACCGATAAAAGCAAGGTTGCTCTCTATGGTGGAAAAGGATCTCGGGAGTTTGTGAGAAGACCCCCGAACATGGAATATAACCCTAAATACACTACAAAAACTATTAAGCATGGGGATCCAGTATAATGGTTTGGAGATGCTTCTCCTATTATGGAGTTGGCCCAATATACTGCATCAAAAGCATTATGAACCAGCACTCTTACGTGGATATCCTGCAAAACACTATGCTGCCATATGCCGAATACGAATTGCCCCTCAAATGGGTCTTCCAGCAGGATAACGACCCAAAGCATACCAGCAGAGCAGCCATGCAATGGTTCCAAGATAATAGGATTGAGGTCATGGAGTGGCCTGCACCGTCTCCTGACCTCAATCCCATCGAGTATCTTTGGGCAGATATTAAAATAGAAGTATCCAAGGCAAAACCAAAAAATAACGGAGAGTTATGGAGCGTTGCTGAGCAGGCATGGCAATCAATAACACCATCAAGATGTCAGGGACTTGTGGAGTCAATGAAACGTCGCTGTGAAGCCGTTATAAAAAATAATGGTCATGCTACCAAATACTAGCTTGAATTAAATAAAATACCGTTAAAAAGAACTTTTTGTGCCCTTGTTATAATTTAATTTAATAAAAAAAGAAAATCACTGCTATTATTTTGCTCGCTTTATTTTGAGGTTTATTTTGTTTTTGGATTACTGCTTAGCTAATTAGCAATAAATTAAATTCCATTCTTACTAAAAATTAAATTTTAATGAATCTTAAGGAGTTTTACTTAAAAAAATTTCCAACATCAAAACTCTTTTCATGTTTTATGTTTTGTTTAAAATAATTTTCCATGCACTGCTATTTTTTGCTCGCAGCTGTATTAATAAATACTTCCAATTGTTACTAAGTGATTTTAATACTTTTAAAACACATGTGAAACACATGTAAGAGATATTTACTAATTTGTATTCAATTTAATTATAATACTTTCAAAATTTGCGTATTTTATCAGTATTATGTTATGTCTCGTCAGTCCCCTGCCAGTCAAATTCTGAATTTTTTAAATATCTTACTATGCACTCACAAAAGTGACTGGCCCGATTTGAAACAATATATTAATTATATTAGCCATGATATACACCCGAATTTGTAGAAGTTCGATTTAATAAATATCGTAAACAGAATATCCTCAAAAGTTACCCAACTTTTGTATAATCACCCATAGGTATCTATGTATGTATGTACATGTTCTCGCAAAAACATACATTCATACATAATTAGTTCTATTTAGAATACCATTAATTAATTGTAGCAGTTAAATGCAAAAAACAAAAATTTTTTTAATGTATCCCATGCAAATAGGTATTTTTGTTGAATTAATGAATGTTTTGTATTTAAAATTTAATCCTTGACATGACTTAATGAACACATATACTAGACATGAACAGAACACATATGGCATTATTTATAGTAATTAATTGAATACCGCTCAGATGGGTTGCATAAATTATATTTTCTTTTGGATTAAAGCTATTTAATTTGACTTTTCAACAAAAATAGGAAATCAGTTTAATATAAGTACACATACATACAACGTTATTTGTATGATAAATAAGTTGATTTCCAATCTTTGAAAGTTATAAATCCATTGTTCTTTCGATATTGTGTAAGTTAATTTATTTATCACTTATTGTCTGTAAAGAAACATTTATTTCTATAAATAATCCTTTTTAATGCTTAATAGGAATGTTAATTTGACTCTTATTCTTCAAAAGTCGTTTCATTCCTAGATGCCATGAAAAAAGTGTCACTTAACGTGCCGTTTGAATCAATGAAGAAGTGCATTTGTATGCTCACATAAAGCTTTTTAACTTCTTATAGAAAGTTATTGTAATCAGATTTGTCGAATTACTTTTGACATTTCTCGATGTTATAGAATCTAAATCAAAGATTTTTAGGGAGATATCGGTGTGTACATTCGTACTTTCATGCGTTTGTACTTCCGTACGTTCGAGATACCATATTTCGTCGTCCATATCTCAAGAACTAGAAGCGACTTCGAATAAATTTTGTCTTACAGATAATGAAATTGAAAGGTGCACAAAGTCCTTTGAGAAAAATTGAATGGTTGGTTTTTTATTGCAGCAATTGAAACAAGTGAAAATTTTGGTTGACCCAAATGGCAAATGCAATTAAATCTTTTTATTATAAAATGTGACGTGATACCAAACAAGTACAAATCAATTAGCGATTTTTTTTTATAAATCAAAAAAACTTCAAAACAATTATTTGCCATCTCTAATATTTTACGAATAAAAATAACGTTTTTGACATCTAGTAGAATTTTGAGAAAAATCTAATTAACAGTTTCTTAAACTAAAAACCTAAATAAAGCATTATTAAAAGATGGTTAAAAAAATTATTTTCGATTCAAATATCTTGGCAAAAATTGAAAGTATTAAGTTTCAAATGGATTTTATCTTATAAAAAATATTGTTTTCAATATTCAGTAAAATTATTATAGAAATCCAACAGTTTGTTTTTCATAAAAATTAAAATCTAATAAAGTACTACACAAAATTTGTAAAAATTGATTTTCGATTCTTGATGTCGGGAATAAATAAAGATATTGAATTCCAAATGATTTCTTTCAAATTTGTTAGCAACGCAAGGTAATGGAATTAGAATAATCCAACCTGTATTTTTTATATAAGAAATAAAAAATGCTATTAAAATTGTTAAAAATTGGTTTTCAACTAAAAATCTCGTTAACAAAAATATATTTTGAAATCAAACTATTTCATCATATTGTTGGTAATTTTTAAATATTTACTTTTAAGTAAGACAAAATGACAGACGGGGTTTGAAGTTATCAGTGTGGGTCCCAGCCTCTTTTTTTAATTGTTATGGTAAAAAAACCACGAAAACCAATCTTTACCAATTTTAGTACCATTTCTTAAACATTTTTATTTCTTATATAAAAAAATACAAATTGGATGAATGAAATTAATTTGAAGTCAATGTCTTCTACTGTTCACGCGATATCTAGAACCGAACATCAATTTTTACCAAATTTGCGTAAAATTTTTTGTAGATTTAAATTTTTTATGAAAAAACTGATTGTTGGATTTTTATAAAAAAAATACTGAATGTTGAAAACAATATTAAGAAATGCTACTAAAATTGGTAAAAACTGGTTTGCGACTAAAAATCTCGTTAACTAAAATAGATTTTGAAATCAAACTATTTCATCATATGCAAAATATTGTTATTAGTTTTTAATTTTTTTTTAAGAATAATTCAACTGACAACTTTTTTAACAAAACCTACGAAAATCGACAAACGGGATGGGAAGTTATCAGTGCGGGTCGCATCCCAGTCTCTGTTTTTTAGGTTTTTAATTTTTTGTAAAAAAAAAAATGTCAATTTTATTTTTCTCAAAATTTTACCAGATGTTGAAAACGCTATTTTTCGTTGCACAAAATTGTTTTGGAGATAAAATCATTTTTTATTCGTACAATTTTCGAGGTGACAAATATTTTTTTTTCAGTTTTTATATAAAAAAAAAACCGTTTATTGGAATATTTTTCAAAAATATATTTAATTGGTATCGCATTACAATATATAATATAAAATTTAATTCAAGTCTCTAGCGTTATTGGTTCATGAGATATTTAGGGTTAGCCAAAATTTTCAACTTTTTTTCAAATTGCTATGGTAAAAAAAACCACCCACTCAATTTTCTTGGGAGCCCTTTCTGCATCTTTCTGCATTATTATCTGTATAACAACATTTATTTGAAGTCGATATCTCTACTGGTTCTTGAGCTGTGGATGACGACGTACAGACATCTCTCTAAAAATCTTTTATTTCGACTCTAGGGACCTTGAAACATCGAAAAATGGCTAAGTTTTCAATTTGAAAAATCGGGCCGATTACAATAACTTCCTATGGGAAGTTAATAAGAAGCTACAAAAACTACTATATACTATCAATATATAAAAATTGTAATTGATAACAACGGAAATTAATGTTAGAAAAATCCAATTGATATTTTCTAAATCAAAAAATCTGTAAAAATTGATAAAAATTGTTTTTTTTTTACTAAAAATGTCAGAAACAAAAACAGATTTTGAAATCAAACTTATTTTATCATTATGCAAAGTATTGTTGCTAACTTTTTAATTTTTAGAAAAATTCAATTGACAGACAACTATTTTTACAAAGCACGAAAACCCATACAAACAACAAATAACTAAAAAAAAATGGTTTTTACTCAAGTATTATGAGAACAAATAAAGAAATTGACTTCAATTTTGATATCTCACACAAAATATGTTTATTAATATTTTATTAAAGTTTAAGAAAAATTGACAGGCGGGCACGGATGGGAAGTTGATGTGAGTTGCATCCAAGTGTTTTTTTTAGGCCTCTTTCACACGAGACGTTTTCGTCCGTACAATTCAAATCCGTACGATTTTTTTCCGTACGGGCTTTGTTTTCACACATAACGTATTTTTCCCGTGAATCGTCTACGTTTGGTTATATTTTAGATATTTTTCTTTAGTACAAGTGACCACAAAAACGGACGGCAGACGAATAAAAATCGTCTGTTGTGAATGCGTTCGCGTAGTCACGTACGCCACTGATAAGACGGCGGCGACGGCACGGTCGCCGTATAAGTATTTCAGTCGTCTTCGTCCAGTGTGAAAGCTTTAGTTAATTTTATTAGCTTACTATCAATGGCTCAGGGATAAAAACCGTACGGATTTTAACCGTACGGACGAAACCGTCTCGTGTGAAAGAGGCCTTATTTAAAGTCATAGCTTCAAGTCCATCCCATCCCGTCCCATCTATCCCAAAATGGTTTGGCTGAGGGGCCACTTTTAAGTACTTCAAACTTGTTTGCACTTTCATTACTTTTAATATTTTTGTTCGAGATGAATCCAAACCCAACATTACTTGTCCTATTGGAAAAGTGCCAACATCCAATTCGTACTCATATATGTCTATAATGTACTCATTGTACACCTGCATCCAAATACCTATTACCTATGCAGAAACTTTATATCCAATTAGAAACAATGGACACATCCGTAATGAGGAATTTTGGTGCTCGCAGGCTTCGTTACTACACAACACAATGGCAGAATAAGCTAAGCGGGTGTTTGGTTCATTGTTACGTTACGTCCGCCATTGTCGTCGCTTATAGACGTGTGTTCATTCAAGCGTCGCTGCCATTTAACACCCAACGGAGAGTTTGAGAGAGTGGAAGAAATGTTATTCCATGAACCAGGGTTTATTGTCAGTGTTTGAAAATTAAATCATCCTGAATAACTTCCTGTAGGTTAGGTGTATATAGGTAGGATGTAGGTTTATGGTATATACTCGTACGAAGTTTTGCTGCTTAACTTTAGCAATTTGCTGCCTCATTCATGGGATAATTATGTGAAGAACAATTGAACAAGCTTGTTGAACTATTGGGGCTTGTGATGAAATCACTAATTGCTCTAGGTTAGGTACCTCTATAACCTACCTACACCACCTGTGAATGAACTCAAGCGATGAAATTGAATCTAATACATCTCTTCTCTAGCATACATAATTTATTCGGGACATAATACAAATGTACACACTACACATACATAAACATTTGTGGGTACATTAGGATGGTTCTGACTATTTTATTTTTAGTTGGATTGGTTAAGCTGTTTTTGAGAACATCTCAAAAATGTGTTGAAATGTCATTTCATTGTTTTTTATTTTAAATTATTTATGTCAAAAATACGTTATAAACATACAATATTTAAAAACCACTAGCAAAATTGGTCATACCCATAAAGTCATATCGAACCCTATCTTCAAAAACTGTATAGCTTGATATTGTTTTTTTTTTTTGACAGATGTAACACTGGTTAACACAGTTTATTTCGGAAATTTTGGGTTTTCGAACATCAGGTTCAATTTTTAGTATTCTGCTGCCACTTTTGAAGCAGTCATCTTCTGACATTTGACAAGTAAAAATAATGCCATAACTAGAAAGGGACAATACATGTTTTTAAATCATTGAATCATCGTGAAGCACTTTCTCGGTCGGCAGTAGTCAGCCTAAGAGCCTCCGCAGACTGCAGACTTTTTATCGATCGATAGTTTGGTCCGGTTGGGCTGAAAGTGCGCACACCGAACCAACTAAACAATTTGATTGGTGAACAGAGCGCAGACTATCCAACAGTCGGCCGACTATTCTCGAATCAACAATTGTGATTTGGGCGACGCCTTATTTAAAATACACGCACATGACGCCAAATCACAGAGCGAACTGAACTATCGGACAACTAAACAATCGTCATGTATGCGCAGGCGTGTATGCGCCAATACTGATTAAACAGTCGGCCGATAGTTGGCCGACAGATTAGTTTGAATGTAATCGGGTAGCCCATCAAACTTTTGTATCGGCCGATACTGAATCGCTGTAGTGTGCGCATATGCATTCCTCTCCATACTGATTAAGAAGCCGACCAAACTATCGGCCGATAAAAAGTCTGCAGTCTGGGGGGGGGCTCTAATCGCAGGCCCCGTCGTAGTTGTCGGTCTTATAATAGATTCATTAATTAACTCCGAAATGCAGTATCATTAGTTCCGAAAGAATAGCAAGGTATTTATTTGTTTTCATGTAAAAGTGGATAAATGAAAAGGTTAACATTTAGAGGAAAATGGTTGAGAATAATAAAGAGAGCATTCCTTTAGCAATCTCAAGGAAGACATTATAAAACTGATTGGCCTTAAAATTTTAAACGAGGAATATAAGAAAACATATAACAATCGTTTGGAGTCGGAAATTCTTCTGAGCTCTAAGAATCATCAGCAAGGTGACTTCCAACCACTTTAGCCCTTTAAAAGATCAAATCAAATAAAGATGTAAACAAAATCTCAAAACATCAATGCATCCCTTGAAATCTTACTCTGAAGTTTTAATACGGATGGAAAAATTACAAATAAAGCAAGTTCAAATACAAATAAAAAAAAAGTCGAATCAATCAAATTTAGGGCCATTTGTATAGGTTTTTGAACAACCCTACTATAAAAATGTAGTAGGTATGCAGTAGGTATCAGAGTTGTGGGTAAAGCAATGCGAAGGTACGTTTCATCTAGAAGGTCTTAGCGATACTTATTTATTTAATTATATTGTTTTTATAATTACACATCCTTATTCATAAATGATTAAATTTAATGAATCATTTTATTTTGTTTTAAGTCATCAATTATCTTATAAGCAAATCCTTAATCATATAATTGACATTGTTAAAAATTACGTATGTAGAATGTAGATGCCTAATCTATGTACATATACTCAACCTTCAACAACACATTACCTACATTTGTACTTAAATCGAGAACTCTGGTTTTTATTCGATTAGAAAATCAGCCAATTCATTGCATCGAACACTAATTAAGAGATGAATTATAAATTTTGATGGAGATTGATTAAGCAAATTGCTATGGCTGAAATATATTCCACAATAATATTAAACCGTTGGTAGTCCCACATGAAAAGTTTTTAATGCACGAGAAATGCCTTAACTAATATTTAGAAGGTACATAACTTTTTTAGATTCCCATGAATTTTCTAAATCAAATTTAAACTAAATTAGATTAAATTTAAACGGGTAGAGCAATTTATTAATTTCGTAGAATTTTTAAATAGAAAGGATATATTTCTTCAGAACTTCTTTTATAGAAAAGTTAATTTAGATAGAAAGTTCTGACGAAGTTTTATGTTTTTAGGTTTCCTTTATTATTGGAAAGATTTTCCATTAACTTGAATTGAAAAGAACACAACAATATCTGTAAGCTTTCATGGCTTCTATATTTTATAAGTTTAAAAGATGATTTAGCTAATTTTAAATGATTTTATCTTCTTACTATCTCTTAAAAATGTTTTAAAGTTAAAATCATGAATTGGCTAATTTAACTATTAACAATTTGATAAATCCTTGTGCCATCTGTACAATTAGTCTCATAAGCGCATGGCATGGATTAGTCTACATTAGTTGGGAATTCCAATTAATAGGTCCCTTTTAACCTTTCACAAACTGCCTTCTAGAATGCCAGTTATTAAACAAGCAATTTAGAAAAACGAAAAGAAAGGTTTAAAATGTTTGAGTCAAAAATTGCTACTAAGTTAAATGTTAAGCCTCTATCAATATAATAATAAATTAGGTGGCGCAACGGTCCGTTGAGAACTAGGACCTAGTGACTTACAACTCTCAACCATTCCTGTGTTTGAGTAATGTTGTCAGGGATGGAGGGGTCCTACAGTTTTAAGCCGGATTTGAACGGCTAATTTGAGAAAGTACTTTTTATGACAAGAATTACTCTTGGAGGATTTATGAATTCCTCTTAAGAGGCAGTACCCGTGAAAAAACTTTAGATGGCACAGGCATTGATTGAACTAGCAATAATGCCACGGGTACTACTAACAATAGATTCTTTTTTGTCAGTGTTCAGAAAATATGGAAGGATTTAAGAGGAAATACCAGTGCACATTAGTTTTAAAATTTTGAATTTTAAAATGGGAGGGAAAAACAGAGTTCGGTAAAGCATTCCACATTCTCGTGGTTAAAAAAAGAATCTCTATACTTAACAGTACGTCTACAATTGAGCTCAAGGGTAAACTGATGAGCATTCCTGGAAAAGCGAGTATTATGGTTGAATTGTTTGAGGAGGGGAATGCAACTGTCTAATTCGACAGAACATTGCTTGTACAAATTTCTGTAAAACAACGAAAGGAATGAAACATTGCGGCGGTGTTCGAGAAATGTAAATGTTTCGGGTAACGTTCTATCGCCTATAATTTTCAAAGCTTTTTTTGGATCCTATCTAAAAGACTTAAACTTGTTTTAGGGGCACCTGCCCAAATATGTGAGTTATATTCAAGTTTTGGACGAATGAAGGCTTTGTAAATTACAGCAAGATCAGAAATGGTGAAAAATTCCTTAGAGACAGCATTGAGTTTTTGAAGCATTAAATTCTAAACGGTTCTTAATTCCCCATTGAACAATGCTCTCGAGATCAGAATTTAATGAGCTTATCCTAGGCTGCCGTTGAAGTTCCACATCCGAAGGACAAGGATGTGAATCTAGAAACGAATATGAAAAGCTGAGGGTACTATTGTCAGCGAAACATTTTAATGGATTAGAAGTGCCAGACAAGAGATCGTTTATGAATTTAAGGAAGAGAGTCGGAGACAAAATGGAGCCCTGGGGGACACCAGCATTTTTTTATGAGTTTCAGATTTAAATCCATCCAATACAACTTGTATAATACAACTTGCATTGAACCGTTCGAAAGGTATAGTTTCTAATCCAAAGAAGGAGAGATTCATCAATATCAAAAGCAAGCATATTCGATAAGTGAGCTTAATGCCAAACTCTATGAAATGCCTTTGAAATATCAAGTACAATAATCTTACTTTCTCCAAAACGATGTAAAGATTTGTTCCACTGTTCGGTGAGATAAACCATGAGATCACCAGTGGACCTATTGCTACGAAAGCCATACTGTCGCTCTTTAAGAAGCTTCCGTTCTTTAAGATATTTCTTAAGCTAATAATAATTAATCAGCGTTTCCATGACCTTGGAAAGAAGGGACGTACATAAGTGCTATTAATCGATAGTTAGAGGGGGAGGAAGATTCGCCTGTAGACCTGTAGAGTAGAAAGAAAGAAAAGCTTACGCAGTGGTTTTGCCAGCATTGAAGAATAATAGGGGTGATACTATCCGACCCAGCGGATTTGTGTATGTCAAGGTCTTTTAGTACTCTTGCAACTGCACGAGTGCGAAAGAATATTCGTCCCATAGAATCGTTTACGCTCTCAATTAACAGCAAACTATGCTGCAAGCAAATTGGATTTATCAATCGAGCTGACATAGGGAGTGTCATTGTGGACGAGCGTTGGAACCGAGGATGACGTGATGTTTCGTACGTTTCTTACAAATGACCAGAAATTTGTACTACCTTTGAGACATTGTAGTATTTTTTGCCGTAATTTTTGGTTATGCAAAAATTTGGTTCGTCGAATATTACCGCTGGAGGCCTTCCTAGCTTTTTTGTATTTATTCCGGTTTTTCTCAATGGGGTTGCTTTTATAAATCCGGAAACTTACATCTTTGATCTTAATAACCTCCTTACAGCTTGAATCAAACCATGAGTTTTCCTTGGGTTTGATAGATTTTACCCTATTCGGAATAAAATTTCTCATTCCACAAAGAATTACATTCTTAACCATATCTGCTCTGGAATCCACGTCATTATCTAGGAAGCATAGTGACTATAGTTAAAGTTCCTGAAGAATTAATTGAGACCGTCCCAGTTGGCTTTCTCATATTGCCAAACGGTTCTCTTAGAAGTTTTTTCTCTAACTGTTTTTTTTTTTTTGTCTTGAGAAATTTTTAGATACGATACAATGGTCTGATGTGCCTAGAGGTGGTAATACACTGATTGTGTATTTATTAGAGGTAAGAAACAAGTCTAGAGTGTTGGCAGATTGACCTGCAACGTCAGGAATTCGAGTTGGCTCGTCAACAAGCTGAGTTTGTTGATTTAACTCAGCAAAAGATTTCAAAATACCTTCCTTCAGGTGTTGTCTGGCCAGAAAAGCGAATCCAAGAAGAATTGTACGCATTGAAATCGCCCGCTATGACGATGGATGGAGTCGGACAGCGCATCAAATTCGTTAAAAGTTGAATTTCTGTCCAGATTTGGAATTCGATAAAGAAAGCATGCGTGGATGATATGCTTATTTGCCGTGAAGTGAAAGCTTGTGTTAGAGCACAAACCATATTGTAGTTGAAGTAAGTATGCAACATCATTTCTTATAAATACGGCTAATCCATGGTGGGGAAAGAATAATGGTACTAGGTTATACCCATTTGGATTAAATTCCAAATGATCGGAATCTTTACCTATCTGAGTTTCACCTAATTCCAAACAAGGTGGCCTGTTTGTCTCAGTGTAAACATATGTGGCATAGAAATTGTTTCTAAGACTTAAAATCCACTTTAAATTCACCAATCATTCCAATATTTAAAACTTACAAAACACAGTTCGGACAATTACATATACATATTATACGTTCTAACTAGAATTCAATTTGAATTTTTCAATAACATATTTCCACTAGTAATATGCCTTAGTGAAAATCTGTGTACTGATCCGCCCCTGGTTAACTAGATATCACATTTACTAATCTATCCAAGTGACATTGTTTTATAACTAAGCATTGTTTAAGTAAAAAATCCGTTTAAGGACTTTTTCACTCATGAACGTTTTCCTCCGTACTTTTAAAATTCATAAAATCATGAAGTACTCTAATAATAATAGTCCAAGAGCCCGGGCCTGCCAGACATACCTCATTTTATAAAAGCTGAAAGTTTGTGTATGTGTGCCTCTAGTACAGGTAAGAACGATCCCCAACCATGATACCTGGGTAGTGGTTCCTTTGGCAGATAACTGGTAGCAAAGGTGCATAAAATTCCATCTAACTTACCTTATTTTATAAAACTCAAATTTTTTATATTTCATTCGTAACAACACCAAAATTCGCTTTCCTCATTGCCAGACACCTGGCATGGTTCCAACCCCCTGCCAGACACCCCTAAACTATAATAGTTTGTAATTCAATTTACGTTATATTATAAAAGCTAAATTTAATATATGTTTTTTGGGGAGCTATTAAACGATGTTTCCTTAGCAGCCAATTTCGAGAGTTCTATCATCCTGCCAGACACTTTGTAATTTGTGTAATTTTTGAAAACTTTAAGATTATCTACTATATTGTTTTGTTAAAATTCATTATCTTATTTGTTATTTTTGATCAAAAATTGAAAACTAGATGATTTAATGTCTTTTAGTTTTTGAGAGAATTGAAAATAACCACAACTATTTTTTTAATTTAATTATTTTTTTTTTGCTTGAGTGGTCTTATTTTGATAGTCATAATGGAAGGTAATAATAATAATAATAATAATAATAATAATAATAATAATAATAATAATAATAATAATAATAATAAGTAATAATCAAACATCCCACTGTTGCATACATTCGCACCTTCTATTATTACCATCAAAATAAGACCACTCAAGCAAAAAAAAAATAATTAAATTAAAAAAATAGTTGTGTTTATTTTCAATTTTCTCAAAAACTAAGAGACATAAAATCATCTACTTTTCAGTTTTTGGTCAAAAATAAATAAGAGCAATACATTCTAAAATAAAAACAATAGTAGATAATCTTGAAGTATTGAAAAATTACACTTTAATCCTTTGTTTTAACTTTTTTTACTCATATTTTGAGTTTAAAATTAAATTTTTCAAAAACTACACATAGTTTTGACTTCATTTAAAACAGAATGTTGGCTTTAAAAAAATGTAAAAAACTTAATTGTAAGTGTTACCGTTATTTTGTAACTATTTTTTTTCATTTTAAACAATTATTTTTTATATCGCCCCTTCCACCTAAACGGGGGGAGATAGACCCCCCCTCCCATAGTAAAAAATGCTTCTTTTTAACTGTTCTATACAAATCCGTCATTAAACTTTGTCGCCTGAGTTATCGTACTCTTCCCAAAGATCGCAATAAACCGAATGCTCTGTTTCGCTCGCACCGTCTACTACATATGCTCCGCGCTCTCGCAACTTCTGCTCAATTCAAAGTGTCTGGCAGGATGATAGAACCCTCGAAATTGTCTGGCTGCTAAGGAAACATCGTTTAATAGCTCCCCAAAAAACATATATTAAATTTAGCTTTTATAATATAACGTAAATTGAATTACAAACTATTATAGTTTAGGGGTGTCTGGCAGGGGGTTGGAACCATGCCAGGTGTCTGGCAATGAGGAAAGCGAATTTTGGTGTTGTTACGAATGAAATATAAAAAATTTGAGTTTTATAAAATAAGGTAAGTTAGATGGAATTTTATGCACCTTTGCTACCAGTTATCTGCCAAAGGAACCACTACCCAGGTATCATGGTTGGGGATCGTTCTTACCTGTACTAGAGGCACACATACACAAACTTTCAGCTTTTATAAAATGAGGTATGTCTGGCAGGCCCGGGCTCTTGCTCTATAAGGTAAAGGCACGGTAGCTGTATATTCCAGTCATTGAATGAAAGCTATTGAAGCTTTCAAACTGCACGGATGTGGACGTTCTTTACTTTAATTTAAAAACAGCCGTCTTATCAACTAGACTATACGGCGACCGTGCATTCGCCTTCCTATAAGTGGTTTCGTCTAATTCTCTAGATTGCAACCGTACGGATGAAACCAAAGATTCGTGTGTGAAAGACGCTTAAGGAAAAGCAATACCAGGACATTTTTCAATTTCTGAGAACTGTTTATTTCAATTCGTTAAATACTAACGTGAACAAAAGCTTAATAATAATGCTTAAAACTACTTAACATCTAATTTTAATCCAAACTATTATAAAACATTGTTTTAAACTTGAAATTTTTAAAATTGTCATTAGGTGATGTTATTAGAAAATACAATTTATTGAATATTTCTATCAATTGATTAAGTGGGCTATGAGCACCATAGTTCGACCTGCTAAAAATTATATTTACTGGTTTTTGGAGCCGTATACTCGATCGACTAACACTAAAGTTGAAACGATTAAGAACCGATGGTGATGATACTGTTCCATTTATTATTGCTGCAGCAAAACAAAATTGTAAATATTTTCTATGGTTTGTCAAGGAAGGAAGATTAATTAAAGTGAGCCTTTGAGAATAAGGGGGCAGAGAATTTTCGTAGGGAAGAGAACGGATACAAAAACGCAAAAATCTCCTCTGAATCGCTTCAATCCTCATTTCGTGTGTAGAATAATAAGGTGCCCATACTACACAGGCATATTCCAGAACTGGTCTCACAAATGAGACAAAAAGTATCTTTAGAACATAAGGATCACGGAAGTCGCGACTAAATCTCTTAATGAAGCCAAGGACTTTATTTGCTTTTTTAACAACAAAGCTAACATGCTCAGTAAATGTAAGTTTCGAGTCTAAGACTACACCTAGGTCAGTAAAAACAGATACTCTACTTAAGGAACAAGAATCGAACATATAATCAAAAACAATTGGAACTTTTTTGCGTGTAAAACTCATGGTCTTACATTTGTCAACATTTAAAACGAGACGATTTTTATTGCACCATTCCCTAAATAATATTAAGTCATCTTGCAAAAGTAGACAGTCAGATGTAGTGTTAATTCTTTTGAAAAGTTTAATGTCATCAGCATAAATAAGGACAGACGAATTTTTTATGATCGAAACCAAGTCATTTATAAATAAAATAAATAAGATTGGGCCTAAATGGCTGCCCTGTGGAACACCAGAATTCACAATAAACGGACTCGAACATTCATTACGAAATATTACACTATATTGTCTATTTTCTAAATAAGATACGATCCAGTTTAAAAAATTTTCATTAAAACCTTGACGAGATAATTTAAAAATTAGCGTTTTATGACACAACTTGTCAAACGCTTTACTAAAATCAGTAAATACACAATCTACTTGTCCACGTTTCTCAAAAACATCTAAACAAAAGGACGTAAAATTAAATAAATTAGTAACAGTAGAACGTTTTTTAACAAAACCATGCTGGTTATCACAAATAATTGAACTACAATGAAAGGAGAGGACACTACATACGATAGACTCAAATAGTTTAGGTATCACAGATAGCTTAGCAATAGGTCGATAGTTCATAATATCATTTTTAGGACCTTTCTTGTGCACTGGGGTTATAAATGAGCATTTCCAGATAAATGGAAAGACCGAACTTCTTAAAGACGTGTTAAAGAGAACACATAAAGGATACGACAAATAAGAGACACATTTTTTCAAAATAGAGGATGGCAAACCATCAGGACCAGGACTAAAACACTCATCTAGTTTCAATATGCTTTGTGCAACAGTATGTTCACTTATTTCAAAATTGATATTATTTAAATGCTGAAAGTTCAAAACTGAAGAAGAAGAGAAAGAAGTATTTACTGGATTAGATTCATCAAACGCTTCCTTAAAATAGCTAGCAAACATGTTTGCAATAACTTTTGGTTCATGGCTAGATGATGTTGCACTTGACATAGAGTTAGGGTACCCACAGGTTTTTTTCTTACAATTGACAAACTTCCAGAAATTATCAGGATTAGTTTTAAGATCAGTTTCAATTTTATGTATATAATCTTCGTATAAAGAGTTTGAATATTCATTAAATAATTGCTTAAGAATAAGGAACGTTCTATAATCACCATCAGCTCTTGTTTGATTATATTTTACCCATGCTTTGTTTCTCTTGTTTTTTAAGTTTTTGATATGAGAATCGAACCATGGTGGAGCATGCGAGTTTTTACGAGCTTTTTTTAATGGAATACTTTTACTGAAACAGTCAAAAAGTGTACTGTAAAAAACGTTACACATATCATTAATATTTAAATTTAAAAATAATTGGTTCCAGTCGATGGTAAATAACAATTCAAACAATATTTCAAAATTACACTTGCTAAAGTTAAATTCAAGTTTGTTATAAGAATATTTATAATTAGGAGAAGACATATTTAAATTAAGTGAAATATCTAAAGCAGGATGATGTCGATCTCCTTCTATAAGTTTAACAGCAGAAGCAATTACTGAGGTTTCAGTACAAACTGTATCGGAGAAAAAAACTAAGTCGAGTGTTCTTCCCAAACGATTGGTTACTCAATTAAACTGATTAAGACCACACGAACACATACCATCTATTACAGTAAGTTCATTTAAGCTGGACGCGTTTATTGGAACGTAGAAATTATCATCGTAAATTTGCATCCAATTTAGATTCGGTAGATTAAAGTCACCTACAATCAAAATTTCATCTTCTGGCTCCAAAAGAGTATATAGATTTTCTATACAGCTGTTTAATTTTTCATAAATGTCATTGTTAGAACTTGGAGGTATGTAAGTCGATATAATAAATAAATGTCCGGATACCATCTTAATTTTTATACAAAGTACTTCGATGTCCGTGGATCGAAAATCGTCAATCATGTAACATGTATGCGAGTCTTTGATGGCAAGAAGAATTCCTCCTCCTACAGTGTCTGAGATGTCGTTGATATGACGATCGCGTCTGAATATTTGATAGGAAGCATCAAAAAGCTCCGAGTCAAGAATAGAAGTATTCAGCCAAGTTTCTGTCAGTATAATGACATCGTGGGGTAAATTGTTTATGTTTTTGTAGACCATGTTGGTCTTTGTCCGAAGTCCATTTACATTTTGATAGTAAATTAGAATTTGTTTAAGCTGCCTTGATGTCGATTTAGAGTTGTCCGATTTTGACGAAAAGGGTTTTGAATTATATCTCGGTTGGTTGATTTATGCACAAATTCATGAATTATAACACCCTTTGGCCAAAACGATGACGAATTGAGTACATGAAAAACTGAATCTGGTACACGTATTTTAAATGATGAATATTTCGTGTAATTCCGATGAATAATTTTCTCTACATTTGTGATGAGCGAGGTACCAAGTTTATCCGCTAAATAGTTTTTAATGTCAAGGGCATTCGTCGATGGGTCAAGTTTGGATAAAAATAGCACCTTTTGTCCTTCTACAATTTTGAGCCCTGATACAATAGGAGACGAAATTCCAACTGTGCGATATAAATAAAGATAATCCCAACATAACAACTAATCAAAGCCTTCTAGGCAGGGTTAAAATAATCTTGTTTATTTCGTATAGTTGTAATAAGCTGATACTGCAAAATAATGATTAGAAGACCATTTTTGCTAACTAGCTTAAGTTTTATTTTGCTCACCCAAAACCTTGTTATACGAGTACTTTAAATTATAAGTTTAAGCTTGCTTTTCCCACAAAACCATAAATGCATAAAGTAATAAAATTTGAAAATTATTTCTCAAACCTTTGACTTTTTTGGTTTTAAGGCATTTTAATTTAATTATAGTCTTCGAAATGCAAATGTGTCAATTTTTCGTGCTCAACATGGTATCTTCAAATTTTGATATTTTTTAATTGGGTGTTATGGGCCAATTTTGACTCTCTTATACATAGATTCTTTTTCTTTGTTCAGCAAATGTATATATGTACATGTACAAATAACTGATGTGGGTGTCAAACCATTTCAAACAAATTGGTAATTCTTTGTTTTACTAATTGTGTAGCTGGAGCGCCTGTATTAAATTCAAAAAAATATAAAGAAAAAAAAAACTCTTAAAACTGAAAGCTTATCGTAGCTATAGAAAAGTTCTTGTCGCATTACCAAGTTTAATACACTTAAGCACCTTCCATTTGTCATTCTCTTAAGATGCCACCTTCAATGATCAATCTATCCATCTATATAGCTCCGACAGCAAACCAAACCAAAACACCAAGTCCTTTCAGTCCCTCTTTTCCTACCTCGTAGGTTTACCACCTTAAATTATACGATACTTTAGATAATTTTATTCATCGTATTCATTTCATCAGTTTGGATGGTTTGAGATTCTTTTGTTGAGTCTCGTGTCGTATACTCTTTTGGGTCTTGTGGAATGATAGAAATATGGTGCTTTTTCAGAATTTTGCATTTTCAGTTTTATGTTGATTTCGACCTTAGGTTAGATAGATACGCACCATCCTCATTTTTTATTGAGACATATATAAAAATATATTCAAAGCATGAAGAATCTGCTTATAATCATAACTATATTCCGTCGCCCTCCTTAGAATTTATCCCTAAACGTGACCAGAATCTAAATACCGAAACCACATCTTTGAAAATACCAAAATGGACATTCAATATGGATAAGGAAAAAGTTTCTGCTTTTTTTTTTTTGTATGACGAGTTCAATCTGACAAACTTTGAGGGTTTCATTTAAATTTTTGGAATGGGCACGAAAGGCAACACAAGTTCAACCAACCATACTTTTTGACCTCGCATGTATCAAAATTCAAAATCCAAACGGAAAATAATTTAAAGTATTTTCCAACACTACTAACTTGGTGTTAACCACAATCGTGCTAATAATTTTTGGTCGAATAAAACAAAACCAAAAATCGTTGCATTAAATACCTCTTCCCTGTACGTTTGTATAAAGTGTATAATGTTGTGCTTATACTAAAACACCCTTCCATAACATTTAGGTTGATTCAGAAATTCTTTGTGTGGTGGTAAAATTTCTGGATTGTTCTTTTGTTATGCAATGTTATACATAAAATACCAAATAAGTTTGGTGTTTTGACCTTTTTAACTTTAAAAAACTATTTACTGGATGGTTGCTGTGGTGTGTTTTAAAACATGGAGATTTTGAAAGTTTTTCCAAATAATTATAAACCATTTTATCAGGATAAGCAAATTTCGTGGAATTTTAAAGGATTCTGTAAGTTTTAATATGAAATTTCGATTGCATGTTTCTGACAAATAAACAATTGAGGTTAACCTTAAATTATAACCTTTTAAAAAATATTAAAATATCCGTAACCAATTTGATACTCTCTTTGAGAAATAAAAATGGCAAGACACTTTTCTTGTTAAGTTGTGATTTTTTCATTGCGTAATCGAGTGATGATTAAAGATTTTTGTGTAACCAGAATCAAAAAAAATTGATGTGAACGACGACTTTTATTATCAACAAAACGGTGCTATGTGAAGCACTCCAGGTCACTTTCCACTTGTGCTCGCCACTTGATCCGCGGTCTTCCTATACTGCGCTGTCCAATGGGAATAGATTCCCAGCCATCTCAAGCGTTTTCCCGTACAACACGTCGTTCCACCTTTTTCTCCACTCACCTTCTATGCGGGTAGATCACACGAAGAACTTTTCTCTCGAAATAATTCAAGGTGTTCTCATCCGCCTTGGTCATAGTCCAAGCTTCTGCACCGTATAGCAGGACGGGTCTTATATAGCGACACTATAGTAGCTCGAGAGAAGGTTTTACTGATCAATTGCTTTCTAAGCCCAATGAAACAGCGGTTAGCAAGAGTAATTCTTTGTGTGATCTCAGCGCTGGTGTTATTTTCTGCGTTCTTAGCGGAGGTTAGGTAGACAAACTCCTTAACCAACTCAAAGGTAAATATGTCGATGGTCAAGTTTTGACCGAGGTGTCATCGGTATTGTGGATTCTTTCTTGATGAAAACATATGTATATGTACTTTTATAAGTTGCTACTGATAGACTGGCAATTAATAATTTGGTGATGCTGGCAGCATCATTGGTCTTTATTTCTTACCTCCGATTCCGCTATCTATATGAGCGGCACTTGCATCCAGGAAACTTTCAGTACTCGGTATGTGTATTACAGATCACCTCTTATGGAACGATCACATATTCGATATTGCCAAAAACGCTGCTAGGTGCTTAGGATTTCTACGACGGTGCAAGAAATTTGTCATCGCTTCTGATGTGGCTGTAATTTACAAAGCCTTCATTCGTCCAAAACTTGAATGTAACTCTCATATTACGGCAGGTGCCCCTAAAACAAGTTTAAGTATTTTGGACAGGATCCAAAAACGAGATTTCAAAATGATAGGCGATAGAACTATAACCGTAAAAATTACGTCACTCGAACACCGCCGCAATGTTTCATGCCTTTCGTTGTTCTTCCGATATTTTTATAAACAGTGTTCTGTCGTATTAGCCAGTTGCATTCCACCCCTCAAACAATTCAGCCGTAATACTCGTACTTCTAGCAATGCGCATCAGTTTAACCTTGAACTCAATTTCGGACGTACTGTCAAGTATAGAGATTCTTTTTTTAACAGCACTTCGAGAATGTGGAATGCTTTACCGAACTCTGTTTTTCCTTATAATTTTAATATTCAACACTTTAAGAAAAATGTGCATCGGTATCTCCTCTTTAATCCTTCCCTATTTTTCTAAAGCTCGCACTGTGTTTAAACTTTAAACATGTTAAGCGTATTAATAATCCCTTGAGTGCCCTTTAATTATACATAAAAAACCAATGCTGCCTAATTTGTTGGTTCCAAAACTTCTCATAAATTTAGAGCAAAATCTTTTTTTAACAACTTTATTTTCAGAAGTGATTCTGCGAAAATTGGTGTGTGACTTAACACCTTTCGATTGCTCTTTATGAAGTTAAGACGAAAAAGGAGTAAGTCTTTAAGTATTGGGAGACAATATCGAAGCCAGTATTGACTCTTTACCTGGAGTACCACGGGCGTAATGGTTATTGCGTAGGACTGTCATGACTGGGTTCAATCTCTGCCTAAAAATGATTAAAAACTGGAAAAAATGTGTTTTCTACTTAAACTAACTAAACTAGATATTGAAATCAAATTTATTTGATCATATGCAAAATATTGTTGCTAACTTTTAGTTAGTTTTTTTTAGAAAAATTCAACAGACAACTTTTTTTTGCAAAACACGAAAGTAAACAAAAACTTCAAAATACTTAGAAGGGATGGTTTTACTCAAGTATTAGAACAATTTTGGCACGAGTACGATAACTATGGCACCAAGATATAATAACGGTTTTTGGTAGAGGGGCTTAATACAAGCATTTTTTACCATGGGAGGGGGGGTCTATCTCCCCCCGTTTAGGCGGTAGGGGCAATTTAAAAAAATTATTATTTAAAATGGAAAAAAATAATTAAAAAATAACGGTGATACTTACAATTAAGTTTTATACATTTTTTTAAAGCCAACATTCTGTTTTATTAGCCAGTTTTTAATTCAAGTCAAAACTATTCGTAGTTTTTGAAAAATTTAATTTTAAACTCAAAATTTGAGTAAAAAAAAGTTTAAAAAAAGGTTTAAAGTGTAATTTTTCAATACTTCAAAATTATTTACCATTGTTTTTATTTCAGAATTTTTTGCTCTTATTTGTTTTTGATCAAAAACTGAAAACTAGATGATTTACGTCTTTTAGTTTTTGAGAAAATTGAAAATAACCACAACTACTATTTTAATTTCATTCTTTTTTTTTTGCTTGAGTGGTCTTATTTTGATAGTAACAATGGTAGGTACGAGTTTGGGTGTATGCAACAGTAAGGTGTGTGCGAGTTTGGGTATATGCAACAGTGGGATCTGTAAGGGGGGCATGCTGCCCCCTGCAACCCCCCTGCTTGGGAACACTATAGGATTTGGGGTGGGTGCAAGGTGGAGTGCGTGCAAGGTGGGGAGGGGGCAAGGTTCGGTGCGTGCAAGATGGGGTGCATGCAAAGTTTCTTTTGCATTTTAATAAGCTGGATTTAAGAAAAATTAATTTACCCTAGGTGTATTTTAATCCATATTCGATTATTACTATCAAAATAAGACTACGTTAATGCAAGGAAAAAATAATTTAATTAAAATATTTTGTTTGGTAATTTTCAATTTTCTCAAGAACTAGAAGACATAAAGTCATCTAGTTTTCAGTTTTTGATCAAAAACAAATAAGAGCAATGAATTCTAAAAAAAAACAGTAGATAATTTGAAAGTTTTGAAAAACTACACTTTAAACCTTTTTTTTAAATTTTTTTTGCATACATTTTTAGTTTAAAACAATTTTTTTTCAAAAACTATGCATAGTTTTGACTTGATTTAAAAACAAGCAAATAGACAAAAATGTTGGCTTTACAAAAAGGTATAATACTTAATTGTAAGTATTACCGTTATTTTTAATTATTTTTTTTCCACTTAATGTACATATTTTTTAAATTGCCCCTACCGCCTAAACGGGGGGAGATAGACCCCCCTCCCATAGTAAAAAATGCTTGTTTTTAACTGTTCTATACAAATCCGTCATTAAACTTTGTCGCCAAAGTTATCGTACTCTCCCCACAATTTTTTTTTACCTCACACAAAATATTGGAAACTTTTACGAATTCCGAAAAATTGTATCCCGAAAACCGTTCGTAATGTAAAATTGTATGAGATTTTTCACTTCACGAACCCGTTTGGTAATATGCAATTTTTTCGGAATTCGTACAAATTTCCGATTTCGAACAAATTCGTGATTGAGCTGAATATTTTGTAAAAGTTTAAGAATAATCGGCAGACGGGCACTGATGGAAAATTATCAGTGTCAGTCACATAGCAGTCTCTTTTTTACTGTAATTTGGATTTATTTAATTAATTTTTTAAAGTTGGTTTTCAAAGATAATATTCCTTTTTATGAATTAAGTTATTTTCGTTTGTTTTTTTGAATACAAAATGTATATTTTCCGCCTCGGAATTATGTTTTTTAAATGTATTTATGTCTGAGGGGTTCTACCACCCCTGTTGTGGTACATGTATTTTTTAAATATATTATTATGCGGAGGATAAATTAAATGTTAAAAACAAAATTAAATAACTCACCAAATTCTTCAGGAAATAGTAAATTGTACATCAATGCTCATCTAGAATACAAAAAAAAAATCATTTATTTTCTCAAAAAGTATCAACTAAGAAAAATAAACACATAAGAACATATTACATAATCAAACTTAAAGCAAAGAGAAATAAAAATGCAGTTGCATATTTTAATAGGCTACTTAAATATGGTTCGTGCATTCGATAACCAGTATTTTTCTTATTTCCTTTTCTTCAAATAAATATACACAAATAGAAATGAAAATCGATTCAAATTTGAACTTGATTTCTACATACATATGTACATATGTAGGAATAAGAATAAAACTAGATAATGTATAGGCATCAACTCAAATAATTTATTTATTTACTTACTTTCCTCAATTCTCTTTTAATTATTTTAAATATTCGCGCCAAAATACATATACATATATAATTCAATTCTACTTAGAAAAATGTTCACTACTCTACCGAATGCTACAACAACGACCCGACCGAACGCCGACGAACCGAATTAAACCGATGAGAATTTATAATTAAAAAAGAAATATTCAATAAAAATCACTTTTAATCACATTTTTTAATGTTTAAAAACACTTGCACGCATCAATTATCACTTTAATTATATTTTTACGAAACTTTTAAATCCGGAAGCTAAGAATAAATATTTTATTAAAATAAAAATGTTCTTGCACAAACCGATATCTGCACGAACTAGCGAAAGAATGAAAATGAACGGTTCGTTTGTGAAACTTGTCCAAACTTGCATTGACTAACCTCTCCACTTGTTTCTGTTTGTGATTGTGATCTAGGATGTGCATGTACCAATGAGAATGAGAAATCAGTTTGTTATTGCACCTTCGATAACAGAATTAAAAAGAGATGGGAGAATTGGAAGTCCATGCCGGCAGCGACAGAAACTTATCGATATTATGGCATTTACAATTTGTTTATCTTTGTTTTCTACACAATGGTTTAAGGGCTGGTTGACACTCTATATATAGAGAAGTCGAGAAAGGTTACACTCAGTATATTGTTTTTTTAATAAAAAAGGTCATTCAGCATAAGCATGAATAATAATTTGTTACATAAATGTAAATTAAGTCTTTTATACATTAAAACACAAATTATATTCTTTTAACTATTGTTTAACACTTATAATGCAAAAATAATGGTAAAAATAGTTTGTATTGGCCATTTTCTGATAAATATTCCGTTTCAAGTAAAGTGCAATGTAATCAACAAAACAATCAAATTCATAAATAAAACTCCCATTTCATAAAATAACCTTTCTAATAAAAATAACCTATGTTTTAAAATGATGAAGGTCATAAGATAACCAGGCTATCCAAGGTTATAAAATAACGAAGGCTACAACGTAATCGAATTTGAAAGATTTAAAATTTGATAACTTAATTGTAATTGAAAAAATATAAATTTTAATTACTTGTAATTGTAATGGAAAAAATGAAAAAAATGACAAAAATAATATGTATTACATTTGTGTGCAATTTTTACTGGAAAAAGTAATCATTACTGCATTTTGTATCTTTACTTTTGTTTTAAATTACGATTTGTAATTATGTAAATTGGAAGTAATTAAAACTTTTCAATTACATGTAACTAGTATTTTAAGTTCAACAATTACATTTTAAAGTACATACTTAAGAATGTTAATTATCAATTAAAAGTAATCATTTTTCACAACTCTGGTACCTATGGCATAAGGGGGAAATAAATTTGTTTTTTTTTTTTATTTTCGTAGGCTCATTTGTATGACAGGGGGGGTCATATGAGCCATAAAGGTTATACAGTTTAGTTGTATAATTAATGATTTGATCTAAGGATTTGTTAGTAATTTAACGACAATTAAAAAAATGGTTTACTGTCAAAAACAACTAAAATTTTTGTTTCACGCAATATAGAATTCGGAAAACACTTTAGTAATGCTTAAAATTATTTTCATAAAATTTGTTTCAAAGAAAAAGAGCAAATACATACATATGTAGGTTCCTAAAAAGAAACCTTGAATAAGAGATCGTCGATAAGCGTAAGGCGTTTTTTATTTTTTAATACGAAAAATAACAGCAGTCCCCATACAATTTCTTTGGTTAAAAATCGATAACTCAATTTTTTTTTTCAAAAATTAACCGATAATTTTTTTTAAAACTTTCTTAATTTGGCTTCTTTCTACAAAAAAATATTTCAGTATTGATCCAGAAGAGTACCCTCTATTTTTATTATGTTTTCTCAAGAATGTCATTATTAACTTCCCATAGGAAAATATTGTAATCGGTCCGATTTATCGAATTGAAAATTTTGACTTTTCTCGACGTTTCAAGGTCACTAGAGTCGAAATAAAAGATTTTTAGAGAGTTGTCTGTGAGTGCGTGTGCACGTACGTTCGTACGTCCGTACGTTCACGACGTTTTTTCGTCGTCCATAGTTCAAGAACCAGTAAAGATATCGACTTCAAATAAATTTTGTCAAACAGATAATAATGCAGAAAGATGCAGAAAGGGCTCTCAAGAAAATTGAGTGGGTGTTTTTTTACCATAGCAATTTGAAAAAATGGTGAACATTTTGGGTAACCGTAAATATCTCACAAAATATATTGTAAAGCGATACCAAACAAATATATTTTTCGAAAAAATTCCAAGTAACAGTTTTTTTATAAATCAAAAAACTGAAAAAAAAAATATTTGTCACCGCGAAAATTTTATGAACAAAAAATGATTTTATCTCCAAAACAATTTTGTACAACGAAAAATAACGTTTTTAACATTTGGTAAAATTTTGAGAAAAATTGAATTGACGGTTTTTTTAATAAAAAAAATAAAAACCTATAAAAAACATTACTCATAGTTGGTAAAAATTGATTTTCGACTTAAATATGTTTTCAAAAATTTGAGATTATGGCTTCCATTTAATTGTTACTAATAAGAAATATTGTTTTCAACATTCGGAAAAATTTTGAGAAAAATCGAATTGACAGTTTTTTTTACAAAAAATAAAAACAATACTAAAACTTGGTAAACATTTATTTTCGACTCAAATTGCTTTTAAAAAATTAAAAATATTGGCTTCAAACTTATTTTATCTCACAGAAAATATTGTTTCCAATATTCAACAAGTTTTTTGTAAGAATCCATTAGCCTGTTTTTTTTTTTATAACAAAAATAAAATCTACAAAAAATAGTACACAAATTTGGTAAAAATTAATGTTCGGTTCTTGATATCTCTCAAATCAATTTCATTCATCCAATTTGTATTTGTTTATATAAGAAATGAAAACTTTTAAGAAATGCTACTAAAATTGGTAAAAATTGTTTTTGGACTAAAAATCTCGTTTGCAAAAATAGATGTTGAAATCAAACTACTTCATTATATGCTAAATATTGTTGGTAGTGTTTAAATTTTTAAGTAAAATTCAACTGACTAATTTTTTAACACAAGACGAAAACCTACAAACTTTTAAGAAAGACAAATCTACAGACGGGATGGGAAGTTATCAGTGTGGGCCGCATCCATGCCATTATTTCTGCATTACAATTGCTTAACGATAGTAAAAAGAATATAATTTGTGTTTTAATGCATGTATAAAAGACTTAATTTACATTATTTATGTAACAAATTATTATTCATGCTTATGGTAAATTAATTTTTTTTATTAAAAACCTTTCTCCACTTGTCTTCATATCTGAGTGTCAACCAGGCCTTAGACCACTGTGTAGAAAACAAAGATAAACAAATTGTAAATTCCATAATATCGATAAGTTTCTGGCTCTGCCGGCATGCACTTCCAATTCTACCATCTCTTTTTAATTCTGTTATCGAAGGTGCAATAACAAACTGATTTCTCATTCTCATTGGTACATGCACTGCACATCCTAGATCACAATCGCAAACAGAAACAAGTGGAGAGATTAGTCAATGCAAGTTTGGACAAGTTTCACAAACGAACAGTTCAATTTCGTTCTTTCGCTAGTTCGTGCAGATATCGGTTTGTGCAAGAACATTTTTAATTTAATAAAATTTTTATTCTTAGCTTCCGGATTTAAAAGTTTCATAAAAATATAATTAAAGTGATAATTGATGCGTGCAAGTGTTTTTAAATATTAAAAATGTGATTAAAAGTGATTTTTATTGAATATTTCTTTTTTAATTATAAATTCTCATCGGTTTAATTCGGTACGTCGGCCGGCGTGCGTCGGTCGGGTCGTTGTTGTGGCGTTCGGTAGAGTAGTGAAAATTTTTCTAAGTAGAATTGAATTATATATGTATATGTATTTTGGCGCGAATATTTAAAATAAGTAATAGTGAATTGAGGAAAGTAAGTAAATAAATAAATTATTTAATTTGAGTTGATGCCTATACATTATCTAGTTTTATTCTTATTCCTACGTATGTACATATGTATGTAGAAATCAAGTACAAATTTGAATCGATTTTCATTTCTATTTGTGTATATTTATTTGAAGAAAAGGAAATAAGAAAAATACTGGTTATCGAATGCACGAACCATATTTAAGTAGGTTATTAAAATATGCAACTGCATTTTTATTTCTCTTTGCTTTAAGTTTGATTATGATTATGATGATTTGATTGATTATTATGTTCTTATGTGTTTATTTTTCTTAGTTGATACTTTTTGAGAAAATAAATGATTTTTTTTTGTATTCTAGATGAGCATTGATGTACAATTTACTATTTCCTGAAGAATTTGGTGAGTTATTTAATTTTGTTTTTAACATTTAATTTATCCTCCGCATAATAATATATTTAAAAAATACATGTACCACAACAGGGGTGGTAGAACCCCTCAGACATAAATACATTTAAAAAACATAATTCCGAGGCGGAAAATATACATTTTGTATTCAAAAAAACAAACGAAAATAACTTAATTCATAAAAAGGAATATTATCTTTGAAAACCAACTTTAAAAAATTAATTAAATAAATCCAAATTACAGTAAAAAAGAGACTGCTATGTGACTGACACTGATAATTTTCCATCAGTGCCCGTCTGCCGATTATTCTTAAACTTTTACAAAATATTCAGTTCAATCACGAATTTCTTCGAAATCGGAAATTTGTACGAATCCCGAAAAAATTGCATATTACCAAACGGGTTCGTGAAGTGAAAAATCTCATACAATTTTACATTACGAACGGTTTTCGGGATACAATTTTTCGGAATTCGTAAAAGTTTCCAATATTTTGTGTGAGGTAAAAAAAAAATTGTTCTAATATTTGAGTAAAAAAATCCCTTCTAAGTATTTTGAAGTTTTTGTTTACTTTCGTGTTTTGCAAAAAAAAAGTTGTCAATTGAATTTTTCTAAAAAAAATAACTAAAAGTAAGCAACAATATTTTGCATATGATAAAATAAATTTGATTTCAATATCTGGTTTAGTTCCCGAGATTTTAAGTAGGAAACACATTTTTCCCAGTTTTGTAAGCATTTTTTAAAAGGTTTTACTTCGTATATTAAAAAAAATACACATTGGTTTTTTAAGGACCATAATCTTACGATAATAATACAATTAAGCACGTAATAAAATCATTTTCAAGTCAAAACCTTAATTTGTTCACGAGATAAACAAAAATATTTTTTTTCTTATTTTGTGAAGTATTTTGTATAGATTTTACTTTTTACAAAAAACTGACAGTTGGTTCATTTTTTATAACATGAAATTAGTTTGGAACCAATATCTTTAATTTTTTAAAGGGTATTTTAGTCGAAAAACAATTTTTATAAACTTTTAAGTGTAATGTTTTTTAAAGGTTGTGTATTTTTCAAAAACTTTATTCTTCGTTGCATACAATTATTTTGGAGGTAAGATCATTTTTTGTATGTAAAATATTCGAGGTTACAAACATTTTTTCAGTTTTTTGATAAATAACACAAAAACAGCATTCATTAATTTTTTTTTCAAAATTATACCAGTTTGGTATCGCGTCAAATTTTATATGTATGCAATATAACATTTAATTGAAGTCGTTAGTGTTATTGGTTCGTGAGATATTTGGGGTCGACCAAAATGTTGACATTGTTAACTCCCTGGATCCGCCATTACCTTGGTTTGCTATGACCAGTTGTTGGACTATGTATGTACAGTGACCGACAAAATTCTTCGTACGATATACAAATTTTATATATATGTTAAATTTGTGTACATATGTTTTCTGTTATATTTTTTTTGAACACAAGTAGTCAAATGCTATTTATAACCTGTATGACTTTTATCACTCCACCCACTTTACTTAACTTAATAATAAAAAGAGGCAAAAGTTCATCACGTGAAACGACACAATTCATCGTACGATAACTTTTACCGTTATTTTTTTCCGTTTCTCTTTGTGGTTTGATCAAAAATTATGTCATTCTGCATTCAGCCGTTAGTGAACCAACATCTTATGGAGAAAAAAGTGAAATGTCAGTTCAACGAAAAAGAAAAGAAACGACGCAAGATTTCCGACAAGTGGTTGTGGATTTGTTTTTGAAAGAAAACAAATCTTTAGCTGAGCTTGCGCGTCTGGTTGGAAAACCTAAATCTACGATCCAGTACATCATAGAAAAATACAAAAAACAGGCCACGATGAATACGAGCGAAGATCGGGCCGCCCACGCGTATTAAATTAAAGAAACGAAAGGGTTATTTTGAATATTATACGAAAAAACCCTAAGACTAATTGCCCTGCCATACAAAAAATAGTCTGTGATACATGTCACAAAGACGTCAGTACTCGTACAATTGGAAGGACTCTCAACAGACATCAACTTTTTTCAAGAACAACAAGAAAGAAGCCCCTGATAAGTGATGTGAATAAGAAGAAACGGAAAGACTTTGCATCTCTGCACAAAGACGCTGATCTGGAATTTTGGAAGAAGGTTTTGTTCACCGACGAGAGCAAGTACAATATTTTTGGACACGATGGCCCTGTAAAAGTTTGGAGAAAAAATGGCACAGCAATGGAAAGCCAAAATCTTCAAAGAACGGTTAAGCACGGTGGTGGCAGTGTCATGGTTTGGGGAAGCATGTAGTGGTCTGGCGTGGGAGAGCTGGAATTCATTGAAGGAAACATGGATCAGCACATGTACTTGGATATTCTTAGGGCAAATTTAGGTACATCAGTGGAAAAACTCAATCTGGGCCGAGACTGGATCTTCCAACAGGATAATGACCCTAAGCATAACGCTAAAAAAGTAAAGGAATGGTTGCTGTACCATTCCCCCAGACAGTTACATTCTCCTCCACAGAGCCCCGACTTAAACCCAATAGAGCATTTGTGGGACTATTTAGAAAAACAACTAAATAAACACCAAATTTCATCTAAAGCCACATTAAAACAAGCTCTCCAAACGGAATGGGATCGCGTACCTGAAGATTTCATGAAGAAGCTGGTTTCTTCTATGCCACGGAGATTGAAAGCTGCTATTAAAGCTGGTGGAGACGCAACACGTTACTAAAATGCAGATGTTATTAAAATATTTAAAAAAAAAGAAGTCGTACGATAAATTTTGTCGTTTAATTATGATGAATAATACAATTTTGTTTTAATTTTGAGAAAATAAAGGCCAATAAGTTGAATATTTGTATGTGCACAATCTTTTTTTTGATCCCTTATTTCAAAATGTCAGTTGATTCTTGAGTGTACTTTTAAGGAACTGAACAACAGAATTTATGCCTATTGTACGATGAATTATGTCGGCGTCTGTAGATATTAACTCCTAGCCGTTTATATTTTAATTATAAATAATATGAAATTGTCTACTAAATCATTTTAACAAAGAATTAACTCGAACAATATTTCTATCTTTTTTTATTATTGAAAGTTCTTAGCTCTTGAAAATAACACCCGATACTTGGTCGATGCATGAAATTCCATGTTTCCCCTGAACACTGATCTCTACTGAAAGAGCCAGGTGCATTCTTTGCTTTAAACAATTTCATAGTGTTTCTCGATATTTTAGGAATGCTCAACAGCTCGAAATGTATTAATTTTAAGCATACTTACAACATTCTCTTACAGCACTTTGGTTCATTCCAACGCAAGCATTTAACACAAACTAAATTTCAGAAATTTAAGAACCTTGAAAGATTTATTTCTAAGAAAAAGGTTCTCCTCTTCCATTTTCCTGCAAATAAAGAAAAATTTGGGTGAAAGCGTGTCTGATGGTTATTATAGAAAGTGCTCCAAATAATCCATCAAAATCAATCCGACACCATTCACGCACAATCAAGAAATTGGGCTTTGAAATAAAAATATGGCCAAAAGTTGTTTGCGGCGGCGGCGGCCGGCGGCAGCGGCGGTACCTCATCCATATACATATATAAGACCATTTACAACGTCACCATCAGACATATTATCCCAATTACAAGATGTAACAGCTTGCTCATATAATAAAAACCTTTATTTTTTATGGAAAAACCATAATATATTATGGTACCTCGGCTTCGGACTTTTTTCTATTTCATTGTAA
Source organism: Eupeodes luniger (assembly GCA_951509635.1). Taxonomy (NCBI): domain Eukaryota; kingdom Metazoa; phylum Arthropoda; class Insecta; order Diptera; family Syrphidae; genus Eupeodes; species Eupeodes luniger. The sequence continues at coordinate 42,690,778 of OX608074.1, read as the reverse complement.
TGTATATCCATAAAACATCATAATACTCTAATGAATTTAGAGAGAATAGATGGTTTTGGTTAGGCTTTGCATATAAGCATAAAATTATCCATTTGTTTTAACTTCGTTTCCAACTCCATCAACAACTATTTTAATGCATTTATTTAAGTTGACAGTGTGGTGACAAGTTATATGTGATTTAAGGGAATAATTAGTCTTCTTTAAAGATAAATGTTACATTATGGTTACTCGATTTTAATTGTTTAAGGTTTAAACTTTTTTACAAACAACATGATTGATAAGATAATGTCGTGACAGCCTGAGGGTTAAAAGTGATTGGCAAGGCAGTTGCAATGTCGAACAACTTGATTGCCTAGTAAGGAAGGCAAGACAATTAATAAAGACTATTGTTATAGAAGTTAAACTTTTGCCAATTGAAATGAATTCGTATTCATTTCATTCAAATTTGTTATTAGTTTAAGGATATGTTTTAATAGAAAAAAAAATGTAGTTGCATCTTTAAATACTGCACATTATTGCGTTGTACTTATAGGAATGTATTAAATACACATGGATAGGGACAAGCTTTTTTCATTTTTTATTTGCCGATATTTCTTAAACCTTTAAGTTTTTTGGAAAAATGTGTTCTTTTTCTATTATCTTCCCATCCCGTCTGTCGATTTGTCTTGCCTAAAAGGTTTGTAGGTTTTCGTGTTTTGTTAAAAAAGTTGTCACTTGAATTATTGTAAAAAATTAAAAATTAACAACAATATTTTGCATTTGATAAAATAGTTTGATTTCAAAATCTATTTTTGTAAACGAGATTTTTAGTCGAAAAACAATTTTTACCAACTTTTGTTAATTTTTTTAGGTTTTTAATTTTTTGTAAAAAATTGTCACTTAGATTTTTCTCAAAATGTTACTGAATATTGAAAACAATACTTTTTAAAAAATAAAATTAGTTTAAAGCCAACCTCAAAGTATTGAAAAGATATTTGAGTCGAAAATCAATTCTTACCAACTTTTAGTAATGTTTTCTTAATTTTTTATTTTTGGGTAAAAAACTATCAATTCGATTTTTCTCAAAATTTTACTGAATGTTGACAACAATATTTTTTAAAATATAAAATTAGTTTAAGGCCAATATCTCAAAGTTTTGAAAAGAGATTTGAGTCGAAAATACATTTTTACCAACTTTTATACATTTTTTTCTTAGGTTTTTATTTTTTGTAAAAAACTGTCAATTCGATTTTTCTCAAAATTTTTCCTAGTGTTGAATCAATATTATTATTAGTTAAAATTAAATAGAAGCCATTATCTCAAGTTTTTGAAAAGATATTTGAGCCAAAAATCAATTTTTACCAACTTTTTTAATTTTTAATTGATCACCTCGAAAATTTTACGACTAAAATACGATTTTATCTCCAAAACAATTGTGTGTAACGAAGAATAATGTTTTTGACATCTGATTAAATTTTGAGAAAAATCGAATAGACAGTTTTTTTATAAAAAATAAAAACCTAAAAAAAACATTACTCAAAGTTGTTAAAAATTGAATTTCGACTCAAATATCTTTTCGAAAACTTGAGATTAAGGCTTTAAACTAATTTTTTCTTTTAAAAAATATTATTTACAACATTCGGTAAAATTTTAAGAAAAATCGAACTGACAGTTTTCTTACAAAAAAATAAAAACCTAAAAAAACATTACTAAAACTTTGTCAAAATTTACTTTCGACTCAAATATCTTTGCAAAAATTAAAAATATTGACTTTAAATTAATTTCACTCATCCAATTTGTATGTTTATATAATAAATAAAAACTTTTAAGAAATGCTATCAAAATTGGTATTGGTTTGCGACTAAAAATCTCGTTAACAAAAATAGATTTTGAGATCAAACTATTTCACTATATGCAAAATATTGTTGGTAATTTTAAAATTTTTAATAATTATTCAACTGACAACTTTTTAACAAAACACGAAAGCCTAAAAACTTTTAAGCAAGACAAATAGACAGACGGGATGGGAAGTTAGCAGTGTGGGTCGCATCCAGGCCTCTTTTTTACTTTTGTATTGGAAGCGCCATCAGCAGCACCTGCAATAGAAGCGGCAACAGAATTGACAGCAATGCAGCAACATCAACAACAAAACCTCCGACAGCAACATCTCCAGATCCAGAAGCATTGTTTTTTTTATTTCAATCTTTATTTAAGATAAGTGATTCTTTTCTTTAATGAATATTTAGAAAAGAATCAGGATTTGTTCATTTTCCGTTTAAAAATATATTAAGTGCATTTAGGCACAAATTAAGAACTAAAGTAAAATCAGAAACTCATGATTGCCTTCTGTGAGACTTCAATACGCATATTTATCTGCATCCCTAGAGGGCACCTCGAAAAATCATAATATACGTAACTTAAAACAAAAAGATAAATAGTCAGAATTTAAGTATATACTGCGGTGCTTAATAAACAAGAAAAAAATACAATTTGAGCTTTTGTAGTGTTGCATATTTTGTTCTTATTAATTTCCCCAAAAAAAACTACTTTTAATTCAACTCTAACATTTATAATTTATCAATGAAGAGCTCAATTCAATAATTTTTAATCTGTTGCATTCTATTTAATAAGCTTAAAGTTAAGTATTTACAATTCAATGAATCTGAAATAAAATTAATTTTTATAACTGCGTTGGATGAAACTGTGTTGATAATGGTCGTCTTAATGCTCGTTGATAATAATAAATAATCTTACTATGAGAATAATTTATTCAATATGAAATTAATAAATTCGATATTTGGTTACATATGTATGTACTTATGTACATACATAAATATTGTGATAGGTGTTTTGGATTATAAAACAAAATAAACACATTAAAACCGTTTAGTTTTTTAAAATTACTCCATTTAGCAACTCCATAAATTATTTTGCTACATAAAAATAAATCGTTTTTAGAATTGATTTTATGTACACGAATATACTATCTCAGGAATAACACCATGAATAAATTGATGTAATTTATACATAATTCAAACATAAAATCTTTATTATCAAATAAAATAAGAAAAGACTTAAACATTTTTAGAACTAATTTTATTCTACGAAAAGTGACATTTTTTAGCTTTATTACAATTTTTAAGTTTATTCCGTTTTTTCTTACAATAAATACAAACATTTTACATTAAAATTTACACTACAAAGTTTTTTTTAACTTTCTATAGGAAGATATTGCAATCGGTCCGAAAATTTTGACATTTCTCGACGTTTCAGGGTGTTTTTTTTTACCATAGCAATTTAAAAAAGGTGAAAATTTTGGTTTACCCAAAATATCTCACGAACCAATACCGCTAGCGAGTTGAATTAAATTTTGTATTAAATATTATGACTTGATACCAAACTAGTATATTTTTTGGAAAAAATCCAATAACGGTTTTTTTTTTTATAAATCAAAAAAACTAAAAAAAAAATATTTGTCACCTCGAAAACTTTACTAACAAAACATTATTTTATCTCCAAAACAATTTTGTGCAACAAAGAACAACGTTTTTTACATCTGATAAAATTTTGAGAAAAATCGAATTGACAGTCTTTTTTGCAAAAAATACTAACCTAAACAAAAATTAATACAAATTTGTAAAAATTGATTTTCGACTCAAATATCTTTTCAAAACTTTGAGGTATTGGCTTTAAACTAATTTTATCTTATAAAAAAAAACTGTTGTTAACATTCAGTAAAATTTTGAGAAAAATCAAATAAACAGTTTTGTTACAAAAAATAAAAACCTAAACAAAACATTACTAAAGGTTGGTAAAATTTGATTTTCGACTCAAATATGTTTTCAAAAATTTGAGATTTGGCTTCAAATAAATTTTATTTTATAAAAAATATTGTTGTCAACATTTGGTGAAATTTTGAGAAAATGACAGTTTTTTTTACAAAAACTAAAAAACTAAAAAAAATAATAAAAGTTGGTAAAAATTTATTGTCAACTCAAATATCTTTTCAAAACTTTGAGACATTGGCTTTAAACTAATTTTATCTTATACAAAATATTGTTGTCAACATTCAGTAAAATTTTGAGGAAAATCGAATTGACAGTTTTTTTACAAAAAATAAAAACCTAAAAAAAACATTACTAAAAGTTGATACAAATTTATTTTCGACTCAAATATCTTTTCAAAAATTTAAAATATTGGCTTCAAACTAATTTTATCTCACAGAAAATGTTGTTTTCAATATTCAGAACATTTTTATAAAAATCCAACAGTCAGTTTTTTTTTCTAAAAAAATTAAAACCTACAAAAAATAGTACGCAGATGCTACTAAAATTGGTAAAAATTGGTTTTCAACTAAAAATCTTGATAACAAAAATAGATTTTGAAATGAAACTATATTCAAAATATTGTTGGTAATTTTTATTTTTTTAGAATAATTCAAATGACAACTTTTTTAACAAAACACGAAAACCTACAACCCTTTTAAGCAAGACAAATTCGCAGACGGGATGGGAAGTTTTTAGTGTGGGTCGCATCCCAGCCTCTTTTTTTATTTACAATTGTATTCAAATGTTTCTTATATACTTAAATGTCATTCTTAATTTGAATTTTATATTGATACAAAATGATTTTTAATAAATAATGTATTTGTACATGTAAATTTAATTTCCACATTCGCGCTGAAAACCTTTTTTTTTCTAAAAAAACTTGCGGTTGAATATTTTGTTTAGCAATATATGTCAGGGCCTATTGATTTATAACTCTCAACCATTCTTCCTACGATTAATTCCAGAAATCAAAAAGTATAACAATTGAGACAAAGTTCGTATGATAGGAGTTATTATTGGATAATTTTATCAATTCTTTGGAAAGGTAATACCTGGCAATAGAATTCGAGAAGATTTATTCTCGGAGGATTTATCAATTCCTCGCAAAACTTTTAGCTGGCACAAGTATCAATGATTGAACTAGAACCAAGCCTTACGCACTTACCATCTCGCCATGGATTCATTAAAAAAATTCTTTAATTTCGTTTAAAAAAGTCTGGACAAAATATCCATGTTTTCTCTTTTTTCTTACGATTTACATAGGATGTCCGTTTTGGGTTCTCGAAAAATATTGAACTCAATATTAAAACCACGAAAACAATTTTACCAATTTAGTTCGATATTTATATTAAGTTTACTTTTTCGTTAAAAAAAAAGTATAAAGAAACGTTGATTTATTTTTTTTGTCATTGAACCATAATTTTTGTCATTAACACTCCTTAATTTATTTTGATTAATTTTGTCTGGACTTGAACATGGCATTAAAAAGACTAGAGTCTATTCTCTTGAAAATTTCAACCCAAGGTGTCAGAGTTAGCAACTAAGTAATTACAAGTTAATCGCAATTTCGAACGATTTCGGTTCGTTATTTAGAGCCTTTCGTCCTTTTGATCGAAGTTGGTGAAGTTATCACTTGATATGTTTAATTTTTCACTTAAAATCCATAACGTGGGCGCGGACAACATCACAATGCTTCATACGAACACTCAGCACTTCAGCAGCAAATTTGTCTCTGGATAATTTAAAACATATGCAAATTTTCCTACAAAACCAATACCTGATCTTTAAGCAAAGTAAAGAAAACTTACATTTGCCAGTACCTACTTTTTAACCACTTTATCAACTCGACCATAATAAAACTGTTAATTGCAGTCGCCTTTTTAATTAATCCCACTTCAACCCTAGATTTTCAATTATGAATTCAAGTATAATTGGTTATTTTTCACCAATTGAATAATAAAACCAAAAAAAAAAAAGGTTCTACTCGCAATGGCTGTTCTGTGTGAGAGAAAATAAATATACCCGCCAATACTGTGATTTTATATTGATTCGAAATGAAATTTGTGAAAATATTAAATTCAATAAATTATTTTGAAAAAGTACTCAATATTCACAATGATTCTCTATAAGTGCACTTCTGTTCGAATCGTCAACGTGTCCACGATTTCGTTTTTAATGTAATGTATTTATATGTATCTTTTTTTTTATTCAAATATATTTATTTTTTTAATTTAAAATTATTTCATTATGTGGCACATGTGTGGTTTTTCACAAAAAATATGTGTGGATGTAGAAAAAAAATCATAAAGCGGTTTTTTCTGATTCCAATTAAATCGAAAAAGTTTTCGATGTGATTTTATCATCAGGTTGGCATCAGGCGTGGACAATATTTTTGAAGGGACATACAACAAAAATCATAATGAAACCGCAAAAAAAAAATATTACATATTTTACTTTGAAGACTTTGTATTTATTTTTTTAATTCCAAATAATACGATTACTTATTATTATACATGTCTTTGAGGCCTGTTTCGGATGAATTGTTAGCCAGGTTTTTGTACAACTTAATTATCGTGTGCTACATTGTGTTTGTCTGCAGGCGAGTAGCTATACACCACCACCGGGCGACTTAAATATGTAAAACAACAATTATTTCCACTATCAATGGGTTCAATGTTTATTTAATAAATTAATAAAATGGTGTTTTTGTTTTATTTTTTTTTTTAATTTAAACAAACATATTGATAAAATTTAAAAAACAGTTTTGCTTACAAAAAATAAGAACCTGCAGTAACTAAAATTACAAATTGAATATATTTTTGAGTCGAAAGTAAATTTTTACCAAGTTTTAGTATTGGTTTTTTTAGGTTACTATTTTTTGTAAAAAAAACTTTCAATTTCATTTTTCTCAAAATTTTACTAAATGTTGAAAACAATATTTCTTATAAATAAAATGATTCTGATTCTCAAATTTTAGAAAAGATATTTGAGTCGAAAATTACTTAAGCCTCAATTTTTAGTAACTTTTAGTAATGTTTTGTTGGTTCTTATTTTTTGTAAAGAAAACTAGCAATTTAGTTTTTAAGATAAAATTTAAAGCCAATATCTCTAATTTTTGAGTCGAAATTATTTTTACCATTTTTTTTTAAATTTTTCTTTAGATTTTCATTTTTTTTGTAAGAAAAGCTGTCAATTCGATTTTTCTCAAAATTGTACTGAATATTAAAAAAAAAATATTTTGTATAAAATAAAATTAGTATAAAGCCAATATCTCAAATTTTTGAAAAGATGTTCGAGTCGAAAATCTATTTTTACGAACATTTAGTAATGTTTTGTTTAGGTTTTTATTTTTTGAAAAAAACTGTCAATTCTATTTTTACCAGATGTCAAAAACATTTTTCTTCGTTGCATTAAATTATTTTTTGTTTGAAAATTATTCGAGGTGACAATTATTTTTTTTTTCAGTTTTTTTATTTATCAAAAATACCGTGAATTGGATTTTTTTCCACAAATATATTTGTTCGGTGTCAACGTTACAATATATAACATACAAATTAATTCAAGTCGCTATCGTAATTGATATTTTCTGTTAACCAAAATGTTCACCTTTTTTTAAATTGCTATGGTAAAAAAACTACCCACGAAATTTTCTTGAGAGCCATTTCTGCATTATTATCTGTATTACAAAATTTATTTGAAGTCGATATCTCTTCTGGTTCTTGAGCTATGGACGACGAAAAAAACGTCGCGAACGTACGGACGTACGGACATACGGACGTACGAACGTACATACGTACATACGCACGCACATACATCTCTCTAAAAATCTTTTATTTCGACTCTAGGGACCTTGAAACTTCGAGAAAAGTCAAAATATTCAATTCGAAAACTCGGACCCATTACAGTAACTTCCTATGGGAAGTTAATAAACTTTACATAATATCACTATTTGTTGTTGATTTCTTCTGCTAAGTAGCGAGTAAGGCCTTCTCTACTCCATGTGCACTATATAAAAGCCTATCTGGTACGCTTTCCATCAGGTGTCTTACATTTTGTTCTGGTATACGCTCCCAACATGCTTTAAACGTGCTTATCAGCTCCTGTTTAGTGTTGACACTGCTATGGTTTTCTTTGAGGCTTCTTTTTAACTGGTCCCATAAATACTCGATCGGATTGAGGTCTGGGCTCTTTGCTGGCCATGGCAAAAGTGTAATATTGGCGTCAGAAAGAGCTGCTTGCGTGATACGGGCCGCATGCGTTACAATAAAACTTGTTCCAGCCCATACCATAATACTAGCACTTCCAAATCGTCGCTAAAACGTTCACCTGTCCTTCTCCACACTCGTACTCGTTTATCGTCGCTACGCTCAAAAATTTGATTTTGCATTCGTCTGAAAGAGTACAGACTTCCAGTTGTACATGGTCCAATTTGAATGCTCACGGGCGTACCTAAAACACACTGCCCGATTGGCCGGTGTAAGTTTTTGAGCCCAATAGCACACACTCTGGAACGTTTACCGTCTTCTTGGAGTCCATTGCGAATGGTTTGGTCACTGACTTGAGTGCCAGTTGGCTGCTGCAGTTGCGTTTGTAAAGCCCTGGCGGTTACAGTAAGTTATTGGAATGTACCAGTCTTCTTGCTGAGTTGTGGCTCAACTCAAATTCTTCCTGATTCTGGTCTTCTTACTATACTCCCGATTTCCTGGAAGCGTTACCACATGTTTCAGATAGCCCGTCCGCAACACACCGATTCGATTTGCAACAAACTTTTGAGACACTCTTTGCTCAAGCATATTTATCGCTATAAATGCGGGCTTTGTAACCACGTTTAATAACCAAGAAATAGAAACACTTTACAAAAACGCTAGAATCGGACTGAGAAAACAAATGCAATAATTTTTGCATTATTTGTTTTTTCGAGCGATCAGCTTTTTCTGCCTATTCTCTTGGAGCTAACAGTAAAATTGTTGTTCAAAGCATTGATATGGACTCAAACACATGCAAACCTTACAATAAAATACTGGGCTTCGATAATGTTCACCAAGCATTTTTAGGCAATATACAAAATGAATCTTGGAAAATGAATTTTGTTTTCAATTTCATTGAAGTCGCTAGCGTTATTGATTCGAGAGATATTTGGGGTTAAACAATTTGTTCATTATTTTTTAAATTGTTACAAAAACTAAATTTTTTTAAAGTTCTTTAACCATTTTTTGATGCTATTGCCTGTTTAACAAAATTAATTTGAAGTTGAAATCTTTCATGAGTTATGGCGGACTATATAGTTTCTTATCTGTGATACCAGCGATACATTTTGAACAATGAAAATTATATTTCATTAAAAAGTTTGAAACCTTACTATTAAGTGTGAAAATCAATGTCATTCATATTGTCGTCTTGGGAAAATGTGCGACTTGCTATTCTTGTGATTTTTAAAGTTTCTTACAATTTTTATCAAATTTTTGGCGTTTTCTCGACCAAAAACCAGTGGTTTTTATTGCATCTAGAGTTTGAGGATTATTCGCATAAGCATGGTCTTCTGCAAAGCCATACAGAACAGATCCAATGTTGACAATTGACGTCACTAAAACGTGAAATTAATATTTTTGTTGGAACCACATATCGTCCAAGTCATGATCTTTAAAAGTGCGTTGGTCAAAAAGAATGTGTAAACGGGGCGTGCGTCGATTTTCTGTAAACGCGGGGAAATCTATAAATTCGGATCATTAGTAACAGTTGCACTTGCAGAATTAATATTTTCCACTAAGCTAACACAGGCCTTACGAGTCCACTCCTTTAAAATTTTTTTTAACAATTTTACCTATTCCTTGCATAGTCGGTCAATTATGACGATTACAATCAAGCAAAAATATTTACCTACTAATATTTATCTGCGAAATGAATATCGGTTTATGACGAATTCGTTGAATTCTGACATTTGATCTTAACATTTCAAAACTCTCGGTATACATATGTATCACCAAGCATCTGTTGCAAGAAGTTGTTCTTCTCCTGTAATCTGGTTTTTATCGATAAAACATACGCGTAGGTATATACATTATACACACATCCAGTCTTGAGTATAACTCTAATCTCTGGGCTTTTGTTCCTGTGAATTAGGTACTTAAGCCTCGTGGACAGTATCTCAAGAAAAGTGTTCAAAATTCTTTCTGACATTAACATCGTTATGTCTCTTGTCTCTCTCTCTTTTTTCGTGTTATGTCTACCGTAATATTTGTGCCTCCAGGAATGCTCATCGGTACAGAGATTCGTTCTTTAGCCGAACAACGTGAATGTGGAATGCTTTACCACCATCAGTCTTCCTTTGCAATGAGACTAATCTGATTCGACACCTTCTTGTAATTCTTTCTTCATTTCTTAATGCTCTAACTTCAGTGTCTTTGTTTAAAAGGGTTTCTACTAAAATACTGAAGGAATTTTAACTACGATCAATATAAAAAAAAGCAATAAATACTTGGAATGAGAAGACTTAAAATCGTGTTTTTCTAGTGCCATTTCAATTGTTCATAAGAGTATCAAATAATGTACTGTTTCCATTGAAAACCCCATGAAGCTAGTAGTGTCATTTGATTGATTTGATGGAAATCACGTTGCAGTCGATAAAGTTCCTTACAGAGGTATGTTGCAACGTTATTTATTTGGTCAATTACATGGACTTAACATAAAGGAAATGTGGTTTCGACAAGACTGTGCAACAAACCACATGGCTTCTCTATTGCGCTACGTCAAGGCATAATGTCTATATACCAACAAGCCGTTCGCAGTGCTTGTTCTTCTATCGCATAGATTACATTCTAAACTAATTAAGCGCACTCGTTAAAAACCTCAAATTTATGAGTGCAATTAAGGAAATGCCATTAAAATGACACAGTCTAAATGCTTCTCTTTTGCATCATGAATACAATGAACTCTCTCTCCATATACTTTAATAACATACCTAACCCCTATCAAAAAGTTCCATAAAATAAATTATATTTTGTAGCCAGTATAAGTACATTCACAACGACACGACACGACACCAAGAGAAACGTTCAAGGATATGGATAGTATCTATGACAACCGCAAAGTGTAGATATGTATCTATGTATATGTATATTATACGTAAATTTTGAATGCAGATACAAAAAGAAATCAAAGAACCGAAGCGTATGGCTATGACACTCAACGAAAAAAAAAAAAGAAATATTAAAATATGATATCCTTGTCAGATGTATAAGATGAAACACAATGCCTATCATCCTATGTACGAGTATGTATATCCTTGAATACTATGTACAAGTACTTCTAACAACCTTAATAAAATGTAATTAACTTTTACAAAATAACAAAAAAGCACCTATACCCAGTAAAAAGAGTACGGTACCTAAAAAGTATTAACACAAAGACTATGTAACTGTAACAAATCCATTGGATATGATTACGTTTCATTACGCAGTTACATTAAGATTTCAAACTTTGTCTTTGCCCCATAAGCAATATGCTAAAATTCAACATAAAAAAAAGGAGGAAAGAAAGGATATTTTTAGGGATAAAGGAAAACGAGTCCAATCCCGGCCGACATCATTCCTATACAAGCTATATACCCGACATGGGACATGGCATCCTTCATCTTGAACTTTTCTAAAAAAAACACAAAAAATTACAAGAAAAAATTTATACTTGAAAAGCGACACAAAGAAGGAGAATCCTTTGGAGCATCCAGCATCAGATTCAACATCAGCCCTCAGCTCAGCTCAGCTCAGACCGTCGTTCGTTACCTTGCATAATTCATTAACTAAACGCAATAAAAGCATAAATGCTCGCAGAATATTCAACCATTGCTTGTGTTTCATTCGCACCAGCAGCGTTTTGTAAGTGTTGCCACTGTTGTTGAGAATAATTATAGGACTAACATTAAATGTTATTTTTTGTCCTTTTGAAGAAATTAGGTTAGAGCTAAATTTTAAAATTTAATATAAATTTTTTGGGAAATAAGATTGTTAGGAAACTACTCTTCCAACGTTTTTATAGTTAATTTTTATAATAGTCAGATCGTTATTATTAAAATATACATCGTTTTTACATGTTAAATGTTAAAAGATAACAACTTCAGGAGTGACAGCTGCCCAGATAGCGGGCTATTCAAAATGAAACCTTTAATTTGAAAACCCAACCCTTTGTATATATATTTGAATAGTACTATCATGAAGAGGAACGCTCGGCCTGACATCTTTTCATTGACTTCCTATCAAGGGAGGTCTGGAGATTTCAAGGGAGGTCTGGAAATATCAAGGGAGGTCTAGAAAAATCAAGGGAGGTCTGGAAATATCAAGGGAAGTCTGGAGATGTTAAGGGAGATCTAGAAAAATCAAGGGAGGTCTGGAAATATCAAGGGAGGTCTGAAAATATCAAGGGAGGTTTAGAAAAATCAAGAGAGGTCTGGAGATTTCAAGGGAGGTCTGGAAATATCAAGGAAGGTCTGGAAATATGAAGGGAGGTCTGGAGATTTCAAGGGAGGTCTGGAGATGTCAAGGGATGTCTAGAAAAATCAAGGGAGGTCTGGAGATTTCAAGGGAGGTGTGGAAATATCAAGGGAGGTCTAGAAAAATCAAGGGAGGTCTGGAGATTTCAAGGGAGGTCTGGAAATATCAAGGGAGGTCTGGAGATGTTAAGGGAGATCTAGAAAAATCAAGGGAGGTCTGGAGATTTCAAGGGAGGTCTGGAAATATCAAGGGAGGTCTGGAGATTTCAAGGGAGGTCTGGAGATGTCAAGGGAGGTCTAGAAAAACAAGGGAGGTCTGGAAATATCAAGGGAGGTCTGGAGATTTCAAGGGAGGTCTGGGAATATCAAGGGAGGTCTGGAGATTTCAAGGGAGGTCTGGAAAAATCAAGGGAGGTCTGGAGATTTCAAGGGAGGTCTGGAGATGTCAAGGGAGGTCTAGAAAAATCAAGGGAGGTCTGGAAATATCAAGGGAGGTCTGGAAATATCAAGGGAGGTCTGGAAATTTTAAGGGAGGTCTGGAGATGTTAAGGGAGATCTAGAAAAATCAAGGGAGGTCTGGAGATTTCAAGGGAGGTCTGGAAATATCAAGGGAGGTCTGGGAATATCAAGGGAGGTCTGGAGATTTCAAGGGAGGTCTGGAGATGTCAAGGGAGGTCTAGAAAAATCAAGGGAGGTTTGGGAATATCAAGGGAGGTATGGAGACTTCAAGGGAGGTCTGGAGATTTCAAGGGAGGTCTGGAAATATAAAGAGAGGTCTGGATATTTCAAGGGAGGTCTGGAGATGTCAATTGAGGTCTGGAAATATCAAGGGAGGTCTGGAGATTTCAAGGGAGGTCTGGAGATTTCAAGGGAGGTCTGGAGATGTCAAGGGAGGTCTAGAAAAATCAAGGGAGGTCTAGAAAAATCAAAGGAGGTCTAGCAATTTCAAGGCAGGGCTAGAAAAATAAAGGGAGGTCTGGAAATATCAAGGGAGGTCTTGAAATATGAAGTGAGGTCTGGAAATATCAAGGGAGGTCTGGAGATTTCAACGGAGGTCTAGAAAAATCAAGGGAGGTCTAGAAAAATTAAGGGAAGTCTGGAAATATCAAGGGTGTACACAGGAGTAATCATTTTTAAGTAATTTAAGATTTTGTCTTACGTGATTTGAACATTGGGACAGTTTCGCAAAAATAGGAAGGATAAAAATATGAAGCTATGTAAAACGAAATTTTTTCATTAACAGTGATTGACAATTTGGTTCGGATTGTAGACAATGTTTTTTCTGAAATATAGCTAGCTGGATGTTACAGAACCGATTTTTGTTTACTAAAGCTGAAAACAATTGTTTGGAGGAATTTGGTTCATGCAAGATAGCCCAAGCAATCCGTGAGGTACAGCCCAAAAATAGTATTTGGCCCACTCTATATAGACTAATTGGTGGAGCTTGAAGCATAAAATGGTCACCTTGTAATGTGTTTTTCTTAAAAATATCATCAGAAGTTCACATAAAAAAATAAATAAATTAGATGGGACAAAGGCCCGTAGAGAACCAGGACCTAATGTCTTACAAACTATCAACCATTACTGTGCGCGAGTCATGTCAGTGCTGGAAGACGGCTAAGTTGAGAAAGCACTTTTCATGACAAGAATGACTCTTGGATGATTTGTCAATTCCTCGCAAAAGGAAGTACCCGTTAAAAAAAACTTTAGGTGGCATAGGCAGGGATTGAACGCAAGGCCTCTAGCATGGTAGTCCTACGCACTAACCATCACAAGAAACGTTCGGTTATTCTATCTCTGGTTGAAAAGAAACTAGTGACGTGTGAAACGAAATTTAAAAAATCTCTTATTTTCATCAACTGGAACAATTTTGTATTACTTTAGAAAGTCATCTTTTTAGAGAGAATCAAGACATATACAATCTAATCTTCTATCGTGTGTTTAGTTTAATTTACTTGAAATTCAAAGCTTAAGAATAGAAAAAGTTTACCAAAAGCTTTAAATTAGATACTGGATGCCTATTCTTATCAAGCCTATATGCGTGTATGTTTGTTATGATTGGCATCACTGGTTAAATCTCTTCCCATGGTAGTAGATAGAAATATGTAAATTGGAGCGCATGAAGTTAAATATCCCATCCGTAGATTTATCTCGTTTCTACATTATGCAGATACCTTTATTTTTTTTCTTGTTCACTTGTCGAGAAAGGTATGTAGATAGTGTGAGGATTCAGGATTGAGAATGAGGATGAAAAGAGTCCTTATAGCATTAGTATAGAAAAAAAGGTACCTTGCCTTACGACCGAAACGCCAACACGCCGACAACGAGGACGGACGAGCGACTACGCCAAGAAAAAATAAGACCCAAATGATGATAATCTACTCTCTTTCGGAATGAATGAAGGAGAAATTTATTTGGCATTTTTATGAATTGCAGGTTCCTCTCAACTCTCATCTTGTGGGCTTTTGCTTTTAAATGGAAACATTGCTTTTTGGTTTTTATCATTATACATTATTTTCCAAAAAAAAAAATGAAGAAAACTGAGGTTTTATTTATTGTATATAGCCAAACTTATATCCTTACCCATAATATAAGGATATATCGTTATATCTAATACAATGTATCTGTATATGAAATGGAATTCCATTAAATAATATGAATGAAATCAATGGCGTTGAAGATTAATGAATTCTTTGCATCCAAAGTGTTAAAAGGGAATCATTTTATTTTTTGCCCTCAAAATCACTCAACAATGCCAAAAAGAAATTCGTCATTGTCAATTGATGCTTTTCAAACCGAAAGGGTTTAAATAAAACAGAAAAAAGGAACCAAACTGTGGATCATCAACAAAAAAAAAAAAAACAAAAAAAATAAAAGGACATGAGTTAGCCTTTTCCATGACGCATTATAAGAGCACTTCGTTTGTTACGGTTGAGTCATAGCAATGTTACAGTCAAAATAGGTACCAGTTCCACCTATACATACATATGTACGACGTACGTCTATAAGGTGTATCTATAGACATTGAATGTAAGTACAAAGTATATTTGCAGAGGTACCTACACTCAGTTCAAAAACAATCGATAGACTTTTTGAAATTGAAGCAAGGAAGCAATTAGTTGCTTGGCTGGTTTTCGGTTACGGTCTTCCATGTGGGACATCCAGAGAGTGCTTTAGTGGAATTGGACATAAATCAAAGTCTGACTTTGAAGGGCTATTAAAAAGAAATATCCATGTGGGTAAAATGTCCTGTATTTGGTAATCACTCAAACTCTTTGAAATTTGAACGGTACAGGTGGTCATTTAATTAGTAGTACCTCACTTTACACATACCTAATATGTTATATAAGATGTGATTTTGAAGATATGTATTTAAATGAAATGAAGATCTTTCCAGTTCACAGATGAGTAAACATGTTAAAAATTGATGGTTAAAATTGTTTTATTTGAAGAACCTATAGACAATACCATCTAGCTTCAAAAATATTCTGATGGTAATTCATCTCCAGTTTTTGTTAGAATTGACATTTGTAAAAATTAAAGCATCTGATACCTTGCGCAATACTTTTCACAATCTAAATGGCCATCATGTGTAGATTAGACATCTCGTTAAAATATTTGCTGAGTACGTCCGTTTCTTCTATGCCTACATAATTAAGGTTTAATTTGAGCAACATAATTTATTTATAATCAGTATAGTCTAATGGGAGTAATTGACATCATCTCAATTCCCTCAAGTCAATTTTTAAATAGAGCATTATTTTATGTTGTAGCTAGCAACACACACAGTAGTAGAAATTGTTTAATTGGTTGTCCAAAAATTGGCATATGTGTATATTTTATTATTCTTAATGGAACTTCCATCTGTTTTCAATGATGGTATAAAGCAATATTTTGTATATTTTCGTTATAGGTTCTTAATTAGTCTTATTCTTTTCGTTATAGGTTCTTAATTGGTCTTAAAACGTCCTGAAAATTCACAATTGCTCATTTTCAGACTTCCCCGTTTTTACTTCCTTTTTTTGAGTTTATCTAAACTTTCATTCAAATTAAGACAATCAAATATGTACTTACAGTGTTGGCCAAAATAAAAACAACTTTAATTGACTCGATTATTAAATAATTAAAAAACAAATTTCGATATCAATTATTGTTAATTTCCCATAGGAAGTTATTGTCGACTTGGTCCGACTTGTCGAATTGAAAATTTTGACATTTCTCGACGTTTCAAGGTTCATAGAGTCTAAATAAAAGAGTTTTAAAGAGATGTCTGTGGTTGCATGTGTACGGACGTTCACGTTTTCAACATCTGGTAAAATTTTGAGAAAAATCGAATCGACAGTTTTTAAAAAAAAATTAAAAACTTTAACTTTGACTCAAATATCCTTTCAAAAATTATAGATTATGGCTTTCAACTAATTTTAACTTATAAGAAATATTGTTTTCAACAATCAGACAAATTTTGAAAAAAGTCGATTAGACAGTTTTTTTTACAAAAAATAAAAACCTAAAAACAAAATTAATAAAAGTTGGTAAAAATTGATTTTCGACTCAAATATCTTTCAAAATTTTGAGATATTGGCGTTAAACTACTTTTATCTTTCAAAAAATATTGTTGTCAACATTCATTAAAATTTAAAAAAAAAATCGAATTGTCAGTTTTTTTTACAAAAAATTAAAAAACGAAAACAAAATTTAACAAAAGTTATTAAAAACTGTTTTTCGACTCAAATGTCTTTTCAAAAATTTGAGATAATGGCTTCTAACTAATTGCACTTATAAGAAATATTGTTTTCAACATTAGGAAAAATTTTGAGAAAAATCGAATTGACAGTTTTTTTTTACAAAAAATAAAAGCCTAAAAAAAAACAATACTAAAACTTGGTAAAAATTTACTTTCGACTTAAATAGCTTTTCAAAAATTACAAATATTGATTTCAAACTTATTTTATTTCACAGAAAATATTGTTTTTGATATTCAGTAATTTTTTTTATAAAAATCCAACATTCCGTTTTTTCATAAAAAAATAAAATCTACAAAAAATAGTACGCAAATTTGGAAAAAAGTGATACATATCGACAAACTTTTAAGCAGGACAAATCGACAGACGGGATGGGAAGTTATCAGTGTGGGTCGCATCCCAGCCACTTTTTTTTTTGTAATATATTTGGCACAATAAAAGACCTATTTGAAATTGTTCCTTGATAAGTTATGAAAGTCCCTCTAAAATAAAACTAGGGTTTTAAAGTATGTATATATATAATAATTTATTTTATGACAACGTAAAATTCCTAATTTTGAGTTAACAAAAAGATTATCTAAATTGTCAAACGATTATATTAAAGAATAATTTCAATTTAAAATGTTATTCTAGAGAATTATGGCATCGATTATATTCATAACTTCAATATAATCTGAAAGTATTTGATAAAGAAGGATTATTTAATAGGAGAAATAAAAAAAAATATTGTGAAGTTAAAACTTTTTTATCTTCATTATTTCAAGATAAGAAGACGAGTTAATGCTTTATATTAATATTTATTAAGTAAATTCTGATAGAAGCTAATAGAAAAGTATATTCAACTTACAAAAATAACTTTGTAGTTTCTTGAGTTTCCATGGGTCTGTAAATTGCTTATTTTTTTTTGCTAAGGCATTTACGTCCATTAAATTTATCATCCTCAAAATCAGGACTTCCTGATAATCTTATCTAAAAACTAAAAGTAACATTTTTTAGATAAATATTTAATAAGGTAAAACTTCAAAGTATTAGCGTACATATCCAAAAGAAAATAATATAATAATCGAAATAAGGCAGAATCAGTGAAAAATAAAATATGAATCGAAGTAAAATTAACGTCAAAAGCAATCAAAAGTATGACTGCCACAAACCTAATCAAAATTTGATGAACTAAAATTCCACAAAGTAGGTCAATTAGATTGTAACAAACTTTGAATTAAGCTCAACTATTTGCTACAAACAAGAAATTGAGACAACATTAATGTTTAAATACCACTGTCAACCCTATTTCCCTCCAAATAAAATCTATTCATCTATGAATGTGTTTATTAAATCAAGTCTATAATTGATATAATCTGTATTAAAAGTCAAAAATAAATAAAAGAAAGAGTTGATGATTTGATACTCATATTCCTTCTACTTATAGTTTGTTTACTATTTTTAAAAACTTAAACTAATTTATATTCACCACCAAAAATTGTATAACCCATCAAGTAGGAGCATTAAGTAGGCACTCGTATATTTTATTGTGCTATGACTATTTTACGCCCGCATAATTGTGTCTACTCAATTAACTGTGAAGATGTAAATATTTGTCTTCTATACTTCTTGTTTCGAAAACACTTCAAATCACTCATACCATTCTCTATCTCTTTCTATTTCTATTTCAAACCCTTATAACCCGTCTGTTTAAGTCTTCTATAGTAGGAAATTTCTATTCAAATTCCTTTCTTTGTAACGTGTCACGCATGCATAATTGGAATTCCTTTTTCTACTCGTACTCTCATATCGCCGTCGTCGTCGGTTGTTGTACATATGTACATGAGTATGTAAGTCAAAGCCCCTATTATTTTCTAAAGCCTCTTAAGGCTTGCTTGCTGATCCACCCAACCTCCTCCATCTACCCACACAACACAACCACGTCCTATAAGCGAATGAATACACATTAAACACACACTCAATGACTTAATTAAGTTAGCAATGTGATTGTCCTTCATTATACCCCCATCAACTCACTTATTCTTATACGAAGACGGACATAAAAATAGAAGCTAGGTCAGGCATACAAAATTAATTCATTTTTCAGGTCCGTATATTTATGTATGTAGGTTCGTGTATAGGGCCCAAAAACTCATATTAACAACAGTTCGTTGAGAACTAAGGCCTTTAGTGACTTTTACTTTTAATTCTAACCATTTCTGTGTGCGAGTTATATCAGGGGGATAAAGGGGACCTACAGTTTTATGCCGAATCCAAACGGCTTACTTGAGAAAGCACTTTTCATGACAAGAATTGATTTTAGATGATTTGTCAATTCCTCCCAAGAGGCAATACCAGTGCAAAAAAAAAAAAATAGGTGCACAGGCAGGGATTGAAGTCAAGACCGTTAGCATGACAGAAAGTGAATAAATGAGGGTCTTGAGCTTAAGATAATTTTAATTTGTGCTAAGTGTTCTTGTTAACGTAACATAATGGTCTTAGTACCCATCTGTATTTGTTTTTAAAGGGTTTCTCCATTGGCGTGGGTAGATTTTGGCTCCACGTGGTGGCCATTTTGTTTTGGTGACATCTGTCAAATCTTTTTTTTTATTATTCAGTTGTTTATGCCAAATCATCATGGCAAGTCACAGGATTGAACAGCACGTTCGCATTATAAAACTTTATATCAAAATGAGTGTACCTTAATGCGCATTGGCCCATTTTTCGGTTGAAGTGGTGGCCCTTCACAGTCGACTCTACAACGTTTGGTATCCAAATTTGAGAGGACCGGTTCAGTAAACAAAGAGAACATCGCCGCGGTCCGAGAAAGTGTACAGCAGAACATGAGGCAGTCTATTCCTTGCCGTGCACAAGAACAAGGCCTTTCGCAGACTTCAACTTGGCGAATTTATCCAAGATCCAACAGCAATATCCAACTCAAAGTTCATGATCATGACCATAGACAACGCCGCCGTTTGTTCGCTGACTGGGCTTCGAATCGTTTAAAAGAGAACCCCAATTTTGGCCGAAAAATCATCTTTAGTGACGAGGCTCATTTTTGGATGAATGGCTGTGTTAACAATCAAAATTGTCGTAAGGACGACACCAACCCACTCGAGGTTCAACAGTTGATAATGCAACTTCAAAAAAAATTGCCGTTTGGTGTGGATTTTGGGCCGGCCGGCGGCTGAATGGTCCGTACTTTTTTGAAAACGACGTTAGTGAGGCGGTCACCGTCAACAGCGAGCGCTACATAACGATGATAACTATTTCTTATGGCCCACATTGAACCATATGGATCTAGACGACATGTGGTGCCAGCAGGACGGTGGCGATATTGTCACACAGCAAACATTACGATTGACATTTTGCATGAACGATTTGAGAGTTAGGTTATCTCTCGCAGGGGTGATGTTAATTGGCTACCAATGTCATGCGATCTGACCCCGCTAGACTTTTTCCTGTGGGGTTTCTTGAAGTCGCAGATCTATGCAAATAAACCACAATCGATCGATGCCCTAAAGGTGTTCACCTTAATAACACAGGCCATCGCTCAAATTCAGCAAAATAATCCTAAATTTTAGTTAATTTTTTAAAACTTTTGTTGCAAAACACGAAAACCTAAAAAAAAAATAAGAACTGACGAAGTTACGGAAAGTGGTGGGCCAAATAAAAGTTTACTTTTACAAATTTATGATTTTTTCATGTATTTTCAATTTGTATTCAATTTTAAAATCGACCCGCTACAAAAGTAGAACGATAGGGACCGCAAAGGACGCCATATTTCTTGCCGCTCTTTTGACATTTCTTTTCAGTAAGGTTTGCCATTTCATGATGGAAAGATATACGAGCCAACAAAGAGTCTAAATTATTAAAATTTACTACTGAAATTCGGAGTCAGTGGCCTCAACGTTAAGAGTCTACGTCCAATTTATGGTGAGACAAAGAAGTGCCCGTAGTGCTGAGGCTTCAGTTGCAGAAAACCTTGAAAATAATTTGGATTTTCATTGAAAAAATCATCTTCAGTGATGAGGCTCATTTCTGCCTGAATGGCTTCGTCAATAAACAAAATATGCGGTATTAGTCAGGCAGCAATCCACACGCATTCCATGAGTTATCATTGCATCCAGAAAAAAATACGGTTTGGTGTAGTTTATGGGCCGGCAGCGGCTGCGTCATTGGGCCGTACTTCTTCCGTGATGATCAAGACCGGCACGTTACTGTGAATGGGGATCGCTACCGTTCAATGATAACCGAATATTTTTGGCCCCAATTGGATGATATAGATTTGGAGGACATGTGGTTCCAACAGGAAGGCGGCGGCCGGCGGCGGCGTCACAAGCCACACAGCGAATGTCACAATCAATTTATTTTAAACCGTGTTTGGAGAACGTGTTATCTCACGAAATCTCATTTCCTGTGGGGCTACGTCAAGTCTATGGTCTATGCCAACAAGCCAGCTACGATTGATGAACTTCGTACGAATATCGAACGTGAAATTGCAGCAGTATCGGCCGATTTATGCTTGAAAACCGTTGAAAATTGGGTTCAGCGTCTGGACTTCTGCAAGCGTGCCCGTGGTGGCCATGCAAAAGAAATCAAGTTCCATTCATAATAGCATTGAACTTACTTTCACAGGAATAAAGAACTTCAGTGATATACAAAACTGCGCTCTTATTGAAAACCCCGATAGTAGTGTATACTATCAACCAATTTTGCAAGAAGTTTTTGATGGTTTTGGGCTGCAACTCACGATTTACTTGGCATTGGCCTTAAGTGCTTGAATAGGTTTTGGATTGCTAAAATTCTTGACAAACAAAAGAAGAAAAATCCCAAGGTACCTAGCACAGCTCCATACCTAACTATTACTTTCTGTTGATGCATTAGCTTCTCCATGTCTGTATTTTCCGAGTCCCAGAGGAAACAATATTGTTTGTCAACATGTTCGCACCAATTTTTCACCCATAATCGTTTAAACTACTTGGGGGTTTTGCACCTTCCATTCCTGAGTCAATTGGACCTAGCAAGAGACTAATCCAATATCTTTAGGCTATGTGATCCGTTGTTGTTAAGATCGATGCGGCGAGTTGAATGATGTTGGCACACGGCGGAACTGTGAAAGTTCTCCACTTTTTTTCTATTTTTCAACGTTGTTTAAGCGTAAATTATCTAATTTCTCTTTCCGCTGAGGTATAATACTATCAAGGACTTTACTGTGTTTTTGTCTCTTTTATTAAGACACTTGAGCCCTTGGTGATCGAAAAGGTGGAAAAGAAGGGGGGGAGGTCAAGAAGGGCACTGATTACTTGTGATTTTGGAATACTTCGTTTTGAAAATCAACAACATACGAAACTGAGTTTTATTATGAGCTTTCAATAAAATACAATGAATGGAGTAATACAATTTTTTTCCAATAAAGAAATTCGAAATTCAAAAATTCAAAAAACGAAATTAAAAATTTGCATTGCTAAGCTTCATAAGGCCTGGGCCCTTATTAGTACATTATCGACAAAAACGGCCATGTTATTGCTTTTAATCTTCTCCACTTAATGATGTCCTTTTTACTTTGTACTGTGAACAATTTTCTACTCTTCTCATAGAAATATTCGAAATTCGAATACGTGGTGTAACAATCTTCAAGCGAATATTAAGAGCGAGAAAATTCTTTAAAAGGCATTTTGTTTCTACTTCTTCTTGTTCTTGGAATTGCTTCTTTGGTTCTTCTTTCTTCTGTGTCATAGGAACCTCTCAAGGTGAAGTCATGATGCCGATGCGATGTAAATGTAAGCCTTGCCCTAGAAATCCTTTGAGCTATGAACATACATATACAATATCTAATTTTGTTGGTGTTGTAAAATGAGACTTTCTTTTGGATGGAAATACCACATCGGTTTATATCAAGGTTGTGGTACTTTCTTATGCTTTCACCAAAGAGTGTATATTTGTAGTGTGGATCAAATTTCCAACTTAATAATGTCTTCCCTCCCTATGTGCAACAGAAATGACAAAATAATCTGCCGTCAAGACCTAGAGTAGTGAGATATGACTATGTGAAAGATGTGAGAGAGAGTGACAACTGACAATGAAAAGAAAAGAATAAATATTGGGAATTAGAGTTGAAAATTATTGATGAACACTGTGATCGATGTTGTTATGATGGCTGTCGATGATGGCTGACGATGATGATGATGATGAGGTTTATTGTAGTCGGATCGGAGTGTGTGATGTGCGTGTGTCATTTAACATGAGTTGCTGTAGATTTTTCGACAAGGTCATGAATGGTTTTAACAATATGAATAATATATTCGAAAATCTACAAAATGTATTAAATATTTATGAGAAGCTCAAAAGCCTCGGAATTCTATACAAGCACAGGCATAAGCAAAAGCAACTCAATGTGAGTTTGTTGATTCAGGATATGTTTTTGAAGGATACATTTGAGCATTATTATCTCAGAATTATTGGGTATCGAAAAAAAGACAAATATTTATAAGTTTGAGTTGTATTTTATCTTACATACATACATGAAGCTCCATCACACAATAGATGTTAAAATTCACTTTTGCTTTTTCGCATAGTCGAACTTTGGGTAAACACGTTCGTTGTTGGCAGTAGCATATGCCGGCGGCATGGCGTTGGGGGGTTGAGAGTGCGTGTCAATTGATAAACCCTCTAAGATATAATCCAACAAAAACAAAAAATGCGGGAGAATTTATTAAATGTTTTTCTTTTATATATATCATCTGGTTGTATACATTTTGTTTAAATATTTAGAATTTTAAAATGTATTTGAAATAAGTTTGAGCACGTTTCAGTTATTTGTTGGGTTTATTTGTTGTGATATTGGAACAGGAACTGCAATGCATATACATACATACAACTGCACCTGCTTCGGATTTGTTTCCGCATTTTGTTAGTTTCGTAAGTCTATGCGACATGATGTTCAAATAAGAACCATCTGGGTATTGGGGTTGGGGTGAAGTAGCAGGTTTAAATTATTAAGGTTTTTCTTATAAGTTCTTGTGACTGGATTTTTAAGGAAAGACAAAAGAGGTGGTAATTGAAGTTGTGGTTTTAATGCCAAAAGTTTTACAATTTAATTATTTTTTCATCGAATAAAATAACCATCACGTCCGTCAAACAACTGAAAATCCCTTAAGAATACCGTTGCAAATTTATTGCTCTGGTTAATTGCGTGCTAGACAATGATTAAATACCATTAATCTGCCACGACCATTTCTGTAAAAGTTTTATAAAACGTTATGTGTGGTGAAAATGTGGACGACGTTGAACTTCATACAACATTTTTCTGGACTACTTCAAAACTACGCTCTTTAGACGAAAAGTAACAATACGTATTCACCCAAGTGAACCAATAGAAATGGGTTAATAACTGACTGACTGACTGACTGACTGACTGACTGACTGACTGACTGACTGACTGACTGACTGACTGACTGACTGACTGACAGACTGACAAACTGACTGACTGACAAACTGACTAACTAACTGACTGACTGACTGAATTTTAACGATTTTCGGAAAAGATCCATAATACAACATGCATCTACAATACATACATCATGATTTGATGCTAGTAGTCAATATTATGTTCACAATATAAAAAAAAAGAAGAAAGTATAAGAGGGAAAAATGCTTTTATGAATATTTGATAAAAATGGTTTCACATGTGGCAGGTACCTATGTAGATATGTGTACCATTTCTGCAACGATGCGTTTTACAATCTATACTCCACTGTTGATTTCTTTACTTACGGCATGAAATAGACTACTGAAACTGAAACTGATATGAATATTCTTTCCTTTCCAAACAGAAAGCGAATCTTGCATCACTTACTCTCACTGTTACATAATGTTTAAATTATTTTCAGAATTAAAAAAAAAATACCGTTGAATCTTGATTGCAAACCACAGGAAGCTTTTTAATATTCGAACTTCATAATATGTACTTTTATATTGAAGATATGAACTCATATTTTACTGTACAACGAAGATTGTTCTGTATATTTTTGCTGAATAAAGGGTGATTTTTTAAAAGCTATTAGAAAGTTAAAAAAAAACACATAGCTACAATTCAGAGAAATGCATGAAATTTTTATTTCAATCGATAGTACGGTCCATATAATTTAATGTTTTATTTCTTGCAAATGTTGACCTTGACTGCGCCTCAAATGGTCCATCCTCTTAGTCCAATTTTGGCATACTCTTTCCAACATTTCGGCCGGTATCTCACGAATAAATGCTTCAATGTTGTCTTCCAATGCGTCAATTGAAGCGGGCTTGTCTGTATAGACGGACGGACGGACGGTGAAATAAAATGTTTACCGAACTCGCCTTTCAATAAGTCCATTGTTGCGCATGCTGTGTGGCATGTGGCACCGTCTTGTTGAAACAAGTCAAGTTCCGCACCAAAATGACTTTTTATGGATGCATTCATTGGTAGCTCTTGCAATGCTCTTGCAATGTATGGATGCATTCATTGGTAGCTCTTGCAATGCTCTTGCAATGCTTCACTCCAAAATCGACAATTCTGCTTATTTACGTACCCATTGAGACAAAAATGAGCTTCGTCGCTAAACACAATTTTTCGGTAAAAAAGTGGATCTTCGGCCATCTTTCCAAGAGCCCATTCAGCAAAAATTTTACGTTGCAGTAGGTCGTTCGGCTTCAACTTTTGCACCATCTATGTTTTGAAAGGCATCACACATAAATCCTTCCGCAAAATTTTCCACGTTGTTGAGCAACAGAGGCCCAATTGCTGCGAACGACGACGAATCGATAATTGATGGTCATCATTAACACTGGCCGATACAGCTGCGATATTTTCTTCAGTTCGCACTCTACGTAAGCGTGTTCTTGGTTTAATGTCCAACAGTGTAAGTTAGTCTATTAAACTGACCATAAAATGGTAGAAGCTCGCTATGAACTTTCTTATCGCATTTTGATAATAAAATTTAATAATTTGCAAGCGTTGTTCGTTTGTTAGACGATTCATGTTTAAATTATAGACCAAACTAAAGATGTTTGACATTGAAAAAAAAAGCACGAAACGTGCGTCAGCTGTTTAAACCAGTGTTGCCAAAAAGATAATAGCTAAAAAATCACCCTTTATATGCAAATGTTTCACAAGTAAACGTGAAATCCACGCTGAACATCATCAGCGATCGAACTTTTTGAATTTTGTTCTTCCCCTTTGTATGTACGTACATTCAAGTTAAAAATGAAATATATTTTCCATATATTGTTGGTACACAATAAATGGAGATATTATATTTATTTCCTCCAAAAAAATAAAAGACTTACTATCATAATAAAGGGCTTAACACAATCACAAACAAAGAACTCTCTTCCATCTTAAATAAATATCAAAAAATCATTTCTTCTTCCTGTGTTGTTGTTTGTATAAGCGTGGCTCGTTGTTGGTAAAGCACATCAGCTGTGGTTCACATGTTGGCATAGGTACAAAAAAATCATCATCAAAAAACGTCCACCTTTATTTATTCAACAACATCATGGTAAAGAAAAAGATACAAAAGTCAGAATTAAAGATAACCCATAACTGCTCATTACTTCAACTTGAGTCTATTTTTACAAAAAGAGAAGAAGAAATATTTATTATGATTTGTTGTATTGACCAATTAAAAAAAACTAAATTTTCCACCCTCAATATAAAGAAATATTTATGTATAATCCTTATCATCGGAGGGACAAAAAAGTACATAAAATAAAGATTTCGTCCTTCCCATTAGTAATCAATAATTCAGCGTTTTAATGCAAATATATTTTAAGAGTTTACCAGTTTTTTTTAGTATTTGCCTTTTGCATAATTTATCATAAGCACAATTCAAAACGAACGAAAGAATTCCATAAGTTATTATCGTCGAATTTCAGAGCTCTGATGTACGAGAGTTCTATGCGATGCCGATCCAATAGTCCTTTAGCTCATGTTGCTGAGTGCTTTTGAGTGGAATATTGTTACACAAATAAATACAAACGCTCGCTCCTCGCAGCAATCGCTGCTGCTTCTGCTTCAGATTCTTTTCCTGATGCTACTATACTGCTGATGATAGGTATAGTATATATACGATATTGCCATAAGTCAATGGTAAGCCTTTTAAATGGGTTAGTGTAGTTTCCTTTTTCCTGCCTTTTCCTTCTATTTCTTTTTTGATGGTCTCATTTGGTAGCAGAGAATAGAGAAGCTAGTAATTGGCAGCAAACAACCTTGACCTCTAGAATTGAGAAGCATTCCATTTAAACGATTCACTTAAGGACATCATCCTGGTTTTTCAAGAGTAGCTGATGCTATATAAATATCTATGATGATGTATAATGTATATGTGTAAAAATGGTATTAACAAACGAACAGTCCCTATCTTGTTTTCGCACACATACATTCACGAACTAACATACAAACTTCACAGTGTTCATTTAGAATTTCAGCAAATTCTTTTATAGCTCTTGCGATTCTTCTTTCAACTGTTCGTATATTTACTGCTAGTAATAGTTAAGGGTACACTGAAATTAAAATAACGACCTTCTATTGGACCTTATTTTACCCTTATCATGATAAACAGGGTTCTACCATGTATGATCATACCAACCCAGAATAATTTATTGCAGAAGTCCAAACGCTGAACCCACTTTTCGACGGTTTGTTGGCATAGACCATAGACTTGACGTAGCCCCACAGGAAATATCGTCAAATCGCACGATCGAGGCGGCCAAGCAACTGGACCATTTCGTTAGAAAACACGTTCTCCAAACACGGTTTCCAATAAATTGATTGTGAAATTCGCTGGGTGGCTTTTGACGCCGTCCTGTTGGAACCACATGTCCAAACCGTATTTTTTTCTGGATGCAATGATAACTCATGGACTACGTGTGGATTGCTGCCTGACCAATACCGCATATTTTGTTTTTTGACGAACCCGTTCAGCCAGAAATGAGCCTCATCACTGAAGATGATTTTTCGATGAAAATCCGATAATCATTTTCAAGTTGTTGATCTGCCCCATTAATGAACACACGACGCTTCTGGTGGTCAAGGGGCTTCAGTATAATCTTGTAAGTATGTAAGCCAAGATCTTTTCGCAAAATTCGTCACAACAATGTCACAGAGATGCCCAACTCTTGAGAACGACGTGTGAGAAACACATTTTGGGCTTTCTGTAACTGAAGCCTTAGCGGCAGCAATATTCTTGACACTACGGGCACTTCTTTGTCTCACTGGCACGTGAACATTCTGTACTGTGCTTGTAGATTCAATTTTTTCCACTAGACGCTCAATTGTTGATCTGCTTAGACGAATACGACGACCATAAATTGCACGTAGCGCTTTTAACGTTGAGGCCACTGACATAATAAAATGGCAAACCTTACTGAAGAGAAATGTCAAAATAACGGCAAGAAATATGTCGTCGTTTGCTGTCCCTGTCACTCTACTTATGTAGCGTCCCTGTTGAAAAACCCTGTATTATTAATAAAGGCTCATAGCCTTAAGAATTTTTTAGCAGATCTTGTTTGCTACAGTATAGAAAAACCTTTACATTTTTAAAAAGTTCTTATTTTTTAGTATTCAGCAATAAGAACTATTGATATTCTCAATAGACTATCTTGAAGCCTACACGAGCTACAAATGCACCTTCTCAATTCTCAACAAGCTGTTGTCTTGGCTTCGCTGGTTAGTAAGTAAGTTTTTTTCAAGAATTATTTCCCCTTAATCTATAATTAGAGTAAGTGCGGCAAATATGGCCCACCCTTAACATTTTTTTAAATAAAACCATAAATTTAAGTCTAATTCATTAATTTTTTTTTTAAACAGTCTAACAAAACATTTTTAATTCAGCTTTTAAAAACTTTAACTAAAAAAATAAACATACCAAAAAGTTAAAAAAAAAACGTAAAGGAACTTCATAAATCATATTAAAAAAAATTGCGGCAAATATGGCCTAGGTACCTGGTGTTAAATATGGCCCAGGGTGGGCCATATATATAAACTTTATCAACTTTTTTTTTAATCATGATACCAAACATGTTAACAAAATATTAAACACAATTTAATTGAAAAAAGAAGTTACCAATTTAAATCAAAATTGAATGTTAAAACACTTAAGAAAACTTACCAAAAAATTACAACCAAAGTAATAAAAAACAAAGTGCCCGTATATCTTTCAAAACCGTCGCGCCACATTAAGCACGAAAGACTGAGGCTAAACCGGTTTGAACGTGTTCGTAATGCAACATTTTTTTTTTCGCTCCGGCTTCCGGTTTGGGAAATACCGCTATAGGCCATATTAACCACGTAGGCCACATTTGCCGCTCTTACTCTATAATTCATTTAAAAGGCAGCCGGTACATTTATTCAAACATTAAGAAGGAGTTGTCGTTGTCTACATCTAAATTAATATAAAATTAAATTTTATAATTTGCAAACGATATTTATAGTTAAAAATTGAACATTTTGCAAATACGATTTTAAAATTTTGTTTAGCTTTTGTTCAGTGTAGCGCTACACAAACCAACAAATAAAATATAAGAAAATCCTATAAAACCATCTAGTCATTAAATGGATAACATTATTTCGTGTTTTAATTAATGATTAGTTTGTACATACCCTTAGCTGATAGATTTTAAAGGGAAGTGATATTCAATGTCGTTAATTACTACTAAATAAATAAACTACTTCATCGAGTACAATATCACGAAGTTCAAAATATATAAAAGAAGCTCGTTAGAAAAATACAAAACGACGAGTATCCTTCTTTAAGTCTTTAAAAACTTTTTAAGACTTTAAGTAAAAATGAAACTTTAAATCCGTTTATCATGAAAACTAAGTGCCTGAGAGGGGTCAAAGTTGAATTTATTTTTAGCAACTTTCATATCAATTATCCTTGAGACAAACAGTATAAGGGATTATGTCTGTGGGTGCGTAAATTTTGTATTGTCTTTTATATGAATTTAAAAAAATCATCAATCAGTTTAAAAAATGTAAATATAAAAATGATAAAAGTAATAATAATTATTATGAAAAATAATAACTATTTTACACAAAAAAAAGACGTTCGTGACATTAGATTATTAGGTTAAAATATTTTCAGAGAACAACAAAAACTTTCTTCAAGTTAATTTCATTTAATACACAATTTATTAAGCTATTAATACTCGTAGTTCAGAAACTTTATCATTATATATGTAAGTAGAAGGATTGGCCAAATCAACAATTCATGTAAATAAAGTAGTCCAAAAATATAAGTGTTTTATTTGTTTGTTCAGGATTTTATGAATACAGTTTTAACGATCTTAAGTCTACTAAAAGAACTTTAATAAGAGCCTAAAATTGATCTTTAAGTCTAAAGGTTTTCAAGCCATATGTATTAAAAAATTTTCCGAAATACTTATTTTATCCAAAGAGTGGACGAACAAACAGGGTGTTTTCCATTAGGTGTCTTATAGCAATCAAATTACAGAATTTCGAACCAGCCCATCACAAATTATCTTTCGATTGCACAGCGATTGCACAGCAATGGAAAGGAAATGATTCCTAGATCACAATCCTCAAATTTCAACCTTCTAGGTGGTCTAGATCTAGAAATAATGGAGTTCAAAAATTGCCCTCTAGGTGTCGACTTTTAACCCTATTAGACGCATATTAAGCGAGATATTCGCATTTTAAGTTTGAACATGGATTTTTGCCCATAACTTGTTGTTAATACTTCAATACTTCAATACTTGTTGTAAGTACTTCTTCCGTGATGATCAAGACTGGCACGTTACTATGAATGGGGATCGCTACCGTTCAATGATAACCGAATATTGTTGGCCCCATTTGGATGGTATGGACTCGGAGGACATGTGGTTCCAACAGGACGGCGGCGGCGTCAACAACAAGTTATGGGCAAAAATCCATGTTCAAACTTAAAATGCGAACATATTGCTTAATATGCGTCTAATAGCGTTAAAAGTCGGCACCTAGAGGGAAATTTTTGAACTCCATTATTTCTCGAATCCTTCCCTTTCCATTGCTGTGCCTATCTTTGAATAAGACCAATTTTACAACAAGTTATGGGCAAAAATCCATGTTCAAACTTTAAATGCGAATATCTCGCTTAATATGCGTCTCAGAGGCATGAAAGTCGGCAATTTTTGAAGTCCAATATTTCTCGATCTACACCACCTAGAGGGCTGAAATTTCAGGATTGTGATCTAGGAATCATTCCCTTTCCATTTCTGTGCCTATCTTTGAATAAGACTAATTTTACAACAAGTTATGGGCAAAAATCCATGTCCAAACTTTAAATGCGAATATCTCGCTTAATATGCGTCCCAGAGGCATGAAAGTCGGCATCTAGAGGGCAATTTTTGAAGTCCAATATTTCTCGATCTAGACCACCTAGAGGGCTGAAATTTCGGGATTGTGATCTAGGAATCATTCCCTTTCCATTTCTGTGCCTATCTTTGAAAAGGACCAATTTTACAACAAGTTATGGGCAAAAATCCATGTTCAAACTTTAAATGCGAATATCTCGCTTAATATGCGTCCCAGAGGCATGAAAGTCGGCATCTAGAGGGCAATTTTTGACGTCCAATATTTCTCGATCTAGACCACCTAGAGGGCTG
This sequence comes from Eupeodes luniger, assembly GCA_951509635.1. Taxonomy (NCBI): domain Eukaryota; kingdom Metazoa; phylum Arthropoda; class Insecta; order Diptera; family Syrphidae; genus Eupeodes; species Eupeodes luniger. The sequence continues at coordinate 42,659,129 of OX608074.1, read as the reverse complement.
AAATTTCAGGATTGTGATCTAGGAATCATTCCCTTTCCATTTCTGTGCCTATCTTTGAAAAGGACCAATTTTCCAACAAGTTATGGGCAAAAATCCATGTTCAAACTTTAAATGCGAATATCTCGCTTAATATGCGTCCCAGAGGCATGAAAGTCGGCATCTAGAGGGCAATTTTTGAAGTCCAATATTTCTCGATCTAGACCACCTAGAGGGCTGAAATTTCGGGATTGTGATCTAGGAATCATTCCCTTTCCATTTCTGTGCCTATCTTTGAAAAGGACCAATTTTCCAACAAGTTATGGGCAAAAATCCATGTTCAAACTTTAAATGCGAATATCTCGCTTAATATGCGTCCTAGAGGCATGAAAGTCGGCATCTAGAGGGCAATTTTTGAAGTCCAATATTTCTCGATCTAGACCACCTAGAGGGCTGAAATTTCAGGATTGTGATCTAGGAATCATTCCCTTTCCATTTCTGTGCCTTTCTTTGAAAAGGACCAATTTTCCAACAAGTTATGGGCAAAAATCCATGTTCAAACTTTAAATGCGAATATCTCGCTTAATATGCGTCCTAGAGGCATGAAAGTCGGCATCTAGAGGGCAATTTTTGAAGTCCAATATTTCTCGATCTAGACCACCTAGAGGGCTGAAATTTCAGGATTGTGATCTAGGAATCATTCCCTTTCCATTTCTGTGCCTATCTTTGAATAACACCAATTTTACAACAAGTTATGGGCAAAAATCCATGTTCAAACTTTAAATGCGAATATCTCGCTTAATATGCGTCCTAGAGGCATGAAAGTCGGCATCTAGAGGGCAATTTTTGAAGTCCAATATTTCTCGATCTAGACCACCTAGAGGGCTGAAATTTCAGGATTGTGATCTAGGAATCATTCCCTTTCCAATTCTGTGCCTTTCTTTGAAAAGGACCAATTTTACAACAAGTTATGGGCAAAAATCCATGTTCAAACTTTAAATGCGAATATCTCGCTTAATATGCGTCCTGGAGGCATGAAAGTCGGCATCTAGAGGGCAATTTTTGAAGTCCAATATTTCTCGATCTAGACCACCTAGAGGGCTGAAATTTCAGGATTGTGATCTAGGAATCATTCCCTTTCCATTTCTGTGCCTATCTTTGAATAACACCAATTTTACAACAAGTTATGGGCAAAAATCCATGTTCAAACTTTAAATGCGAATATCTCGCTTAATATGCGTCCTAGAGGCATGAAAGTCGGCATCTAGAGGGCAATTTTTGAAGTCCAATATTTCTCGATCTAGACCACCTAGAGGGCTGAAATTTCAGGATTGTGATCTAGGAATCATTCCCTTTCCATTTCTGTGCCTTTCTTTGAAAAGGACCAATTTTACAACAAGTTATGGGCAAAAATCCATGTTCAAACTTTAAATGCGAATATCTCGCTTAATATGCGTCCTAGAGGCATGAAAGTCGGCATCTAGAGGGCAATTTTTGAAGTCCAATATTTCTCGATCTAGACCACCTAGAGGGCTGACATTTCAGGATTGTGATCTAGGAATCATTCCCTTTCCATTTCTGTGCCTATCTTTGAATAACATAAATTTTACAACAAGTTATGGGCAAAAATCCATGTTCAAACTTTAAATGCGAATATCTCGCTTAATATGCGTCCTAGAGGCATGAAAGTCGGCATCTAGAGGGCAATTTTTGAAGTCCAATATTTCTCGATCTAGACCACCTAGAGGGCTGAAATTTCGGGATTGTGATCTAGGAATCATTCCCTTTCCATTTCTGTGCCTATCTTTGAAAAGGACCAATTTTACAACAAGTTATGGGCAAAAATCCATGTTCAAACTTTAAATGCGAATATCTCGCTTAATATGCGTCCTAGAGGCATGAAAGCCGGCATCTAGAGGGCAATTTTTAAAGTCCAATATTTCTCGATCTAGACCACCTAGAGGGCTGAAATTTCAGGATTGTGATCTAGGAATCATTCCCTTTCCATTTCTGTGCCTATCTTTGAAAAGGACCAATTTTACAACAAGTTATGGGCAAAAATCCATGTTCAAACTTTAAATGCGAATATCTCGCTTAATATGCGTCCCAGAGGCATGAAAGTCGGCATCTAGAGGGCAATTTTTGAAGTCCAATATTTCTCGATCTAGACCACCTAGAGGGCTGAAGTTTCAGGATTGTGATCTAGGAATCATTCCCTTTCCATTTCTGTGCCTATCTTTGAAAAGGACCAATTTTCCAACAAGTTATGGGCAAAAATCCATGTTCAAACTTTAAATGCGAATATCTCGCTTAATATGCGTCCTAGAGGCATGAAAGTCGGCATCTAGAGGGCAATTTTTGAAGTCCAATATTTCTCGATCTAGACCACCTAGAGGGCTGAAATTTCAGGATTGTGATCTAGGAATCATTCCCTTTCCATTTCTGTGCCTTTCTTTGAAAAGGACCAATTTCCAACAAGTTATGGGCAAAAATCCATGTTCAAACTTTAAATGCGAATATCTCGCTTAATATGCGTCCTAGAGGCATGAAAGTCGGCATCTAGAGGGCAATTTTTGAAGTCCAATATTTCTCGATCTAGACCACCAGGCATGAAAGTCGGCATCTAGAGGGCAATTTTTGAAGTCCAATATTTCTCGATCTAGACCACCTAGAGGGCTGAAATTTCGGGATTGTGATCTAGGAATCATTCCCTTTCCATTTCTGTGCCTTTCTTTGAAAACGACCAATTTTACAACAAGTTATGGGCAAAAATCCATGTTCAAACTTTAAATGCGAATATCTCGCTTAATATGCGTCCTAGAGGCATGAAAGTCGGCATCTAGAGGGCAATTTTTGAAGTACAATATTTCTCGATCTAGACCACCTAGAGGGCTGAAATTTCAGGATTGTGATCTAGGAATCATTCCCTTTCCATTTCTGTGCCTTTCTTTGAAAAGGACCAATTTTACAACAAGTTATGGGCAAAAATCCATGTTCAAACATTAAATGCGAATATCTCGCTTAATATGCGTCCTAGAGGCATGAAAGTCGGCATCTAGAGGGCAATTTTTGAAGTCCAATATTTCTCGATCTAGACCACCTAGAGGGCTGAAATTTCAGGATTGTGATCTAGGAATCATTCCCTTTCCATTTCTGTGCCTATCTTTGAAAAGGACCAATTTTCCAACAAGTTATGGGCAAAAATCCATGTTCAAACTTTAAATGCGAATATCTCGCTTAATATGCGTCCTAGAGGCATGAAAGTCGGCATCTAGAGGGCAATTTTTGAAGTCCAATATTTCTCGATCTAGACCACCTAGGAATCATTCCCTTTCCATTTCTGTGCCTATCTTTGAAAAGGACCAATTTTCCAACAAGTTATGGGCAAAAATCCATGTTCAAACTTTAAATGCGAATATCTCGCTTAATATGCGTCCTAGAGGCATGAAAGTCGGCATCTAGAGGGCAATTTTTGAAGTCCAATATTTCTCGATCTAGACCACCTAGAGGGCTGAAATTTCAGGATTGTGATCTAGGAATCATTCCCTTTCCATTTCTGTGCCTATCTTTGAAAAGGACCAATTTTCCAACAAGTTATGGGCAAAAATCCATGTTCAAACTTTAAATGCGAATATCTCGCTTAATATGCGTCCTAGAGGCATGAAAGTCAGCATCTAGAGGGCAATTTTTGAAGTCCAATATTTCTCGATCTAGACCACCTAGAGGGCTGAAATTTCAGGATTGAGATCTAGGAATCATTCCCTTTCCATTTCTGTGCCTTTCTTTGAAAAGGACCAATTTTACAACAAGTTATGGGCAAAAATCCATGTTCAAACTTTAAATGCGAATATCTCGCTTAATATGCGTCCTAGAGGCATGAAAGTCGGCATCTAGAGGGCAATTTTTGAAGTCCAATATTTCTCGATCTAGACCACCAGGCATGAAAGTCGGCATCTAGAGGGCAATTTTTGAAGTCCAATATTTCTCGATCTAGACCACCTAGAGGGCTGAAATTTCAGGATTGTGATCTAGGAATCATTCCCTTTCCATTTCTGTGCCTATCTTTGAATAACACCAATTTTACAACAAGTTATGGGCAAAAATCCATGTTCAAACTTTAAATGCGAATATCTCGCTTAATATGCGTCCTAGAGGCATGAAAGTCGGCATCTAGAGGGCAATTTTTGAAGTACAATATTTCTCGATCTAGACCACCTAGAGGGCTGAAATTTCAGGATTGTGATCTAGGAATCATTCCCTTTCCATTTCTGTGCCTATCTTTGAAAAGGACCAATTTTACAACAAGTTATGGGCAAAAATCCATGTTCAAACATTAAATGCGAATATCTCGCTTAATATGCGTCCTAGAGGCATGAAAGTCGGCATCTAGAGGGCAATTTTTGAAGTCCAATATTTCTCGATCTAGACCACCTAGAGGGCTGAAATTTCAGGATTGTGATCTAGGAATCATTCCCTTTCCATTTCTGTGCCTATCTTTGAATAAGACCAATTTTGCAACAAGTTATGGGCAAAAATCCATGTTCAAACTTTAAATGCGAATATCTCGCTTAATATGCGTCCTAGAGGCATGAAAGTCGGCATCTAGAGGGCAATTTTTGAAGTCCAATATTTCTCGATCTAGACCACCTAGGAATCATTCCCTTTCCATTTCTGTGCCTATCTTTGAAAAGGACCAATTTTCCAACAAGTTATGGGCAAAAATCCATGTTCAAACTTTAAATGCGAATATCTCGCTTAATATGCGTCCTAGAGGCATGAAAGTCGGCATCTAGAGGGCAATTTTTGAAGTCCAATATTTCTCGATCTAGACCACCTAGAGGGCTGAAATTTCAGGATTGTGATCTAGGAATCATTCCCTTTCCATTTCTGTGCCTATCTTTGAAAAGGACCAATTTTCCAACAAGTTATGGGCAAAAATCCATGTTCAAACTTTAAATGCGAATATCTCGCTTAATATGCGTCCTAGAGGCATGAAAGTCGGCATCTAGAGGGCAATTTTTGAAGTCCAATATTTCTCGATCTAGACCACCTAGAGGGCTGAAATTTCAGGATTGTGATCTAGGAATCATTCCCTTTCCATTTCTGTGCCTATCTTTGAAAAGGACCAATTTTACAACAAGTTATGGGCAAAAATCCATGTTCAAACTTTAAATGCTAATATCTCGCTTAATATGCGTCCTAGAGGCATGAAAGTCGGCATCTAGAGGGCAATTTTTGAAGTCCAATATTTCTCGATCTAGACCACCTAGAGGGCTGAAATTTCAGGATTGTGATCTAGGAATCATTCCCTTTCCATTTCTGTGCCTATCTTTGAAAAGGACCAATTTTCCAACAAGTTATGGGCAAAAATTAATGTTCAAACTTTAAATGCGAATATCTCGCTTAATATGCGTCCTAGAGGCATGAAAGTCGGCATCTAGAGGGCAATTTTTGAAGTCCAATATTTCTCGATCTAGACCACCTAGAGAGCTGAAATTTCAGGATTGTGATCTAGGAATCATTCCCTTTCCATTTCTGTGCCTTTCTTTGAAAAGGACCAATTTTCCAACAAGTTATGGGCAAAAATCCATGTTCAAACTTTAAATGCGAATATCTCGCTTAATATGCGTCCTAGAGGCATGAAAGTCGGCATCTAGAGGGCAATTTTTGAAGTCCAATATTTCTCGATCTAGACCACCTAGAGGGCTGAAATTTCGGGATTGTGATCTAGGAATCATTCCCTTTCCATTTCTGTGCCTATCTTTGAAAAGGACCAATTTTCCAACAAGTTATGGGCAAAAATCCATGTTCAAACTTTAAATGCGAATATCTCGCTTAATATGCGTCCTAGAGGCATGAAAGTCGGCATCTAGAGGGCAATTTTTGAAGTCCAATATTTCTCGATCTAGACCACCTAGAGGGCTGAAATTTCAGGATTGTGATCTAGGAATCATTCCCTTTCCATTTCTGTGCCTATCTTTGAAAAGGACCAATTTTCCAACAAGTTATGGGCAAAAATCCATGTTCAAACTTTAAATGCGAATATCTCGCTTAATATGCGTCCTAGAGGCATGAAAGTCGGCATCTAGAGGGCAATTTTTGAAGTCCAATATTTCTCGATCTAGACCACCTAGAGGGCTGAAATTTCAGGATTGTGATCTAGGAATCATTCCCTTTCCATTTCTGTGCCTATCTTTGAAAAGGACCAATTTTACAACAAGTTATGGGCAAAAATCCATGTTCAAACTTTAAATGCTAATATCTCGCTTAATATGCGTCCTAGAGGCATGAAAGTCGGCATCTAGAGGGCAATTTTTGAAGTCCAATATTTCTCGATCTAGACCACCTAGAGGGCTGAAATTTCAGGATTGTGATCTAGGAATCATTCCCTTTCCATTTCTGTGCCTATCTTTGAAAAGGACCAATTTTCCAACAAGTTATGGGCAAAAATTAATGTTCAAACTTTAAATGCGAATATCTCGCTTAGTATGCGTCCTAGAGGCATGAAAGTCGGCATCTAGAGGGCAATTTTTGAAGTCCAATATTTCTCGATCTAGACCACCTAGAGAGTTGAAATTTCAGGATTGTGATCTAGGAATCATTCCCTTTCCATTTCTGTGCCTTTCTTTGAAAAGGACCAATTTTCCAACAAGTTATGGGCAAAAATCCATGTTCAAACTTTAAATGCGAATATCTCGCTTAATATGCGTCCTAGAGGCATGAAAGTCGGCATCTAGAGGGCAATTTTTGAAGTCCAATATTTCTCGATCTAGACCACCTAGAGGGCTGAAATTTCAGAATTGTGATCTAGGAATCATTCCCTTTCCATTTCTGTGCCTATCTTTGAAAAGGACCAATTTTCCAACAAGTTATGGGCAAAAATCCATGTTCAAACTTTAAATGCGAATATCTCGCTTCATATGCGTCCTAGAGGCATGAAAGTCGGCATCTAGAGGGCAATTTTTGAAGTCCAATATTTCTCGATCTAGACCACCTAGAGGGCTGAAATTTCGGGATTGTGATCTAGGAATCATTCCCTTTCCATATCTGTGCCTTTCTTTGAAAAGGACCAATTTTACAACAAGTTATGGGCAAAAATCCATGTTCAAACTTTAAATGCGAATATCTCGCTTAATATGCGTCCTAGAGGCATGAAAGTCGGCATCTAGAGGGCAATTTTTGAAGTCCAATATTTCTCGATCTAGACCACCTAGAGGGCTGAAATTTCAGGATTGTGATCTAGGAATCATTCCCTTTCCATTTCTGTGCCTATCTTTGAAAAGGACCAATTTTACAACAAGTTATGGGCAAAAATCCATGTTCAAACTTTAAATGCGAATATCTCGCTTAATATGCGTCCTAGAGGCATGAAAGTCGGCATCTAGAGGGCAATTTTTGAAGTCCAATATTTCTCGATATAGACCACCTAGAGGGCTGAAATTTCAGGATTGTGATCTAGGAATCATTCCCTTTCCATTTCTGTGCCTATCTTTGAAAAGGACCAATTTTACAACAAGTTATGGGCAAAAATCCATGTTCAAACTTTAAATGCGAATATCTCGCTTAATATGCGTCCTAGAGGCATGAAAGTCGGCATCTAGAGGGCAATTTTTGAAGTCCAATATTTTTCGATCTAGACCACCTAGAGGGCTGAAATTTCAGGATTGTGATCTAGGAATCATTCCCTTTCCATTTCTGTGCCTATCTTTGAAAAGGACCAATTTTCCAACAAGTTATGGGCAAAAATCCATGTTCAAACTTTAAATGCGAATATCTCGCTTAATATGCGTCCTAGAGGCATGAAAGTCGGCATCTAGAGGGCAATTTTTGAAGTCCAATATTTCTCGATCTAGACCACCTAGAGGGCTGAAATTTCAGGATTGTGATCTAGGAATCATTCCCTTTCCATTTCTGTGCCTATCTTTGAAAAGGACCAATTTTCCAACAAGTTATGGGCAAAAATCCATGTTCAAACTTTAAATGCGAATATCTCGCTTAATATGCGTCCTAGAGGCATGAAAGTCGGCATCTAGAGGGCAATTTTTGAAGTCCAATATTTCTCGATCTAGACCACCTAGAGGGCTGAAATTTCAGGATTGTGATCTAGGAATCATTCCCTTTCCATTTCTGTGCCTATCTTTGAAAAGGACCAATTTTACAACAAGTTATGGGCAAAAATCCATGTTCAAACTTTAAATGCTAATATCTCGCTTAATATGCGTCCTAGAGGCATGAAAGTCGGCATCTAGAGGGCAATTTTTGAAGTCCAATATTTCTCGATCTAGACCACCTAGAGGGCTGAAATTTCAGGATTGTGATCTAGGAATCATTCCCTTTCCATTTCTGTGCCTATCTTTGAAAAGGACCAATTTTCCAACAAGTTATGGGCAAAAATTAATGTTCAAACTTTAAATGCGAATATCTCGCTTAATATGCGTCCTAGAGGCATGAAAGTCGGCATCTAGAGGGCAATTTTTGAAGTCCAATATTTCTCGATCTAGACCACCTAGAGAGCTGAAATTTCAGGATTGTGATCTAGGAATCATTCCCTTTCCATTTCTGTGCCTTTCTTTGAAAAGGACCAATTTTCCAACAAGTTATGGGCAAAAATCCATGTTCAAACTTTAAATGCGAATATCTCGCTTAATATGCGTCCTAGAGGCATGAAAGTCGGCATCTAGAGGGCAATTTTTGAAGTCCAATATTTCTCGATCTAGACCACCTAGAGGGCTGAAATTTCAGAATTGTGATCTAGGAATCATTCCCTTTCCATTTCTGTGCCTATCTTTGAAAAGGACCAATTTTCCAACAAGTTATGGGCAAAAATCCATGTTCAAACTTTAAATGCGAATATCTCGCTTCATATGCGTCCTAGAGGCATGAAAGTCGGCATCTAGAGGGCAATTTTTGAAGTCCAATATTTCTCGATCTAGACCACCTAGAGTGCTGAAATTTCGGGATTGTGATCTAGGAATCATTCCCTTTCCATATCTGTGCCTTTCTTTGAAAAGGACCAATTTTACAACAAGTTATGGGCAAAAATCCATGTTCAAACTTTAAATGCGAATATCTCGCTTAATATGCGTCCTAGAGGCATGAAAGTCGGCATCTAGAGGGCAATTTTTGAAGTCCAATATTTCTCGATCTAGACCACCTAGAGGGCTGAAATTTCAGGATTGTGATCTAGGAATCATTCCCTTTCCATTTCTGTGCCTATCTTTGAAAAGGACCAATTTTACAACAAGTTATGGGCAAAAATCCATGTTCAAACTTTAAATGCGAATATCTCGCTTAATATGCGTCCTAGAGGCATGAAAGTCGGCATCTAGAGGGCAATTTTTGAAGTCCAATATTTCTCGATATAGACCACCTAGAGGGCTGAAATTTCAGGATTGTGATCTAGGAATCATTCCCTTTCCATTTCTGTGCCTATCTTTGAAAAGGACCAATTTTACAACAAGTTATGGGCAAAAATCCATGTTCAAACTTTAAATGCGAATATCTCGCTTAATATGCGTCCTAGAGGCATGAAAGTCGGCATCTAGAGGGCAATTTTTGAAGTCCAATATTTTTCGATCTAGACCACCTAGAGGGCTGAAATTTCAGGATTGTGATCTAGGAATCATTCCCTTTCCATTTCTGTGCCTATCTTTGAAAAGGACCAATTTTCCAACAAGTTATGGGCAAAAATCCATGTTCAAACTTTAAATGCGAATATATCGCTTAATATGCGTCCTAGAGGCATGAAAGTCGGCATCTAGAGGGCAATTTTTGAAGTACAATATTTCTCGATCTAGACCACCTAGAGGGCTGAAATTTCAGGATTGTGATCTAGGAATCATTCCCTTTCCATTTCTGTGCCTTTCTTTGAAAAGGACCAATTTTCCAACAAGTTATGGGCAAAAATCCATGTTCAAACTTTAAATGCGAATATCTCGCTTAATATGCGTCCTAGGGGCATGAAAGTCGGCATCTAGAGGGCAATTTTTGAAGTCCAATATTTCTCGATCTAGACCACCTAGAGGGCTGAAATTTCAGGATTGTGATCTAGGAATCATTCCCTTTCCATTTCTGTGCCTATCTTTGAAAAGGACCAATTTTACAACAAGTTATGGGCAAAAATCCATGTTCAAACTTTAAATGCTAATATCTCGCTTAATATGCGTCCTAGAGGCATGAAAGTCGGCATCTAGAGGGCAATTTTTGAAGTCCAATATTTCTCGATCTAGACCACCTAGAGGGCTGAAATTTCAGGATTGTGATCTAGGAATCATTCCCTTTCCATTTCTGTGCCTATCTTTGAAAAGGACCAATTTTCCAACAAGTTATGGGCAAAAATTAATGTTCAAACTTTAAATGCGAATATCTCGCTTAATATGCGTCCTAGAGGCATGAAAGTCGGCATCTAGAGGGCAATTTTTGAAGTCCAATATTTCTCGATCTAGACCACCTAGAGAGCTGAAATTTCAGGATTGTGATCTAGGAATCATTCCCTTTCCATTTCTGTGCCTTTCTTTGAAAAGGACCAATTTTCCAACAAGTTATGGGCAAAAATCCATGTTCAAACTTTAAATGCGAATATCTCGCTTAATATGCGTCCTAGAGGCATGAAAGTCGGCATCTAGAGGGCAATTTTTGAAGTCCAATATTTCTCGATCTAGACCACCTAGAGGGCTGAAATTTCAGAATTGTGATCTAGGAATCATTCCCTTTCCATTTCTGTGATTATCTTTGAAAAGGACCAATTTTCCAACAAGTTATGGGCAAAAATCCATGTTCAAACTTTAAATGCGAATATCTCGCTTCATATGCGTCCTAGAGGCATGAAAGTCGGCATCTAGAGGGCAATTTTTGAAGTCCAATATTTCTCGATCTAGACCACCTAGAGGGCTGAAATTTCGGGATTGTGATCTAGGAATCATTCCCTTTCCATATCTGTGCCTTTCTTTGAAAAGGACCAATTTTACAACAAGTTATGGGCAAAAATCCATGTTCAAACTTTAAATGCGAATATCTCGCTTAATATGCGTCCTAGAGGCATGAAAGTCGGCATCTAGAGGGCAATTTTTGAAGTCCAATATTTCTCGATCTAGACCACCTAGAGGGCTGAAATTTCAGGATTGTGATCTAGGAATCATTCCCTTTCCATTTCTGTGCCTATCTTTGAAAAGGACCAATTTTACAACAAGTTATGGGCAAAAATCCATGTTCAAACTTTAAATGCGAATATCTCGCTTAATATGCGTCCTAGAGGCATGAAAGTCGGCATCTAGAGGGCAATTTTTGAAGTCCAATATTTCTCGATATAGACCACCTAGAGGGCTGAAATTTCAGGATTGTGATCTAGGAATCATTCCCTTTCCATTTCTGTGCCTATCTTTGAAAAGGACCAATTTTACAACAAGTTATGGGCAAAAATCCATGTTCAAACTTTAAATGAGAATATCTCGCTTAATATGCGTCCTAGAGGCATGAAAGTCGGCATCTAGAGGGCAATTTTTGAAGTCCAATATTTTTCGATCTAGACCACCTAGAGGGCTGAAATTTCAGGATTGTGATCTAGGAATCATTCCCTTTCCATTTCTGTGCCTATCTTTGAAAAGGACCAATTTTCCAACAAGTTATGGGCAAAAATCCATGTTCAAACTTTAAATGCGAATATATCGCTTAATATGCGTCCTAGAGGCATGAAAGTCGGCATCTAGAGGGCAATTTTTGAAGTACAATATTTCTCGATCTAGACCACCTAGAGGGCTGAAATTTCAGGATTGTGATCTAGGAATCATTCCCTTTCCATTTCTGTGCCTTTCTTTGAAAAGGACCAATTTTACAACAAGTTATGGGCAAAAATCCATGTTCAAACTTTAAATGCGAATATCTCGCTTAATATGCGTCCTAGAGGCATGAAAGTCGGCATCTAGAGGGCAATTTTTGAAGTCCAATATTTCTCGATCTAGACCACCTAGAGGGCTGAAATTTCAGAATTGTGATCTAGGAATCATTCCCTTTCCATTTCTGTGCCTATCTTTGAAAAGGACCAATTTTCCAACAAGTTATGGGCAAAAATCCATGTTCAAACTTTAAATGCGAATATCTCGCTTCATATGCGTCCTAGAGGCATGAAAGTCGGCATCTAGAGGGCAATTTTTGAAGTCCAATATTTCTCGATCTAGACCACCTAGAGGGCTGAAATTTCGGGATTGTGATCTAGGAATCATTCCCTTTCCATTTCTGTGCCTATCTTTGAAAAGGACCAATTTTCCAACAAGTTATGGGCAAAAATCCATGTTCAAACTTTAAATGCGAATATCTCGCTTAATATGCGTCCTAGAGGCATGAAAGTCGGCATCTAGAGGGCAATTTTTGAAGTCCAATATTTCTCGATCTAGACCACCTAGAGGGCTGAAATTTCAGGATTGTGATCTAGGAATCATTCCCTTTCCATTTCTGTGCCTATCTTTGAAAAGGACCAATTTTCCAACAAGTTATGGGCAAAAATCCATGTTCAAACTTTAAATGCGAATATCTCGCTTAATATGCGTCCTAGAGGCATGAAAGTCGGCATCTAGAGGGCAATTTTTGAAGTACAATATTTCTCGATCTAGACCACCTAGAGGGCTGAAATTTCAGGATTGTGATCTAGGAATCATTCCCTTTCCATTTCTGTGCCTTTCTTTGAAAAGGACCAATTTTACAACAAGTTATGGGCAAAAATCCATGTTCAAACTTTAAATGCGAATATCTCGCTTAATATGCGTCCTAGAGGCATGAAAGTCGGCATCTAGAGGGCAATTTTTGAAGTCCAATATTTTTCGATCTAGACCACCTAGAGGGCTGAAATTTCAGGATTGTGATCTAGGAATCATTCCCTTTCCATTTCTGTGCCTATCTTTGAAAAGGACCAATTTTCCAACAAGTTATGGGCAAAAATCCATGTTCAAACTTTAAATGCGAATATCTCGCTTAATATGCGTCCTAGAGGCATGAAAGTCGGCATCTAGAGGGCAATTTTTGAAGTACAATATTTCTCGATCTAGACCACCTAGAGGGCTGAAATTTCAGGATTGTGATCTAGGAATCATTCCCTTTCCATTTCTGTGCCTTTCTTTGAAAAGGACCAATTTTCCAACAAGTTATGGGCAAAAATCCATGTTCAAACTTTAAATGCGAATATCTCGCTTAATATGCGTCCTAGAGGCATGAAAGTCGGCATCTAGAGGGCAATTTTTGAAGTCCAATATTTCTCGATCTAGACCACCTAGAGGGCTGAAATTTCAGGATTGTGAACTAGGAATCATTCCCTTTCCATTTCTGTGCCTTTCTTTGAAAAGGACCAATTTTCCAACAAGTTATGGGCAAAAATCCATGTTCAAATTTTATATGCGAATATCTCGCTTAATATGCGTCCTAGAGGCATGAAAGTCGGCATCTAGAGGGCAATTTTTGAAGTCCAATATTTCTCAATCTAGACCACCTAGAGGGCTGAAATTTCGGGATTGTGATCTAGGAATCATTCCCTTTCCATTTCTGTGCCTATCTTTGAAAAGGACCAATTTTCCAACAAGTTATGGGCAAAAATCCATGTTCAAACTTTAAATGCGAATATCTCGCTTAATATGCGTCCTAGAGGCATGAAAGTCGGCATCTAGAGGGCAATTTTTGAAGTCCAATATTTCTCGATCTAGACCACCTAGAGGGCTGAAATTTCAGGATTGTGATCTAGGAATCATTCCCTTTCCATTTCTGTGCCTATCTTTGAAAAGGACCAATTTTCCAACAAGTTATGGGCAAAAATCCATGTTCAAACTTTAAATGCGAATATCTCGCTTAATATGCGTCCTAGAGGCATGAAAGTCGGCATCTAGAGGGCAATTTTTGAAGTACAATATTTCTCGATCTAGACCACCTAGAGGGCTGAAATTTCAGGATTGTGATCTAGGAATCATTCCCTTTCCATTTCTGTGCCTTTCTTTGAAAAGGACCAATTTTACAACAAGTTATGGGCAAAAATCCATGTTCAAACTTTAAATGCGAATATCTCGCTTAATATGCGTCCTAGAGGCATAAAAGTCGGCATCTAGAGGGCAATTTTTGAAGTACAATATTTCTCGATCTAGACCACCTAGAGGGCTGAAATTTCAGGATTGTGATCTAGGAATCATTCCCTTTCCATTTCTGTGCCTTTCTTTGAAAAGGACCAATTTTACAACAAGTTATGGGCAAAAATCCATGTTCGAACTTTAAATGCGAATATCTCGCTTAATATGCGTCCTAGAGGCATGAAAGTCGGCATCTAGAGGGCAATTTTTGAAGTCCAATATTTCTCGATCTAGACCACCTAGAGGGCTGAAATTTCAGGATTGTGATCTAGGAATCATTCCCTTTCCATTTCTGTGCCTTTCTTTGAAAAGGACCAATTTTCCAACAAGTTATGGGCAAAAATCCATGTTCAAACTTTAAATGAGAATATCTCGCTTAATATGCGTCCTAGAGGCATGAAAGTCAGCATCCAGAGGGCAATTTTTGAAGTCCAATATTTCTCGATCTAGACCACCTAGAGGGCTGAAATTTCGGGATTGTGATCTAGGAATCATTCCCTTTCCATTTCTGTGCCTATCTTTGAAAAGGACCAATTTTCCAACAAGTTATGGGCAAAAATCCATGTTCAAACTTTAAATGCGAATATCTCGCTTAATATGCGTCCTAGAGGCATGAAAGTCGGCATCTAGAGGGCAATTTTTGAAGTCCAATATTTCTCGATCTAGACCACCTAGAGGGCTGAAATTTCAGGATTGTGATCTAGGAATCATTCCCTTTCCATTTCTGTGCCTTTCTTTGAAAAGGACCAATTTTACAACAAGTTATGGGCAAAAATCCATGTTCAAACTTTAAATGCGAATATCTCGCTTAATATGCGTCCTAGAGGCATGAAAGTCGGCATCTAGAGGGCAATTTTTGAAGTACAATATTTCTCGATCTAGACCACCTAGAGGGCTGAAATTTCAGGATTGTGATCTAGGAATCATTCCCTTTCCATTTCTGTGCCTTTCTTTGAAAAGGACCAATTTTACAACAAGTTATGGGCAAAAATCCATGTTCAAACTTTAAATGCGAATATCTCGCTTAATATGCGTCCTAGAGGCATGAAAGTCGGCATCTAGAGGGCAATTTTTGAAGTCCAATATTTTTCGATCTAGACCACCTAGAGGGCTGAAATTTCAGGATTGTGATCTAGGAATCATTCCCTTTCCATTTCTGTGCCTATCTTTGAAAAGGACCAATTTTCCAACAAGTTATGGGCAAAAATCCATGTTCAAACTTTAAATGCGAATATCTCGCTTAAAATGCGTCCTAGAGGCATGAAAGTCGGCATCTAGAGGGCAATTTTTGAAGTACAATATTTCTCGATCTAGACCACCTAGAGGGCTGAAATTTCAGGATTGTGATCTAGGAATCATTCCCTTTCCATTTCTGTGCCTTTCTTTGAAAAGGACCAATTTTCCAACAAGTTATGGGCAAAAATCCATGTTCAAACTTTAAATGCGAATATCTCGCTTAATATGCGTCCTAGAGGCATGAAAGTCGGCATCTAGAGGGCAATTTTTGAAGTCCAATATTTCTCGATCTAGACCACCTAGAGGGCTGAAATTTCAGGATTGTGAACTAGGAATCATTCCCTTTCCATTTCTGTGCCTTTCTTTGAAAAGGACCAATTTTCCAACAAGTTATGGGCAAAAATCCATGTTCAAACTTTAAATGCGAATATCTCGCTTAATATGCGTCCTAGAGGCATGAAAGTCGGCATCTAAAGGGCAATTTTTGAAGTACAATATTTCTCGATCTAGACCACCTAGAGGGCTGAAATTTCAGGATTGTGATCTAGGAATCATTCCCTTTCCATTTCTGTGCCTTTCTTTGAAAAGGACCAATTTTACAACAAGTTATGGGCAAAAATCCATGTTCAAACTTTAAATGCGAATATCTCGCTTAATATGCGTCCTAGAGGCATGAAAGTCGGCATCTAGAGGGCAATTTTTGAAGTCCAATATTTTTCGATCTAGACCACCTAGAGGGCTGAAATTTCAGGATTGTGATCTAGGAATCATTCCCTTTCCATTTCTGTGCCTATCTTTGAAAAGGACCAATTTTCCAACAAGTTATGGGCAAAAATCCATGTTCAAACTTTAAATGCGAATATCTCGCTTAATATGCGTCCTAGAGGCATGAAAGTCGGCATCTAGAGGGCAATTTTTGAAGTACAATATTTCTCGATCTAGACCACCTAGAGGGCTGAAATTTCAGGATTGTGATCTAGGAATCATTCCCTTTCCATTTCTGTGCCTTTCTTTGAAAAGGACCAATTTTACAACAAGTTATGGGCAAAAATCCATGTTCAAACTTTAAATGCGAATATCTCGCTTAATATGCGTCCTAGAGGCATGAAAGTTGGCATCTAGAGGGCAATTTTTGAAGTCCAATATTTCTCGATCTAGACCACCTAGAGGGCTGAAATTTCGGGATTGTGATCTAGGAATCATTCCCTTTCCATTTCTGTGCCTTTCTTTGAAAAGGACCAATTTTACAACAAGTTATGGGCAAAAATCCATGTTCAAACTTTAAATGCGAATATCTCGCTTAATATGCGTCCTAGAGGCATGAAAGTCGGCATCTAGAGGGCAATTTTTGAAGTCCAATATTTCTCGATCTAGACCACCTAGAGGGCTGAAATTTCAGGATTGTGATCTAGGAATCATTCCCTTTCCATTTCTGTGCCTTTCTTTGAAAAGGATCAATTTTACAACAAGTTATGGGCAAAAATCCATGTTCAAACTTTAAATGCGAATATCTCGCTTAATATGCGTCCTAGAGGCATGAAAGTCGGCATCTAGAGGGCAATTTTTAAAGTCCAATATTTCTCGATCTAGACCACCTAGAGGGCTGAAATTTCAGGATTGTGATCTAGGAATCATTCCCTTTCCATTTCTGTGCCTATCTTTGAAAAGGACCAATTTTCCAACAAGTTATGGGCAAAAATCCATGTTCAAACTTTAAATGCGAATATCTCGCTTAATATGCGTCCTAGAGGCATGAAAGTCGGCATCTAGAGGGCAATTTTTGAAGTACAATATTTCTCGATCTAGACCACCTAGAGGGCTGAAATTTCAGGATTGTGATCTAGGAATCATTCCCTTTCCATTTCTGTGCCTATCTTTGAAAAGGACCAATTTTCCAACAAGTTATGGGCAAAAATCCATGTTCAAACTTTAAATGCGAATATCTCGCTTAATATGCGTCCTAGAGGCATGAAAGTCGGCATCTAGAGGGCACCACCTAGAGGGCTGAAATTTCAGGATTGTGATCTAGGAATCATTCCCTTTCCATTTCTGTGCCTTTCTTTGAAAAGGACCAATTTTCCAACAAGTTATGGGCAAAAATCCATGTTCAAACTTTAAATGCGAATATCTCGCTTAATATGCGTCCTAGAGGCATGAAAGTCGGCATCTAAAGGGCAATTTTTGAAGTCCAATATTTCTCGATCTAGACCACCTAGAGGGCTGAAATTTCAGGATTGTGATCTAGGAATCATTCCCTTTCCATTTCTGTGCCTATCTTTGAAAAGGACCAATTTTCCAACAAGTTATGGGCAAAAATCCATGTTCAAACTTTAAATGCGAATATCTCGCTTAATATGCGTCCTAGAGGCATGAAAGTCGGCATCTAGAGGGCAATTTTTGAAGTCCAATATTTCTCGATCTAGACCACCTAGAGGGCTGAAATTTCAGGATTGTGATCTAGGAATCATTCCCTTTCCATTTCTGTGCCTATATTTGAAAAGGACCAATTTTCCAACAAGTTATGGGCAAAAATCCATGTTCAAACTTTAAATGCGAATATCTCGCTTAATATGCGTCCTAGAGGCATGAAAGTCGGCATCTAGAGGGCAATTTTTGAAGTACAATATTTCTCGATCTAGACCACCTAGAGGGCTGAAATTTCAGGATTTCTGTGCCTTTCTTGAAAAGGACCAATTTTACAACAAGTTATGGGCAAAAATCCATATTCAAACTTTAAATGCGAATATCTCGCTTAATATGCGTCCTAGAGGCATGAAAGTCGGCATCTAGAGGGCAATTTTTGAAGTCCAATATTTCTCGATCTAGACCACCTAGAGGGCTGAAATTTCGGGATTGTGATCTAGGAATCATTCCCTTTCCATTTCTGTGCCTATCTTTGAAAAGGACCAATTTTACAACAAGTTATGGGCAAAAATCCATGTTCAAACTTTAAATGCGAATATCTCGCTTAATATGCGTCCTAGAGGCATGAAAGTCGGCATCTAGAGGGCAATTTTTGAAGTCCAATATTTCTC